>CAMZMU010000095.1:4325430-4925430 GCA_947311845.1 Poa pratensis | reverse complement strand
AATGTTTTCTGGCGCCGTTGTCGGAGAGATAGAAGCAACATCGCAATATATTCCCTCGTCAACTTAGCGCTCAGCACATGGGTGCAAGCTCATGCCCATGGCTACGAGTCAAAACGGTCAAATTGCACGTTTCCTTCATCCTCTGGCGAGTGAGGGAGATGAGAGAGGTGAGAGAGAGTGGGTGGAGGCAGAAACTTGCTCGAATTCGTTTGAATTTGACTCGGATTCGATTGAGTTTGGTTCCTGCCCAACAGGTGTTCGACAGAATGCCCAAACCAAACTCAAATTCAAATTTCTGTGAATTCTTTTCATAATTTGCTTCATATAGATTTATCAAGGTTTGTGGTTCTGTTTTGGTATTTATTTTGTAGGCACAACTTGACACATTTGATGATCTAAAGAAGTAAAGAAAGAAATGGAATTTTAAATTTAGGTTTTTTTTGGAAATATTTATTTGAGAGGGAAATGGTAGAAGAATAAAGTGAGAGTGATTATATTATAACTTCTCTGAATTTGTGAAAAGGAAATATTGATTTCTAACCTTTGAGAAATTTTATGTCACTTGTCACATTGTGTTATTGTTTTAACTTTTATTCTTGTGTTCAAAGTTTTTAATTAGAACAAACAAGCAACACAATCAGCAAGGAACAATCAACACACATCAAGCAACACAAGTTTTTGTTGGTTACAAATTTTTGACTAATACAACTTGTTACAAAATTGGGATGTGACATGTGCCCTTGCGACGGTCGTGTTCCATGACGTCGTCGAGGGTGTTGTTTCGGTTTTAGGCCGGTTTTCCACTAATTAACCGACCAATTTCCACTTATTCTTAATTAATGAAAATGGCAAGTCTTTTGCCTCGATTCAAAAAAATTAAAATTTGGCAAATATCATGTTTTTTAGAATAATGGTAGAAAGTGTGCATGTTGGGCCGGGGGAGGAGGGGATATTCGTACACTACACACTAGGCTATGGAGATTTTGTGTAGTACTAACAAGATTTTAATCAAACTGCACAGACTTGATTTTATCTTTGCGATATACATTCATTTATTATTTGAATTTGAATTTGTAGGGGTTTTGGTTTTATGTAACTTCTACCTTTTGAGCTTGTATTTGTAAGGGTTTTGAATATATTTTTTTCTTTAGAGCCTCTTTGGACTGAACGATTTTCAAAACGTATAAATAGGAAAAAACAAATGATTGAAATGTCATGTACTGTAATTCCCACATGATATTAAAATACATAAATTTTATAAGAGATGTGTTTTAATGGTGCACAGGAAGGAATTTTGTTGAAATATGGAGAGTAGAGAGAGATAGTGTGAGTTCTTTGAATCCTCCAGTTTTTTTTACTGAAATAGGGGACATATGAATGGATTTCTTATGAATTTTATATGGATTTGAATCCTCCAGTTTTTTTAATGAAATTATTTCAATCCAAAGAGGCCCTTACCTAAGTTTTGATTATGCGTTTGCAAGGGTTCCATTATTTGTTTATTAGGCCTAGAACTAGGTTGTCATTTCAAAATTGTAATGGCACTTATTTTATATTATTGCGGTTGGACTTCTTTTTATTTCTATATGGCCCATGTGTGTCTAGACTCTAGAGAGAGAGACCTAGATATTTTTCCATTAGTGTTGATGGTGTGCTGATACAACTCGACTGTACTTTCATGTAAAAACAGGCGACAGCGGAGCAGGTAATACCACATGGTGTCTCGAATGATATCTCCACCCTTGGTACAAGCATTATACTATACCCAGTCGATCTCGGCATTGCTTTTCGAAACCGAAGCCATTGTTGGTCCTAGGTGGCTAAGGTTAACGCCTGTAAGTAGACATGGACACAGAGGACATCGAGCTAATGCAGATTTCCAACTACTCCTCGTCCCACAAGCTGTCTTTCCCAGTGGAAATGTGCCTGATGGACACACAGGCTTTTTGCCATCGTAGTATTCATCAAAGAAAAATAAATAATAAAGCCTCTTTGTTGTATGTCTCCTTTTCTTCCAAGTGATGAGTTGGTCGAGACAACAACAACGCAAAAGCTTGGAATGTCACTACCCAATAAATGGCTCTTCTTAGTATACATTTTGGAGGAGTATCTAATAGTCAGGGTACACAGAACACAATAGCAAACCCAACTCTGTCACTAATTAACTAGCACGTGACCTTTGGCTCCGCAGTGCAAATGAGACACATCGAGTAGCTCTTCCTAAGAAATGAGGTGGCAAATCCTAGTAGAATTCGAAGCAGGCAGGTTCTGTGCATCAATTCCATACAGGGATCGGGGGACAACAGTTAAGTTGTTTCTTCATCTCAAAAGGTAGAATGATGAAAGGCGAACCTTTTGGGCAGTGGTGCAACCAGCACTTAAAATTCTCCCTCATTCCTTTGTATTCTTGATCGATCGTGTCTTGGATTTTGCTTTTCGGTTGATGATCGACTCAATTCCTTCCGTAGGAATTTCGACGCTTTCAGGGTTTTCTTAGGATTTCTTTTGGTCTGGTTGATGGTAATTGCACTAACATTTTAGGTCTAGTCTGTATCTGACTCACATGGTAGCTCAATGTTTCGTAAAGCAAGATCTTAGCTTTCCCATGCAACACAAAAGGGCATGGAGGAAGGCAAACTGTCACATGCCACGCACATATATAGTAGTGGACACTAATCTAGTGGCCACTCTCATTAGTCCACTGGTACGCCTTTGATTACTTTGGGCCATAGTTGAGATCCTACTTCTTTGTCACCACAAGAATGATGTCGCCAGGTTACTTCAATTCATAAACAATGCATGAAACTGGTAGCTACCCATGTTCTTTCCCACCTTAAGAAATAGATAAATTGGGTAAGATGGCATAGTAAGCATGCATGTGTTTAACTAGTTTAAGGTGACTACGTGTTAAGGGAGTAAATTGCAAAAACAAAAAACACCACAATTGGAAAAATGTTAACAAAGACCCAGCAAAATGCATCAAAAGTGGTTTTTTTATTGAAGCATTAATAATATTTCCCTAGTTGCCTTTTTTTCAATTATCTCTGTGTGTTGAGGTGATCTTAAGGTATAATTATAGTAGCTTACTAGCTATGCACCTTAACATATGTCTTCACCAAGCACACTACTCAATAGCTGCTATGTCGATTCCGTGCCAATCTCAACCTTGTTCACAACGGGAGAGTGTTAAGATTTGATAGAATTGGTTAGTGATCGGATAGCTGTTGTATAACGATTGCATGATCCTATATTTTAGGAAAGGCTTGATTGTAACCCTTTGTTGGCCTTGCCGTGTAAGATGTACTTTGTTTATATAAACGAGAAGCTCCACAATGTAAGAATAAGGCAAAATGCTCCGCCTATCTGAACAAGCCGAGTTCCACATGTATCTTCGTTAGAATTTAAAATGTAGGAACATCTTACAAGCGGGTTCAATAGCTTGACCGTATTGGACATGTACACTATCACCGGTTAAATGCTAGAATGTTGTAAAGAGAAGGACGATGTCTTTATATATACATAGAATTTTCATAGTGGATTTCGAAATGAGCATGTTATGTTGGCACAGCGGTAACTCTATTTTGAAAATTAGCTATTGTGGGCTATAAGGCACATCGCTAGTATATCCAGACATTGGATTGTCTCTTTCGCGGCTTGCTGATCTCTTGATGCAATGAATTGGATGTCGAGTGCTCTCAGGGTAACCTTCCCACGCACAAATGAAAAATCAATGTTAATATGCTTTGCGCGGGTTTGGAAAACCGGATTTGTGGATAAGTACGTGCCCCAAATATTGTCACACCATAATAATGGTGGTCTCGGCAAGTGCACGCCAAGCTCCTTCAACACTGGTTGGATCCAAACTAGTTTTGTGGCGCCCCGACCCGACGGCTATACAGTGATGCTGTGTGTTACCGGTTAAGCAATACAACCGGAGGTTACGGGTTTACCAATCCCGGCCAAAACCTTTGGCAGGCGTTGCTCGGAATTGATCATCGGCAACGCAACACCCCGATTGATACCTTAACACAGGCACAACTATCAATGCATAATAGAAAGATCAAGACTTGTGGAACAACTGACACATCACAGACTCTACGACACAAAATCATTATAGTCCAACTCTTATAATAGAGAAAGATAGCAAATTACAACCAGAGGTCACAGACCCAACATTACAACATGCGGAAGCGAATTAAGTTGTTCTAAACAACAAGATCCAAATTATGGCCTAAGAGGCCTACAGATAAACATCCAGCGCCAGCTGTTCCGGGATGTCCCAAGCTGCCACCTGAGAACCCCAGACTACTCGTCGACGTCCACAAAGAACCCACCTTCGAGATCGGTGAAGTCCTCCTCTGAAACAAAACAAACGACGTTGAGTTCGACGAACTCGCAAGATTAAATATAGATCTTTAACTCGATAAGACTTTCAAGGTTTTATGCCTGTTTTGCATAAAGCTGATTTTATTTATGAAAACATAACTCCATGGCATCGACTAATCAGAGTATTTTTAAAAGGGGTAAGAAGTAACTCTTTTCTTTGATCACCTTTCTCATCGTCAACCACTCTACCTGTTCTACAAAGGCACCTCCCCGAATCACCCTCGAGGAAGCTCACCTTGCATTCTTGAGTAGTACCTTTAGTATTCAGGTTTTGATCATTCTGTTCAAGTTATTCTATGGTCTTACCTTCACTTCCCAAGTTCGTCCATAACCGCGGACACGGCTTTTCGAAAAGATTTAACCCTGCAGGGGTGTACAATGTTTGCCACGCGTACCGTCCGGCCCATTGCCTATCTTTTATCTCTCTTCCTTGGAGAGTCGGCTGGGTGGGAGCGGTGTCGACTTCTCCCTCGCTTGAGACTAACCTAGGATCATCAGTGAGGACGGGACAGGTTCAGTGCCTCCAACACCCTGCCCCGTGGCCACTCATTTTCCTAAACACCACCATCCTCATCCCAGTTCATACCACCATCATCACGCACGCGCAAATGGAAGCTCAAACTAGAGGACCCTGGCTAGTCCCGCCCGAGTTATTTAGTCTACGAGGGTTCCTGCAATTGCATAGGCCTCACGCATGGTTGCACGCTCAGTCTTGGTTCAAGAGGTAAAGAACTCGCACCTAGGCGGCGAGAACGAGACAAAGCACCACAACCACAGTGGCCTCTCTTCCACGCCTCTAAGCATTTTATTATCTGTCACCACAATTTCTCCACCATCATCCGAACATTTCCACATCTGTTCCCAACATAACATATCCATCGGACGAATAGACTTTTAACTAAGCATGGCTAAGCGTCAACATTGCATAGTTAAGTATCTCAGGCCAGCAATACAAACCTATGGATAATAGGAGGGAAACAGGTAATGGCATCGGAAACTTAATGCAACTATAGGATACTCTAATCCAATTCAAATTGACATTTGGAACCGCATGCAATATTATAGTAGAGAAAATATCTGCGAAAAATAGGATAAGACATGCTCAGAGGGGGGATTACACTTGCCTTGCTGATATGGCTGGTAATCGGGATCGTCACGATACGGTGGTGGCACTTCCACTCTGGTCTACGATGCACAAACAACACCGGAAAGGAACAAATAAATAACACGAACACAAAGGTGCAATGCACAAACATGATGACATGACATTTTGAACACTACTAGGAGAAGGGTTATAGGTGGGTTGGCATTCCGTGGCGCACCCTTAATTGGTGCGTCACAGAAATATTTCTGTGGCGCATGGCAGAAGGTGCGCCACCGAAATTTTGGCCTTTCTGTGGCGCATCTGACAGACATGCGCCACAGAAAGCTGACATTCTGTGGCGCATGGCAGCGAATGCGCCACAGAATGTCATATTTCTGTGGCACATGCCCACCCATGCGCCACAGAAATAGCGTGGGTCCCACGTTCCAATTATTGGGCAGGTCCATCTGGGGAGATTCTGTGGCGCACGTGGCCCAGTGCGCCACAGAAAGTTCATATTCTGTGACGCACCAGCCACCATGCGCCACAGAATCTTAGCTTTCTGTGGCGCACCCAACACCGTGCGCCACAGAAAGTTGACATTCTGTGGCGCACCGAGCTGCGTGCGCCACAGAATGTTGGCCCAGATCCACAAAAAGGTGGCAGCACCCACTTTCCCCATGTGACCTTCTTCATTCTCCCCCCATGCATCTAGCTCGAGCTCCTCCTCTCTCCCATGGCATTTTGACCATCCTATTATCCATTATTTGTTGTTAAACCTACTTTGTTTGACATAGAATTGGTGAGGGCTTGGGGAAAGCCTCCATATATATTCTCCTCCTCTCTTTTTGTCCACTATTTTCCCTCCATCACCACACACTCTCTCTCATCGATCACGGTCACGTCTCGGGAACGGATCTAGATCTACTAGGTGGGTATTGTTGGATGGGTGTTTGTTAAAGGCATGAGAAACTTGTCGGCGGGCGATTGTGTGTGTGGTTTGCATGAAGCAAACTATTTGTTGAACGGATCTATGCATGAAACTTGTGTGTGTGGTTTGCATGAATCTTTGCATGTTGTTTCTTGCGCCGGCGTGGTGCATGGATGTTTGCCGAAATGTTGATTCATTTCCATTTCGGTAAATTTTTGCACCACATATGTCCTACTTCTAGGGGAAGTCATGCCGAATTTTTTCGTCGAACATTTCCGACTTAATAACACATACTCTATATGTATACCGCGTAGGCGACCATGGTCATGAAGATGAGCTCCAGTCGAATCAACAACTACAAGGAAGAAGCGAAGGCGGAAATGATTCGGTGCAACAGGCGCCACATACGATGTCCGTGTAGAAGTTGCAAATTTGTGAGATGGATCGACCCTGATTCCGGACAATTGGAGGAACACCTGCTCAGGCGCGGTTTCATGGAAGGCTTCAATGAAGCGCCGACAGCAAATGTTGCGCCGACAGCAAATGTTGCGCCTGAAGACGAGGGCGGGCAAGATGATCGTGACGAAGGAGATGCCGACGGACATGGTCATGATGAAGGAGTAGATGGTGGTGGAGAAGACGTGAACACGCCGCAGAGCTCGCTAATGTCGGCCTTGATGGAGTCTCATGTTCAAGAACTGCTCCTCAAGGAGGCGAGGACCGTTAGAGAGAAAGCCAAGCTGGCGCAAATGGAGAAAGACGGGAAGACTCCGTTGTATCCAGGGTGCCGGCCACAGGATACGCGCTTGCAAGTAACGCTTGATGCTCTGGAGATGAAGTCGGAAACAAATGGACCGACGTGAGCTTCAACAAGAACATGAAATTCTTCCACGAGCGTCTTCCCGAGGGGAACACATTGCCAACTAGTATCGAGGAGGCCAAGAAAGTCGTGTGCCCTCTTGACCTACCGCACGTTAAATACCACGCCTGCATCAATGATTGCGCAATTTATCGGGGCGAGTACGAGGACAGAACCACATGTCCGGTGTGCGGCCAAGGACGGTACAAGAGCCGTGGGAAGAAAGGTCCTCACAAAGTGGTATGGTACTTTCCTATCACTCCCCGTCTGCAGCGGTACTTCGTGGACCCTAAGGAAGCAAAGCTCATGCAATGGCACGCGGAAAGGGAGAAGCCTGAAGAAGATCCGGAGAAGGGCAGATCCTTACACACCCTTCAGACGCTAGCCAGTGGCAAGAGTTGGACGCCGTCGGAAATTTCGGAGGCGACGCAAGGAACGTCAGGCTCGGTATGAGCACCGATGGACTCAATCCGTTCGGCAACCAGAGTAGCACGCATAGCACCTGGCCCGTGTTTGTATGGCCTTACAACCTTCCCCCGTGGTTGTGCACGAAGCAAAGGTATATACACATGAGTCTTCTCATTCAGGGGCCGAAACAAGCAGGTGTCCACATACATACGTATCTCGCGCTGTTGGAAGAGGAGTTAGCCACGTTGTGGGCGACCCCAGCACGTACGTGGGATGCCTACACTGGAGATTATTTCCCCATGAGAGCCGCGCTGCTCACGACGGTGCAGGACTATCCTGGTTGCTCATATGTATCGGCCCAGGTAAGCCACGGATTCTGCGCATGTGTCAGGTGCATGGACTCAACCCCGCATCTCCAGCTACCAAGGAATCCAGGGTCTTCGAAAACCGTGTACCCTGGGGCTCGAAGGTGGCTTCGCATGGATCACCCGTGGAGGAAACGCGGTGACCTGTTTAATGGTAAGGACGAGCCCGAAGGACCCCCGATCCCGAGGAGCGGCACAGAAATCGACGAGCTGTTGAATAATTGGAAGGAGTGCCCCGCGCCGGGAAAGAAACGACCGAAGGTAGATCCGCTGCTGGGTGTATGGAAAGCGAGGTCTGTTTTCCACAACTTGCCCTACTGGAAGGTCCTCAAGACGCCACATAGCCTCGATATGATGCACATTACGAAGAATGTCACCGAGAGTCTTCTTGGCACTCTTTCCAACATGCCGGAAAAGACCAAGGATGGGACGAAAGCAAGATACGATCTGAAATGGCTTGGTGTCAGGAAAGATCTTCAGGCCCCCGATAGCGATGACGATGATGATGATGATGATCAGACGGAAGGGACTCAAGGTCGCCGCAAAAGGGTAAAGAAGAACACTGTGGTGCTTCCCGCTACGTGCTTCACTATGAGTCCGGAGGAGCTCGAGCAATTCTACAGGTGTCTTCTAGGAGTCAAATTTCCGAATGGTTACGCGGGGCAGATAAGCAGATATCTGGACGGTACGAAGAAGAGGTTTAGCGGGATGAAGTCTCACGACTGTCACGTGCTGTTGACGCAGGTACTTCCCGTTGCGATTCGAGGATAATGGACGAGCACGTCCGTGATACGCTGCTTGCCCTTTGCAACTTTGTCGACGTCATCAACAGGAAGTCGATCGGGGTGAAGCAGCTCGACAGGCTACAAGAAGAGATCGAGCTGGTACTATGCGAGCTCGAGATTTACTTCCCGCCAGCATTCTTTGATATATGTGTGCATCTCCTTCTCCATGTCGTTGATGACATCAGGCAGCTAGGGCCAACGTTCATGCACTACATGATGCCGTTCGAAAGGATGAACGGTGTCATGAAAGGATACGTTCGCAACAGGGCCCGTCCAGACGCAAGCATGGCCAAGGGCTTTCTAACCTACGAGTGCATCTCCTTCTGCCAGAATTATCTAAGCACCGAGAACCAGGATGTAGGTCTGCCCACGAGGAAACACTTCGACAGGCTCAATGGATATGGTCACCGAGAGGGCGCCAGCTCAACCTTTGTCAGCATGCAGGGTCGAAAGGACGACTTCGAAAGGGCTCACCGGGTCGCGCTACAACACTTACAGCTGATCGAAACTTGGGTGGAACAGCACAAATGCTTACTCGAGAAATTTACATCAAACTGGGCCGGCCGAGGAAGAAGGGAGACGTAACCAGAGAGCACAACGCCAGCTTCACGCGTTGGTTCAAGCAAAAGCAACTGGAGCTAGCAAAGAGGAAACCGCCATCTACGGAGATGAAAACTCATATTCTCCTTATCACGGGGTCCCTCGCACAACGTAAAGACCTATCAGGCGTACGACATCAACGGCTACAGATTCTACACCGAGGAAAAGGACAAGATGTCGGAATATCAAAACTCTGGAGTAACTATGCTATCCTACGGCGATGAGGAGGCTACTGTCAAGGAAAGATACTTCGGAAGGATTGAGGACATATGGGAGCTCAACTACTGTGGAGAGGTGGTGCCAATGTTCCGTGTAAGATGGGCCAAGGACGTCGTCAAAGAAGGCCGGTATTTCACCACCATGGTAATACCCGATGCCAAATCGAAGAACGCCTCCGCGAAAAATGAGCCATGGGTACTCGCTAGCCAAGTTGAGCAATGCTTCTTCATTACCGACCCGTCAAAGCCTAGCCGTGTTGTCGTGAGGAGGGGCAAGAGGAGCATCATCGGAATGGAAGGAGGCGCCACCGAGCAAGAATTGGACAACGAGCCAAAGATCGAGGAGGAATTCGACAAGTTCTTCGACATGCCTACTACTAGTACACAAAGAAGGAAGACCTCCCTACCTACCAAAGGTTGTCCGTTCACGCGAAGAAATCTCAAGGTGACCAGCCTAAAGTTTTCAACCGCGAAGAAGGGAAAGAAGAGAAACTAGCTCGCGGAACCGAGACGAAGAAGCGACTTTTTTGGTGTATTTAATTTGTGTGTGTGTGAGACAATGCAAGAGTTATGTATTCAATGAACTAAATATGTATGAGACATATTGTGTGTATTTTTTGAACCAAATTTAACCAAAAATATTTGTAAGAAAAAAAGTTCAGCAAAAATTGAGACAGCCAGGATTCAGCAAAAAAAAGTTAGCCCAGGACATTCTGTGGCGCACCACCTAGCTGATGCGCCACAGAATCTTAACTTTCTGTGGCGCATCACTCCGTAGGTGCGCCACAGAATTATCTGGTCTCGGGCCTCTAATTACATGTGGGGCCGCCCCCTGTTAGGACAGATAATTCTGTGGCGCACCTCCGAGAGCATGCGCCACAGAATCCACACTTTATGTGGCGCATTGCCTGGATGGTGCGCCACAGAATTCTTGTGCCTGCACTTACAGGTGGGGCCACCCTGCGCTGCCCGTGCTCGACCCAAATTTCACAAGTCCTCCCCTGTAACTTCCCGCGCCCGTGCTCGACCCCTCGCCGCCGGCAGCCCACCGCGCTCGACCCGCCCGCCACCGACGGCCAGGAGGACCTCCACCGCCACCCGCACCGGCGCCGCCCGTGCTCGACGCTCCCGTGGTCGCCTCGCTCGTGCTCGACGCGCCCGTGGTCGCCTCGCCGTGCCCGTGCCCACGGACCTCCACCGCCACCCGCACCGGCGCCGCCCGTGCTCGACGCAGCGGAGGACCTCGGCGCCGGCTTCCCCCCTCTCTCCCTGCGCCCCGGCCGTCCTCGACCTCCCCTCCCATCCCCCTCCCCGAGGTATGCTTCCCCCCTCTCTCCCTCCTCCCTCCCCTACCGAACCTGCCCTCAACGTGTTCGACACAATTCCTAGCTAGGAATTGGTGCAGCTTGGTTGCTTTCTGGAGTCGCTTGCTTCTGCTTTTTCGGGGTTCATTTCTAGGGTTCTGAATTTGGGGCCTCTAGGAAGAGCAAGGAACATGGAATTCTCAGTGCTAAAGTGAAAGAGTTCATCGGACATGGTTGCTTGTGTGGTTTTAATTCAGTAGCTTGGTTCGGTCAGTTCAGTTCTGGTTGATCAGTACGTACGTACGTTCGTAGAGATCAGATTGTTAGGTTCCTGAAACTTGGGAGGAACTGATCGACATTGTTGCGGACTTTCGGTGCATCCATCATTCATGCATGAGAGATCATATGCATACATCTGTAGGTTATTTAACAATCTCATGGTATTCCTCCCTAGCCTAGCGCCTCCATTGCCTAATATGTGCTTGTTTAGCTTAGACTTCATTCAACTCTTTAGCCGTTTTATGTTGACGTGAAGATTCATGCTGGTTAGTTGCAGAATATTGCAACCGATTTTTTTCTTCCAATTACACTGTTGTTGCAACTGAATTTTACACAATGGCGATAACTGATATTTTTTTCAGTTGTACACTTGTTGCAACTGAATCTTTCATTTTAAGTGAAATCTTTTCAGTTGCACTATGGTCGTAATTGAATATATTTCGGTTGCACACTATGGTTGAATATATTTCGGTTGAATATATAGGGAACCAGCATGCGGAAGCTTCAAATGAGCCTGAGCTTCGTGTAGCCTTTTTTCTTAATGCGAAAACTTTATTTTTTGACTTACAAAACCTGAAAAAAAATCACACATGTACGTATGGATATCTAGCACCTGCGTACAAATTTGCATATGTTTTAATTTGTAACCTACACAAAACAGGCCTATGTGAAGACCAAAGATGATTTCCACAAATTTGCAAGTGTGCAGTCCAAATTGCCACAAATCCAATGCCTAGCAAAGCTACTGTATGCCACAAGTCCAAATTAGTGCTTGGTCAGGGAGAATAATAAGTAAGCAAATTGTTGGGTAGCTCTCAGTCTAGCAAAGCTACTGTATGTACATCTATGGAATTGTTTGGCGTGTCAATTTATCTGGGAAAACCTAGTCCTGCTCTAAAATCATGTACACGCATAATTTTTGTTAGACGCTAAATCATGGTTTTGTTAATTATTGCAGCACCACGAGGAGCACCTCCACCACGCCGATCTCGGACCCGAGCCTCCCTTCCCTACCCGAGGTAGTTCCACTCTCCCTCGATGTGGATGTGGTGATGTATGTGCATGAGGATATGTGTCCACGACCATCGTGTCGTGGTTGTTTGTGCTCCGACCATCGTGTCGTGGAGATGCCGGACGGAGATGCCGTCCGGAGATGTGGATATTTTTTGTGAAATGTTTGCAGGTACCCCGTGAGGCCCTTGAGATTGCCGGAACGTCGATTAACTTCCGTTCCGGCAAATTCGGGTACTCCATATGTCCTATTTTTAGCAAAGGTCATGCCAAAAAATTTCGTGAAATTTAGCATGACTTTGCTAAAAATAGGACATATGGGGTATTGCGGCTAATGCATGGGCCGGGGTATCTTAGTACTAAATTAAGTGATGCTTTGTTATATTTGTTGTACTAACATTTTGCCTCTTTTTAATGTAGTGCAAACATGTCCTCCGAGGCCGGCCCTTCTGAGAAGCACATGAGCGTCGAAGAACAAGCTAGACAAAAGAACATATCGTTCTGGGAATTGAACCCGCAGATGGAGGATGCGGAGGCCGCCGAACTGGCTCGTGACGGCGATGGTGACTTTCAGTTAGAGTCTGCCGAAGCCACCACCACCGATGGAGAACCCACCAGCACGGATGTCGGGGGTGGCGACCACACGGATGGCGGTGGTGGTAGTAACCCGCCTGCTAAGAGGCTTAAGAAGCCGAGGAAGGACCGGACACCGCAAGCGGTCGGCAACATCACAGACACGTTCACTAAGGTCTCCTTAAGTGGCCAACCACTGGAGCCTAGGGACATCGCAAAAGGGTACGGCATGCAACTAGGGTGCATCCTCCGGGAAAACGCATCGATCAACACGTATGACCTCAGGAATCCGGAGAATGAGGCTTTGCGCAATGACCTCCTCAAGAAGCTTCACAAACGATATATTTTCCCGGCTGATGAAACAAAAAGGTGGACAACTTCGCCATCACGAAGATGAACACCGCCTTGACAAGCTGGAGAGGCCGGGTGAAGGCGAAGATTCTTGAAAAGGGTCTTAGCTGGGAGGAGATCAGTGCCAAAGAGCCGTACCTCGAGAAAGACGAGTTCGATATATTCAAGGCATCCTTGTCATCTCCGGAGGCTGAAAAATGGACCGAGTGGGGGAAGAACATGCGGGCACTGAACTTAGGTAACCACCATTTGGGAAGCGGCGGTTACGCAGGAAAAAAGCCCGTTTGGGACAAGGAGGATGCCGAGGTTGCGAGACTTGGGAAAGAGAACCCGTGGCATAAAATCACGGACGAGCAAGTTAGGAACTTTGTTCGGTCCCGCTACTATCTGAAGCCGGGGACGGGGGAATTCGTTACCGACTATGAAGATGTGTTGGAATTCGAGAAAAAGCTGGTAAGGAACTTAATTACCGCGGATATCTCAAAGTCCATTTGCGTTGATTTCTACATGGGTTCACGTTTATTTCCTTTGTCCGCAGGCGGCTGAGTTGGCGATTGAGGCTGAGGCCGGCCCGTCGTCCCAGGAGCCTCCGGCCGGCCCGTGGGACACGACTTTCAACCGGGTGATGAACGTTTACAAGGGGAGGGACAAGTCAAAGCCGCCGACGTCAGCTGGCCGTGTGACCGGCTTTGGTACGGCGATGAAGTTCACCGAGTACTACAGCACGGACACCGAGAAGAAAAAGGAGAGGAGGAAGCCGGCTAAAGATAGAGCCGAGGTTCTCGAGCTAAGGAAGAAGCTGGACGCACTAGAGGCCGAGAAGGTGGACTCCAGCGTGGTGGACAAGCTAGTGGCCGAGAAGGTGGAAGAGAAGCTCCGGGCTTTGTTACCCGATGCATTGGTGCAGGGGATAACTGCTTGGCATGCGGGAGGTCAACAGGGGCCGATACACGTGCCCAGCTTCGCCGGCAGCACCTCCAGCAATAACGTGTCGCCGGTCCTGCCGACCCCACCGGTGCCCCCTGCCGTGGAGCAACATACACCAACGCCGGAGAATAATGATAATGCACACGAGCGGCCGGAGATTGATAGGCCGGCCGCCGGCACCGGCGCCCTTGTCTCGACATTAGCCGAGCTCAACGCCGTCACCAAGGTAACTAATTAGTATGTGTGTGTGAGGCAATGGAAACATATATATGTATGATCATGAATATGTATGATACATTGTGTGTGAGACTATATATGCCTTATCTCATGGTGCCCGCTATGTGTTGACTCCCAGGACATGCCTTGCATACTCCTGCATAGGGTGGGGGCCGACGGCGAGTTGAAGGAAGTCGCAAGGGCCTCGACCGTACAACCTTTGACCCGCGATATCCACAACGTCCGAATGAGCGAGCTCGTGATGAAAGTAAATGTGAAGGAGGTACTGCCTGAGTTCTGTGACATCGACCCCCCTAAGCAACCTCAGGGAGCCGAGAAACACATGAAGCTTGGCGAATGCGGGCAGTGGATGCTGGAATGGCCGAAGACCCAAATTCGTCTTGGGGATGTTCTTCATGGGGCCAGGCGCACCGGCGGCGCCACCTCGAGGCCCCGAGCCCCGATCGTTCGGCCCCCGCCGAGGCGGACAAAAAAAGATGCTGCGGATGAACCGGCGCCACAAGCAGCCGTCACCACCACCCAGACGGAACCGCCGGTCGCCGCCACCGCCGGCCGGAAGCTACCGCCGGTCGCCCCCACCACCGGCCGGAAGCTACCGCCGCCGGTCATCGCCGCCACCAACCGCCACAAACAGTTGTTGGGAACGTCTTCCCCGCAACCGTCCAAGGTTAGTTCTGACTTTCCGAATTCCCCGACTTTCCGACTTTCCCGACTAACGGATGTGCTATTGTTTATGTTTTAGGACAAAGCCGTTGCACCTCAACTTGGTGGCAACGACGACAATGTTGAGGAGGATGATGATAATGATGTAAACGTCGATGACTACATCAACACTGGCGCCGCCGCGGATGATATGTTCATGCCTCTTATGGATGAAGAACCCTTCCGCGACCACCACATTCAACCTGCTCGTCCCACTTCATGCACACAGCGCCTGGCCTTCACCGACACGCCTCCGGATGCCGGCGATCATCAAGCTCAACCGGGTAACATTTTCAGCCCTACCACACTGAAAGAAACAGTTAAAGCGGGGTTCACTGCACCCCCACAATCCCCAGAGAAGAAGAAAAAGAAGAGTCATCAAAGGAAGAGAAAAGCATCCTCTGCGAGCCAGCAAGATCCTAAGATCCGGGGTCCTGAAGACACGAATCCACAAGGCTACTCCAGAGTTCATGAAGCTGGTAAATCTATCTTGTCCGGGGACATGCTCCGCCTTGCAGAAGGACCCATGATTACTTTGCAGAATAATATCTTGTATCTAGAGGAGACCCTTCTTAAAGAGAAGAACCCAGGTTACCCGGCGTTCCGGTCAAGGTGCCAAAAGAGTTGGTGGACTTCGTCCAGGAAGACCCCGCAGATGTGTTCTTCATAGCGTACGAGGACATCTTCAACCTGTATCACTCCAAACGGCTGGACTATAACATGGTCCGCCTATATGCGCTCGATGCGGCGATGAAGATCAGGAGAGATGATACCCCGTACATCGCGATAGTGGATCCCTACTACATGCGCGACAGCCATCTGGTGGAAGGATCAACAACACGGGAAACGGCCAAGGAGTACCTCGTTAGGGTCTTCCTGGCCAACAAGGAGAAGACCGCCCTTCTTCTGCCTTACTTTTTCGAGTAAGTACACATCTGCTCGCCACCGTCCTATCTTATGCCTTCTTGTACATTTCTTCCATCGCTGATCCTTTGTCCAACATTCTGCTTCAATTGTGTTGAGCAGGGACAAGTACTGCGCACTCATCCACGTATCCCCGAGGTGGTCCGTTGCCACTTATTTGGACTCGGGGAATAAATCCCAGCCGAGATCATACAACAGATTAAAGGGTGTTCTCGATGACGCTCTCGAGGCCTATGCCAAAAAGGGCGGCCCCTTCCATAAGAAGTCGGAATTTTTCACGGAGGACGACAACACACACAAGTTCTTGCATGGGACCGGATTCCATTGCGTCAAGCAACTGGATGGCAGTGTGATGGAGGCCTACTATGCCCTCCGTCACCTTAAAACGATTGTCCGGGATTGCGAGAAAACGAAGATTGCATCTAATCTCGCAGAATACACCAAAATGGCGGAAGGTCTCACCGATGCTGATTATAGACAAGACTTCCATCGCATCCGGCTGCAGTTAACAAATATCATCCTCGACGATGTCATGCACGCCTCAGGGTCCTTCCACTTCCGCTTCGGTACGTAGGATGTATTATAAAAGATAGCCTTGCTAAGCATTACTAGCTAGTGTGTACTTTTTTGTAGAAGTGCATGTGTAGGGTTATATATTATATATATGCTATGCTATGAAACCCAAATAGGATAGCCATATGATTTCCAACCATGACAACATTGATTGATCGTCTTGCCTCTCTACTTAGATGAACAAATTATACTCTATGTATATCACTAACCAATATATATCCCAATCCATCTTCAGCGTTGTCTCAGAGGGAAATGGAAGAACGACTAGCGGCGCAGAATGACACCAGGGAGTGGAGGACGAAAGGGGGCATTCTACCGTTCCCGGCGCCGCTCAAGAAGAGGAAGCCATGATCATGCATGCATGCTCCCGCGCGCTCTTGCTCACCATCATCGCCGATGTGTACTACATTTGATCCTAGTTAGGCGGTGAACACTTCATTTGTAATGTGTAGTGTGAAATGATGAACTTTTGTTTCTATCATAACTAATATATTGTGTAAATTAACATTCGGCACTTTTGTGACTATGTGTATGTATCTCGGGCACACTAAGTAATATGTGTGATGAAATAGTGATTAATGTGTGTCTGTTTATATACCTGTCAAATATATCTGTATTTCTGGATAAATCCTGTATATACCTGTATTTATACAGCAAAATGAAAAAAATACCTGTACTACTGTTTCATATTTCTGTGGCGCATGCTTTTCTTTTTTTGTGGCGCACCACTTTCTGTGGCGCACCAGGCGTGGGTGCGCCACAGAATTATTTGCTATGTGGCCTACCGATAGGGGTGTAAACGGATAGGATAATTTCCGCACCGAATCCGTCACCGAATCCGTTTTAAAGAATTTATATCCGGTTCCAAAAAATTTGCCGGATAAGGATATCCGATTCCGAACTGAACACCCGGATACGGTGTAGGATATGTTATGTAAAATAGCATCCGAATATGGATTATCCGAATATTAGTTAGAATTATCCGATGGTTATAATCCGAATAATCCGATTTTCTACCGAAATATCTAAACTAATAGAGCACAATTTGTAGTTAGTGAGTTGTGGAGCTCATTTGTTGAACAAAGACTCCCTTGCATGGTCATTATACATACTATGGAGTATAACTTTGTTAGATTATTATGTTGTTGAGCTATTATTTTTGGTTATGTAGCTTGACAATATACATTGCACATACCGATCCGACTAATTTTTTTTCCGCCCGAATCCGCTCCGTTTCCGTTCCGAATCCGTGATTATATCTATCCGCCCCCAAATTCGCAACCGTTCATTATTCGATCCGATCCGAATCCGAGAAAAAAATATGGTAAAGGATATGGTAGAGGCAAAATCCGATCGATCCGATCCGTTTACACCCCTACCTACCGAGCTATTTCTGTGGCGTACGGCCTTGGTGCGCCACAGAAAGTTGGTTTCTGTGGCGCATACAGATGGTGCGCCACAGAAATAATAATTTAGTGGCGACAATTCTGTGGCGCACCCAGCAATTCTGGGGGTGCGCCATAGAATCATTATTTGGTGCGCCACTGATAACCCTTCACCTAGTAGTGTAAGGTGCTGAACCTTTTATAAGCTTTCTAGCAATTTTAAATGGGGTGCGAGGATAAATACTTCAACGAGAGAGGAGAACACCCCATATTTAACTTAATGATTCTACTAACTTGTAACAAGTGCAGTCCATTAATGGTGCTCAAATATGCATGATAAAATATTTTAAAGGTTAGTTCACAATTTTCCAGACATTTTGGCATATCGAACACATTTTTATGATGTCCCGATAAAAAGTTATTACATTTTATAATTTCCCTTTTTAATATGTGCCTTTAATAAGTTATTTTAAACAACACTAGAATTACTTATCCAAATCAGAGAGAAATGGATGAAACATTATCATTTTTGGGTGCTGGATAAATTCGGAAATTCTGATTTGTTTTGAAATCGGAATATCCGATTTGACAAAAAGTTCTTCAGAATTGGCTAAGGACTGAGATTTCCTCGCACCGGAGAACTTCAGAAAATGCGAATCCTTCCGGTCTCGGATTATCCGATCATCTCCGAAGTTGAAAATCCACTAAGGACCTAAAGTCCAATCGCACTGAAATACTTCGGAAAATCCGATTGTTCTTCAATCGGATTATCCGACGCACTGCAACGAGCGGCGACGGCGAACCTCATTGCACCACGGCGAGACTACGGACCACGAGCGAACGAGAGGTGGATGGGGAGGTTCGCGTGCTCACCCTGGTGGCGTGGATGTGCTCGGGAGGACCGGAGGTGGACGAGAACGGCGGCAATTCGCACGGCGGAGCCCGGCCGTGGTCGGAGAGAAAACGAACGGCGCTGTCGATTCCGGGCTCCCCAGCTCGATTCCTTTGGCGGAGGAGTAGAGGACGTGGCGGCAGAGCTTTCTGCAGTCTTCGATTTGCAAGGGGCACACTCAATCAACGGCGAGGCGGCGGCGGAGCTCGGCGGCCATGGCGGCTCGGTGAGGAGCGGAGAGAGAGAGAGAGAGAAGAGAAAACTATCGGGGAGAGAGCAAAGCAGGTGAGGCCTCGTGGTGGTGCTGTCCTCCTTGCAGGGGAAGGCACAGAGGGGGGCCCCGGCGTGGCGTGTGCACGCGGGCGCGGCCTCGGCATGGCGCCAGTGCGCGGGAGGAGAGACGACGGCAGTTTTGCAGGGAACCCCTGCACATTTTGTTTCCATCACCGTTTGGTCCTTTTCAGTTTTAAAATTAAAACCTGTGGCTTTAGGGATTTAATTAGGGCACTAAATCATTTTAGAAAATTATGAAAATATTTGGGGAGGCTCCCCTTAACCTGTAGAAGCTCCACACATTTTGGTGTCCAAAAAAAAATAGTTTGGGCCACTTTTATTTAGCAAGGTTGGTTATGTTATTTTCTCAAATACAATTTGATATTCCTTTTGAAATTTCAAAGCATGTGCCAAGTATTATTTTTGAACCATTTGAAACTTCCTTGACAAATATAAAAATATCGAGGTATTTTGTTTTGCAAGTTTGAGTGCCTACATTGTTTTGAGATTGGTTTAAAGCAAGTTTGGCATTTTGTTTTTAGGTGGTGCCAAACCACCACAATTCCCTAACCCAGCAACAATTCCCTAACCAAAAGTTAAAGGTTCCAATTTGTACACATTGATGCAAGGATGCCATGATGCAAGGAACCAAAAGTGGAAAATTTACACAGGTTTTAGGTTCTCAACTTTGGGCTGTTACAATTCTACCCCCCTTACAGGAATCTCGTCCCGAGATTCTAAGATTGCGGAAAGAAGTCGGGATACTCCTCACGAGGACTAGACTCTCTCTCCCAAGTTGCTTCTTCCTCGGAATGGTGAGACCACTGAACTTTGAGGAACTTGGTAGTCTTGTTACGGGTCTTTCTTTCGGCTTCATCCAGGACACGGATAGGATGCTCGCGATAAGTGAGATCTTCCTGGAGATCCAGCTCCTCATGATTGACTACATGGATAGGATCTTTAAAACACCGTCGAAGTTGGGAGACATGAAACACATCATGTACATTTGGAAAGATGACCGGTAACTCCAATTTATAAGAAAGATCTCCTCGCTTGGCCAGAACGGTGAAAGGGCCAACATAGCGAGGGGCCAATTTCCCTTTGATACCGAAGCGGTGAACGCCACGAAGGGGAGAGACGCAGAGATAAGCTTTATCACCAATTTCATAGTGGATTTCCTGATGGTGCTTATCATAGTAGCTCTTCTGTCTAGACTGAGCAATCTTCAGATTTTCTCGTATGATTCTAACCTTCTCCTCGGCTTCATTGATAATATCTGGACCAAAGAGTGCCCTCTCTCCGGTCTCAGACCAATTTAGAGGAGTTCGGCATTTTCTTTCATACAGAACCTCGAATGGAGCCATGCCCAGACTAGCTTGATAGCTATTGTTGTAGGAGAACTCCGCGAAAGGGAGATACTTTTCCCAATCTTTGCCAAAAGAGATTACACATGCCCTAAGCATGTCTTCCAAGACTTGGTTCACTCTTTCGGTCTGACCATTAGTTTGAGGATGGAATGCGGTGCTGAAGTTGAGACGAGTTCCCATAGCATTTTGGAAACTAGTCCAAAACTTGGAGGTGAATAGGCTTCCACGATCAGAAATTATCTTCTTGGGAACGCCGTGAAGGACGACGATACGAGAAGCATATAGGTCTGCCAACTTGGCAGCTGTAATGTCAACACGAACGGGGAGGAAGTGAGCCACTTTTGATAGTTGATCAATGATGACCCAGATGGCATCGTTTCCCTTTGGAGACTTTGGCAGACCAGTAATGAAGTCCATACCAATTTCATCCCATTTCCACTCGGGGATAGCAATAGGGTGAAGAGTGCCGGCAGGCCTTTGATGTTCAGCCTTTACCCGTCGACAGGTGTCGCATTCAGCAACATACTTGGCAATTTCCCTCTTCATCCGAGTCCACCAGAATTGTGGTCGAAGGTCTTGGTACATTTTGGTACTACCGGGATGAATAGAGAGAGGAGATTCATGAGCTTCTTGGAGGATCAGCTCCCTCAATTTTCATTTCTTTGGCACCACCAAGCGGTCACCAAAATAAACAACTCCAGATTCATTGACAGAAAAACATTTGGCCTTCCCGCTAGCAATGTTCTCCTTGATTTTTAGAATACCCTTGTCACGCTTTTGAGCATCCTTAATCTGGTCTACAAGAGTAGCCTTTATCTCCAGATTTGCCAGGTAGCCAGAGGGAACAATTTCCAGGTTCAAACGGGCGAACTCTTCATGAAGAGGAGGTTGAGCCTCCTCAACCATCAGGTTGTTGCAATAGGACTTCCGACTCAGCGCGTCAGCCACGACGTTTGCTTTGCCAGGTTGATAGTTTAGACTCACATCATAGTCCTTGATTAAATCCAACCAACGCCTTTGCCTGAGATTTAAATCCGGCTGGGTGAAGAGGTACTTTAGACTCTTGTGATCCGAGAATATCTCGCAACGGTTACCAAACAGATATGGTCTCCATTGCTTCAGAGCATAAACCACCGTGGCAAGCTCTAGATCATGAGTAGGGTAATTGTGCTCATGCGGCTTCAATTGGCGAGAGGCATACGCCACCACATGGCCATCTTGCATTAGCACACAACCCAAGCCTTGCAGAGAGGCGTCACAGAAGACGATGAAATCCTTGCTTGTGTCCGGCAGGACAAGCACAGGAGCGGACGTGAGTTTGGCTTTCAGCGTTTTGAAGCTCTCTTCAGCCTCGTCCGTCCATACGAACTTTTTATCCTTCTTGAGAAGGTCAGTCAGAGCCTTGGCTATCTTGGAGAAACCCTCGATGAATCGGCGGTAGTAACCTTCCAATCCGAGGAAGCTGCGAATGTCCTTGACTGACATTGGAGTTTTCCAATCCAGAATGGACTGAATCTTGTCGGGAATGACAGCCACACCATTAGCGGATATCACATGACCAAGGAAGATAAGATTATCCAACCAGAACTCACACTTGGAGAACTTGGCATAGAGGCGGTGTTCTCGAAGTCGTGTCAGAACCAACCGAAGATGTTCGGCATGCTCTTCATCATTTTTGGAATAAACGAGGATGTCATCAATGTAAATGACGACAAACTTGTCGAGATAATCCATGAAGATGGAGTTCATGAGCCTCATGAAAGTAGCTGGAGCATTTGTGAGACCAAAGGACATGACGGTATACTCATATGAGCCATAGCGAGTAACAAATGCCGTCTTTGGGATATCCTTATTTCTGATCTTTATCTGATGGTAGCCAAACCTCAGATCCATCTTGGAGAATACGGTTGCACCAGCTAATTGATCCAACAGATCATTTATGCGAGGAATAGGATACTTGTTCTTTATTGTCACCGCATTCAACGGTCTATAGTCAGAGACTAGACGAGGCACGGTAGAATCCCTCTTCTTGACAAAGAGTACCGGACAACCCCAAGGTGAACTGCTAGGCTGAATAAAATCCTTCGCTAACAGCTGATCAATTTGCTCTTTCAACAGAGCCAACTCTTCCACCGGCATACGGTAGGGCTTCTTGGAAATCGGAGCGGTACCGGGAAGTAGATTGATACGTCTCCAACGTATCCATAATTTCTGTTGTTCCATGCTTATATTATACCAATTGCTACATGTTTTATATACACTTCATATCACTTTTATGCATTTTCTGGGACTAACCTATTAACAAGATGCCGAAGTGCCAATTCCCTGTTTTCTGCAGTTTTTGGTTCCAGAAAAGTACTTCTGCGAATATTCTCGGAATTGCACGAAACAAAAGGCCACGTCCCTATTTTTCCAGCACCGTCACGGAGTCCGAAGGAGAGACGAAGGAGGGCGCCGAGGTGGCCAAACCACACCCCGGCGCGGTGGGCCCCTTGTCGCGCCGCCTATGGTGTGGGCCCCTCGGGGGTCCGCCGACATCGCCCCTTCGCCTATATATTGCCTCAGACGCGAAAACCCTAAAACATGAAGTCATATTTCCAGAAGAGTTCCGCAGCGCCGCCGCCATCGACGACAAGTTTCGGGGGACAGAAGTCTCTGTTCCGGCACGCTGCCGGGACGGGGAATTGCCCCCGGAGTCATCTCCATCGACACCACCGCCATCTTCATCGCCGCTGCTGACTCCCATGATGAGGAGGGAGTACTCCGAGGCTGAGGGCTCTACCGGTAGCTATGTGGTTCATCTCTCTCTCACATGGTGTGATCTTTATGTGATCATGTGTATTGCTAGTACCGCTGAATACATTAATAATGTTTATGCTACTCAAGTGATTTTGTCTAGTTTCTGGAGTCATTGTGACAACACGGTATCAAGGTGACAGTGTGGGTACTTGTGTGACTCTATGAATAATTTAGACATTTATCATGGCTTATTCTTGGGAACTATGGTGTTTGTTTACTCAGACTTTGAGGAGTGCTTTTGCAGCCCTACACGTAGTACTCTTGTGTTATCAAGAAGGAGAATAATCCCGAGTAGTATTTACTTGTGTTCAGTTGTGCTAATCTAGTTGAATATGTAGATGTTACTCTTTATCTATTATGCACTCTATAGGTTACTTTAATATGAACTCCGGTACTCTCCACGGTGTAAAGGTGACAGTGTGTGCACCGTGTGTGATTCCTTTATGACGTTGTGGCGCTTGTTTACTCCGGCTTGAGGTGTGCTTTTGTAGCCCTACACAATGAATGGTGTTTGTTATCCAACAAGAGAGTGTTTAAGAGTAGCTTTTACTTATTCAGTTATGAGATCATTGTTGAGAGTGTCCACTAGTGAAAGTATGATCCCTAGGCCTTGTTTCTAAGCATTGAAACACCGTTTACAACAAGTTCTGCTACATGTTTGCTTGCTGCCATTTTTATTCCAGATTGCAATTGCTACTTATAATCATCCATATTACTTGTATTTCACTATCTCTTCGCCGAACTAGTGCACCTATACATCTGACAAGTGTATTGGGTGTGTTGGGGACACAAGAGACTTCTTGTATCTTAATTGTAGGGTTGCTTGAGAGGGATATCTTTGACCTCTACCTCCCTGAGTTCGATAAACCTTGGGTGATTCACTTAAGGGAAACTTGCTGCTGTCCTACAAACCTCTGCTCTTGGAGGCCCAACACTGTCTACAAGAATAGAAGCGTGCGTAGACATCATAGATCTATGACAAACTCCACACTTCGGTCAGGAGGCATGCCAGGCAATTCTTCCGGAAACACATCCGGGAAGTCACACACCACGTGTATGTCCTGGATTTCAGGGGGGATTCGCCTTCCATAAAGCAAAGGAGGATCTCGGGTGAGTTGGGTATGACTGAAGATGGAGGTCTTGATAGTGCAGACCAATACTCAACAATGTCGCCGGAAGAGGTGGTCACGGTAATGGTCTTGGCAGCACAGTCGAGATTAGCCTGGTATTTTACTAACCAGTCCATGCCCAGTATGACATCAATGCCACTTGACCTCAGGCTACCAAAGCAAAAGGAAAGGATGAGTAACCGATAGTAATCTGGACCTCACGAGTAACCCCGTCGGTTTGCCATTTGGAGCCAGGAGTGGAGATCACCAAGGGACGTCTCATTTTCTCGAACGGTATTTTGTGGTCTTTTGCAAAAGCTATGGATATGAATGAATGCGATGCTCCAGAGTCAAACAAAACTGTAGCAAGATTGTTGTTGATTCGTAGCTCACCCATGAGAACGCCGGGGTCTTCTTTAGCTTGCTCAGCAGAGACGTGGTTCAGGCGACCACGCACATAGGACCAGCCTTGCCAGCTAGAGTGGCAGGGGCTCGTGCAGGAGTTCCCGTGATAGGTGCCTTCTGGGGGCACTCCCTGGAGTAGTGGCCAGCCTGGCCACAGGTGTAGCAGGTGAGTCCAGGTGGAGCAGGTAGCATAGGACGATACCCACTCCCGCCTACCCCAAGTGTCGAAGTAGTGGGGCGCGGAGGTGGTGGCCTGTATCCCGCGGCCCTCGGCATGAATGGAGCACGCGGCACAGCGCTATAGGGAACAAACACCCTGCGCTTCTTGCTCTCAGAACCCGAGGAACTCTGGTGGTCCCCATGTGCGGGCCTCTTGGAAGCCTCGAGTTCCTTCCTTCCCTGCTCAAGAGTAAGAGCCTGGTTGAACAGCTCCTGGTAGGTCTGGAACCTGAAGGGCAGTAGCTCATAGCGAAGCTGCGGAGCAAGACCCTTGCGGAACAGCTCTTGCTTGTCAGCATCAGTGTCACGTCCCTTGGGGCGTAACGAGAGAGATGGTTGAATTCACAACCATAAGTGCGGAGGTCCATCCGTCCCTGTTGCAAGTCCAGGAACTCCCTCCTCTTCAAATCCATGATCGGCTGAGGGATGTAAGCCGCACGGAAGGCAGTGCGGAAATCCGCCCAAGTGAAGACATGGTTGGCTGGGAACAATGCCACATGGCTCTCCCACCAACAGCCAGCCGCACCAACCAGGAGGTAGGTGGTGAAGTTGACTTGCACGGCCACTGGGACATGCAGCGCGGAGAACTTGCGCTCCAGAGCGCGAAGCCAATCATCAGCTTCCAGTGGCTCCTTAGCATCAGCAAAGGTGGGTGGCTGCGAGCGCAGGAACTCAGTGAGAGTGTTGCAGCCATTCCTCTGTGCATTCTGCTGCACCAACTGCTCAAGCAACGCTCATTGCGCCCACGGTTCTCCTCAATGGCCATCAAGACCTGAGCCATCGAGGGTGGTGGCGGTGGTTCCTCATCATTGTGGTTACCACGGCCTCCTCGAGCCATTCTGGAGAATTTACAATGACACAGTTAGTATCTTCCTCCGAATGGTTGAACAATAGCATTAGCGTCTACTCAAGTACACAGACTAGGGACGATAATACATTGTGTAAAAACTAACAAGGGACCAACAAGATAGAACTTGGGTCAAAGATCAGCATCATGTACTACTAGTGTGGGGTTCAAATAGTTAAGAAACCATGTGATTCAACACACTCTAGTTGGCACAATCCGGGACCTTCTGTTCAAGTCCTTGGGTTAAAACCCAACATGGAGTAATTGATTAGACCGGTAAGAAACATCTGAGTTGATTTTAGCTTGCAACGCAGCGGGAGCAACCGGACACATAACATTAAAGGTAGAACCCAACCCCGTGATACTAATCATTTTGAAGTAACAGATGAGAAGAAAACCTTTAACTCAAATCGAGGTAAGATTGCTCCGAGATTAGAATGTAACCAGATAAGGAGTAAAAAGAATCCTAAGATGGTTTTCACAACTCATTTTTAGGTTAAAATATTTTCACAAACACTAGACTCAACGTCGACCAGTAGAAGGGTTTCCTACAGGCAGTCTGCTCTGATACCAACTTGTGGCGCCCCGACCCGACTGCTATACAGTGATGCTGTGTGTCACCGGTTAAGCGATACAACCGGAGGTTACGGGTTTACCAATCCCCGGCCAAAACCTTTGGCAGGCGTTGCTCGGAATTGATCATCGGCAACGCAACACCCCGATTGATGCCTTAACACAGGCACAACTATCAATGCATAATAGAGATCAAGACTTGTGGAACAACTGGCACATCACAGACTCTACGACACAAATCATTATAGTTCAACTCTTATAATAGAGAAAGATAGCAAATTACAACCAGAGGTCACAGACCCAACATTACAACATGCGGAAGCGAATTAAGTTGTTCTAAACAACAAGATCCAAATTATGGCCTAAGAGGCCTACAGATAAACATCCAGCGCCAGCTGTTCCGGGATGTCCCAAGCTGCCACCTGGGAACCCCAGACTACTCGTCGACGTCCACAAAGAACCCACCTTCGAGGTCGGTGAAGTCCTCCTCTGAAACAAAACAAACGACGTTGAGTTCGACGAACTCGCAAGATTAAATATAGAGCTTTAGCTCGATGAGGCTTTCAAGGTTTTATGGTTTTTGCATAAAGCTGATTTTATTTATGAAAACATAACTCCATGGCATCGACTAATCAGAATATTTTTAAAAGGGGTAAGAAGTAACTCTTTTCTTTGATCACCTTTCTCATCGCCAACCACTGTACCTGTTCTACAACGGCACCTCCCCGAATCACCCTCGAGGAAGCTCACCTTGCATTCTTGAGTAGTACCTTTAGTACTCAGGTTTTGATCATTCCGTTCAAGTTATTCTATGGTCTTACCTTCACTTCCCAAGTTCGTCCATAACCGCGGACACGGCTTTTCGAAAAGATTTAACCCTGCAGGGGTGTACAATGTTTGCCACACGTATCGTCTGGCCCATTGCCTAGCTTTTAGCTCTCTTCCTTGGAGAGCCGGCTGGGTGGGAGCGGTGTCGACTTCTCCCTCGCTTGAGACTAACCCAGGATCATCAGTGAGGACGGGACAGGTTCAGTGCCTCCAACACCCTGCCCCGTGGCCACTCATTTTCCTAAACACCACCATCCTCATCCCAGTTCATACCACCATCATCACGCACGCGCAAATGGAAGCTCAAACTAGAGGACCCTGGCTAGTCCCGCCCAAGTTATTTAGTCTATGAGGGTTCCTGCAATTGCATAGGCCTCACGCATGGTTGCACGCTCAGTCTTGGTTCAAGAGGTAAAGAACTCGCACCTAGGTGGCGAGAACGAGACAAAGCACCACAACCACAGTGGCCTCTCATCCCCGCCTTTAAGCATTTTATTACCTGTCACTACAATTTCTCCACCATCATCCGAACATTTCCACATCTGTTCCCAACATGACATATCCATCGGACGAATAGACTTTTAACTAAGCATGGCTAAGCGTCAACATTGCATAGTTAAGTATCTCAGGCCAGCAATACAAACCTATGGATAATAGGAGGGAAACAGGTAATGGCATCGGAAACTTAATGCAACTATAGGATACTCTAATCCAATTCAAATTGACATTTGGAACCGCATGCAATATTATAGTGGAGAAAATATCTGCGAAAAATAGGATAAGACATGCTCAGAGGGGGGATTACGCTTGCCTTGTCGATATGGCTGGTAATCGGGATCGTCACGATACGGTGGTGGCACTTCCACTCCTTGATCTACCGATGCACAAACGAACAAATAAATAACATGAACACAAAGGTGCAATGCACAAACATGATGACATGACATTTTTAAGGTGCTGAACCTTTTATAAGCTTTCTAGCAATTTTAAATGGGGTGCGAGAATAAATACTTCAACGAGAGAGGAGAACACCCCATATTTAACTTAATGATTCTACTAACTTGTAACAAGTGCAGTCCTTTAATGGTGCTCAAATATGCATGATAAAATATTTTAAAGGTTAGTTCACAATTTTCCGGACATTTTGGCATATCGAACACATTTTTATGATGTCCCAATAAAAAGTTATTACATTTTATAATTTCCCGGTCAAGCGCGTCAGACACCGATTCTGGCGGTAGCGGCAGCTCTCGGGCGGTAGTACCGCTTATCCCAGCGGTACTACCGCCGCCTGGGTCTTTTCTTCTCTTCCTTCTTCTCTTCCAAGCCACCGTCTTGTCGGCCTTCGTTCCTCTTGCGCCTTGGCCATCTTCCCGTGGTCTTGTACCCTTGGTGACACACCTAACAATGCAATGGGAATAATGGTCAAGTAGTATAACGTCCAAAGGTGACATATGGTGAATCACATAGTGGAATGAGTACACCTTTGAGGTCCATTGTGACTTGTAATGTATTGGAGTGCCTGACATGGTGATGGACGTATCTCGGGCTACATCATTACGTCATCTGACCCACGTGCACCCCTCCCAGCCATCTAGGAGTATCAGTAGCACTTTTAGGACATCCTAAAGCATGTGCGACAATCCTAGCGATCTGGACCCCGTGGACCCCTCCTAGCCATCTAGGAGTATACGGACCCTCCTTACGTCATCTGACCCACGTGCACCCCTCCCAGCCATCTAGGAGTATCAGTATCACTTTTAGGTCATCCAAAAGCACGTGCGACAATCCTAGCCATCTGGACCCCCGTGGACCCTCCTAGCCATCCAGGAGTATACGCACCCTCCTTACGTCATCTGACCCACGTGCACCCCTCCCAGCCATCTAGGAGTATCAGTAGCACTTTTAGGTCATCCTAAAGCACGTGCGACAATCCTTAAATATGTGCCTTTAATAAGTTATTTTAAACAACACTAGAATTACTTATCCAAATCAGAGAGAAATAGATGAAACAGTATCATTTTTGGGTGCTGGACAAATTCGGAAATTCCGATTTGTTTTGAAATCGGAATATCTGATTTGACACAAAGTTCTTCAGAATTGGCTAAGGACTGAGATTTCCTCGCACTGGAGAACTTCGGAAAATCCGAATCCTTCCGGTCTCGGATTATTCGATCATCTCCGAAGTTGAAAATCCACTAAGGACCTAAAGTCCAATCGCACTGAAATACTTCGGAAAATCTGATTGTTCTTCAATCGGATTATCCGACGCACTGCAACGAGCGGCGACGGCGAACCTCATTGCACCACGGCGAGACTACGGACCACGAGCGAACGAGAGGTGGACGGGGGAGGCTCGCGTGCTCACCCTGGTGGCGTGGATGTGCTCGGGAGGACCAGAGGTAGACGGGAACGGCGGCAATTCGCACGGCGGAGCCCGGCCGTGGTCGGAGAGAAAACGAACGGCGCGGTCGATTCCGGGCTCCCCGGCTCGATTCCTTTGGCGGAGGAGTAGAGGACGTGGCGGCGGAGCTTTCTGCGGTCTTCGATTTGCAAGGGGCGCACTCAATCAACGGCGAGGCGGCGGCGGAGCTCGGCGGCCATGGCGGCTCGGTGAGGAGCGGAGAGAGAGAGAGAGAGAGAAAACTATCGGGGAGAGAGCAGAGCAGGTGAGGCCTCGTGGTGGTGCTGTCCTCCTTGCAGGGGAAGGCAGAGAGGGGGGCCCGGCGCGGCGTGTGCACGCGGGCGTGGCCTCGGCATGGCGCCAGTGCACGGGAGGAAAGAGACGACGGCGGTTTTGCAGGGAACCCCCTGCACATTTTGTTTCCATCACCGTTTGGTCCTTTTCAGTTTTAAAATTAAAACTTGTGGCTTTAGGGATTTAATTAGGGCACTAAATCATTTTAGAAAATAATGAAAATATTTGGGAGGCTCCCCTTAACCTGTAGAAGCTCCACAAATTTTGGTGTCCCAAAAAAAAATAGTTTGGGCCACTTTTGTTTAGCAAGGTTGGTTATGTTATTTTCTCAAATACAATTTGATATTCCTTTGGAAATTTCAAAGCATGTGCCAAGTATTATTTTTAAACCATTTGAAACTTCCTTGACAAATATAAAAATGTCGAGGTATTTTGTTTTGTAAGTTTGAGTGCCTACATTGTTTTGAGATTGGTTAAAGCAAGTTTGGCATTTTGTTTTTAGGTGGTGCCAAACCACCACAATTCCCTAACCCAACAACAATTCCCTAGCAACAATTCCCTAACCAAAAGTTAAAGGTTCCAATTTGTACACATTGATGCAAGGATGCCATGATGCAAGGAACCAAAAGTGGAAAATTTACACAGGTTTTTAGGTTCTCAACTTTGGCATGTTACAAGTTTCGTCGTGCCATTTTCAAAGGCCTTGTACTCTACCTTGGTGCTAGAATGAAAAACGGTAAGTAGTTTGCACGAACTCCATGATATGAGATTTAGTCCAAGAAATATGATGAAACCCACTAGTACACGATACTTAGGACACCCCCTATGGCAACTGCAGCGAGAAACCACACGGGTAAATGAATTTGAGAGTGGCCATAAGGGTGTCAGTCATGGGCCATCGACGGGCCAACCACAGTAGTAGCAACGGTTGATTGAATATCTCCGTTGCCAATATATTGACAACGATACTTAAAAATCTCCATTGTCGACATGTGTTCATCGCAAGCGGAAATTTCAAGAGTTCGTTGCCAACTATAGAAAACCAATAATACAACGGGAAGGAAGAGAACTTCAAATAAAGAAGATAGTCCAGGCCAAAAAAGATTAGATTACACATGCAATTGGCGCACATGTAATAAGAAATATGAAGGGAAGGATAAGATCCCCACTCCCGTCGCTCTCATTATGAGTCTAACTCTAGCCGCACACTCTGTCGCCTATCTCCACGCGCTTCACTCGCTCTCGTGGTGTCCGATGGCAAAACCCCTCTTGCATGGCCCTTTATGATATGAGCATGGTGTAGAACTTGTTGTGGCTCAGGTGGCTCACGCCGGTGTTGAAGACAGTGAGAGAGGTTTGGAGAACCTTAAGCTGTGAGCCAAGGCCATGAGATAATGTAGTTGATCAACTCATCGTCAGGCAGTGGGGTGCAGACTTTTGGCATTGCGTTCATGAATTCCTTCATCTTGTGATAGTACTCCGCAATTGTCATGCCTTTCTTCTTCAACTACGCTAAGTGGCGCCAGATTTGACAACACAATCTCCCTGCTCTTGGCACAGAAAATGGAGTTTCGGCTGATCATTGTTAATTATACACGACAAGCAATAAAACAATGAACGAAAAGTAAGATCAACACACGGGAACACGAGATTTTAACGTGGAAAAACCTTCCAAGGAGGAAGAGAATAAACCATGGTCGCCAATCAACAAAACTTCACTTTATTGGGAGAGGTTACAAACACCAGGGATTTACAACTGTTCTATTTATTCCAAACTGGCGGCTTAAGAGATGTATTTATAGTGGTGACGACCTAATCTAGGTCAGTAATGATCCATACCGCGGGGAGGGGGGGAGCAGGAGCTAGAATTTATTTTAATTGAATTTGGATCACAATAAAACAACAATCATCTGGCCGAGAATGTCTCCGGTCATCGAGTCCGGCAAGGTGTTGAGGACCCATTGGTCCGTGTAAAACCAGGCAAAGTAGGCGGGGTTGGGAACTTTGACATCGTCGTCTCTGGTCCCTTGCATGAGCATGGTACGTGGTGGTGTGGCACAACTTCCGTCAAGGTATCCGAACCAGCATTGACCAGAGATACCGGGAAAGAATTGGGTGTTCCAAAAGAGAAAATTAGTGCGACCGAGATGCACAGTGATGATAGTTTGGTATGTCGGAGCAAACGTGGAAGAGGAGGAGGTGAGCGCGCCGGCGGTGCCGAAGAGCTACAATGCCTTGGTCATGGCTGAAAAACCTATATTAGATGGGAACTTCGCTCTGATATCATGATAGGTGGAATATTTTGTCGTAATGTTCTCATCGTGGGGCTTCTCCTTTATACAATTTTTTTATATGGATAAAGTACAACTTACACGACGAGGCAACATAGGATTACAATCAATCCTTTACTAAAATACATGATCAACTAACCGGTCACTAACTAATTTTATCAAACCTTAACACAGACAAGACATTATGCTCCACATGCAAGAGAAAAAATAGACGAAACTTGAGAGATCGCCGGAGATGTAATCCTTTTTCTAGGGAACCGGAGATGTAATCCTTGGGTGATGTGCAGACACAGAAGGTCGGGGGTGGCCGGCGGGGAAATTTTTCTGTGGAAAAAGAGAGATGGACATCAGGTTCGTTCCGCATTTGACCAGGTGAGGGGACACGTGTCGCCCGCTCAAGGCGGGGGATCGGAAATAGCAATCCCAAATAGGAATAGCAGCAACCACGTCGCCTCTCCATAATTGTGAATATATCCCCTTCCGGTATTTGCAACAGACAGTGACATGAGAAGAGAAATAGAAACTACAAAAATGCGAAATATATCAATGGTAGATATTGCTAGATCCTACGCAGCGTTTCCCTTTGATGAACTGTGCCCATGTGATGTGTGGTATAGCACATGGAGAGGGATCTGGAGTTTGGGAATGTCCCAAGGATTAATCGGTACTAGATGCAATGCAACCTTTCAACGCTGCCTAGCTAGCTTGTCCCTTTGCGTGTATCCACTGCATCAGACATATCAAGACAACGGCCAGCATATGCATGCGTCTGTCTTTGGCACTGCTCATGAGTCACCGGTCCCAAACACCATGGTTTCTGATACGATTTTTGGAGGAAGCCATGCATGCACCATGATTCATGCATTCTACAGTCATGACTCATGACACAAATCACTAGTATATGTATAAAATAATTAGACTGGCTTTTTAGATATTAGAATTGTCCATCACTAGACAAACAACAAACAAACTAAATTTTAGCCTCCAGTCTCCACAAGGATTACGACGCCCGACATTTACATAGACTTCGATAGTTTGACCATTTATTTCTATTTATAATTATTTAGCGTTTGTTTTTTGAACCGGAAAGGCCCCTAAGGGCTAGAAACTACCATTAGTTGAGCGGTGCATACAAGATTAGAGGAAGGACTCAAAGAAAGATAATTACAATACAATCCTCCATTACTGCAAACAGACCCTACAAATATAACCAGAAAAGCGATAGATTCCATGGTCTTCACGACTGCAACCAATTGATCTCAAAGTTCTGGCACTAGCGTCGACACAGGGGACGCAACCACTTGGGGTGGCACCGCCGTGGTACCCTACATCGATATCCAAGATCCTCCAGCAAAGGAGGAATAAATCGCTTGAGCAGAGATTGAAACCGAGTGGGGAGGGCCCCAATGACAAAAAAATAACGGCGACACAAGAGCGAGGAGCCGGAGGTGGCATCAAGACTAGAGGAGAGGAGGAGCAGGAGTGGGCCGAGGGGGGAAATGAGAGCATGTCCCTCTGTAGAATACAACCTTCACCTTTGTCGACTTCTCCACTACTCTTCATTGATATCCGACCAAACGACATCACGGTCGATTAAAATTAACTAAAGTCACCTAACATTTAGCGCCATCCAAAAATGAGAGGTTCTATGTTACCGATGGTCGGTCTTGGTACAAACCTATTAAAAAAACACAGAACAACTGCATGCACTTGTATACATGCACCTTTATGAACACGCCTATACACATGAGAAATCCTGAAAAACTGAGCCGGCAAACCACATGCATCTCGTAGTCGATGGACATGTCGTCTCCCACTAAAATTGTTTAAATATAACTCTCTAGTCTCTTCTATGAGATCGGCCTTTTGATACGAGAGTCTAAAGTTTATGACCAATGCAATATTAAAATAAATATTTGCTGCCTCCCACGTCCTAGGCATGTGAGGCTAGACCGTGCGTTTAGAAAAAACATTCCGTCTCTTCTATGAGACCGGTCTTCGGGTTGATGGAACAAATTCAGAAAATACGGGCACCCATGCTAAATTTAGGATTTGACCATGTGAGCAGGTTCCAACATGGTAACCAGTAACCTAACCAGCTCATTCGCCGTCTTTTTTTTACAACAACAAAATGATACAAGGGCAGCAACAAAGTCGATACCCTCAGGCGGCTCGTTTTAAGTGAGTTCATCGTCACTTTTCGTGGCCTTCCAACGGTGGAGAAGCAAAGCGTGCAAAGGATAGGGACAGGCCCAGGACAAAACAAGTGTGTTGAGGGAGATGGGTCATGAGATAAACAATTTTGTTGTGACATGTGAGTGGTGCACAGATATACTCCACATAGGTAAATTAGGTAAAGGAGGCCCCTGGTGCCTCCACCAATCATAAAATAGACCTCATCCAACACCTCCTTTGTGGCCCACACACACTCTCTTCTTGGAACGAGACATCTAATCCATACATAGTTTTTAACTTAAAGAAAGTATATCTATACATAGGATTAACCCTGCTTAAGGGAAAAGAATCTCTATAAGTAGTTCAGCATTTCTCTGAATTTTTATATGTTTCTGAAAAGATATCAATCTCCAGCATGGGCCAAATCGAGGCGAAGACGCAAAACGAAGCCGCTCCTTTGTCCAAAATTTGCTTGGAACTAGTAGCATTATTCTTTGTTGGATTGAGGCGCATGATCTAGGTCTTATGCAGCTTTGCAATTTTGTATCACCAATCTCCTGCGGCCTTGGCAGACGATGGTGTCGTCTCTGATGTCGTTCCCTTCTCGAGGCATCGTCGTTGCAGGTCGTGTCACCAAGCTCGAGATGTTCCGGGGGAAACCCTAGATCCGGGTCTCCCGGATCGGACGATGATGACTCTTTCAGGGTCGCTATCCCTCCTGGGGGCATCGTTTTGGAGCAAGTGTTGGTTGGAATGGGCATGAGGAGGAGTGGTGTTTCATCTATCGCAAGGCTGACGGCCGGTCTCGGTGGCATGGCGCAGCGGGGTCTCGGTGGAAGACGCGTGATGATGTACGCGCGCAGGGAGGAGGCGCAGTCTGGTGCCATGGTGGCATCGATGGCAGGCCTGACGAGAGTTATGCGGATCTCTGCCCTGAAGATGGCTTTGTGGTACGTTGGCGGTGGCGGCTTCTGTAGCGTGTGCTGGAGGTACTTGCTAAGAGTCTGCTTGACCGGATGAGCGCTCCCGTTCTTGGGGTATGCGAATGTTCCCGGTTTAGCTGATGGGGTTTTTTCTTGTCTTCAGAGCACAAGGCTCTGCTGGGAGGATTTGCTCTCATTGTCGGGTGTGTAGGTGTTGTGTGGAGGCTTCAGGTCTCTTTGATGTATACTTCTTGTTAGACTTATGTTGAATAAATTAATAAAAGCCGCATGCATCAATCGATGCAGAGGCTGGGTTGCCCTTTTCAAAAAAAAAGGAATGATAAGCAGTAGAGAAACTCAACCCATGACCCAAGAAGGTTACGATATCGAGGATGACTGATACGCCTCCAACGTATCCATAATTTCTGCTGTTCCATGCTTATATTATACCATTTGCTACATGTTTTATATACACTTCATATCACTTTTATGCATTTTCTGGGACTAACCTATTAACAAGATGCCACAGTGCCAGTTCCCTGTTTTCTGCTGTTTTTTGTTTCAGAAAGTTACTTCTGGAAATATTCTCGGAATTGCACAAAACAAAAGGCCAAGTCCCTATTTTTCCAACACGTACACGGAGTCCGAAGGAGACACGAAGGGGAGCCACGAGGTGGCCAAACCACCTGGCGGCGCGGCAGTGGGCCCCACCGCGCTAGCCTGTGGTTTGGGCCCCTCGGGGGTCCGCCGACATCGCCCCTTCGCCTATTTATTCCCCGAGACGTGAAAACCCTAAAACACCGAGCCTTTCATCCAGAACATATTCGCTGCCGCCGCCGTCGTCAACCCTAACTCGGGGGGTTCTGAAGCTCTTCCCGGCACCCTACCGGAGAGGGGAATCATCACCGGAGGGCTCTACATCGCCATGCCCGCCTCCGGAGTGATGCGTGAGTAGTTCATCTTTGGACTATGGGTCCATAGCAGTAGCTAGATTGTTGTCTTCTTCACTTGTGCCATCATGTTTAGATCTTGTGAGCTGCCTATCATGATCAAGATCATCTTATTGTAATGCTACATGTTGTGTTTGCTGGGATCTGACTTATATTGATACCTATGTGGAGCTGAATATTATATTGCCATGTCTATGTCATTTGTGATCTTGCATGCTCTCCGTTACTTGTTGAAGCCTTGGCCAAGTGAATACTTGTGACTCCAAGTGGGGGTATTTATGCATGATAGTTGGGTTCAACCTCTATTTAACCTGGGATAGTGACAGCAAGTTCTAAGGTTGTAGATGTGTTGTTGCCACTAGGGGTAACACGGCAATGCTTTATTCAAGGATGAATGTATTGTTTATATTACGCACATTACTTAATGCAATTGTCTGTTGCTTGCAACTTAATACTGGAAGGGGTACGGATGTTAACTGGAAAGTGGACTATTTAGGCATAGATGCATGTTGGATAGCGGTCTATGTACTTTGTCGTAATGCCCAAATGAATCTCATAGTAGACACTACAGCTCGCACATGCATGTTATATGCACTTATCAATTGTCAATTGCCCAGCTGTAATTTGTTTACCCAGCATGTTAGTTATCTTATTGGAGAGACACCACTAGTGAACTGTGGACCCCGGTCCATTCTTTTACATCTGAAATACAATCTACTGCAATCATTGTTCTCTACTGTTTTATGCAAACAAACATCATTTTCCATTCGATACGTTTAACCCTTTGTTTTCAGCAAGCCGGTGAGATTGACAACCTCACTGTTAAGTTGGGGCAAAGTAATTTGATTGTGTTGTGCAGGTTCCACGTTGGCACCAGAATCCCTGGTGTTGCGCCGCACTACACTCCTTCACCAACACCTTCGAAGCAACCTCGTTTTCCTACTGGTTCGATTAAACCTTGGTTTCATACTGAGGGAAAACTTGCTGCTGCACTCATCATACCTTCCTCTTGGGTTCCCAACTGACGTGTGACGTACAAGCATTGTTTTCGGTGCTGTTGCTGGGGAGATATTCCCTCGTCAACTTAGCGCTAGTAAAGTTCTATATTGAAAGTTGATGCAAGATTTGGATTTCTGCGCAATGACATATTTTTTTAGCTGTCACGGATTTGATCTTATCTCCCTGTAGAAAATTCAAAAAATTCTGAAAAAAAATCACGCATATTCCTGAGATATGTACGCAACTTTCATTATTTTAGGCCAGATCCATCTGAGCATCCCCTTCTTCATCAACAAACTTATCAGGTCATCTCTAGTGAAACTATATTTTAATTCTTTCACATCTTATGCGCTTTACTTGGAGCGTCTGTGTGTTTTTTTTTTTTTGAATAAATTCGGATCCTAGCAATCCTTGTGTGGGAGAGAGACACGCTCCGCTTTTTCATGTGAATACTCATGTTCTTCACTTATATTTGTTGAGTATTCTTAACTAGCTACTGCAGTGCTTTTAGCTCCTGTTTTTCATGCATCTCTTCGAGCTGTTAGCACTTGTTTATAAATACTCTCTTGCTGCATTATATTATCATTTGGAGAGTTTATGTTTAAATAAATTGATTGGTGTTTGTTTGGAAGAAAGAAAATGCTACATGTAGTAGTTGGTATTGGAAAAGACATATGCATTCTTGTAGATCATTGTCTTGTTTCGATTTGATGCTTTGCAATTGTTTTGAGCTCTCAAGTAGATCATGTTTAAGCTCTTGCATCATGTAGTTAAAGCCTAGTAGTGGAGAACTACCGTAGAGCTTGTTGAGACTTGGGATGCATATTTGTTCTCTCTAAGGTCTAGATATTTTCTGGTAAAATGTTTGAGCAACAAGGAAGACAGTGTAGAGTCTTATAATACTTGCAATATGTTTTTATGTGATTCTTGCTGTACCGGTTTATACTTGTGTTTGCTTCAAACAACCTTGCTAGCCTAAACTCTGTACTGAGAGGGAATGCTTCTCGTGCATCCAAAACTTGAGCCAAAACCCATGCCATTTGTGTCCACCATACCTACCTACTATGTGGTATTTCCTGCCATTCCAAGTAAATATTTCATGTGCTACCTTTAAACTATTCAAAACTTTATTACTCCTTATTTGTGTCAATGTTTTATAGCTCATGAGGAAGTATGTGGTGTTTTATCTTTCAATCTTGTCATTTACTTCTGACAGACTTTCACCAATGGACTAGTGGCATATACATCCGCTTATCCAATAATTTGCAAAAAGAGCTGGCAACGGGGTGCCCAGCCCCAATTAATTACAACTTTCATTAATAATTCTCTTCACATGTTTTGCCCTGATTTATCAGTAAGCAACTTAATTTGCAAATAGACACTCCTCCATGGTATGTGAATGTTGGAAGGCACCCGAGGATTCGGTTAGCCATGGCTTGTGTAAGCAAAAGGTTGGGAGGAGTGTCATCTATAAAGAAACTAAAATACATGTGTAAACAAAAGAGAAGAGGGATGATCTACCTTGCTGGTAGAGATAACGTCCTTCATGGGAGCCGCTCTTGAAAGTCTGGTTGACAAGGGGGTTAGAGTGCCCACTACCATTCGTTGACAACAACAAACACCTCTCAAATACTTATTTTGTGCTCTCTATATGCTTTCGAAAACTTAAAAAGCTCTAGCACATGATTTAATCCCTGCTTCCCTCTGCGAAGGGCCTATCTTTTACTTTATGTTGAGTCAGTTTACCTACTCCTTTCTATCTTAGAAGCAAACACTTGTGTCAACTTTGTGTGCATTGATTCTTACATGTTTACTTATTGCACTTGTTATATTGCTTTATGTTGACAACTATCCATGAGATATACATGTTACAAGTTGAAAGCAAATGCTGAAACTTAATCATCCTTTGTGTTGCTTCAATGCCTTTTACTTTGAATCTATTGCTTTATGAGTTACCTCTTATGCAAAACTTTTTGATGCTTGTCTTGAAAGTACTATTCATGAAAAGTTTTTGCTTATATGATTCATTGTTTACTCTTTATCTATTTGTTAGCAAACTATAGATCATTGCTTTGAGTCACTTCATTCATGACATGAGCCTTGCAATATATTGATCAAGATTGTGTGAAAGCATGTCTCCTCAGAAATTATTTGTTGTTATCGTTTTACCTACTCGAGGACGAGTAGAACTAAGCTTGGGGATGCTTGATACGTCTCCAACGTATCCATAATTTCTGCTGTTCCATGCTTATATTATACCATTTGCTACATGTTTTATATACACTTCATATCACTTTTATGCATTTTCTGGGACTAACCTATTAACAAGATGCCACAGTGCCAGTTCCCTGTTTTCTGCTGTTTTTGGTTTCAGAAAGTTACTTCTGGAAATATTCTCGGAATTGCACGAAACAAAAGGCCAAGTCCCTATTTTTCCAGCACGTACACGGAGTCCGAAGGAGAGACGAAGGGAGCCACGAGGTGGCCAAACCACCTGGCGCGCGGCAGTGGGCCCACCGCGCCGCCTGTGGTTTGGGCCCCTCGGGGGTCCGCCGACATCGCCCCTTCGCCTATTTATTCCCCGAGACGTGAAAACCCTAAAACACCGAGCCTTTCATCCAGAACATATTCGCTGCCGCCGCCGTCGTCAACCCTAACTCGGGGGGTTCTGAAGCTCTTCCCGGCACCCTGCCGGAGAGGGGAATCATCACCGGAGGGCTCTACATCGCCATGCCCGCCTCCGGAGTGATGCGTGAGTAGTTCATCCTTGGACTATGGGTCCATAGCAGTAGCTAGATGGTTGTCTTCTCCACTTGTGCCATCATGTTTAGATCTTGTGAGCTGCCTATCATGATCAAGATCATCTTATTGTAATGCTACATGTTGTGTTTGCTGGGATCTGACTTATATTGATACCTATGTGGAGCTGAATATTATATTATCATGTCTATGTCATTTGTGATCTTGCATGCTCTCCGTTACTTGTTGAAGCCTTGGCCAAGTGAATACTTGTACTCCAAGAGGGGGTATTTATGCATGATAGTTGGGTTCAACCTCTATTTAACCTGGGATAGTGACAGCAAGTTCTAAGGTTGTAGATGTGTTGTTGCCACTAGGGGTAAAACAGCAATGCTTTATTCAAGGATGAATGTATTGTTTACATTACGCACATTACTTAATGCAATTGTCTGTTGCTTGCAACTTAATACTGGAAGGGGTACGGATGTTAACCGGAAAGTGGACTATTTAGGCATAGATGCATGCTGGATAGCGGTCTATGTACTTTGTCGTAATGCCCAAATGAATCTCATAGTAGACACCACAGCTCACACATGCATGTTATATGCACTTATCAATTGTCAATTGCCCAGCTGTAATTTGTTTACCCAGCATGTTAGTTATCTTATTGGAGAGACACCACTAGTGAACTGTGGACCCCGGTCCATTCTTTTACATCTGAAATACAATCTACTGCAATCATTGTTCTCTACTGTTTTATGCAAACAAACATCATTTCCATTCGATACGTTTAACCCTTTGTTTTCAGCAAGCCGGTGAGATTGACAACCTCACTGTTAAGTTGGGGCAAAGTAATTTGATTGTGTTGTGCAGGTTCCACGTTGGCACCGGAATCCCTGGTGTTGCGCCGCACTACACTCCTTCACCAACACCTTCGAAGCAACCTCGTTTTCCTACTGGTTCGATTAAACCTTGGTTTCATACTGAGGGAAAACTTGCTGCTGCACTCATCATACCTTCCTCTTGGGGTTCCCAACTGACGTGTGACGTACAAGCATTGTTTCGGTGCTGTTGCCGGGGAGATATTCCCTCGTCAACTTAGCGCTAGCAATGACGTCGGTATCCGATCGAGGATGACGACGCTTTGGAGTAATTGACCATTACTTGTTGCTCGACGTCTCGGTTTGGAGTGTGGTTTTCCGGTACGAGGTATGTGATCGTGGCTGGTGGTGCTATCTCGTTGTTCTCGCTCTCAGTGTCGTTCTTGCCGAGATATGCACATTGATCTCGTCGATCGACCAAGCTTGGTGAAGAGTCTGATGCTCTCTTTTGAAGCGGGTTAGCGAGTTTGTGATGAATCTTGGATCGCCGCATTCCCTCTTGACATCCCTTCCTCTCTTCGAGGGGTGTTGTTGGTGGCAATTGGACGGCCAAGATCACAACGCCTCGGCATTACTTGGTCAGAAGATGGAAGTTGAGGTTCTCTGTGTTGGTTGTGTCATGCAGGAGTACCACCTCATGTCGTTTCCTTGATCACAATGCTCGGTATTCCTAAGCAAATAATGAGATCACATTCTTATGCAGGTTCCATGTACAAAGCTGAATATGCCACTAAATAATATAAACACATTTGAAAAATGAAAGTACCACTTAAGTACCACTGAATGTTTGTACCCCGCATGGGTGGCAGCATATGTTGCGGATTTATCCTCCATCACCGTAGGCTTTGCCATAGTCACTATTGATATGTATCATGCCTATGAGCTCTCCTTTTCCACATTCATTTTCTTCTTTCTTCTTTCTTTGCGACTGTATGCACCTTCGATGTGCGAGCCTGGGTGTGGCTCAGTGTATCACCTTGATGTAAACATTAGACAAAGCATCCTTTATCAAAAAATATATTTTATTTTTACTTATAAGGCAAAGACCAAAAAGGAAAAAATAAGTCCAACCAAACAAAGCCTATCATGGTTGTATTAATATAACCCGATATCAACATATTACCCTTTTATCATAAAACTATTAAGACACTATCCGAACGTGTCCACGGATAAATGAGAGCATCTCCAACCGGGGTTGCCAAATCCTCCCCAAACATCCGGGCAAACAGCCCGGACAGTGACCGGACACAAAATGGAGTAAAATTGCTACCCAACCGGTCCTTCCATTTCGTCCTATACATCTGGTTGTCTGGCAATTCCCAAACTCAACACATATGTGGTGAGAGCTTGGGGTTGGATGTGGGTGTCCGGGCATGCCCGGACAGTGTGCCACATAGGACGTGGACCACTTCATCATTTTCTTTATTATTTGTTCAGTTCCTCTCACTTTTTCTCCACCAATCACATGCAAGTGACCGAACAATTTGGTAAGATTTTGGGATATATGATTGGAGACACATATTTTTAAGGGTTAAAAGTAGACATGTCCGGATGGTCCGGACACCATCCGGACATGTTTTAAGGGCCAAATTTGACCGTTGTGGTTGGAGATGCTACGAGGGTCCAAATTTAAACCATTTCTAATGAATGCTCTAACCTAGCTGGTGGAATCAACCAAACTTGTTTCTCTCTCTACCTGGTCTAGCTCATCAATATAAGGCCATTGTGGTTGTGGGCACTTCACGCGGTGTGGTGAGCGTCTGAGCGAGCAGCAAGGACCCCACTGTTCCATTCCATCTCTCCTCCTACTCCTAGTCGTAGGTAGAAAAAAAAGGCAGCAAGGACCCTCACCTTTCCTCATTCTCGAATCCCTCCGCCCCCACCAGATTGGGGCTATTCCGCTCCCAACCAACCGATCGCCGCCAACGGCGACGGCGACGGCAACGGTCCCGCCGAGCCCCCCTTAATTCCCTTCCGGCCATTCCCAGCCATCGACCTCTGCCCTCTCTCGCACAAATTATCGACGCCTGTCCTCTCTCTCTCTCTCTCTCTCTCTCTCTCTCTCTCTCTCTGCGAGAGACGGCAATCGGCCGCCACGAGGCGGCGCGGAGGGTAGGGTGGGGGTGGCCGGGAGCTGCCAGGCTGGGACGGGTTGGAGTTGAAGGGAGGCGCGGGCAGCGGCGGCGGCCGTGGACCGAGCTGCGACGGTGCTGGAGGGAGCTCCTACGGTGATCCACGAACTATTCCTCGATCTGTATCAGGATTGAATCCGGACGAAATATGGCTCGGCTCCCAAGTTTTCTGTCGTGGAAGCCGACGCTCCCATTGTATTGAAGATGAATCGTTTCCATCTTGTCAGAGATTGGCATTGAACCACTGCATTGGAAATCCCTCAGACACCCTTCTTGTTCTAACTCCGACGTTCTAGATTTTTTTTTTTTCCGTGGTTTTATTTTTCTGTTTCCCCTGCATTGATGTGAGTTTTAATCAGATGGATGCTGGATTTTATGCGGATGCGAAAGATTGACACTAGTTATTGGCGTGCGTTTCTTGGTAAAGTTTGTTAGGTAGATGGTGCTGTTCTTGGCTACCTTGGCCGCCGCGGCAACTTGATTGTGGTGTTAAAAGGCTTTCTTTTTTCTTCTATTTTGAAAAGCAAAATAAAAGGCAGCTCCGGTTTGTGATTGCGACCTTACTGTTCATGTGCCACTATTGGTTTACCCAAGATTTCATTTCATCGGCAGCTATTTTATCACATGTCTTTGTATACATGCTTATTGGCAGATAGTGAGCGCCGGTAAATGAAATATCCCACTTTGTTTGTTATTCTTACCTTCAGTGCTCAAATCCTCTTAAAGACGGATTTATAATATGCTAAAAGCCTAAAACACACGCATTGCATGTCCTCTGAAAATGTTGCTGAATACTTGAGGAGTTTTAGGTTACATGTTTCTATATTGCTGCAGCTTCATCCCTTATTTTATGGCATTACATCACTTGCAGGCTATGTGGTCCGAGGAGTGGGAGCTGTATCCATCTTACATTGGCGCTCAAGTCATAGAATATGGATCAGTTGCTGAAGACACCAATGATGATGACTCGAGGGTGTCGCTGGACGCTGTTCTCCCTGATGATCTCTTGGAGAAGGTTATTTCCTTCCTACCTGTTGCGAGTGTCATAAGATCTGGGTCGGTTTGCAAGAGGTGGTATGAGATTGTGCACGCTCGGAGGCGGACATGGAGTAAGATGGTTGCCCAAAAGCCATGGTACTTCATGTTCACTTGCAGCGAGGAAGCGGTATCGGGGTTCGCCTATGACCCGAGCCTCCGTAAATGGTATGGTTTTGACTTTCCTTGCATTGAGAAGAGCAACTGGTCAACTTCCTCGTCGGCTGGGTTGGTGTGCCTGATGGACAGTGAGAACAGGAGCCGTATCATCGTCTGCAACCCAATAACGAAGGACTGGAAGAGGCTTATTGATGCTCCTGGTGGCAAATCAGCTGATTACAGTGCTCTTGCCTTGTCCGTGAGCAGGACCTCTCATCAGTACATCGTTGCTATTGCAAGAAGCAACCAAGTGCCGACAGAGTATTATCAGTGGGAGTTTAGCATCCAATTGTATGAGTCAGAGACTGGTAATTGGTGTCTGCCTTCACTGAAGTGTTGCTTGGATGGCGAGGAGGTGATGAGTGCGTCATCTGTGATGGAGTCCTCTACTATCTGTGTACTCCACAGGAGTTTTGGTGAATAGTAATGAGCATCGGCATTGTGTTTTCATGTATGATCTCTCTACCAGATCTGCTCACACTTCTTTGATGAGCATGACTATACCAGTACCATGTCCTCTTACATGTGGCCGGCTGATGAACCTAAGGGAGAGGCTTGTTTTAGTTGGGGGCATTGGAAAGCAAGATAGGCCTGGTATCATCAAGGGAATTGGCGTGTGGGAGCTCCGAAACAAGCAGTGGCATGAGGTTGCTCGAATGCCACATAAGTATTTCCAAGGATTTGGCGAGTTTGATGATGTTTTTGCGAGCTGCGGAGCTGATGATCTTATCTATATACAGAGCTATGGGTCACCATCTCTTCTCACCTTTGAAATAAATCAGAAGCTCTGGAGGTGGTCAGCAAAGAGTCCTGTTATGAAGAGGTTTCCGCTGCAGCTGTTCACAGGTTTCTCGTTCGAGCCAAGCCTGGACATCGCTTCCTAGATTTCATTTTGTTTGACGTCACTTGAGATCTTCACACTATATTTTGTCCAGTTTTCGAGTTGCGGGTGAGGAGATGATGTCCCTCGGAGGCATTTCAGCACAGAAAGTTTTCACTACTTATATATCTATTCTATTTATTGCTGGGGGTTATATCTTCTAAGAGGATGGTGGGTTAACATTTGAAATCCTTTTGCTAGTTTGATAGTTGGATAATAGTTGTGAGGGAGGCAACCGATGTTAACAAGAAAAAATGTTTCTGAACTTTGGGAAGAAAATATATTCATTTGCTTTCACTGCTTGCGAATGGTGTAAAGTTTGTCTCTTTCTTTGCAGTCATTAGTGTTTTGTCCTTTCTTTATCCTGCACACAATTACATCTGATTTCTTGTTCCAAAGCTTAGCATTTTGTTGTTGGACCAGTACTTGCAACAGAGTACTTGATCTGCCGGCCGTAGAGCCATTTATGAAGAGCAGAGGTGGTGGCCTATGTTGCCTTCTCTTGTTTTCCTATGCATATAGTCCAATACTCTCAGCAAAATGCTACAAATGCAGAGTAAATTAATGAACTATTGGTGTCAAACTTTTGAGGTTATCTTCAGCTCCTGTTCTGTATCGTAGCGACGCCTGGTATCCGTGCATTTCAATGTTGCTGAACTGTATAATGCAACAGTGTGTTGTGCATGGCGTGCCAGCATTTTGCCTGCTTCTGATGCAACATTTTATGCTGCCTCTGGCATCTATCCATTTTCCTGCGTGTTGACGCTGCTCCCAAATGTTGATTAAAGCCTGTAATAAAGGGACATATGTGCCATCTGTGCGCTGCAAGGAATTATTGGAATTGTTTCATCTATCGAAGTGTCCTGTTGTGATTTGAGAAGAATCATTTTCTTTTGCGATTAAGTCGTATTTTATTTCCTTTACAAACCTTTGACCAACAGTTACTCTTTTAGTACTGTATGTGATTTATGTGATACAAAGTAGTTTTGATAAAGAATCCAGTGACACAACTGCGGTGAAAATTTTGTTTTAACGAAACAAAATACGTCTTAGTTCTAGGAACGGAGGAAAGTTTTTTTAACCTTTGACCAACGGTTACTCTTTTATTTACTTTCTGTAGACCACTTTGCGCTAAATTTTAAAGATGGTGTTTATTTGACGATAGCCTGTCAGAGTCTGCATTTTTTTCAAGTCAGCAAATACTAACATATTTTTCACCGTTCTATTTTTCTCAAAATGGAGTTACTCTACAACAAAGAAATCCGATTCCTGGGCCCATACACATGATAGTACATGACAAACATGACCTGGCAATTGCGTCCGATTTGTCACAGTTACTCCTGAGCTAAGGATAAGATTCACACAGGTTAAACATGTTCCATGTCAGCTAGCTACTGTCAAATAATCATGTCAGTGTTTCTTGTCTGTTTGGTCCATAGAAAAGTCAGATACTTGTGGACCCGAAATCTATGACATGGTACAGTTTGGATGTCCAAAAGCAGACACGTCACGCTAATACACTCTGCCCTTCCCTAAGCGACGGTTTCACCTGCCATGGTCATTATTTAGTGCTTTCCTACCTTGGTTCACATTATTTAAAAAAAATGAAAATTTTGCTGGTGGACATTGTTATTTTCTGGTTTTTGCCAAAAGACACCGCTAAATTATGTCTTTGCTACGTACCATTATAATTTTGTGTACCATTTGACACACTGTTGAACGAAAAAGGAAAAGTTGGGGTCTGCGAAATAAATAAATCGAATTACAATTACTTTTATACCCTCGACTTCCGATCGCAAATCAATTGGGAAAATCTCCGAGCATCTTCCCCAAACCCAAATCCTCCCAGATATTTTCCCGGTCGAGGCGATCAACCGAGATGCACCCAAGTAGTAGCACACACTACCCCCCGCACGAGGCTGAAGCGACCGGCGATGGTGTGTGCTGACTGCGGCCGCCCGCCCGCGCATCCCATCGCATGGCTTCTGCTCCAGCTACTTGTTCACCCGCTGGCCGCTGCTCTTCCTCGCGCACACACACTATTGGATTGTTGCTGCTATTCATGTTTCGTGTGATGCTGCTTCTTCTCCCTCTCTAATTAAATTTCACCCGTAATATCTCTCTCTACACTCGATTCTCGTCCGTAGCTTACATGTAATGATTGATTATTTGGGGGGAAATCTTTTTCTGTCTAGCCACGAGAGAAGAAGGTAGAAGACGAGGATATAAAGGTAATCCTGGCAGCAACTTTCCTTTTTCGTTGTGTTCTGACAAATGGTACACAAAATTGTAATGGTACTAAGCAAAGACATAATTTAGCGGTGTCTTTCGGCAAAGACCAGAAAATAACGTTGTCCACCAGCAAATTTTCCTTTTAAAAAAACGCAGAGAGAATGCAGTAGGGCCTGGATGTATTACGTTGAATCCTATAGAAAAAGCACAATAATTCCCACGAAAAAATAATTAATCGTTAGATGCACGGCTAATCTAACTGCGGCACTAGTGTCTTAGGTGCGGCGGGTCTTCCAAACAATTTCCCCTATGGAGCATATGCATGGAGAGCATATCGCCTCATCAGTTGCTAAATCTTAATAATCTAAATGATTTAGTCTAATTAGGGATTGGTATTCAGCGCTGAGTTTGTATAGACGCTTATATCATATGGATTTACATATGCTATTCATATATTGTAGATATTTGATAATTTTTAATAAACTTGTTCAAATTTTATGAAGTTTGACTTTCATGGAAACCAATGCAGTACACAAATAGAAATACATTCCGAATTTCCGATTCATCGACGACATCCACGATCTTGCTAAAGAAATCTAAGAATAAGATGACAAACAAAACTAATCAAAACACACCAAAAACTCCCTTAAACAAGCTGATTTAACATGCTTTTAGATGCAACATGTACAATAGTTCGTCCATAGGAAAGCCCACGTAATTTGTAGTACTATCTATGTTGCTAAATGTAAGATGTTTTATTATTATTTTTTCCCCATCTCTTGTGTATGTAGACATGTTTTAATGTGTCTGCTAACTCATTTTAGTCAATATATAGTCCACATTGAAATATAGAAAACATTTTATAATTAGGAACGGGTGGGAGTGTATAGCAAGGGCAGAGCTTTACACGATGAAGTACAACATGCGGCTGTTTACTTTTAACAGTGTTTTTCCTCCTGTTTGTAGGCCAGGGAAGGGAACACGAGAAAATCGTGTCACTGTGTTAAGGTTGTTTTCTTTGGGGTAGTAGGGTAGGGACGGGGAGCACTTGTTCATTGCCTGTCTGGTTTGATGTATGTATGCAGTCACGAGAGTCGTTGGGTTCCTGCGGCGTGCAGTTGCATCATGCATGTCTTGTCCTCTTCCTGTCCCCCGTCCCTGTCACTCTAATCTACCGCTCCTTTTTGACACATCCAACACCCACTTCTATTCTACCGCTCCTGCAAGGCGACGCAAAGCTAGTAGCCTAGTAGTAGGAGGGCTACCGTATATTGTACTGGATTTTCTGTGACTAGCAACTGATATGGACATAGCATCAAGCGACGAAAATAAATTACATGGTCAGAGCAATATCGAATAAACTTCGTACCGGATATGAACCGAAAAATGTTTTCCGGTACCACGCGGGTTCCAAGTTTACCACATCTGTTTTGCCCTGAGCCCGCTCGGTACCGTAAAACCAGTTTTCCATTGTTTTATCAAATTCATGATTTTGAACAACATAATAAAAAAGCAATATAAATTCAACATAATAATAATTTACATACGATACGATAATCATTCATATTATAATAAATGTTTAAATCCGAATAATTAAACAATAACGAATGGTCCAAAATTGAAAGAATAGTTCAAGTGACACATCAATATATATTAAGAGTTTCCATTTAACCTTAAACAGAAACTAATCCTATTTTAGGAAAATTAGACGAGTTCATCCCGACCCGCACCTAACTCACACAGCCACCCCGATCCACTCCTCCACCTCCCCATGGCCAACCACCATCGACGTCCCCGCCGGCGACCCCCGCACGACGCGCCCCACCGGCGACCCCCGCGAACCGTCCCCGCCGGCGAATCCCGCGCGTCGTCCCTGCCGGCGACCCCGTGCGCTACCCCCGGCGCCGAACCGTGCCGCCCCTCACCTCCAACGCCCCGCACGGCCCGCCGCGCCGCCCTCACCTCCAGCCCGACTCCGGCCACCTTCCCTCCACCTCGAGCGCCTCCACGGCGGCCCCCGCCTCCTTCCTCCGCGCGGCCCTAGCCTCCTTCCTCCGCCGACGCGGCCCCTTCACCTCTAGCCGGCTCGGCCCTTCACCTCCAGCCTGCCCGCACAGCTCCACCGCGCCGCCCCCACCTCCACCAGGCAGCCACAGAGGCCACCGCGCCATCCCCACCTCCAGCGCGTCGCCGCAGGGGCTACGACGCTGCTCCCCACCTCCAGCGGGCGTCGGACGGGCCACCGCGTCCCCATCTCCGGTCGGCCGCCGCACGGGCCACCTCTCTGCCCCCTTCCCCGCACCGACCACACCCGGGCGAGGGACTGGACCCCGGCGACCTAGACGGCGCTCCTGCCTTCGGGGATGCCACGGAAACCCCCACCCATATCGGCCGCGCCGCCCTTCCGTTTCTCCTACGCGCCACCGGCCGGGAGCTCCGCTGCCACCAACCGTGGCCCTGCCCGGCGCCAACAGTAGCCCGGCGAGGCGGCTGCTGACTGTCCCTTCTTCTCCCAGCGCATCGACCGCCGTCGAGCGAGGTTGAGGCGAACGGGCGTCGCAACCGGCGACCCTTCTTCCACGGACGCCCTTCCCATGTGAGCGCTGTTGTGTCGTTCGATCCTGTCAAGAAAGTTTTGCCACAAAGCCCCGTGCGTTGGCGTCATGGGCACCGGGAACTGCCCCGTGAAGCTGGTCTGCTGCTACCATGCGCCATAGTTTAGATACTGATCTTATTTTGGTGTGCAGATAAAAAAAAAGGTTCACTTCGTTCACAAAAAAAGTTCACTTCGGTCATAAAAAAAGGTTCGCTTGGTTTAGAAAAAAATTCATGTGAAGTTGCGAAAAAAAGTTCACCTTGTTCCGAAAATTGTTCAGGAAAAAAGTTCACTTCATGTTATGTCTGAAGATTCACATGTCATGAGGTTCACATATCATTGCCGAGAGAGTTCGGAATTTTTTCACTTCGTTCACAAAAAAAATTGGTCATAAAAAAAGGTTCACTTGGTTCAGAAAAAAAGTTCATGTGCAGTTGCGAAAAAAGTTCACCTCGTTTCGAAAATTGTCCAGGAAATAAGTTCACTTCATGTTCCGTCTGAAGGTTCACATGTCATGCGCGAGAAGGTTCACATATCTTTGCGGAGACAGTTCAGAAGTTTCACTTCATTCACAGAAAAAAGTTCACTTCGGTCATAAAAAAGGTTCACTTGGTTCAGAAAAAAAGTTCATGTGCAGTTGCGAAAAAAAGTTCACCTCGTTCCGAAAATTATTCAGGAACAAAGTTCACTTCATGTTCCGTCTGAAGGTTCACATGTCATGCGCGAGAAGGTTCACATATCTTTGCGGAGACAGTTTAGAAAGTTTCAATTCGTTCACAAAAAAAAAGTTCACTTCGGTCATAAAAAAAGGTTCACTTGGTTTAGAAAAAAGTTCATGTGCAGTTGCAAAAAAAAGTTCACCTCGTTCCGAAAATTGTTCAGAAAAAAAGTTCACTTCATGTTTCGTCTGAAGGTTCACATGTCATACGCGAGAAGGTTCACATATCATTGCCGAGACAGTTCAGAAAGTTTCCCTTTAGCTTAAACTGAAACCAGTTTCATTTTAGCTGAAATATATATATATATATAATATCAAACTAATAAAATGGGAATCTACTTCTTCCCATACAATTGGCACTAGTGTTCAGTAATATCATTACGAAGTTGGGTGTGTGTGTGGCCTTGTCCTCAGTCTTCCGGTAGATCTCAAGAAATGGTTGGATCCGGTCGGGTTCCTTTGAGGCTTCACCCGGCTACTAATGTTGTCATAGAAAAATTCTAAGTTTAAATCCCTCTCATCTTCAATAATCATATTGTGTAAAATCACATAATCCGCCATGATATCTGAGAGGCATTTCTTATCCCAGAAACGAGTAGGACCTCGAACAATTGCAAACCGAGCTTGCAACACACACCAAATGCCCTCTCAATATCCTCTCAGCATAGTTCTTGAGCTTTAAGATGGAATCTTTCTTGTTGGCCAGTTTTTAGATGGTGTCACAAATGTTGACCAAGAAGGATAGATAATGTCGGCAATATAATACCCCATGGTATAATCATGCCCATTCACGGTGTAGTAGCATGCCAGGGCATCTCCACTAGCAAGCCGAGCAAAATTATGTAATCTCTGCAACACATTGATATCGTTGAGAGAACCCGGCAAACCAAAAAAGCAATGGCAAATCCACAAATCCTCAGAAGCAACGGCTCCGAGTACGATAGAAGGATCAGGATGATGACCGGCGAATTATCCATGCCAAGCCGCGGGCAATTATTCCACCTCCAACGCATGCAATCCACACTCCCAAGCATGCCTGGCTATCCTCTTGCTTCATTTGCCACCATGAACTTCTTCGTGTCCTCCTCGTTCGGACTTCGGAGATATTCGGGCCCAAAAACTCAGATCAATGTTATGGCAAACACTCGCACGCATTTGAGCGTGGTGCCTTCACCAATGCGAAGATATTCATCGGTGTAGTCAGCCAGAACAACATATGCTATCACTCTCATTGTCACTGATATCTTTTGGTATGAACTAAACCCAAGCAAACCGGCGGCATTTCTCCGTTGAACGAAGTAACGAGAGTTTTGCTCGCAAGATTCAACAATGAGAACAAATAGAGATCTACCGCATTCGATAACGCCTACTGAAGATGTGAGTCGGATAGGTCACCTCGGCGAAGTAATACTTCATTAGCAACGAATTGCCAAGAGCTCGGTTCCGGGGAATGCAAAGACGCCCGACCTTGGAGTCTCGCCTCTTCCTCTTGCCTCCTTTCTCAAATTGTTCGACAAGATACGCCAAGACAATATGCTCTACATCATCATCGAAACACGGTGGAAGCAAAGCAGCGGGAGGCGGTGAACCTTTTACACGGTGCCGGGCGGCGGGGCGCCGCGGCGAGATGTGGTGACGGCGCAGCGGAAGTCAGCGCGTGCCAAGAATTGTGGATACAAGAAAAAAAAGGCCGCAGAAACCAAAGATATGGGGAACCAGGGGAAATATCCTGCTCCCCGATAAAAATCCGGGGCGGACGGATTTGGGATATCTGGTCTGTCCGTTTTCTCGCCCCGAATCAGAAAAAACAGTTATTTTCTGAGCCGGGGGGGGGGGGCTTATGCGGTGTCTGCTAGAGATGCTTTCAGAGCATCTCCACCGGCACTCCCAATAACGTCCGACGTTGCCGGACAAGTGATATTGGGAGCGCCTGCATAGGTTGCCGCACTATTGGGAGCGCCTACCCCCATCTGCCGCTCTCAATGGATGCTCCCAATTAAATTTAAACCAGTTTTCGTCTAAAATAGAAGACAATTCAATGTAAAATATTCAGAATAAAATCATATTACATAGTCTTGAACACATAAAATTACTCTAGGAAAAAATTCAAATTAAATTAAATCACATACTCAACTAGGAGGTTCGACTGCTTGTCCTTTGAGTGCCCATAGATGCGCAATCAGATCATTTTGCAATTGCTCGTGAGTTTCTTCGTCTCGGATTTCAGCGTTCATTGTGAGGAAAGTGGCAAACTCTCCAGGCAAGTCATGATCAAGCTGGGCAAGAGGGCCCTAATGGTAGTACAGATGTTCATCATGCAGTGGGGGCAACACGTTCACTCTCGATGATAATGTTGTGCACAATCACACAAGTCATCACCACCTCCCACGTCTGTTCTTTCGACGAGGTTAGAGCAGGGTAGCTGACAATAGCAAAGCGCTATTGGAGCACATCATGCCGCTCGACATCCTTCCTGGTACCCTCCTGTTCCACTACAAAATGAGATTGATTTTTACCTAAAGGGCTGGAGATGGTATTGAAAAATGTGGACCATCTTGGATAGATGTCATGTGCTAAATAGTACCCCTTGTCATACTCATGGCCATTGATCTCATAGTTGCATGGTGGAGCATGACCTTCAGCAAAAATCGGCTAAAAAACAGTAAACATTGCAGCACGTTGATGTCATTGTGAGTTCCGGGCTTCCGGCCATACCAAAGAAAGCGTGACAGATCCACAAGTGCTATTGGGAGCGTCGGTGGAGATGCTCTTACAATGTCATGCTAGTATTTTATTTGTCGAAAAGTTTGTATGATTGCGCAACCGGGAAAACAATCAATCATGTCGAGAGGTTTAATGGATGTTAAATTTCCTACAAATATAGTAGAAATTATCTTAGAAAACTAAAGAAAAAACTAGTGAGCATTGCAGCACGTTGATGTCATTGTGAGTTCCGGCCATACCAAAGAAAGCGTGACAGATCCACAAGTGCTATTGGAGCGTCGGTGGAGATGCTCTTACAATGTCATACTAGTATTTTATTTGTCGAAAAGTTTGTATGATTGCGCAACAGGGAAAACAATCAATCATGCCGAGAGGTTTGAATGGATGTTAAATTTCCTATAAATATAGTAGAGATTATCTATGGCTGCCACCTCACTATCTAGAGCCTTCCACAAGGTTCCAGATATATCCACAATGTTCTAGACTCTTATAGAACATTCCATATTACACTGGATTATTCCGGACACTCCGGAGTCGTCCGTGTCACCCCGGAACTATTCCGAGGTCTCCCAAAACACTTTTGGGAGCCGTCTCTCATTTAATCTAATCACAAATTTGTTCTACAAGAACACTACTCCGTTAAGCGTGTGACCCTACGGGTTCGATATATGCGGACATGAACCGAAACCATTCCGGCCAATAACGAACAGCGGGATCTGGAGACCCATGAGCGCTCCCACATTATACACGAAGATCTTTATTGTGTGAACCACAATGTCGTGGATTGAATCAATCTGCATTCCATTCCCTTTGTCTCACGATATTTACTTACCCGAGACTTGATCGCCGGTATCTCCATACCTCGATCAATCTCGTTACCAGTAAGTACTCTTTACTCGCTCCGTAATACAACATCCTTTGTGACTAACTCTTTAGCCACATGCTTGCGCAAGCGATACCCAGTGGGCCCAGAGTATATCTCTCCATCACATGGAGGGACAAATCCTAGTCTTGAAAGACGTAACCCAACAAGTACTTTCCGATGAACCTGTAAGACACCTTTATAATCACACAGTTATGAAGTGACGTTCGATGCCCCCAAGGTTACTTCCGGTACCAGGGAGTTACATAATCTCATGGTCTAAGAAACAAAACACTTGACAATATAATTTAGGTATGTCCATCATATCATTCTCCAATGACATGACCCGTTGTTAATTTGACAACTCCTTGTCCATGGTTAGGAAACCAACGAGCTAGTCTAGTAGAGGCTTACTAGGGACACTGGGTTGTTTATGAAACCACAGATGTATTATGTTTCCGGTTAATACAATTATAGCATGGAGTATAAACATTTATCATGAACATGGGAGATATGATAATAACTACTTTATTATTGCCTCTAGGGCATATCTCCAACAAAAACTGCATCCTGTGATCAGAGTTCCGCCTATCAACACATCCCAGTAGCCGAAGCGAGTATTTTTTTTGCCAAAATGGCCCCTGGTCCAACTAACGCCACATATGACCCCTCTATGGAACTATTTTCAAATATGCCCCTTGTATATCATGCTCAAACACACCCTCAAATTTCACATTCGACCAAACCTCTAATTGACATTGCACATACAGCATACACAAATACACAACAAACGAGAGTTACTACAATGTCATCTCCTTATCTCTCCCTCTCATCTCTTCTTTATGAGCTCTCTCGATACATTTCTTTTCTTACTTCAGTTTCTTGATTAGAAATCCCAAGTCATGTATTATGTTCAACATCTTCATCTTATCTTCTTCTAGCTCTCTCGCCATCGGAACTAGAATTAGGGATGTAGTCCATCGTTTGAAATTCCCTTTCAATTGAACGGACATACTAGTTCGTATTTCCCAAAGATCGTATGGGGTATAGGCAAAACTATAAACGGCAGGCGCGCTCCACTAACTACTTGACATCACATGTGTCGGCGACGCGGGCAACCTTCTAGACCAAAATATATCCGCATGATAACTTTTAGAACCGCGGGATCACGCTTTGCAAGATTGTGTGATTTTGCATGTTGTGGTCATGTTTGCGCATTACGGGTGTTGTTAACTCATTTTAAAATCACGTTGGGTACTCTACTCGGTATTTCTAGCGTAAAAATTATATCTTTCGATCAGAGTTCCACCTATCAACACATCCTAGTAGCCAAAGCGAGTATTTGTTTTTGCCAAAATGGCCCCTGGCCCAAACTAATGCCACATATGATCCCTCTACGGAACTATTTTCAAATATGCCCCCTCGGTTTGGCGCCAATGATAATGGAGCCGAAACTGTGCAGCTGGGCGCCAACATTTTTTGGCATCTGGACGCTCAGTAAGCTCGGCGTCATGGAGTTGGTGCCGACCTCACTTCGGCGTATGATTTTATTGGCGCCAAACTGCATAATCTCGGCGCATTCGCATTGACGCAGACCGGACAGATTTGAAAAAATTCCACGGAGGGGTGAGATGCAGGAAGGCTCTACAACTCGTAACCGACCCACCTCTTTCCTCTCCTTATCTCTTTACCTGCGCGTACGTGGTCTCCGCCGCCTCTCCAATCTCCTCGCAAAATCAGCCTGTCGCCGGTGCTGCACCGTCGCCTCTCCTCCCTTCTCCTGAGACGTCTCTCCTCCCTTCACCCTAAACCGAGCCAGAGCCGGTGACGCCATGGCTGGCCGCCACGGAGACGACGACGACGAGTTGTGACCTCACCGGAAGCGGCACTCGACGCGTTAGCGGCGGCGCCAGCGGAGGCGAGGCAGAAACTTAACTGGGGGGGGGGGGGGGTGGTGCGGGCCGCCGGACTTTAGAGGGATGGCCGGGCCGGCGCAGGATCGGTGGAGATTGGGGCAGGGCGGGGCGGCGAGGCCGACGGTTTGGCCGGCATCGGCGGCAGGGGGATGGAGGTGGTGCCGGAGGTGCGGCCGGGGCGGCGTTTCTCTTCCCATTCCCCTCTCCTCCCCGTGCTCTTCTTCTTCCTCATCCGTTCGGACAGCTACAATAGCTGTCGGAATTTCCAGCGTGGCCACGGGTGACCGTTAACTAGCATCGCCCGGTGAGATTTAGTTTCACCCAGGGGCATTTTTGGAACAAAAATAGCCGAAGCAACGGCCCAAGGTGCACGAGCCCCAAGGCCTCGTACCCCTACCCACAAGGATCAGATCATGAGAGGAGAGTATACCTGGCCATGAGGCGGGCCGGGCTTCGGGCCGGGCCTAAAAAAGCCCGCGGGAAAAAACCCAGTCCCAGGCCTGGCCCGGCCCGACCATCGGGCCTAGATTTCATGCACAGGCCCGCCCATAACTACAAAATCCCGTCGGGCCTCGGGCCGGGCTTTCTTCCTGAAAACACGAAAATCTGTTGCCCAGACCCGCCCAATAACAGTCATCGGGCCGAAATCTGCTGCCCAAGCCCGCCCAGTGGTTAGGCCCGTCGGGCCCAAGCCCGGGAATTTCGGGCCAGGCCGGGCCGCTCGGGCCAGGCTGCCCATGCCCAGGTATAGAGGAGACCGCTATGGCCATGTTCCTCTCTTCCCCCACTTTCCTGCCTCATGCAACGAGGACTTTTCTTCCATTTGCCTCCCCGATGCCCGCCTGCAGCAACCACCATGTCTCCGTCATCCGCCTCCTGCCTCCCCCATGCTGCATCTCCTTTGAATAGATGGGCAGCGGAGCAAGACTTTCTTGGCAACTTTGCTCCATCAGAGAAGCAACGGCGTCGTCGACAGAGAACTCGGGAGCTGTTCCAAGTGCTTCACAGATTTGCAGCACGGAACAGATTCAATGCGGATTCTGAATTCACGGGGCGAGCTCTGACTCGTGACGAGATGTTGCATGCATACGGCATTCATGCTGGATTGCGTTCTCTCTTTCCTTTTGTGGGATCTTGCCGGACAGTGCCGTCCAGTTGTACTCCATCAGTGCTTTTAGGAGTTCCAAGGTTCTCTGCTCTGTCCGGCTCACCATTGAAAGCTTTCCTGCGAGCTGCACACGAGACGCCTTTGTTAAGATGAATTTTGCGGGTGCAACCGTGCAAGATAGCAAGAACATAGTCAATCAATTTCACATGATCCATTCCACACGGAAGCTCTCCATGACCATGATGCAGCCGTTGCATCCCTCGAGTGTGATGTGTGCGTTAGGCTATTCATTTCCCTACAGCTCTATTCTGTGAAATACAACTGTCAGACACATGGAAGCCCATGCTTCCAGGTTCCAGCAAATGCTATACTATGCATGCTGTTCAGACTAGTCACAATGGGAAGTAACTTAGACTAGTAGCATGCATATGTTACTACTCTAAGTTACTACCTCCATAGTGGGGAGTAACATATGTTTAGTGTCATATTTATTAGGTTATACTTTTGAAGAAGCGCAGGAGAGCTGCGTTAATTCATTGATAGAAGAAAATGGTACAAGGACCCGAACTCGCGGTTTATCAAGGAAAACCGTGCGAAAACCTGAAAACCTTTACATCGACAACGACAAGGAGCACTACAAGGCATACAGGGCACCAGAAGGAAAAGCTGGGCGACGTCATCGTACATCATCATCTATCGTCTGACTTCGACTTCCTCGCAACAGCACCGCCACGCGCTTGCTCGCCGTCTTCAACAGCATTGGGGAGAGACGCCCTCCAATCCTGAGAAGAGGACCACCACGCACGCCCGATGTCGGCAGCATGCCGAGAATGCTCCCGCCGCTCACACCAACCACCGCAACCACGGGTCCCTCTTGCCAATGCCGGCCTCCGAAACGAAGCCCCCAAGAGGGAGAACGACACCAAGGCGCCGTCATCGTCCGATCACGAGATCACGGGTTTCCCCTGGAGAACCAACTGGTCAGATCCGTGCGGGAGGTGGGCAGCAGCAGAACAGCGACGCCTCCAGGAAGGTCAGCGACGGCCGCAGCCGCCGCCATCGCCGGTCACGGCACAGGGCCGAGACGGGGTTTTCACCCTCACCGCTCACCACCTCGACACACATCACACCCACCGGCGCTGGCAAGCCCACCATCCACTGCCACCCTCGGAGATCCGGCGACGAAGAGGGGTCGATGACGCGCAGAGCACCGCAGCTCCACCACGTCCAGCAGCCACACGGGACAGCATCGCTGCCACCACCGCCGCCCGCAACCCGCGCCATGGAGGACGCAGTCCAGCAGCCGCACGGGACGGCGCCGCTGCCACCGTCGCCGCCCGCATCCCACGCCACGGAGGACGCAGCACCACCACTCGGGCCCGCCGAGCCCAGATCGGGCCCGCCAAGCCCATCTGGCGCGCGGCACACCCAGCAGGCGCGGGGGCGGCTCCGCTGCCACCGTCGCCGCCCTCACGCCGGCCACCTCCATCATCAGCAACCTCCGCCCGAGCCCGCCGGCTCGGCGTCCACAACCCTGACCGCCGCCGCCCCCCACAGGCCGGTCAACCACCACCGGGAGCACCTCCCTCCGACCACCTTTGGCAGCGGAGGGGTGCCGCCACCGCCGCGGCCGGGGCAGCGACGGTAGCGGCAGGGGAGGCCACACGGGGCGGAGGCGGGCTTGCTGCGGTGGGAGCCCCTAGCGCCGCCTGGGGGGCGACGCGAGGGGAAAAGGTCTCCGAACCTCTCCTTACGTTTTAGGTTTTCTCGCTTTTGAGCTTCAGCAGTTCAGTGTTTTTATTAGGTTATACACTCATCTTCCCTTAAAATGTGTGATGTTATGATAACATAGCTACTAGTTTCCACACTCCGTTTAGGTGTGTAGGGCCTCTAAGGCATTGCAGCGCGACCAAGGTGTGTAACGATTGGGTGAATATTTTATTGATTGAATCAGTTTGAGCCAACTAAAAACGAGCTGATTACTCCTTAGAATGGCTATTAATTAGGGAAGATTAACCACTGACCAATCGTGTGCGCATGGTGGCCCATCAACATTTGCATGCGAGGGAGTCGTCCAATCAATGCCAAACAATCTGCATGGTGCAACCCTTCGTGCTGGCAGCCGAGCATGTTTAGCCTAATTAATCGCACCTATTAAATGCCAGGGGACTTAGTCATCGGAACAAATAGATTTTCAGCATGGGCCTAATACACCTAAACGGGAGTACCACCATCATCTCTCTCCTCATTAATTACCCGCCACATCAGATTTTTTTTCTTATGTGACACTGATGTTACTCCTATGTTATTACTCTCATAGAGTCTGATGGAGCCCTAATTTAAGCGCCCTGGCGGTCTGACTAGGTGCACAGTCAAGCAGGCATGCATCCATTGTACTAGTAATCAGTCTGCGCTCTTCTTCTAGGGACTATCCTGTAGCTAAAGATGGGATGGGTCCGGTGCGGCCCGGTTACCCGGTGGACCGAACCTCAATTTTGCTACCACTAGGGTACAGGCCTACAGGGTCGATCCGCGAATGATTAGGTTCGACAGGAACCTCACCCGCTCGACCCTAGGTTCTAACCGCACCTCTCGGCAGATGAACTGGACGGTGCTGCCGCTGCCGCCAGATTAGCCTTCTGTGGCCAGGACGTAGCCGCGGAAGGTGTTCCGATCGACGGAGTTGGCATGGAGCTGGCAGGTCGCCGGAGGCGTGGCGCACCCACGAGTCGCTCAGCGCGGTTGACTTACATTGACGTCCTCGAGCGACACCTCGCCGACGGCCTCCTCGACCTGTCCTCCCGCGTCGTCTGCCTAGGCGGAGCTCGGCGTCTCCGGCGCTGTCGCTGTCGCGAAGAAGCGTTGTCCGCCGCTCACCGCTGCAGGAGACGCCGCCCTCCCTACCGAACCTGGTGGTGGAGCTGGCACTCCAGACGCACGTGCGGCTCCGCGAGCTCGGCAACCCCGCCGGCGCATCGTGCTGGAGACGGAGCGCCGCGCGGCGGGCGCCGGAGCCGGCAAGGATGTGTCGCCCCGGCCGCCGAGTCGCCCGGCGCCGCTGCTGGACGAGAGCGCGTGGATGGTGGACCATGTTCTGCAACGGGAAGAAGACCGGGCGGTGTCCATGGGTGCCGGCGTTCTCCCAGCCGCAGCGGGCTCGTCGCCGGACGACGAGGTGGCGTGCATGCGCGGCTACTTCAAGCGCCTCGTCGGTGCCGGCGTTCTCCCAGCGGCACTGGCCTGGAGCTGGACCCGCTGACCATGGCCAGGTCCTCGAGCGAGAGCCGACCAAATACGTGCACCAGGCAGTACGTCTCCATCTCCTCCCACGGCGCCAGCGCTGCGGCCAGTGCAGTCTCCATGGCCGGCCGGCAGGACGGACGGACGGACAGGCTCTCGGACTTGGAGCAGCAGAGCAGGGGAGATCGGTTTGGTGGATGTCTTGTGCTGTTGTGAAAGTTTGTACTGCTGTTCTGAAAGTCCAACCTCACATACAGGTTAACCTGTAGGGTACCCTGAACCTAAGACAGCAGGTGTGGATCGACCCTTACCCTGCCATTTTTTTTTTGAGATCGAAGGATACAGATCGAAGAACAACAGAACTAGTGGTACAAACTCAAGAAACAAGGAAAACAAACCCAGCCTTGAGAGCCCAGATCCACCGCCGCCGCCTCACCACGGTGACCGCCGACCGCGCGCTGCCACCAGGCTCCACCCGAGCCGGCGAAGATGCAGCGAACCGCGGCCAGGAAGCCGCCGACAGAGCCGCCGTCTTCAGTCCACCGCCTGGGTCTTGACGGAGAAGAGGACCTGGAAGACCACCAGAGCACGCCATCGCCTGGAGCCCGCGCCGATGCCGTCGACGCCGCAGGCGACTCAGAGATCTGGATCCCGGCCTCCTACACCACTTCTCAAGCTCCAGCCGACGCCGGAGGAAGCACCGGTAGAGCGGGGAGCCAGCAGCCCACCAGCACCGCCGGAGACGACGCCGAGGAGGGGAAGCCGCCGAGCTCCAAAAGCGCGACGCCGCCGCCCTTCCCGCCACGGCCGCGACGCCCGCACCCCGATCTACTCGCCCGGAACGCAGATCCGACGATTCCCCACCCTCCCGCCGCCGGAGCAGCCGGCAGAGGGTGAGGGATCCACCCAATGCGCCGGCGGGAGCTGGGCGGGCCGGAGTCGCCTCCCGCTCGCCTCTGTCCACTGTAGAAGCGGGGGGTTCCAGAAATATCGAAGTGGAAAAGTATCAATAGGTTCGGTGGTCCAACACCAGGGCCAAACCGGACCGGACCGCATCATGACCTGTAGCTGTTCTTCGTGATAGACAGGGCTGAAGATGCCTATTCCCAGCAGTGATGCTGTCTTGATGGTCATTTCACTTGTTACATTAATTGTCAGTATGGCATGCATAAACCATGACGTTGAGGTCATTGACATGTGGGTTCCACCTAGCGTGGCCCCACATGTCGGTGACCCAAAGTCACCTGACTTTGGGACTCCTAAAGTCAGCCAATCTGCGCCCGGCATGCATATGCAGCAGCCTGACGCGCGCTAGGGATAGTGACTTGAAGGGTGACGTGCATCTTTCAATGGAGTGCCACCTTTTAATAACTCATGTGCTGTGTTTTTTTTTCTCCTTCGAACAAGGGTAGGGACCCGACGGTCCCAGAAGCTGAAATTCATATTTAAAAATAACACAAAACAACATAGAGGACCCTAAAAGAAACATAAATTAGATATTGATCCTTCCTTTTTGCACGTCGAACATTGAAGATGATAATAGAAGCGCAATCAAGTCCTAATACATCTAGCAACCTCGCCGAAAATGCTTTGGCCACTATCTCTGGCATAGATATTGCCGACGGCCAAGGGAAAGAGGGCCGCCCACTGAATGTTGAAGTGGGCACACGAAAAACAATTCTTCATCTTATCTCCAGCTTCCATGGCCGAGGTCAAAGAGGAAGACGAAGATGCTCCATGCCAGCTAGAATACCTTGCGGGGTTCCATATTAGCTAACAATGGATGAGGATTTGCCCCCGCTCATCCCTATGTTTCCACGACGGTGAGGAGAAGAAATGATAGAACACGCCCAACCCGATATCCACTAAGCTTATTGCAGAAGTTGCGGCCATATCCACTGTGTACCGTCACCGTCCGCCATGGACGCCAACTCAGCGGAGGAGCCAACCACCGAGCCCATGTTGGCCACTGTATTTTCTTTTCTGCATAGCGCAACACAAATGTCATTTTTTAGTAAACTTTTCACGTATGTAGAAAACTTATGTTTGTTGCCATTTTTTAGATTTTATTTTTATTTTTTGTTTCGAGTTTCCCATCAGACAGAAGCTACGAGTTTGGGAGCTATTAAGTTTCTGGATTTTCTTAGTTTTTTTTAGGGTATCTGGATTTTTTTTAGTTTATATTCATACAAAGGCTACAAAAAAAGGAGCAACAGGTCCTTTTAAAGTGAAGCTAAAAGCTACGAGTAAACAACCCGGCTGGGGCTTGACTTCCAAACAGCTATGCATTTCGTATGGGGATGATGGCCCAGACATAACTTTTCTTTAGGGTAACCCAGGCATGGAAGCGGGAGCTCCTATAACGCGCGCTACGCGTGCGCGATGGTTCCGTCCGCGTACCCCCCGCCCGCGGAAGTAGTTATTGGGCTCGGCCCATGTCGCGCATACTGCTTTCGTGATTCCCGTTTCGTGTTTCATTTCGCGTATGGCGTTCTGATTCCTGATTCCTGTTTCATGTTTCATTTCACGTACGGCTTTCGCTCGACAAAATGGTTCGACGGATTTGGTTGCATTTTCCTGGTTCGCCGCTTTTTTTTGCGTGTCCTAGTTTCGTGCCAGCATTTCCTTGCGCACGTTATGGGTCAAAAAAAGTTACAGTGCCATGCACTTTAAAGTAAAATAATGTGTAGACGAAAATTTGGAACCATTTTTAAAATTTGGAAACATTTTAAATTTGGAACAATTTTTAAATTGAAACCATTTTCAAATGGAACCATTTTTAAATTTGGAATCATTTTTAAATTGGAACCATTTTTTGAATTCGGATCCATTTTTATATTTAGAACCATTTTTAAATTTGGAACCATTTTTTAAATTTGGAAACATTTTAAATTTGGAACAATTTTTAAATTGGAACCATTTTCAAAATGGAACCATTTTTAAATTTGGAACCATTTTTTAATTGGAACCATTTTCAAAATGGAACCATTTTTAATTCGGAACCATTTTTATATTTGGAACCATTTTTTAATTGGAACCATTTTTTAATTGGAACCATTTTTGAATTGGCATCCATTTTTATATTTGTAACCATTTTTTAATTTGGAACCATTTTAAATTCGGAACAATTTTTAAATTGGAACCATTTAAAAAATGGAACCATTTTTAAAGTTGGAACCATTTTTAATTGGAACCATTTTTGAATTCGGTTCCATTTTTATATTTGGAACCATTTTTAAATTTGGAACAATTTTTTAAATTGGAACCATTGTCAAAATGGAACAATTTTTAAATTTGGGACCATTTTTTAATTCGGATCCATTTTTAAATTTGGAACCATTTTTTAATTTGGAACCATTTTTAAAAATTCGGAACAATTTTTAAATTGGAACCATTTTAAAAAATGTAACCATTTTTGAATTTGAACAAAATTTTAATTGGAACCATTTTCAAAATGGAAACATTTTTAAATTTGGAACCATTTTTTTAAATTTTGAACCATTTTAAATTCAAAACAATTTTTAAATTGGAACCATTTTCAAAATGGAACAATTTTAAAATTTGGAACCATTTTTAATTCGGTTCCATTTTTTATTTTGAACTTGGATCCATTTTTATATTTGGAACCATTTTTAAATTCGGAACAATTTTAAATTGGAACCATTTTGAAATGGAACCATTTTTTAATTTGGAACCATTTTTTAATTGGAACCATTTTTGAATTCGGATCCATTTTTATATTTGGAACCATTTTTAAATTTGGAATCAGTTTTTAAATTAGGTAACATTTTAAATTTGGAACAATTTTTAAATTGGAACCATTTTCAAAATGGAACCATTTTTAAATTTGGGACCATTTTTTTAATTGGAACCATTTTTAAAATGGAACCATTTTTAAATTTGGAACCATTTTTTAAATTTGGAACCATTTTAAATTCAGAACAATTTTTAAATTGGAACCATTTTTAAAATGGAACCATTTTTAAATTTGTAACCATTTTGTAATTGGAACCATTTTTGAATTCGGTTCCATTTTTTTATTTGGAACCATTTTAAATTCGAAACAATTTTTAAATTGGAACCATTTTTAAATTTGGAACCATTTTATATTTGGAACAATTTTTAAATTTGGAATCATTTTTAAATTTGGAAACATTTTAAATTTGGAACAATTTTTAAAATTGGAACCATTTTCAAAATGGAACCATTTTTAAATTTGGAACCATATTTCAATTGGAACCATTTTCAAAATGGAACCATTTTTAAATTTGGAACCATTTTTTAAATTTGGAACCTTTTTAAATTCGGAACAATTTTTAAATTGGAACCATTTTCAAAATGGAACCATTTTTAAATTTGGAACCATTTTTTATTTGGTACCATTTTTTAAATTTGGAAACATTGTAAATTTGGAACAATTTTTAAATTGGAACCATTTTCAAAATGGAACCATTTTTAAATTTGGAACCATTTTTAATTGGAACCATTTTCAAAATGGAACCATTTTTAAATTTGGAACCTTTTTAAATTCGGAACAATTTTTAAATTGGAACCATTTTCAAAATGGAACCATTTTTAAATTTGGAACCATTTTTTATTTGGAACCATTTTTGAATTCAGATCCATTTTTATATTTGGAACCATTTTTAAATTCGGAACCATTTTAAAATCGGAACAATTTATAATTGGAACCATTTTTAAATTTGGAACCATTTTTTAATTGGAACCATTTTTGAATTCGGATCCATTTTTATATTTGGAACCATTTTTAAATTTGGAATCATTTTTTAAATTTGGAAACATTTTAAATTTGCTAGCATAAACATTATCTTAAAAGAAACATGAAAACATTTTTCCTCTTTTACCATAAAGAAGAAAAAACAGTTCACCTTAAAAATTCTCTCTGAACACATACTTTTTGAACAGATAGTTTCGAACAGTTACTTCCCAGCATGGCAGCAACTGAAATCTGTTTTGTTGACATACCTTTCTCACAGTTTGTAATGATAACAAAATGGAACGAATGAAGAAAACAACTGCTAGCTTTCTCAGTTTGTAATGAAACAATCTGAGAATATAGATTACTTCTGAATGTTTCTACTGAAAATTCATATAAAAAGGACCTTGGAAAAAAAGATTACAAATGAGCTTTTTATTGTTTGTTCCAGGTTACACTCTGAATCAAAAAATCTGTTCCAGGTGAAACATTGTTTTGTCTCTCCGAAAAATATTTTCCCTTTGGTGTCTCATCGAAAAAAAATGTTCTTCTGATTGGGAATCTGAAATAAGGCAAATTATTAAGTTAGAATCAGTTTTGTTAGAATGTTCATCTTGAACATCATGCCCCTGATATTGCTATTTTCAGTGGAGGAAAACTTACTTTGACGCACCATTTTCAACTCGGATGTGGGGACAAAACTAAAAGTAGTTTCAGCTTAATGAAGAAGATATGGTGCCTGTGGGTTTGAAGTAGTGAGGTAAAGTTATTGTTTGTTTAGATAAATGAAATTGAAAATTGAAATATTGTGGCACATGCACATGCATACATGCTTTTTCATGATAAAGAAAATAGGAACTTGATGCTCGTTGAACTTGAACTGATGATAGCCAGCAAGGTAAAGCTCTTACTTCATACTGTTCAGAATGCAGGAGTGCACAGAATCGTAAGTGATCTTCTCATGCAACTTAACATAATCCTAGATGCCTAGTATCCCTTTCTGCATGGACAGAGAAACAAAGAGATGATCAGCAGTCGCCTATATGTACCTGCAGCGACCACACTTCTAAGGAATTAAGTGCGAAACAAAGCCCAACTGAAGGACTGTGATACCTTGTCGCCCGATAAAAGCACATTGTTCTTGGTTGGATGAAACTCCAAGCAGGTAACGCACCATGGGGATCTTGCCTTTCACTTGGCTCTGGAAAACATAATCCAATGAAGTGTTTGTGTTCCTCCTAGGGGCTGGGATAACGCCGTGCTCCATCGCTACCCTATGCGGGCAGGTCAAGGTCGTGTGACCTGCAGAGCGGAAGAGAGGTGGAAACATCACGGTACCAGTGAATCGGGTTAATCTCCTTCCATGTGAAGCTTTCAAGTAGTAAATGGCAGTACACAAACTAGTCATGAACAACTGAAAAGAAAGAGTTATTTGGAAATTTCTGTATGCAGACGCGTGAGAAACTACCATGTGGCGGCGGATCATCAACACCGGACCATTTTCATCCCACTGATCTAACCACAATTGTAAAGATTCTTGCAGAGACTATGTGGAACAAGCAGTTAGGCTGCCTGAGACCTTGAACTACCGAAAGATTACAGCTCGAATCACTGTACTCTTGTGTTCAACACAAAAGGAAACAAAGAAAGAAGCATGTTTACAGAGATGGTATAAGGACCTGGCATCTTGCAGAGGAAGCAGGGCTTCATGGGGCAGTCGATGTACACGGCGCCCCTTGAACCCTGCCTCGTGCCCCGTCCTCTTGCACACCTGCAGCCAGACATCAGAAAACCAAACGTCAGAAAGCCACGGAACTCAAATCGCTGCGAAACGGAGCAGCCATTTTCACCGCGAATGCAAAGGAGAAGCACCAGGCCGCTCCTGCTCTGCTCTAATTGAACCCCAAATCAGCCACATGCGCTCACTCCGGAAGCGATTGCCGCGGTTCGACGCGGAGGCTGGAGGCAATCGGCAGCGGACAGCCGGACAGCGAGATTGATAGCAAACCGGTGAGGGGAAGCCCCGGTGGGCGGCGGCGGGCGGTACCTTGCAGATTTTTCTTGAGGGTGATGGTGATGGGGCCCTTCCTCCCGACCCTCCCCGTTGCCGCCGCCGCAGATGCGGGTTTCTTGACCGCTGGTGCCTCGACCACCGCTTCCTCTTCCTCCACTTGCTCGTCGTCAGAGGAAGACGAGGAGGAAGCGTCCTCCTGCTGCTCCTCCTCCTCCTCCTCCTCCTCAGATGCGCGGCGGCGGGCGTAGACGAAGCGGGCGCGGGTGGCCATTGTGGGGGGCGGGAAGACTGGGGAGCGAATGGAGCAGAAGCAGTGCGCAGAGCTGGCTAGACGAATCGAGGAAGAAACAAGTCGAATCGCGGCCTCGGACAAGGAAGGGAGAAGAAACAGGCGGACCCGTGCGCCGCCGCAGTCGGGGGAGAAGCAGGCGGGCGGACAGTGCGGCGCGGTCGGGGGAGAAACAGATCGGACGCGGTCGAAATGCAGGGAATGGCGATGGCGCCGCACCGCGTCGTCTTCTTCCTCCTGTGCTCTCGCTCGATTTCTTCCTCGTCGCTCTGGGCCGGCCCAGTAGGGGTACGCGAACGCTAATACCGTTCGCGGTACGCGTCCTATAGGTTTTCGGCATGGAAGCTCCTATACGACGCTTAACCGTGACGCATGAAGACTGCCTCCTGGTGGGCCGGCCCAGGTAGACTGGTTTTTTCCTTTCTTTTTGTTTTTGTTTTTTCTTCTCTTGTTTTCTTTTTCGTTTTTATTTTCATTATATTTACCTCTTTCTGGTTTTTTTATTTTTCGTTTATGTTAAAAAAATTGAGGGTGGTGATATAAATTAAAATTTGTTCACGAGGATTTAAAAGGAAAAATGTCGTGCTGTTTAAAACAATTGTTTGCAAGTTAAAAAAAAAAATTCATATGTGAGAAAACAATGTCTATGATGTGTCACCTATACAGATGTACGTGATCTCGGGGACTCCATCAAGAACATGTGTGACCTCTTCAACGCTCTCTAGGACCCTGCTAAAGGTATGATTTCCTAGTTCACCACTTGGAGCCATGGGTTAGTCCCAAATACTATCCGCGGCCATAGTGATCTTTCGAGTTTGGGTTTTCAAGAACTTCATATTGGGGAGTTTGTTGACACCACTACATAAGAGGTGGCGCTGATTATTTGTAATTAATTTATATGAGGTTGTAGTACAACTTTGGGTAGCTTTCAAACACCCGTGTTTTATTTTCAAGGCTTGCTTTGTCGCTGGTCTTAGCTTTCTTTTCTCTTTCACCAATATTAAAAAACCCAAAAATATATTTTATTTTTATATTCTATTCCCACTGCGGTGTTCTTGGCATTCTTTAATTGGCTAATTATCTTTTCAATGAAGTCGATTCTCGTCGAGCTTTTAAGGAACAGAAACCAAGAAAAAGAAACGTGAACATTCATGAATGAGATGTATGTCCTGCGACTCTTGCTTTAGAAACTTGAAATACCCATACTAGTTAGTGGAAGTTGTATTTTCATTATATCCAAGTGAGGAAATCCTAATAGTTAGAGTAAAACTTGTATTTGCTTGGCTAATCAGTTAAATACTTTTTTATTTGATTCTCTTAGTTAACCACTTTTCGTGGGATTTAATTGTTAATCTAAATACATGAAAAATAATAAGTGAAAGTCTTTCCAAAATGCTTGGGTGTGATTTTTAACAACAGTCTTAAGGGATTAGTCTTAGAGACATTCGACCCCCTAACTTTAATGTAATTGATTAACTAGGGTTTTCGGAAGAGTTGTCCAATAAAATCAATATGAACTAAAGGAGATACCTTCCAAATTTTGCCTTGCGACCATAATAAGATATTGTTTTACATGTGTGTTATGTACTCTACGGAAGGCTGACAACTCCGCTGGACTGTGAATAATCTATCTAAGATAACTCACATATTTTGGTTATTTAGTTGGTTAATGTGTGTAACAACAATGTTTCAACGGGTGATATTGTGGCTTTCTCATAAGGATGTGTTTCTTCTTAAGCGAAGTTGGACACTCCGTTGAGCGATTAAAACCAGCGAAAAACCCGGAGAACGGTCATGAGTGGGATTTCGGTTTCAACATCTACGCTACGTCGGATACTCTGACCTAGACTACAAATTTTCAGTTACATACACCATCCTTTTGGCACGTTCTTGTTTTTAAAGAGTTACAATTTCTAGAAAACAATGGAAAGTAGGAGCACTAGAGAGTCATGATTTAACGATGTGGGTGTTACTCTAATCTCTTTTGACACCCCCGCACATTTTTTTATTGAAAACATTCCTTGTGTTTCAGATAGGCAAGTGTTAGCTAGAAGAATTAGAATAATTGATATTCAAGTAATGTACTTGCTAATGATAGTTTTGTTGTAGCCATCTTGGCGTATCAAAACTTGTGTATTAACCATGCCGCCACCGTAGCTATGGACACGGGGCAGCGTTGGCGGACCGGGGATGCGACGACGAAGGCATGCGATCTTGGCGACAGTGGAAATGGTGGCCGCGCCCGATACATCCGTAGATCCCCTCTCTGGCTGATGAGAGCTCGGGAGGAGAGGCGAGGCGAAATGGCGACGAGGGGTTTGGCCTTCCGTGCAGGGTAAACAACCGTGGGAATGTGTTTTGGAAATACCAATCTAGAGGGGAGGTGGTGTTTTCATGACTTTTTTTTGTAAGGGTTCGTTTAGAGGCTTTGCTAAAGCTGTTTTTGTAGGGAGCGGAGGGGCGTTTTTATGGATTGGGTGAGATGATCTAAAATCCCGAAAATACTAGGCATTCTCATTTAGCACAGTTGTCGAAAGATTCAGACGTCGTTTGAACGAAACCGAGGAGAAAAAGGAGCAAAACAAAACACAAGGGCGCTCACATGTTGGGTGTACAGCGAACATTTCGCACACCTTTCGCTCTCTCTTCCTTTTCCGGCCGCCATTTCCGCTTCCCCACACCGCAAAACTCTCCCACCATGCCTCGCGTGCATGTCCGCGCGGGCGCCGACATAGCCATGGAACTGGCCGCCTCGGGTGTGGCGGAGTGGGGGCAGAAGGAGCCCCACAGGGCGAGCGCGCGGGGCCGGGTCTCGGCCAAGACGCGGCGCAAGGACCGGGCTGTGCACCTAGAGGAGGCGGCCGTAGGGAGGTGGAGGAGGTGCCGCTGCGGCTGCGGCTCGGGAGGGCGAGGCGGCGGGCGGGGCCCGGTACGCCGGCACCGTCGTGGAAGCTGGAGGCGTCACCGGGTTCGCCGGAGCGGGGAGGAGAGGTGGTGTCGATGGCTGCCGCTCTGCCCCCGAGGAGGAGCTCTGCGTCCGCCTCGGCCTCGGCTTCGGCGCGCCAGCTGGGCGCCAGCCTGTGGGAGATCCACGACGTGACGCGGGACGGCCGGCGCAACGTGGGGCGGAGGCGCCGGACCGGGAACGGGCTCGTCGGTGCGCGGCCTGTCAGTGCGGATAAGGTCAGTATTTGCAGTTCGGTTGTACTCCTACTACAAAGACGCGAGAAACCACGGTTAGTTAGTTGTACTACAGATTTTCAAAAAAAAAAGTTATTTGTACTACAGCGTGTCGTGTACTCGTGTTGCCGTATAAGAATCAGTTTGGTACTCCTGAATTCCTCGACTTCTTCACAAATCACAACAAACATGCTAGTGGGTCAGCTCTCAGCTGTCAAAAAAATAAACTTGTACGCCTTGTTTGGATTGAGTGTAAACTTTGTGTGCTCGCTGGTAATTAGTTCAGCACACCAACATTACATCCACTCCAAGCAGGTCGTAGTGTTATCCGAACCAGACGGGTGCAACCATCGATTTTTAATGTCCAACTTCTTGTCCGATCCAGTCTGCACATTGTTCTTCATTGATTGTGAAGAGATAATAAACTTGTGTCAGTAAAATTTGGTGCTCTTCCGTGAATTGATTTTCTTTGGTACAGTACCGCTGTCTTTTTTTTTTTGAAATGGAAGTACCGCTGTCTTTGACCTCACACCAATTCAGCATTCGCTAGGTTGCTAGTGTGGACCTTTCTAATCTGTTGAGGACCTTGAGGCATTAGTACAATTGTGTTGCTTCAGAACTGAGAAAACTAATTGCCTGTCAGAACTTAAAATTCAGCAAACTGGGCCAGACGGCCAGAGTATAAGTTTATGCAAAAATAAAATAAAATAGTGGACCTTTCTAGTCTGTTGGGCCGTTGGGGACCTTGAGGTATTGCTACAGCTTCGCGCTACCATTGTTTCAGAACCAAGGAAACTAATTCCTCGCCGGAACTTAAAACATTGTGCAATTAGGCAGGAGTATAAGTTTGTGCAAGTAAAAAACAGAGTATTGCCTGCTTTGGATTGCTGGGCACATGCACTATAAAAGTTCTTTCTTGAGCACGCGACTAAACGCGCTGTCATTTTGTCCTGCACTACGAAAGTCACACCTGTGTATTTTCTACCCCGGAAACTGCTGCCGATACTGCTCTGGCGGTGCCATGTCATCTTGTTGCCAGTCTCTGGGAGATTGGAGATGTGATGCTGGAGGGCCAGCCTGCAGTGTGCCAAAGCGCCATATGGTAGGGGACTCGCTGTCCACAGCGATTTTGTGGGTCCGTGAAGGTTTGTGGTTTAGTTGTACTTTGATGGGGCGAATTGAATGACTTCCTTGGGTGGCAGCAACGAAAGCAGCCTAGTTTCGACACAATTGGGCGTGTTTTTGCATCAAACAGAGCAAATAGATCAAATGCTGAAATGTGGTACTCTCCAAACAGAACCTTTGAAGGTTCTGTAGCATTTTTTTCACATGTTGTTTTACACCTTGTTTTGGACTAAAGATAATGATTTTGTGATGATATGTTTGTTGTGCATCCTTCAATAAATTCCATTGATGCTACCACTATTTTTGACATACCAATTCAGCATTATCTAGGTGGCTAGTATGGACCTTTCTGATCTGTTGAGGTACCAGTACAGTTTTGGCCTACCATTGGTTGAGAGTTGAGAAAATTAATTGCTGATTGGAACATAAATTTGAGCAAATTTGGCGAGAGTCGAACTTTTGTCGTACCATGCAGTGACGAGGAAGTAAAAATAATTTAGCTAAATTGTCAGCCAAAGTCTAGAATTTACCCGTTCTATATTTTTTCTTGCTGTGAGATCTAAAAAATAATTTAGCAAGGGCTAGATTTCTGGTTCCGTGGAAAGGGAAGCCTGAATCATTTGGCTTCACAATACACCAACTAAACTAACATATCATGTTCTTTCAGCATGTGAAAAAATCTTTAGCGCGAATTGCATGTCATGATTGATGGCTCTTGCTTAGTTAATAGCATCATTGCTTAAACCTATATTAACAATTCAGCTGACATGTTTTGCATTATGTTTAACGGCAATTGGTGTATCATGTTTACTGTCCTTGATGTTGGTTACAAAAGGTTTCATATACTAATTTTGTTTGAGTTTAGTATACCTGTTTGATGTTCTTAAGTTGGTTTTAGAGTTTTCATGTAGAGGTTTTATACAGGGTTTAACACATTTGGTCCGGGTATTTAGCCTACATGTCGAATTTTGTTGTTTCTAAGTTGCACGACTTCGTTTATTTTGTTAGTTTTAGGTTTTCACATTGCTATGATATTTTATGATCTATGCAAGTTGTTTTGCCCTATCTTGTTTGAATGAGGGTGTTAAGTTTAGGGTTTAGTTTATTGTATTAATATTAGTGAACCTTTTCATTTTGAGAGTATTTTATATAGTTGCTACAAACTAGATGTCTAACTCATTAGCCATCCAGTGTGACATTTTTTATTAATTTTGGGAAATATTAATTTTTATTCAGTTAACACTAGCACTTATATTATGAGTTTACAACAAAAGAAAAACTCAACATTAAATGTACATGCAGTTTAATATCAGTTAATCTGTTGTTTGGTTTCCCTTGTCCAACTGAGCCTATTGTAGTTGGCGTTGCCTAGATGTGCAGTTCAACATGCACACTTATTTGGTCAGGACTCAGGAGTTATGTACTCATCGTACTCAAACTTTTGAGGTGTGACCTGCTAGTGCCATATCTGTGCATCTTACAGTCTGGCATTTGACCATCTTTACAAGCAACTGGTTTCTTGCATGCAATTAGGTTTCCTGATGATGGAATAGCTGGTAACTTGCTGGCCATTATCGCTGTGGTTGATGGACTGGTGCACTGGTGCAAATTGCCATATATATAAACTCATAGCGGGAAGCCTGGACTTACATACTAGTAGTAGTAGGATCTAGAAGGCTGAGTGATTGTGAGTTAAGTCGATGCATGAAGCTTTCAGGTACCAAATAACTCTTAGGCTATTTATCACACTAAAGACTAAACATGTGAAATCCCAGAAATTAGAATTACTATTCAACTACCCAGAATTACGTTTTCAGATGGATTTCATAATGAAGATGAGTAGTTCAAAAATAAAACGTCAAATTGACTGGTTATCTGCTGATCTGCATAAGATCACTCCTGCGCTGCTGCCCTGTTAAGTCACATCATCCACAGTGCACACTGTGAACTCAACTCTATGGCCTCCTTGATACTCAAGTAATCCACAGTGCGTATTATCCTATACATGGTCTGTTAGCTTACATTTGCAAGTTTAGCTGTTTTTGCTTGTATGGTATCAATACCATCAAAGTTCAATCTTACTGGGGCACGTCATTATTCTACAATATCTGGTGTTCTCTGTGCTGGATGGCGGATGCTCTCTCCCTTTGACGTCAGAATTCATATGCATATGCTAAGAACATACATCTGAACATTGAAGAGATCCTGCCTACCAGATGTGCGGAAGTCTGTTGTTTCGCGATTCCTTAGTTGTCTGTAGTGGCGGGGCTCTTAATAGAGCCCCGGCAAGACTAACTGCTGCGTCGACAGCTATCATTTGCCCTACGAAAGTTTCTTTGTAGTCCCTACGATATTAATATCCCTTGAGAGAGGTTGCTCGTACGAGCCCGAAGCTGCCGCGTGGAGTTGCCAGGAGGTGGCTCTGCCACTGGCATGTGCTGAATAAACTGTTATTTTATCTAGAGCTATTTAAATTTGTTTTTGAAATTCTTTGCTAATTATATTCTTCCTTGCCATTCAGCCTCAGAGTTCCGGTGGTTTTGATAGGAATCTTGCAGATTCATCCAAGGATCTACATAAGTTGCATCAAGAAAGGAGTCATGCAGTACAGCCTTTTTCACCTGCAAGTTGTACCAGCTCAACCCGGGTGTGTATATTCTCCCCTGTTACCTTTTCGTTGCTTCGGTGTCCTTTGTGGGCATTTTGCTACGTGGTGTTGTGTACTAGGAACAAGATTTTTGTTCTCATGATTCCTGTTTTTTCGTTGTGCACGAATCTAGTAAAAAACATGTTTTATATGGGAGGTGGTATTTTGGGTCATAGGACTATCTACTCCCATTAAGACAATAAAATTTAAAAACATTTTCAAATGTCAAAAAAATTCAACAAAAAATTTCGGACGTTCATCTTGACATTTTATGTTCACACATCAAGTTTCACGAAGAAAGTACATTTTTTATGATTTCTGTAGAAAAGACAAATTTCGATGCTACAAAATGAGTTTTTAACCGACATTTTTTGTCTTTTTAACACAGGCCACAAAAGATGCCTTTTTTTCTGAAATTTTATGTGCGAGCATAAAATGTTTGGAGGTACACCTGGAATTTTTTTTCGAGCATAAACAGTGGGAGCATATACTCCTATGATCCAAAATGGATTTCCCTTTTAAGAGTGCCTTTTACTTTAGCATGCTTTTTTAGATGGCCTTTTTAGCATGCTTGTCGTGGTGGTGTCACAGCAGATGCCATAGGATGGCTTAAGTTGGGGGCTCGCTAGGACGTTGGGGGATCCGGGGAGGGTGTGCGCGCTCAGGAAGCACGCATGAAGAACCACCAAGAACACGCAAGAACAAGCAAGAAGGAGCAAAACCAAGAACAACCAAAGCACACCAAGATGTATCCTGCTTCGGGGCCCTCTTGTGGAGGTAACACCCCTACTGCAGCACTAGCCTACTCTCTTTATATCTCAATGATCACAAGTACAGAGTGCTCCTCGAGCTGTATGAAGCTACAATGGTGAGAGCTCTAGGAGGAAGATGGAGCAAGGGGGGAAGTGAGGCTTCTTCTTCGTCGTCCCCCACACAGGAGGTGGTGGTGTGTATATAAAGGCTTGCCGAGTTACTTCTTTACCCCTGGCTCCATGAGATAATGACACTGCCAAGAGGAAGAGGACAAGCCTCTGCCCCCCTGTCAGTCCAACGGCCGGACCGTCAGGCCCTAGCAGGCCTATCTTGCCACTTCGGGCAATGGCAGGTGTAGCCCACCGGGTCTAGTCATAGCCTCTTTCCCGAATTGGCCGAGTCAGCTCCTAGGTTGCTGCGCTCCCAGGAATCCCGTGTCTCGACCTGGCTGTCTTCCGAGCCTCGGGCAGGAAGCCCACAGGACCTGAACTTACTGACATTACTCGGCCCTTGTGCATTATCCGACATTGCAGGTAAGCCGGATCCTTCCAGGCAACCCGGCTAGTTGAGCCGGATCTCTTCCTTTGACCCGGCCAGACTTTGCCTGATCTCCTTTGGCATCTCCCTGCACTTAAACAAGGTTGAGTACTAACCGGCTTTCCCAACCGATCCGGTCCAAGTGATCCGGCTTGTGCGACCCGGATTGACCTTCCTTTCCACTTTGTAACTCCCAACATCACCTCTTTGCCCTACCCGGGGGCAGGACCGATTCGGATATGCCGAAGCTGCCCCTGGCAGTTGGGAGGGTTCCGATGTTACAAAAGATGACCTGGAATGGCTGCTGAGCACCCGGCGTATAACACCCAAAGTTATATGCCGAAAACCGGGGAAGGAACTCGAACCGGCCACCCAACCGGGTGAACGCGTTGTATTTCTAGCGCACTTCGAGCGCGGATTCGGACTCCCGGCGAGTGACTTCTTCCGGGCTTTTCTAGACTTCTTTGGCCTGCAGCCTCACCACCTTCCGGCTAACGCCTTTGTCTCCCTCTCGGCCTTTACCTCCTTTATCGAGGGATATCTCGGTCTCTGGCCGACTGTCCAAACCTGGGCGAAGTACTTCCACCTCCAGAAACAGACTATCCCGGGCAGTGACCGAAGGTGATGACTGCTTGTGGTTCGGCTAGCATTACTCCGAGGACGGGCTCCATCTTTCTCCGGATCACTGGCCTGGACACTTGCAAGAAATGGCAAAGGTCCTTCTTCTACGTGAAGAGCGTTGAAGGCCATGATGCCCTCAACTTGCCCGAGTTCAAGATCGAGCCCCCACAGCCGAATTAAACTTCAGATATGATCCGGCTGACACTCTTGCGGAGCTTCAAGTCATACACCAAACTCTAGAGGATTTTCTGGAGAAGGGCCTGCTCTCGGACGATCTCCTCCGAGCCTTCGTCTGTCGCCGGGTCAGTCCTCTTCAACAACGTCAGCACAAAATTTGCCATATGAGCGGTCTGCTAGATCCTACCCGGATTAGCAAACATGAGCTCACCAGAGCATCCGTCAAGAGACGGGTAAACGCTATTGCCTACACCGAGATGTCGGACAAGTGGAAATGGGGCGTGGAGCCGTTCCACCGAGATGCACTTCCACCTCTGGTTAGTTCATCATTCTCCGAATTAATCCACACTTCACTAAAATATCATCGGACTAATCCAGATTTGCCTTGACTCTGCTGCAGCTGTTCGACCGCCAAATCACCGAAGATGGAGATCTCTCCACCAAAGTGTGGAGATCAGATCGCAGCCCGCTGCGCGAGGGCGAAGAGGATGCGGATACGGACGATTATTTGCCGATTCCGCGCGCCAAGCCCATCCGCAAGGGTAAGCAATCAACCGTTTACAACATTTCCGAGGATGAAGATGATGATTGCTGGATCCTAGATCCCATTGATGCCATTCCGATTTCATGGTCACAACCTTGTGTTCCAGCCAAACAGGATGCTCAAGGGACATCCCGGAAACGCGCTGAAGCGTCCGGATCAAATGCCCCTCCAGCCAAGAGAATAAAGAAAACCGCCTTGAAGCCGAATCGGCTCAAGCCCATGCCTACCACCAAGGGGTAATGCCAACTTCATTTGCTTTCTTCCTTTATTATCCGAGTTATCGTTATCCGAGTTAACTGTTTACTCTACTTTACGCAGTGACGTCGTCGTCACCGAGCAAACTCATTCATCCATTCTTTCTCCCATTCCCCCACTGGATACGGCCACCTCTCCCGCGCGTGCCACAACTGCCAAGACTCCTCCGCCGACTCTCATTCCAGAGTCGGTTACTGTTCTGGAAAAAGAGGAAGTCTCAGCTCCTACGCGAGATTCAACTTGGCCACGTCCTCTGAAGGAGTTGGAGAAGGAGAAAACCAAGAGTTCGGCTAAATCTATGCCTAAGCCGGATCCTCGCCCTACCCCCAAGGCTCAAGCTCTGCTGAATCAAGAGCAACAGAAGAAGAAACAACAGCAACAGTCCTTCGAGGAGCCGCAACAGAAAACACAACAAGCGTCCCTCCCAGAGAAGAAGAAAAAGACCGTCCAGGATCAACCCCAGAATCAACCAAACAACCAGATCCGACCAAGACCCGGGCGCCCCCTCTTCCTAAGTCGACTCAAGCCGCCGCTGGCAATACCTCAACCACCTCGGATAAGCAGGTGGTTGCTAGCAAGCAGATTTCCTTCTCTCCATCAGTGACTCGGGTGCATGATCAACTCTCTGAGGCGATTACTCGCGCCCGACTTAGCGGCCAAGTCCTGCCGAATCTCCGCATTCCGAGCGGCGACAACCTCGGCTCCGCAGAGGAATTTGTTAAAGCTTGGAATGCTGCGGACCTTGCCGAGGGCTCCTCTACAACAGCGTCGCCACATCCGGCTGGCCCTAGCCGGATGTTCCAATCTCTACATTCTGTGCAGGCCTCGGTCGCTGAAGCTAATCGGGTCTTTGAGGTAACTTTACCGAATCCTGCTTTTATTTCATCATGATCAATCTGCACTATTCCCAGTCCCCGAGATTCGGGTCGAACGACTAATACTCCTCCGAGTAAGAAAGTCATTCGGCTTGAATCTCTAAAACTTGATCATGAGTTTTGTCTGGACTCCCAGTCCCCGAGTCTCTTGTCCAATTGATTCGGTCAACTTTCTTTTTTATTAATCTCGGGCCTCCAGTCCCCGAGATTCGTTTTGGCTCCATGCTGCTAGTCTCGGGTGCCAGTCCCCGAGACTCTTTTTACGCCATTAACCCTTTTTCTTTCAGGAAACCACGACTGCTCGCAGCCGGATCTTTAAGCAGCTAGTCCTGCAGCACCAGGCCCTCCAAGCTTCCTTCGATGCGCAAGGTGAGGAGATGAAAAAGAAAGATCAGGAGCACAAGCGCGCTTTATCGGAGGAAAAGTCAGAAGTGATCGGCTCCTGCGGGAGCTTGACCGGGTTGAAAAAGTGAAGGAGAAGGTCAAGAAAGACCGGGACACGCTGCAGAGGGAGAAAGACTCGATCCAGAAGGAGCGAGATACTTTCAAAGCCGGGCTTGAGAAGCGGGCCGAATTGGACAAGAAAATCCAAACGCACGTTGCAGATGCTGAAGCCGAAGCTAAAGCGGCGAAAGATGATCTGGCTGCTCACAAGGCGATCAGCGCGAAATGGCTTGCTGATCTTGCTAGCCTCAATGAAGACATGGATCGTAAGTTTGCCGAATCTCCTCTTCCTCCTCTGCTCTTATCCGACACTCGTTTCGTGTTACGTCGTTTAACTCGGTGTTAGCTTATCTGAATGTAGGAGAGTTTACCAGCATCCGGCTTCAAGCCGCCAAAGCTGTGAGGGATGCCCGAGCTGAGAGAGCTAAGTTAGCTGGAGCTCCCCTACCAGAGACGTGGGATATCGAAGATCACATTACTGCACTTAAAGCTCGGATTGCTCCTTTGAAGGAGTCCCACATTGATCTGTTCAATGCAAGTCTCAAAGCTCACCGAGTCTTGTTTCCTGAAGCTCGGCAAGTCCGGTCTGCGGACGAGCTAATCAAAGACCTGGATCAGGCGAGACCCGGTTAAAGCAGTGGAGATCTCGTCCGCCCGCGCTGGTGCTGACGCAGGTTTGCTATTTATCATGTCTTGGTATGAGCTGATTGATCTCGCCAAAGTGCGCTCCCTTCGCGAGGGTTCTTCATGGGCTTCAGATCCGACCGGATCAAGATCCGCGAGGAAGCTGCCAACTTTATGGCCGAATTTGCAAACACCAAGCATCTTGATCTGAAGGCTCCGGTCTACTCGGATGGGGAAGAATCTGAAGAAGAGGAATCAGACAATACCTCCCTTGACGAATACGCCGAGTCTGAGGGCGAATCTGGTGATTCGGCTAACTCTGCGAGCAACCTCGCATCAAGTCCACCAAAGTACCAGCTTCTGACTCGGACAAGATTGCCGAACAAGCTTTAGTCCAAACTTCCAAGACCAGCCACTGATTCGGCTAAGACTACAGAGCAAGCTTTAGTCAAGACCGCCAAAACTTCAGCTGATCCGATGTTTCCGAGTCTGCCAGCCTTCAGCTCTCCGTCCAAGGTTATTCCTGCAAGTGAGGGTCCTCTTTCAACCGAGGTTCCTCCATCATCCGAGTCCATCCCTGCAACCGAGTCTCCTGCAACCATGGCTCCTTCCTGAATTATCTTAAGAAAAACATTAAATCCCCGGTATGCCGGGAGCAGATGTAATATACAATTTAAGTTCTTCCGAGACTACTTTTATTTTGCTTAATGTGATCCGGACTAGTTTATGTTGGATCATCTTAAACCGAGTCCCCGAGTCTGTTTTCTTGTTTACTATTTTTGCCGAATCTTGCTCTTGTCTACCTTTTAGGTGTTTGACAGTCGAGTCACAAGATAGGAATCATAGCATACAATACTTGAAACATGCGAGTTGTGGTTTAGAATCATCTAACATAAACAAAAAAGAAATAACAGGGGTTAGTAAACGACATGTGCCGAATCGGTTTTGGACCGAGTCCCCGAGTCCATTTTCATGTTTCCCATATTCCCCACCTCTGCTCTTGACTACCATTTTGGTGTTTGTCAGTCGAGTCACGAGATCAACAACACAGCATACATTACTTGAATTTTGGGACGAGGTTCAAAACAATCCGACACATGAACGGTATGGACAAAACAGTAATAAAAAACACATGCATAAGGACGAGGCAGTCCCCGAGTCCAGACTCGGATTGCCGAAATTTCATTTATAATAAACTGAGATACATACATTGCGCCCCTTAAGAGTAAAAGGGTCGAAGCAGAGCTACATTCCAGGGTCGCTTGGTTTCTTCTCCGGGTCTGTCCAGGCCATCCTTCCTTGGTTCCTGTGCATCTACAAGGTAGTACGAGTCATTGTGCATAGCCTTGCTCACAATGAATGGTCCCTCCCATGGAGGTGATAACTTGTGTCGGCCTTTGCTGCGCTGCACCAGCCTTAGTACTAGATCTCCCTCATGAAACACTCGAGGGCTGATCTTCCGACTATGATAACGTCGGAGACCCTGCTGTATACTGCTGTCCGAGATAGGGCCAATTCTCTTGCTTCCTCTAGCAGATCCACTGCATCTTCCCGGGCCTCTTTTGCCTCGGTTTCGGTATACATTGTCACCCTTGGTGCATCATATTCTATGTCAGTGGGTAGCACTGCTTCTGCCCCATATACCAGAAAAAATGGCGTATAGCCAGTTGACCGATTCGGCGTGGTCCTTAGACCCCATAGTACTGATGGTATCTCATCTATCCAGCACCCCGGAGTCTTTACCAGAGGTTCTATTAACCGGCTTTTATCCCAGCTAATACCAAAGCATTTGATCTTTCCACCTGTCCATTGGACTCTGGGTGTGCCACTGAGGCTATGTCTAACCGGATCCCCTTATTCATGCAGAATCGGGCAAACTCTCCCACAGCAAAGTTCGTGCCATTATCCGAGATGATGCTATGGGGGTAACCGTATCTCAAAATGATTTCTTTCAGGAAAGTTACAGCCGAATGACCATCCACTTTCCGGATTGGTTTCACCTCTATCCACTTGGTGAACTTATCCACCATCACCAGCATATGTGTCATGTTACCCTAGCCGGCTTGAATTCTCCCACCATATCCAAACACCACACAGCAAATGGCCAAGTGATAGGAATTGTTTTGAGCGCCGATGCGGGTAGGTGTGTCTGCTTGGCAAACCTTTGGCATCCTTCACATTTTCGGACTATGTCCTCTGCATCTGCATGAGCAGTGGGCCAGTAAAACCCATGCCGGAATACTTAGCCACCAGGGCTCTTGTACTGCAATGATGCCCACATTCTCCTTGATGTATCTCCAGGAGCATCTCCTTGCCCTCGGCTGGCTCCACGCAACGTTGTAGCACCTCGGTTGCACTCCTTTTGTATAACTCCTTGTTTATGATGGTGTAACCCTTGGACCTCCTCTGCACTCGCCTAGCTTCGGTTTCATCATTTGGCAAACTCCCCTCCGACATGAACTTCATGATTTCTTCAGCCCACTCCGGTACTGGATGCAAAGGGAATAAGTGCTCATCTATTTCCACTGGTTCGGCCGCCATTATTTCTTCTATCAGTTCTGTCCATTCCCTAAGATTCGGTTAGCACCATCTTCCTCTCTTCTCCTTTCCCTAAGATTTGGTAGCATTCCCGAGTCTCGGTGCGCAGTCCCCGAGTCTCGCCATGCAGTCCCCGGGTCTCCCAAATGTACCCGACATCAACATTCATAGGAACAGCTTCAGATTCTTGCTTTGGGATAAAAATTGACTCGGAATCAGGTGAAGGCTTGATTGAAGGGATCCTTAGGTGATTCAAGGATATCCCGGGTGGGATTGCATCCCTAGACGACCCGAGTTTTGACAGGATATCAGCAGCTTCGTTCTCCAGCCGAGGTATGTGCTTGTACTCGCAGCCTTCAAAAAATCCTGAAATTTTCTGGACATGAAATCGATATAGTGCCATATTGGCATCAAGGGCATCCCAATTTCCAGAAGACTGCTGCACCACTAAATCTGAATCACCAAAACATTCTATCCGGCGGATGCCGATGTCCTTAGCCACATTAAGCCCATGGATCAGTGCCTCATATTCGGCCACATTGTTTGATGCTGAGAAATGAATCTGCAACACATATCGCAACTGATCTTGCTTCGGTGATGTGAGTACTATCCCAGCACCTAGTCCGATTTTGGTTTTGGAGCCATCAAAGTGCAACTTCCAGTAATTGTAATCCGGCTTGGGTGGCTCATACTGCATCTCGGCCCAGTCACAAAGGAAATCCGGTAAAGCCTGAGACTTGATAGCATCTCTTCTCTCATAATGCGGGGTGTAAGGAGACACTTCTATTGCCCATTTGGCAACTCGGCCAGTCGCATCTTTGCACCCAATGATCTCCGAGATTGGAGCTTCGCATACTACGGTGATCGGGTGCTCCTGGAAGTAATGTTTCAACTTCTTGGCCGCCAGGTATACACCATATGTCATCTTCTGGTAGTGAGGATAATTCTTTGAGGTTGAGATCACCTCGCTTAAATAGTACACCGGTCTCTGCACGGATTTACCCTCCTCTTCTCGCTCTACCACTATCACCACACTTACGACCCGGTTAGTGGCCGCAATGTAAAGTAGCATTGGCTCATTCGGCAAAGGTGATGCCAAAATTGGTGCAGTGGACAACATCTTTTTTAATTCATTGAAAGCCGAGTCTGCCTGCGGGGTCCATGTGAACCCGGTGCTCTTTTTCATCAATTGATACAAGGGCAAGGCTTTTTCTCCTAGCCGACTCACAAACCGACTCAACGAGGCTAGACACCCGGTGAACTTTTGTACATCTTTTAGACATTTAGGCAATTTCATGTTTTCTATGGCTCGGATCTTAGCCGGATTCACCTCAATACCTCGGCTCGATACAAGGAAACCGAGCAACTTTCCAGCCGGGACACCAAAGGTGCATTTATCCGGATTCAATTTTAACCGATACTTTCTCAAGTTCACAAATGTTTCCTCGAGATCCTCGAGGAGAGTGCGTTTTTCTTTAGTTTTGATGACGATATCATCGACATACACTTGCACATTTTTGCCCATTTGAGAGTGTAAGCATTTCTGCATACATCTCTGATAAGTTGCACCGGCATTTCTCAAACCGAAACACATGACACGATAGCAATACGCCCCATACGGGGTAATAAAAGCAGTCTTTATTTGATCTTTGGGGTTCAGTGGTATCTGGTGAAAACCAGAGTACGCATCAATAAAAGACAACAACTCACACCCAGCAGTAGAATCGATCACTTGATCAATCCGAGGTAAAGGAAAGGATCCTTCGGGCACGCCTTGTTCAGGTTGGTGAAGTCGATGCACATACGCCACACCTTGACCACCGCTGGTTCGTCCTTCTTCTTCTCTACCAGAACCGGATTGGATATCCAGTCTGGATGCAACACCTCCATAATGAATCCGGCTGCAAGTAGCTTAGCCAGCTCATCAAGCACCACTTTTCTTCGATCGTCTGAAAGACGACGAGTCGGTTGCCTCACCGGCTTCACATCCGGCCTGACAAATAAAGAGTGCTCTGCCAACTCCCTCGGAACACCAGGCAGGTCCTTAGCCGACCATGCAAAGATATCCCGATTCTCACGGAGGAAGTGACAGAGCGCGCTTTCCTATTTCTCGCCCAATCCGGCACCAATGATGGCCATGCGCTCCGGATTCTCCGGGTCAATGGGGATCTTCTTTGTCTCCTTGGGCACCTCAAATGTTGCACCTGCATCCGGATTGGTCATAGCCAGCACGCCGAGCTGAGCTGACTTCGCCATCGCCACTACTTCATGCATCTTGCTCTTCTCAGCTTGGATCACCAACGACTCGGCTAAGGTGGAACCAACCGTGGCACACTGTATGGCCTTCTTGTAATCTCCCACAACGGTGATGATACCATTCGGGCCAGGCATCTTCATCTTGAGGTAGGCCACATGAGTGGATATCATGAACTTGGCTAATGCCGGCCTGCCGAGCAGAGCATGGTATGGGCTCTCCAAGTCTACCACCTCGAATTCGAGACTCTCAAGTCTGTGATTGTCCTTGGTACCAAACAGCACATCTACCCAGATCTTACCCATTGGGGAACAAGACACCCGGGTACTATACCATGGAAGGTACAACTGCTCTGCTGCAACTGATTCGGCGAATAACCCAACTTGACCATTGTGTCCCGATACATGATGTTTATAGCACTGCCATTGTCAACCAAGACTCGAGTGAATTCACATTAATCTTGGTCCAACCAAAGTCGGATCCACCACCAGTGCATAGTTTCCTGGGCTTGGCATAACCCTGGGATTATCAGCCCTGCTCCAAGTGATCTCCTGCTCGGACCAGTTCAGGTATTTTGGGACTGCTGGTGTGACTGCATTCACCTCCTTCGCCCTTCGCAGCTGACTTTTCTTGTCAGTTGGCTCGGTCACAAAAACCACATAACTTTGATGAGCTCCTTGTAATCATTTCCGGGGTATCCACCTTGCCGACTCGGACCAGCATTGTTGTTGTTGCCTCCCATATTTACCAGGTTAACCGGCTTTGTGGCTGCCGGCCTTGGAGCTCCTGCGTTCACCGGGGTTGCATTGGCTCCGGATAAAGGCGTTTTGGCCTGAAATTCGGTCTAGGAGCACCTCTCTGAGGTGGCCCTCTCTGACCTTCCGCCTGGATGCGATGATGCCAGCTACAATTCCGAGTTGAATGATTGGCCGGCTTGCGTGGGTCTGTTGTGTGATAACGGCAAGGCCCATCTATCATTGCCTCAAAAGTTAGAGGTGGACTCGGTCCATCCCACACTTTCTTTGCCCAGGCACCTTGATTCGGCCTCCAAGCTGGACCCTCATTTTTTGGTCTCTGGCTATCTCCTGCTCAGGATGATCCATATTTACTGCAGCAACCTGATCTGAACCGTATCTATAATCCGGATCTCTCCTCTTTAACCGAACTCATGTCGGTCACTGGGCCTCAATGGTCCTGTTCGGTTGTTGACCGGTTGCCTCCTGCTTGTTCCCACCGCATCCAACGCTGGCTGCGTCGGATCGCCAAGAGCATATGTATCTGCTATCCGGATCATTTCCCAGGGTCTTTGGCATATCCCTCTGGAGCTTCTGCCAAAGCGGGGTGCCATGTCGGCAACCCTGCGCAAACCAAGAAATGGCCTGCTCCTCCACGACACCTTCACAAGAATTGCGAATGTTGCTCCACCGAGTCAAAAATTCTCGGTCTGTCTCCCGCTCTTCCTGCCTGCACGCAGACAAGAGCTGAGGTCGGTTTGGCCTCTTGTAAGTGCTGGAGAAGTTGCTGTAAAACGCCTGCTCCAAATCCATCCAAGAGTTGATACTACCCTCTGGTAAGTTATTCAGCCAAATCCGGGCTGGCCCTTCCAACATATGCGGGAGATACCGGACCGCCCATCGGCGATTGCCCCCCGCAATGTGCACCGAGGATACATAGTCTATCAGCCAATCCTGCGGCTTAGTGCTGCCGTTATACGGCTTTGTGATTCGGCCAAGCTGAAACAACGGCACGTTCGGCTCGTTCATGATCCGAGGCCCAAAGCATGGAGGACCTGGTGGGCCTTGCTCTTCCAGCTTCTCGGACTGGTAAATCCTATCCAACTTGAGACGCTGATCATTGGATCCAATGTCCGAGGTCCCAGCCTGGATGCAAGTGCATTATCATACGTTTGGTATCCGGCTCGCGCCATAGCCGAATTACCATCATCATAGCGGTAGCCCGCCTGGCCACCACCTTGCTGCTGCGCTTGCACCATCACTTGCTGCTCCTGCCGGGGTTGATTCTGCCCAGGAGGACGAGGTGGTTGACCTCGGCCAGCCGAATTACCCCTTCCGGCTCCCGGATTGCCTTGACCGCCATTGTTTCTGCTCTGGCCACCTCTTCCTTGAGCAGCTAGCTGCTTGCCGGCATACTCAGCATCATAGGCCTGCAGCTGTTTGCTCTTGCCCGAATTCACGCTTTGGGCCCGGTCAGCTCCGACATGTGGGGATGACGCTTGCCCCTTGGATTTCTGGCTAACAGCCTTAGCCGACACTACTACCCGAAACCACCAGCATCCGGATTAGCTTTCCGGTAAGCCTCATTCTGCCGGTTACACACATCAACCAGCTCATTGACCCTCTCTGCCTGCTTGCGCCAAGCATCCCCGGTTAGTGTGGTCAACTCGGCTCGCGCTGCCGCTGCAGCCCTAAGATTCTTGGCCGGGGAGCTATACACCGGCTTGCCTGTACCCGATCTATGACTAGTAGCCTTACTCGAGCTCGATCTTGCAGCTCTAGCTAATTCATCATTGAGGTCCTTACCCCTGTTGCGCAAATCTGCTCTTTGCGTGGGTGAGGCACTACCGGAGTGAAACCATCGGTGATACCATTGGCAGCATTATATTCTCTCATGTCTCTATCAAATGCTTGCCTAGACTCCACCACTAGCCGGGCTTCTCTTTGCAACCTCAGGCGCTCTGCCTCTAACTGAGCTATAGTAAGCTCTACGTTTGCCCCAGGTGCCACTGGCCGAGCTAACTTTTCCAGGACATCCTCTAAGGGAGCCTCCCTACTTGACATGCCAAGTGGGCCAACCGGATCCGGTTTCTCCTTTGGGAACTTTGCCGTCCGAACCGGCTTGTCAACCAGATCGGTTGGCGTGACCAGTACCTCGGGCGTGCTATTGGCGCCATCTCCTTTGCCTGCTCCAGCACCTGGTCCGGTCATCATCACTTCCACGCTGCTCCCGGGGCGAGTGCTACGCCGTCCGAGAGCTGCGCGGAAAGAAGGTGGATCCTCGGCCACGAGCACCTGCGCCGGGTACTCGCGGACAAGCTCGGTGGTGACGTTGGTGAGGAAGCTGCCGAACTGGATGAAGCATCCATCCACAGGGAGTGGCCCTCCCGCGAAGCAGCCGACGTTGTCGCTGATGAAGGTGAACCCGCCGTAGTTGCAGACGAGCCCTGAACGCACGCGTACACCGGAGCTGGTGACGGAACCCGTCCGGATGGAAACCCCAGCCAACGCCACTGCTTGCCCCACGGTGGGCGCCAACTATCGTGGTGGTGTCACGGCAGATGCCATATGATGGCTTAAGTTGGGGGCTCGCTAGGACGTTGGGGGATCCGGGGAGGGTGTGCGCGCTCAGGAAGCACGCATGAAGAACCACCAAGAACACGCAAGAACAAGCAAGAAGGAGCAAAACCAAGAACAACCAAAGCACACCAAGATGTACCCTGCTTCGGGGCCCTCTTGTGGAGGTAACACCCCTACTGCAGCACTAGCCTACTCTCTTTATATCTCAATGATCACAAGTACAGAGTGCTCCTCGAGCTGTATGAAGCTACAATGGTGAGAGCTCTAGGAGGAAGATGGAGCAAGGGGGGAAGTGAGGCTTCTTCTTCGTCGTCCCCCACACAGGAGGTGGTGGTGCTGTATATAAAGGCTTGCCGAGTTACTTCTTTACCCCTGGCTCCATGAGATAATGGCACTGCCAAGAGGAAGAGGACAAGCCTCTGCCCCCTGTCAGTCCAACGGTCGGACCGTCAGGCCCTAGCAGGCCTATCTTGCCACTTCGGGCAATGGCAGGTGTAGCCCACCGGGTCTAGGTCATAGCCTCTTTCCCGAATTGGCCGAGTCAGCTCCTAGGTTGCTGCGCTCCCAGGAATCCCGTGTCTCGACCTGGCTGTCTTCCGAGCCTCGGGCAGGAAGCCCACAGGACCCGTGAACTTACTGACATTACTCGGCCCTTGTGCATTATCCGACATTGCAGGTAAGCCGGATCCTTCCAGGTAACCCGGCTAGTTGAGCCGGATCTCTTCCTTTGACCCGGCCAGACTTTGCCTGATCTCCTTTGGCATCTCCCTGCACTTAAACAAGGTTGAGTACTAACCGGCTTTCCCAACCGATCCGGTCCAAGTGATCCGGCTTGTGCGACCCGGATTGACCTTCCTTTCCACTTTGTAACTCCCAACATCACCTCTTTGCCCTACCCGGGGGCAGCCCCCCGACAATGCTTTATGAAGACATTATTGAAAAGTTGAGCACAATATCACTCTAGTTTATGCTGCTGTTATTGAAAAGAAATCGTGATAGCCTGAAAGTAGTTGAACAGTATTTTTAGTTTTTACTTCTGTTTTGGCTACTTATTCTTTCTTTTAGTAAGGACAAAGAAAAATGAAATTATCTTGTGGTAGTTTACCTGCTTCATGAATTGGTTCTATTTTAGATAACTGCAATTTTTTCGTCATTCATTGATGCAATTGCACTACCAAGCACATTTCTCACGAAGACGTGATTCTGTAACTCTCCATTTTACAGGGGTCCAATATAGACCGAGGTATCAACCTAGGTCGTGCTCTGAATGTCAAGGGTAGATCAAGGGTAGCAGGTTATAACCTTAATACATCAACAGAACTATTGAAGGTTCTAAATAGAATTTGGAGCCTGGAAGAACAGCAAACTGCTAATATGTCAGTGGTTAAGGGTTTGAAATTAGAATTACAGCAGGCACAGGCACATATTCAAGAACTCAAGCAAGAGAGGCAAGGATACCGCCATGAAGTTGCTTCATTAACGAGGCAACTCTCTGAGGACAAACATGTTCGGAAAAATAAGAATCAAGACAAGATTGAAGGAGCCCTTTGTTCCCTACAAGATGAAGTAGAGGATGAGAGACGGCTTTGGTGGCATTCTGAGGATCTCCACCGGAAGTCTGGCATGGAGTTATCTGAGATAAAGCGAGCATTTCTGAAGGCACTTAAGGATCTGGAGAAGAGGAAGAAAACAAATTGCCTCCTAGAAGACCTTTGTGATCAGTTTGCATTGGGAATCCGGAACTACGAAGAGGAAGTCAGCATGCTAAAGCAAAGGCATGTGAATATTTATGAACACAAGTTCGATAAGTCCGTGCTTCATATTTCGGAAGCGTGGCTTGATGAAAGAATGCAAATGCAAAATATTAATGTCCAGGAAGATATGCTGCAGAAAGCCACAGTAACAGAGAGGTTGAGCAGTGAAATTGAGGCTTTCCTTCTTGCTAAAAAATCAGCCAACTCTAAGAATAATGTCAAATGCATGAATGATACTAGGCGAGATTCTAGCTTACGTCGGCAATCCCTTGAGTCTGTCCATTTGAATGGAACCACAAGTGGTCCTCAGGTAGCTGAAGATGATGACGATGATTCTGTTGCTAGCGATTTGCATTGCTTTGAGCTGAACATGCACGGAAATGGCAACCGGGATCATCACCATACAGGGCCTCACAGAAGCGGCACAGCTGGCATGGATGAACCAAAGAGAACATCAGGATACTCTTACAGTACAGCTGGTGAAAGTTTGCATATGTCGCGTAAGCCAAATTATGCACAGAAAGACAATGCGAGGTCTAGTAGCAGCAAACTGCAGCATGTCAACAGAACTCTAGAAATCAACTCCCACAGCAGTGCTGGAATTGCTCCAGCACAAGTGCTGAATGAGGTCGGTTACACCAATAAATCTCGAGGATCTCATATCGACTCGTTAAATCGTTATTTGGAGGCTCATCCTGCTGATTGTCTAGGCCAGGAATCCCTTGATCATTACTCCCGAACAAGTCTGTTTTGTGAAGGTACAAATTCAGGGGATTTATGTAATCCCCACAGTCCAGCACGACAACAGAACTACCAATCCATGTCATTGGGCCGCGAGATATCTGAATGCTCACCGGAACTGCCAGTAGGGGTGAAAGAGAACACCCTGAAGGCAAAACTACTTCAAGCGCGACTAGAGGGGCGGCATGCCCGATTGAGGGCGCCAGGAAGTTCGTTATCCAGCAGGAGAAAATGAGAGTCGGTTGCAGTTTCTGGGATCTGATGCTGGTGCAGCAAATCAGTTCTGCAATACAGATGGCTTATGTAGCCGGGACAGTGCCTTCAGTGTTGGTAGATCCCAGTAAAATCCTGTACATTGCAAGCTGCGTGAATCCCATGTAACTGAACTTCTATGTAAATTAGCCAGTTAATTAGCTGCCCAGGGGATGGTCGAGGAGGCCAAGAACTCAACTACGAGAAGTTTTTTGTGTACGGCATTTGCATGCTGATGAGTGGCAACCTTTCTAAAACAATTCTGTTGCGAGTCGTATGTTTTTTCATATGGCGCCCCTTCATGCTTCTGGAGAGTGCGGAGTAGTGGTATGATTACCAGAATAAAAACAGATCACTAGTAAAGTATCTACTACTCCTAGGTGCATTGCTCATGTGCACCTCTAATGCATTGCAGCTGAAGTCATGAGTTTAGACCGAAGACTGACAAATGAATCTCTTGAAGAAATTGATTTTTAATTCGCAAAAAAAGAAGAAATTGATCTTTAGCGCATGCTGAATCTCTTGAAGTTGGCAGCAGCAGCTTGTCTTGGACCAAATATGCTTCTACTAGTACACGATATACACCAGATACCTGGTTGCTGGTGCAACTCTAATTATGTTTCAGGTCGAATCTTTCATGTTTGGTCAACTATAAGTGTATTTTTATGTACTCCCTCCGATCCATTTTAAATGATGTGAAAAATGAACTGAACATGTACAAATCCTGGTACAACTTGCGACATTTAATTGGGATCAGAGGGAGTACATTATACACACCTTACACATATTTTCAGATAAAATACGCAGGTTCCTCTGCTCCGTCAACGTACACACGTTTTTGAAATGGAAAACCCAACCAGGTTAAAGAAAAGAAAAAAATTCTAAATCCAAATTCCCACATGACATTTTTTTCTCGATCATTTTGACATGATATCTACTCCAAATAAAAGCGTGTGTACATGCTTTCCACGCCGACCACGCCTTTCCTAAGTCGGCCCCTCGACTAATCCGTTATTATTATATAACCACATTCCTTCCTTCTTTCACCTTCCCTCCTTCCCCTCTCCTCCCTCGGCTTCTCGCCGGCTAGGGTTACGGCCCACCCGTCGCGCGCTTCCTCCCCCTTTGCACAGGCGGCGGGGCGCATGGCCGGCCGCGACGTTTCGACGGCGGCCGGGGAGGCGGAGATGGACCCAGACTTCTCGCCCGGGGACGGGGGGCCCAGCTTCGAATTCGCGTTTAATTCAGTCAACTTCTCCGACAGGGTGCTGCGGATAGAGGTCGTCGCCAGTGACGACGCAGCCGGGTTCCGTGACGACGTTGCCGGAGGATCCCTTTCCGATTGGGCGCGCCACCGCAAGCGCCGTCGCGAGGAGCTCGCCAAGGAGAAAGGTAATCGTAGGATTATGGTGTTAATCTGGATAGGATTGGATTTTTTTTTTTGCAATTTGTGCCCTATTTTCGTAAGTTTTCTTGTCAATTTTAGCCGACCTTTTCTCTGAGATGTGTTACTATGGCAAGGGAGCAGCGATAGAAGAGAATTCCTCTATTTGTATGTGGCACTGACATTTTCAGTGGCTGAATCCGTATCAAATTAATTCAGCAGACACATACCAATTTTATCCTCTACACGTGCAAATAGAATGCAGCAAATCTTTGGACACACAATTGTTTGACAGGAAATGTAGGATAGGAGAGAGATAGGTTGTTGGCTGATACATAGCCCAAGGGTGACGTCTCCATAATTCTCTTGGGGCGTGTCTGTTGAAAATGAGGCATTTCAATGCCACGCCATGAAATGTAGACCCTTGGCTATACGTTGTTAGATAGATCAGACCTCTCCAGGCAATTTTTCGTCGCGGTAGCACCCTGTTTAGTCCGAGCGCTTCACCTGCGACTCGAACCCGGCTGGGCTGGCTCAACAACCTGAGCACTAGCCACCAAGCCAGCGCTTGGTTCTCAGACCATTGGGTATTGGCACCCTATCATATGATTTGGCCATTGTGCTTCAACCTAGTTACTATATGTATATATAATGTGCCAATGTGCTTCCTTATATAGCTAGTTATTTTCATCTACAGGATTTGCAACACATATGTCAGACCAGACAAATTGCAATGAAGTTGAAGCAGAAGAATGTGATGCATATGAAGAAAACCAAGAGGAACCTGTAGCAATGATAGAAGAATCTCCACCTAGCGTTGGTCCAGATGGTATGGCAGCTGGAAGTTTTACTACTTAGTGTCTGTTTAGAATGGTTTCTAACCTTCAGTTTCCTTTACGAATAGTGATCAGAATTGTCATATTTAGCTGCTTGAAAAGAAATTATAGTTAGGCTATCATGAAAAAGCTTTATTAGTAGGAAAATCTGGATTTCCATACTGAATTAGTTCTCTTTTGGGTTAGCTTAGATTGAGTGATTGACATACCAGTTAATTGAGAAACATTTTTTTGGGTGATTGCTACATCAAATCTATCAATTGATTGCCTAAAACAACAGTGATTATACCACTGGATGTATTATAAGAAGATTCACAACAAATAGGAAGAACAGATTATTATCATCATCAAATGTGTACATGGATGTACAAACTGTTTCATGACCTTATTAGGGAAAATGATGATATGAGCAAGTACGATCCTTCAAGTATTTGGACAGGGTAACGGGCTCTCCAGAACTCTCTGAGATCCTGTTCTTGTTACACACATCTAACGTCAACATGAATGCTTTCGGGTTTTTTTTCACCTTTATCTCCTTTTAGTATTTGTATTGAAAGGCTTAAGTCCAATATTATCATGCTTGATATCACTTACTTTTAAGTATTACGAATGACCTGTGGTACATACCAGTATTCGGTACTGTCAGTCTTTTGTTTGACTAGTTAGCCCATGGTTACCTATCTCACCATGTGTGTAATATACTGTTAAGATGCCAATCCTAACAAGATAACCACCAAATCTTAGTTAACCCCATGTTTTCCTTGTTGGTGGCTTGAATTTGGTTCTGCTGCTGGATGTTTACGTGGCATGAAACTAATTTAAACGGTTTAATACGTGGTGTGGTCTTTGTTACTTGAAAATGATATATGTGGAATCCTGATCGGATGCTCAGTGTTACTTTACTCAATAAGCTAAATGCCTGTGTAGATTGCTAGATGCGGTTTAATGAGCTCGTCTTTGTTATGATTTTCTTAGCTTTTGCCATATTTTTAGGCCTCTTCTTTCAAGGAAATATTTCTAGGCCTCTTTGATTCGCATGATTTACGCTGGAATAGGAAAGAAAAGGGAGTTGGATGTCATGGCATATTGTTTCTCACAAGAATTGAGAACACAGGAATAAATAAGTAGTAGAAGTCGTTTGTTACATCATAGGAGTAACACATAAATTTCCTTCAGGGGTTAGGTGCATGCCATAGTTGTCATTGACACAAAGGGAAATTTCCAAGAAGTTTGACTCTGTGGAAGTAATAGAGTGCAGAGTGTCCCATTAGAAAGGTTCTTAAGGAAATCCTAGAAATCAAAAAAGGTCTATATAAAATCCTAAAGATTAAGATCGTACAAACTTCCTTTGAATCAAACCCATGTTGATAAAGATGAATGTGCACATGGAGATGAACAAACTGTTGCAAGTATTTTTGATAGTAAAAAAGCTCTCTACTGACTCTGCTCTCTACCTTTTGACTCCGTTTTTGTTTTTCTCTCTCTGATCTTTGTATTGTGCAGGTGATGAAGGACAAAGTATTGACTCTTGGACTGTTGTGAGCACACCAGTTTTACGAGTAAATACTATTTATATCAGTTCAGCTATTCTTGCTGCAAAAAGTCAGTTTTTTTTCAAGGTAATTTTGATTATCTTCAAATTTTTTGCTGATTCTGTAATCAGTTTACTTATATTTCTAATAAGCTGCATGCTTCTTAGCTTTTCTCAAACGGCATGAAAGAATCAGATCAGAGGCACGCAACACTTAGGATTACTGATTCAGGTAATATGATAGCTTATGTGAACTCATTCTTCTGCTTCTTATAGTTGATCCGGATTAGCTAATCGGGCTGTATTATTATTTTCTTTATTGTAAATATAAAATATCATTAGTTATGTTAGTAAAAGGATCATGTTTCCATGTTTCTGCCACACTTTGTTTAACTATATAATGAAATTGTGACAGAAACTTGGAAACATGGCCCCTTTTTGTTGAACTCGTTGAACCTTATTGATGCTTGTTTTCATTGTACTTTTATCAGAGGAAAGTGCCCTTATGGAGCTTTTAAGCTTTATGTACAGTGGGAAGTTGACAACAACTGAGCCCACTCTTCTGCTGGACATCTTGATGGCCGCTGACAAATTTGAGGTTGTTTCTTGCATGAGGCACTGCAGCCAGTTGCTAACAAGCTTGCCTATGACCCCAGAATCTGCACTACTCTATCTAGACCTTCCATGCTCCATTTCAATGGCAACTGCAGTTCAGCCTCTGACAGATGCAGCCAAAGAATTTCTTGCCAATAAATACAAAGATTTGACTAAGTGAGTGGCTTCCATCAGATTGAGCTACTTATTCCTCTTGTCCTTTTTTTCATCGAAAGTGTAGACATTATTGTGGGAAAGTCATTATCAAGGGCACTCAACGCATGGTTTGTCTCATTTCAGGTTCCAAGATGAAGTGATGAGTATCCCTCTTGCTGGGGTCGAAGCCATCTTGTCAAGTAATGACCTACAGGTGGCATCTGAAGATGCCATCTATGACTTCCTGCTCAGGTGGGCCCGTGCACAATATCCCAAATCAGAGGAAAGACGTGAGATCTTGAGTTCTCGTTTACTTCCTCTAGTGCGCTTTAGTCATATGACATGTAGAAAATTGAGGAAGGTCCTGACATGCACTGATATAGACCATGAGCAAGCAACTAAATGTGTCACAGAGGCCCTTCTGTACAAAGCTGATGCGCCTCACCGTCAACGCGCTCTTGCAGCAGATACGGTGACGAGTCAGAAATTTTCAGAGCGAGCTTACAAGTACAGACCCTTGAAAGTGGTCGAGTTTGATCGACCCTACCCACAGTGTATAGCGTACTTGGACCTAAAGCGTGATGAATGCTCTCGACTCTTCCCGTCAGGAAGGATATACTCGCAGGCGTTCCATCTTGCAGGACAGGGCTTCTTCCTGTCAGCACACTGTAACATGGAGCAGCAGAGTACGTTCTACTGCTTTGGCCTCTTCTTGGGAATGCAAGAGAAAGGTTCAATGAGTGTGACAGTAGATTATGAGTTTGCTGCAAGGACAAGACCATCAGGGGAGTTTGTGAGCAAGTACAAGGGGAACTACACCTTCACCGGTGGTAAGGCAGTTGGATACAGGAACCTCTTTGCGATTCCATGGTCGACGTTCATGGCTGACGACAGCCTCTTCTTCATCGACGGCATGCTTCATCTGAGAGCTGAGTTGACAATAAAGCAGCCTCAGTGATCCATTAGCCGCCTGATGTGACTCTGCTCAAGTCCTGATCGTCGTGGGTATTAGTGCCAAAATGCTATGTGCTGCAGATATCTTGTTGTTTTCTCAATGTGCTTAATACTTTTGTTGATAGACAGTTTGGTAATGACAAATTAAAAGGCTACAAGCCCCCCCTTTTCCTTCCCTTGGAAGGATATATACTTTTGTGTCAAGAACTCCAGATATTGAAAAGATCGATACAAGTTGGAGATGTAGGAGGTGCACCTGAAATGACAAAACCTGACCGCTGACGGTGCTAGACTCTCCCCATTTTTAGTTTGTGACAAGTGATTTGAGTCTTGTTCAGTCATGCAAACTAGCTGGTACACTTTGATCATCGTCGTAATAAGTTGGGTGATATACAAACTTAATGTCAATATAAAGCCAAGTTGATGATAAATCTTAAAAGCTTGCCAACACTAAATTGATTTCTCCACCTGAGGGGCCAGCATTGGTAAAGATTCTAATCCCAGTCCACCTGAATTTTACTCATCTTGCATGCTGCACGCGCTTAGACCTCGAGCCCTCCAGCTCTACGAGACAACGACTGTGCAGCACCCCACACGAACAAACACTGCTACAGAATGGAACCGCGCCAAGCGGCGTCGCTGGCTAGCTACGTGGTCGCCGTCAGCGGGGCAGGAGCCGACGACGGCGGACGCCTCAACCGCGCCCCTAATAGCGAGACGCCATCCTCCTCCTTCACCTGCGCAGAAACAGCCGGTTTTCCGTGCTGTTTTTTCCTTGCTGTCACTGTCCCATGGATCCGATTCTTCCCTTCCTTCTTTGTCGGTGCACTCCATCCGCTGCTTCTTTGCTGACGACCTGCCTGATTCGCGGTATTAAAAAAAACATAGGAATAAAAGAAGATCAGTTTTTTATACGATTAGGTGTGAGACATAATCGTCACCGAAACCAATATTTATTCTATCCAGTTTTACCAATCAAGCTCAATAATCAAAATAAAATTCCTCAAGAACAATTTCTCTCAAAATAATTCTGAAATTTGTTTCACCAAAGAGACCCTCAGTTTATGAGAAAACACACCCATGGTATATGAACTTGTCACGATTGGGCACATTATGACAACTCCAATGGCACCCGTCCCCCGACCCCACACCGGCAAACGAATGGACAACTGGTCTCGTTTGTGTATGTTTCCCCACAAACTGGTCCTAAATTTGGGGCCAGTTTGGGGATAAACGAGCATGATACTGTTATTTCCGCCTCTACGCCACGAACTGACCAAACGGCGCCATCCGTCGGCCATCCAGCCCCATTTCCCACCCCTTCTCTCTCTCTCAGCCCCAATCCTCTCTCTCTCTCACCAAATCGCCGTCGGCCGCCGCCACCCTTGTCCCCGTGCGCTTCCAGACGACCCATCACCGCAACATTCGTTGTTTCCGCCACTTTCCGACCACAAGTGAGCTCCGGCGGCGCAAGGAATCGTCCACAGCCTCGCGCATTCCGTCGTCGCTGTCATGCGAGGCCGAGCGAGTTTGACCTAAGCTCAAGCGGCGACCCTGTCTCGCCTACGTCCGCAACTGCTCGGATTCACGTGTTCGGTCTTTTGATCGAACAAGTTTTAGATATTTTTGTTGTCAAGATCTCTCAAAGGACTATCTATGGACATTTTTGTGATTGTTGCATTATTTGATGCGTAGATCATGGATAATAGTGATCATTATTTCTACAACGACTTAATGGACCCTTCGATGATGATGAAGACATTTTGATCGCTGCCGCTCTTCTTGCCTTTGAGGAACAACATAATGCATTGCCCAGTTCAAGGTGTTGACACCGGGAAACGCCATGATCGATCGTAACAGGGTCGCCGATCATGTTCTCCTCTAAATGTCTATTTCAAGCCCAATGCAATTTTCCTTTCTATAGAAGTTTTGGTGGCTCCTCCAGATAGCCAATCATGTGTTTGTGCATCTTGTTGAGGGTATGAGGGCCTTGATGACCACTTCAAACTAAAGAGAGATTGCACCGGGAAGTTCGGGTTTTCTTCCATGCTTCCGTTGTTTGGATGTTTGCAGTTATTGGTGTTTGCATATAAGTTGTCAGTAGTTACTCATTGCATGTGTTCACGTTTATCAAACATGCTTAAACGGTAAGAATATCATAATCTCAGATACGAGATGTATACTTAGGGGATGCCAAACACCATTCCATAAGTGCGTGATTATAAAGGTCTCTTTCAGGTATATCAAAGTACGATGAGGTACTAAATACATTAAGATTGAGATTTAAACCTATACTGGACGTTTTAGGTTATTAGGAACTGGACAATTAGGTATAGTGATCAAGGTTTTGATTATGAAATACCGATAAAATCTCGCCTCGGATTGTGTAAAGTATCACAAAGTAAAGAGATATGTAATTGGAATACTAAGATTCACACGATAAGATCTTCGTAGATAGTGCGGGAGCCGTCATAGGTATCCAAATCCCGTTCCGATACATGTCCACATTGTTTTCAATCTGAAGGGTCACACGGTTAACTATTTAAAACATATATGAACATTTTTTTTTGAAAAGGGCAGTCTCAGCCTCTGCATCAAAGTGATGCATACGACCGCTTTATTAAATTTATTGCAAAGTCTTAGCCAATCTGTTACAACTCACGGATCACATAGGGTCGATACATGTATCAACCAACGAAAAAACTCAAGACAAAAGGAAAGTTTCATAGCTCTAATCTCTTCTCAAAACGCCTCGATCTAGTAGGTCACACGATAAGATCTTCGCAGATGACGTCTCACACGATGTAATCATGAAGTAAAAATATGTGTAAATGGAATACTAAGTTTCACACGATAAGATCTTCGGAGATGACGTGTGATCTGTTATGGGTATCCAGATCCCGTTCCGGGGCATGTCCACATTGTTTTGAATCTGAAAGGTAACACATTTAACGGTTCAGGGGCATATATATATGAACGCAACTGTGATGTAGATAATGAGAAAATGGTTCATTTTAGATGATCTCGCAATGGTTGTGCGATATCTCGTGTATGTGGTGCCAGTGTCCTATATATGGAAGTTAACCTAAGGTTCTGAAATATTATACGACGTCTTACATTTCTTAGACGTGTGTTTGGTTTCCATCAGTTGGTCCGCGCATCGCAGATAAAACACGTTTTCACCTTTGTCACACTGGTGACTAAGATTTTGGTATCCACATGGGGCAGATCTGATCTTGTTTACGTTTAGCCGGTGACGTGCCACTGGACAGTTTGATGCGGCACGCTGGGCTACAAGCCCTCACGGGCAAAGGCGCCTACGGCCACGGAGTTACGATCTGTAGTCGTCGTGAAAAGTGGAATTCGAAGACGCCACGGCCGCAAGCAAAGCAAAAGGCAGCCATCCGTCGGAATATAACCGGCCGGTCAGAGATCAGATCGACCAGAAAGAAATCAAAAGGTGAGAAAGAAAATGAAAGATTAGTAGAAAAACGGCCAGTCAGTCAGTCAGTTGGTCAGTACTTAGTGTTAGTGAAAGGAATATGCCTTTCCCCCTCGCTGAAGCTTCTTCAAATTCCCTGATGCCTTGTTTACCTCTACTGTATTTTAAGGGATGTGAGGGGATTATCCTAGATCCCGGAAAATCCCCACTAGTTTGTTTACTTCTAGTGTATTTTAGGGGATGAGAGGGGATAATCCCCAAATATCCCCCACCAACCCTCTCATTTTTGCCTAACACAAAAAGTCTAGTCCATACAATGTATTTTTTGGGAAGAGTATTTGTGGGTATTTGTGGGGATTGAGTGTTCACCAAATCCCCTCCCATCCCCACTCTTCCCATCCCCTAAAATAGCTTTGTAGTAAACAAGGCCTGACTGGTTAGTAATCAAGCAATGTTGTTCGACGGCGACGGGCTTTGCAATAATGGATTTGGTTTATCTGTAGATCACTGTACGTAATGATCATATATGTTTATATCGTATAGATATGGTACTACTTACTTTATACAGTATGATTGGTGATTGGAGAGCTACGTCTTAACCACGACGACCAGACCTCATTAGCTACTAGCTGAAGAGTGTATACACAACGGCACAAATTAGCAGATGGATGCTACATGGATCCATCAATGCATGCGTACATCGGGCCGATGGAGACAGAGACAGCACGCCTCGCCTCCGTCTTTTCTCCAGTTCATCCGAATATGATGTACCATCCCACTCCTCCTCTCTGACTTCTTTTCTGATTGACTGAATCACCGACAATCAAAATCAGCTTCGTTCACAGCTCCCCTGCTTGTATTTTCACGAATCTGACACTGGAAGATGTCCTTTGAATTTGTAACTTTTCTTAACGTGTCTCTTTCTTTTAACTTATTGTGTGCTCCAAGCTTCCCTTCCCTTATGTGCAGATGTTGCCTCATTTGATATTTCTAAATGAAAACCTTAAGAGTAAACTCAGAAATAGAATAGAGTGCACTATGATATGCTTGAAAAACTCCTTTGAAACCTAGTAGAAAAAAAAATATATAAGGAGAAACTGACATGGCATATCCGGACACTTGTATTTATATTGTCTCGGTGAAAACCTTATATAAGAAACCATGCATTAAGGAAAACTCATGAAAGAAAGTAGAGTATAGATGATAAGATGATCGCCAGCATGTTATAATTTGGGAATTTACTTCCTTTGAACTTTCCAAATCTCAAGTTTTTCGCTACATAAATTTACTTGTATAGATACGTTGATGAATGCCATGGAATTACATAAATTCCATGAGCATTTGACGTACAAGGGTGCCGCACTTTGCGCGATTGTTAATTGATAGAAGCATGATCGACAAGAAATATTGCACAAATTGTAGGATTGTGTAATTGCCCTACGCCATACTGCCCATAAATAGAAAATACTAGATTTAAGTTTCTAAACTGAACTAACATTTGACGCTTTATGTTTTAAAAATATGTGTACATTGAGTATTTACATGTTGGTGACAATGAATACACGATCTTGAAAATAATGATATATACACACATTCAGTTTAAAACTTTTGTTCCGTTATATACAATCACTTTTCCAAACCCGAGGACAGAGTATCGCTAAAAAGTTGATTCTGGGCTCCACTGGATCAATATGAAACGACACACTCTTACTTTTCTTCTCCATCCTCTTTTTTTAGTAAAGAAAACAATTCTCTGCTGTATTTTTTAATTTTTTCATGAAGTATTTGTGTAAGGGAAAGAAAAACTAACTACACAAAGTATCTTCTTTTCATCAAAGCGACTCTTCTTAAGAAGACCCCTTGGTCCCCAATGTTTTAATGTTAACATTCTTCTTTTTGTTGACTCTAAGTCCAACTATTCTTTGTCTTCTCCCTCGTGTCACATTATCTCCCATTCTCCTAGAGGTATTGTGTCGTTATAGCCTCTTCGGCGCTGACCACTAAGACACTATTTCTCACAACAATGGCCACATCGGCCACAATCGTAAATCTTTGGCGGCATGCTGTCGTCCTTACCAATACTACAAGTTTACAACCAACAACATGCACCTAACTCGATCCTAAACGCTAAACCTTAACCCTAACCATAAATCTATTACATGTACGTGCGTCACAATTTGTAAAAGAGATTAGTAGAAGATGTTCATAAAAGCGGTATAAGTTATAAGTACAGTCATGCTTAGTTGAAGGGTAAAAATATAGCTTTAATAAGTTGCAAACCCATAAGACAATGCTGTATAATTCCCTTAGGTTAGAGCGATATTATCCATTCGAAGTAGGTTTGCAATCACTAGCTGAAGAGCGCAAGTAAGGATCGTCGAAGTCTTCGAAGCATTACACATTAGGCTGCTTGAATATGTAATATTTAGAACTTAATATGCAGAGGTGTGACCGTGTGATAGGCGTCGATCGGCTGGAATGAAAAAAAATCAGCCAACATAAACTGCAGACTGTGTTATTATGACTTAAAAACAAAATCACAAGAAATTCTCCAACCACATCACAATCCGATTCGAACCCATGCAGGCAGGAGGGCAGTGGGCGCGTGCCAGTGTGCCACCGCTTCCCGGCCCCAACTGTCAGATCCTCCTTCACCGACGCCCGCTCTTATAGCTACCGGCTACCTTGCCACTAGTACTCCCGCCCGCTCCATTGTCCCTTGCCTCCTTCCTTTGCTTCACAGACCAAACCCAACCTTTAATTCTCCATATACTGCTGCTATAAGTATCAACAACTAGCTGGGCACCAAACCATCACTTCACTCGCACATCAAAGCTTCTCGCGGACACAGCGCGCTCGCCACCAAGAATTGCGCGGCGCGGCGATCCGTCCATGGCCGACAAGCCGCCCGTCGCGCCAGCGCCGGCCTCGAAACCCAAGCCCAAACCTTCCGCCGTTGCGTCGGCAGCTCCTGCGCCAGCTAGGACGACGGCGCCACTCAAGAAGCCGTCCCTGGCGCAACCGCCGATGAAGAAGCCGCCCCTCGGGCCTCCGCAGCATGCGCAGGTGCTCCCACTGAAGCCGCCGCCGGCACTCCAATATCGTCAGCAGCAGCAACAGGGCGGAGGGGCGCCGCGGAAGCGGCAGTACCGACACCACCGTGGCTCATGTTCGTGCCGCCGGGTGTGCTGCGTCGGCACCGCCCTCGTCCTGCTTGCGTCCTGCCTCGCGTTCGCCGCGGCGTGCCTCGCGTACCTCTACTACCACCCTCGTGCTCCGTCGTTCCACCTCCTCCCCGTGTCGACCACGCGGTTCCGCGTCGGCAACTCCTCCGAGGTGTCCGCCATGGACGTCACCGTCGGCGTCAAGGTGGTCTCCTGGAACCCCAACGACAAGATCGCCTTCGAGTACGGCGACGGAGAGGGCCGCGCCGCCCTCGTCGACAGCGACGGCGACGTGGCGCTGGGGTGGGCGCCCGTGGGTGGCTTCGAGCACGGCGCCCGGAGCGTGGCCGCGGTTGGGTTCGTGGCGGCGGCGAAAGGGGTTGTGGTGGACGAGGCTGTGGCGGGGCGCATGCGCGACCGGTACCGGCGGCGGCAGCTGGCGTTCAAGGTGGTCGTGGACACCCACGTCGGCGCGCGAGTGGGGGCGTTGCGCACTGGCATGGTGCCGGTCAGGTTGTCTTGCGACAGTGGGATCATGGCGCCGCGAGGTGGCCCCGCCGGGAGCCCCATGAGCAAGTGCCAGGTGTACCTATTTAGAATGAGATGGTAAGTTTGGCCGTCTGCTATCTGCTTTGCTTCTAGTACTACTGTTCTTAGCATTTGCATGTAAATACTCTAGCACGTACGTTTATGAATTTGATATGTATTCACTTTAACAATACACATACACAATTGTTTTGAGAGAAATACATGATCTTTTAGTAAAACTAACACTAACTAATTAAGTTGTAGTACTAACACAATGAAAATTGTATTGATACTAACAAAGACAGGGAGCACAAAAAATGGAAAATTTTATCAACAAATGTGAAATGACATCAATTGTACTAGTATATGACATACAAATTTCTTGTAGTGTGCACCCCACTGAAAAATTCCTTGCTTCCTTACCGGATGATTCGAGCTGATCCGTGAACCATCAGCCAACCAACCATCCGAAGCACAAGGAAAATACTCAATGGGGTCGAATGGGGGAATTAATTAGTTAGGATATAGACCAAAATATATATTCGTACGAGCGTGAGATGTCATTGTCGATCGTGTAGAATAGATACGCGGCATCTGCCTTGCTTGGCGCCCGCCGATTGCAGACGAGTAGTGAGCCAAACGGCTGTCTCCAAGCTAAAGCAACCCACGATTCTCTCTGTCCCTAGCTACCCTATATTTGTAGGCTTAAGTTTCACGGCCATCAGAATTCCAAGAAAATATGTGTGCTAGTATCATTTACCAGATGAATATATATGTTGGCGCGTCGCTGTCCAGCTTGCTCAGCACACGCAGCGGCGTACTTATTTCTGACAAGTTGCTCCGTTGGGATCCCACCTGGACCATCGAGGTAGCTCACATGAATAAGGATAATCTGCTAAATTGTGCAAAATTGGAGGACGAAAAGGGAAACCCAATAGGGACATTGGATCCTAGATGAGAGGAACATGATTAGTGACAACTATGCATGCAAGGACCAGTGTCTCAACCTAAACGATCCTACCTAATAGTACTTTGTACAACTAGAACGATCAGCACAGGACATTGTCAAATTGGTAATTGGACGATGTTAATTTACTATGTATATATCTGTGTCTGATGAGTTTCAGTTCTGAAACATGCATGCAGAAAATTTGCTGATTCAAAAGCTCCCAGCAACTCCGTTTTCATTAAAATCTCCAGCAACTGACCTTTTTTTTTTTGTTCATAATGAAATTCTCTTCAGGTTTAGCTTGACCTGAAGGCATGCACATTCAGCACGTACGTGAGTCCTCTGTTGCTTGCTTAGGGACAAGCATAGTATGTGGTGCCACAGCTGCGGATCGATGATCTAACTTATTTGCGTTTTCTGCCGATCGACGAGATGATGAGTTGGTGATTGGTTTGATTGGTGGCCGTTTGCGGGATCGAGTTCGCCGTGATCGACAATGCCATATATAAGTTCTTGAAAACTCTGGACTTATAAGCATGTAAAGAGTAAAAGACAAGCTTGTGATTGTATAGTACTCCCAGCTCCTAATTCTTTTTCTTTTGTGTTTTATGCATATACATACATACCTATATGGCAGGAATGGAATGATCGTTGGGTGTGTGCCTGTACTTCTTACCTGTTACCTGTTGTTAGTGCCTGTACTTCTTGCTAACATGATCCGATGGGTTCGGATTGACCGATTAACTGATTTAAATGTGGTTGCAGAAAAAACATTTCTGGTGTCCACATGAGCTGTCAATTCTGGAACGACCAGATTTTTCAAATTTGAAGCTCACAATTGCATGCATTTGAGCTTCTTTCAGAAACCCAAAGCAAAACTCAAACAGATTCAGTTTTGGGCTCAAACCCTATGTACCACCTCGGCATGTCAGTGTGCATCTTCTGCTCAACCCAACACAAGAGCATGCCCCAAAACCCATACTTTCTACTACCAAAAATGAAACATTACAAGTTTACACCCCACTAATTCTCCCCGGTGCCTTCCCTTACCTATTCAACATCTCCTCCAAATAAATCGTGCCAATCGTCTTCGTGGAGATGAGTGCTCCTCCTCCTCCTCCTCCTCCTCCTCCTCCTCCCTGCTCTCACATGTCTTCAGAACGAAACGGAGGCCACTTGGGCCACGAGTGGCTGGCCCTTCTGTTCTTCCCCATGGGCCAATATGTTCTTCGGAAATGACACTTTGTTCTTCCCCATATGAGTGTGTATAACTCAAGTGGCATCAACAGAGGTAGATGTCTCAGTACAAAGAAAAAAACGTGTTGTTATCTACTTAGTCAGTAAAGCCATGCAACTATGCAGAGTGAAAACTAACCGGTATTTGAATACGCTATTCTTCCGAGTAATGAAGTAATTGGATACGTCACAGTTATTGAATTCAGCAACTTCACATGGAAAAGAGGATGTTGTGCGATGTATTCCTATGCGGAAATACATTTGTACATGCGGGTATGTAGCTATCTTGCCGTCCACTGACGCTTTGAGTTCGATAAAGTGAAAACCGGATATTGCCCTTTCTCCCGTTTAATCACAAGCGTGTAATCTCCATGCCGTTTGGCGGGGTATTTCTCTTCTGCAACACCCCTTGTAACCGTTACATTTCTCTTTCTAATTGAAAGGCAGTGCTCTTGCCGATTTCTCAAAGAAAAAAAAAATCACAAGCGAATAATGCAGGAAGACTTTCCTCCTGACGTGCAATAGACAAACTGGATAGGATTGTGGCTTACTAGTGCTACCGGCCCGTACCCTATCTTCGTTTATCTACTAAACTTCTCTCTCCTATTCAGCGTCTTCATCTCTCGTGTTGCCTCCATTCTCTCTCCGAACTCTTCCCTTGCACGACCGCTCGTGTCTGCTCGATGTGGGCTTGAGCGCTGCATCGCCCCGCCCTGTCATTTCCTTCCTTGGCTCGGTTTGATCGCATCTGCGCGTTGGTCACGCCCGTCGCGACACGCAGGCATGGCAGGACCTGGGCGCGGCGATCATGTTGGTGCCGGTCTCCCTCGAGCTGGAGGCACGGGTAGAGCTGGTCGCCTCGCCGTTGCCGGTGCCAGATGTCGCGCACGTGCTTCGGTTTGATAACTAGCAAAGCAATATGGATGAAATCAACCGGTATTAAGTCCCCAAGGGCAGCCCCGATTCTCAATCTCCAAGCAAGCTTACTCTTAGGATTATTTATCTTATTGGTCAACCCAACCAATCAAATAGAGTCACCCGAAGATGAAAGATTGACAAGTAGTCTTAACTATAAGAAGAAGCCTTGAATCCACTAAAGTGATTTTCTCCACAAAGGGAGGACTTGATTCATCTCCACAAGGAGAGACCTTGATTCATCTCCATAGGAGGCAATATTAGGTTTAGGCGGAAACGATGACCCGTTAGGGTCTCGTGGTTCGTGTTATATAGGGGGGAAAAAGCCTCCACCGTGGCGTACAAGGTTGTGTGTATACGGTCGGTGTACTACACCGTACCGTATACATACGATCATATTACATTGTCTAACAGCCCCCCTTAATCTGAACTTCGTAGAAGATTCAGATTACGCCTAAACTCATACAAGTTTCTAACAGGAAGTACTTTGGTAAAACCATAAGCAATTTGATCTTTACTAGATACAAATTTGACATCTAATTTCTTATTTGCTACTCTTTCACGAACAAAATGAAAATCTATTTCTATATGTTTGGTACGGGCATGGAAGACTGGATTTGCAGTCAAATATGTAGCTCCCAAGTTATCACACCATAAACATGGACGTTGTCGAAGAACAACTCCAAGTTCTCCAAGTAATGCTTCAACCCATATTAATTCAGCGGTATCATTGGCCACTGATTTGTATTCTGCTTCAGTACTTGAACGTGACACTGTAGCTTGTTTTCTTGCACTCCATGAGACCAAATTTGGACCGATGAAAACTGCAAATCCTCCAGTGGAACGTCTGTCATCAAGACATCCAGCCCAATCTGCATCTGAGAAGGCACTTAAGAGTGTAGAGGATGATTTCTGAAAAGTTATTCCGAGACTTACAGTTCCTTTAACATATCTCAATATTCTCTTGACTGCTGTCCAATGTGTTGTTGTGGGAGCATGCAAATACTGACATACCTTATTAACCGAAAAAGATAAATCTGGACGAGTTAAAGTAAGGTATTGAAGTGCACCAACAATGCTTCTATATTTGGTACTGTCATCCGAACCTAGAGGCTCTCCAGCAACTAGAGAGAGAGGTTCGGTTGTGGAGAGAGGTGTGGGTGCAGGCTTACACTTGGTCATACCAATTTTGGAGAGCAAATCTGAAGCATATTTCTCCTGTGTCAAGATCAAACCATGCTGAAACTTCTTCACCTCAATACCTAGAAAATAGTGTAGGTCACCTAAATCCTTGATGGCAAAATTAACATTGAGATCTTGAAGTAGAGCAGTGATGGCCGAATCTGAGGAACTTGACACTATGATGTCATCAACATAAATCAACACATATATGGTTATATCTGACTTGTGATAAAGAAACAAGGATGTATCAGCCTTAGAGGGTATAAAACCAAGATCATGAAGTTTGGAACTAAGACGAGAAAACCATGCTCTAGGTGCTTGTTTCAAACCATATAAAGCTTTGTCAAGTTTGCAAATGTGATTAGGAAATTTGGGATCTTCAAAACCAGGAGGTTGTTTCATATAAACTTGCTCTTCAAGAACACCATGGAGAAATGCGTTCTTAAAATCTAGCTGCCGTAAACTCCATCCTCGAGAGACAGATATAGCTAAAACAGTCCTGATAGTAGCTGCTTTGACAACAGGACTGAAAGTGTCCTCATAATCAATGCCATACCTTTGCTTAAAACCTTTTGCAACAAGGCGAGCTTTATACCTATCAATAGTACCATCTGCATGTTTCTTGATGCGATAGACCCATTTGCAGTCAATGACGTTTTTGCTTGAACTGGAAGGAACAAGGTGCCATGTTTCATTCTGGAGCAAAGCATCATGCTCCTCCTCCATTGCTTTGCGCCATTTTGTGTCCTCAAGAGCTTCATCAAGTGACCGAGGCTCACCTGTAGAAGCAAGCATGCCATACCAAATACAACCATCTCTGTAAATTTTGGGATTACGTATACCTTTCATAAGTCTTGGACGGACGCCAAGAGTAGATGGAGCCGCAGGAGTGCATGCACCACGGGTTGCCGTAGAAGATCCAGCAGCAGGTCCTGTTGCTGCGTCACGACGGGCGCGTGCAGGCACACGAGCGCGTGGCGCATGAGCGCGCGGTGGCCTTGGAGCTGGCGCCGCGGGAGTCGAATCCGGAGACGCCACGTGATCATCAGATGGCGAGGATGGTCCTGGGGACGCGGAGCGAGAGCTCCCCGCAGGCGTGGGGGATGCAGAGCGAGAGTGCTCTGTCGGAGACAGAGACCCCGGCTAGTTTTGGGGTTAAGATATTTGACTCCTTTATGAATGGGACTGTATTCAAGAAAGACGCATTGTGTGGAACGGAAAGCAAGCTTGCGTTTGTTGTAAGGACGCAAGTTGGGCCAACAAGCACAACCAAATATTCTTAAGGAATCATAATGCGGTTTCATATGGAGAAGACGCTCAACATGTGTTTCAAAATTGAGAACCTTGCTAGGAAGCATATTTATGAGAAATGTGGCTGTGAGAAAAGCTTCGTCCCAAAATTTGAGTGGCATAGATGCATGAGCAAGCAAGGCTAAACCAACTTCAACGATATGGCGATGCTTACGTTCGGCGGAGCCATTTTGTTGGTGAGCATGAGGACAAGATACATGATGCGTAATGACTACTTTTTGGAAGAAGCCATGGAGTTTTTCATATTCACCTCCCCAATCAGTTTGCATGGTGACAATCTTTCTATTAAACTTGCGTTCAACTAGTTTTTGAAAATTCAAGAACACTTGAAATACATCAGAACGTTTCTTGAGCAAGTAAATCCAAATAAATTTGCTAAAATCATCGATGAAGCTTACATAATATAAATGTTTGCCAACAGAAGCAGGCGCATGACCCCATACATCAGAAAACACCTGTTCCAAAGGAACAGTAGATACACTGGTGGAGATGGGATATGGTAATTGGTGGCTCTTTGCTAGTTGACATGAATCACAAACATAGGGATTTATTTCTGGAGTAAAGGAAATGCTATTCTTCCTAAGAACTTGTTGCACCACAAACGAAGACGGATGCCCTAGACGACGATGCCAAGTGGAGGAAGACGGCTTTATTGTTGCAAAGGCATACTTGGACGACCCATTAGAAACAGGCACTAAAGGGTAAAGACCACCATGGCAGGGACCTTTAAACAGAGTTCTCCATGTGACCCGATCCTTTATAAAAAAGAAAAACGGGTGAAATTCTAGAAAGACATTATTATCAAGGGCAAGTTTATGAATAGATAAAAGATTCTTTGATGCACTAGGAATATGAAGAATATTTTTGAGTTGTAGAGAATTATCATGTGGGGTGCAAATACTTGAATTACCAATATGACTAATGTGCATACCCTTACCATCTGCCGTGTGAACGCGATCGCGGCCCTTGTACTTGTCGGCGACGGAGAGCATGTTTAGCTCGCCAGTGAGGTGGTGTGTAGCACCGGAGTCGACATACCAGTTGGTGTCGACGCCATAGGCAGCATTGGCATCCTTCTCTGTGTCCTCATGATCATCATCACTGTCCGAGCCGTCATTGGCTCATTGCCATAACGCCACCAGCAGTCGTCGACGGGATGCCCGTGGATCTTGCAGATTTGGCAGGTGACATCGACAAAGGGAGTCGGGGAACGGCCATGGTGACCACGGCATCCCTGCTCCCCTTCATCACGACGTCCTCCATCATTGCGACACCGACCGTCACGTCGCCCGTCACGGCGGCCATCACGGCGACCGTCACGTCCATCATTGCGCCGTCCATCATCACGGCGTCCATCACGGCGATCAACACCACGAGCGTCACCGCGGTCACCACGGTAGTCACCGCGGTCGCGGTAGTCACTGCGGTCACCACGGTAGTCACCGCGATCACCGCGTGCGCGGTCACTAGCATGGTCATCAGCATGGCTGTCGTGGGGTAGATAACACGGCAGATGCTACTTTGGGGTAGCTTGAGTTGATGGGCAAGGCGACGCTAGCGTCTGGGAGATTGTTTAGCATTGCAGGGACAAAGGGTTTACCCAGGTTCGGCCTCTCCATTGGAGATAAAGACCTACTTCCTGCTATCTTGTTATTGATCTCGATCTCGATAACCCGGCTACGACAACAGGGCCGGATCTCGATCTAGGTTACAAGGTTGTGGTGTTTTCTCTCGATGGTTCTCTCGCCTAAGCTTGGATCGTAAGGTCCTCCCTCAACTAGGGCTCAGGGACCGGTTTATATAGACGACCGAGTCTCCTGGCACTTTACAATATGAACCCGGGCTCCACCCAGACTCGGAGTCCTATTCTAGCTCTTCTAGCCTTCGTGTTCTCCAAGTCCCGAACCACCTCTGGTCTTCTAGGAACTTCCCTTCCTGAACCGGGTTACCGCCAAAGCCTCTGGCCCAGCAACATAACCCGGCCCATGCTGATGGTTAGCTGGCCTGGCCGGGCCTCCTGCCTGGCGGGTCATGCTTCCCTCTTCATGGGCCTACCGGGTTATTATCCCCCCATCAGTAGCCCCCAGATTAACTTGGTTGCCATGTGGGCATGCTCTGCTTCTTATTCTTGAATACTGCTTCTTTGAGCAGAGCGGATATCCTGGCCAGCCGGCTTAATCACCTGAAACATAAGATAACACATAACAAATTTAATATCAGAACATATCTCTTTTTTCCTTTGCTGGGCCAGTCTTTTTGGCAGTTTACGTCGTAACCCGGTTATCTCTTGCCGGGTTCCGACGCCCGGGTTTCACTTTCAATGCTATCTTATGTCCCTGCAATGCTAAACAATCTCCCAGACGCCAGTGTCGCCTTGCCCATCAACTCAAGCTACCCCAAAGTAGCATCTGCCGTGTTATCTACCCCACGACAAAGGATTTACCCAGTTCGGCCTCTCCATTGGAGATAAAGATCTACTTCCTGCTATCTTGTTATTGATCTCGATCTCGATAACCCGGCTATGACAACAGGGCCGGATCTCGATCTAGGTTACAAGGTTGTGGTGTTTCTCTCGATGGTTCTATCGCCTAAGCTTGGATCGTAAAAGTTCTCCCTCCACTAGGGCTCAGGGACCGGTTTATATAAACGACCGGGTCTCCTGGCACTTTACAATACGAACCCGGGCTATACCCAGACTCGGAATCCTACTCTAGCTCTTCTAGCCTTCGTGTCTTCCAAGCCCCGAACCGCCTCTGGTCTTCTAGAAACTTCTCGTCCTGAACCGGGTTACCGCCAAAGCCACTGGCCCAGCAACATAACCTGGCCCATGCTGATGGTTAGCTGGCCTGGCCAGGCCTCCTGCCTGGCGGGTCATGCTTCCCTCTTCGTGGGCCTACCGGGTTATTATCCCCCATCAGTAGCCCCCAGATTAACTTGGTTGCCAGGTGAGCATGCTCTGCTTCTTATTTTTGACTATTGCTTCTTTGAGCAGAGCTGGTATCCTGGCCAGCCGGGTTAATCACCTGAAACATAAGATAACACGTAACAAATTTAATATTAGAACACGTCTCTTTTCTCCTTTGCTTGGCCAGTCTCTTTGGCGGTTCACGCCGTAACCCGGTTATCCCTTGCCGGGTTCCGACGCCCGGGTTTCACTTTCAACACTTAGTGAAAATTATCGCCCAACTATAACTCCATCCTTATCCATCTTAATCACGATCTTATCATTTAATGCTCCGTAATTATCTCATTCCCTTTGTCGTTGACTTTTAGTCAAAGCTCCTTATCTTTTTACTTTTTACCACTACACCCCTAGGGTTTTCACTGTGCCTATAAATAGGAGACCAAGAGACACCACGGTCACTTTTCCCCATCCAGTTCATCTTCTTCCTCGCGCGCGCACTGTAGCAACCGCGGATCCAATCTCAAATCGAGCTTCCCAATCTCCCGCAAGAAGATCTACAGGTACGATCACTCCACATATCCGTGCTCCGCACTTGATTCCAACTTGAATCTCGCCCAGATTTTCTTTGCATTTCCCTCTCCACGCATCTACATCTAGAACTGGGGTTTCACACCTCCATTGCTGTGCTCAGAGAACCTTGAAGCTTCTCAGCCATGGTGAAGGACAAAGCCAAGGCCGGAGCTCCCGTGCGGCGAAGAAGCTCGCTAAGAAACCTCACAGCACCCACGCCGGTGCATCTGGCTCCGCCGCCCACGCTGCTACTCAGGTCAACTAGACCAAGTCCACAGTGACCAACTTAATGCTTCAAGAATATGTGAACTGCGGCGAGCTTCCTCCGAAGGACGAGATCCAATGGCGTGCTGCTGGAGAATAAATCCGCCCCAGCCCCAAGGAAGGTGAAGTGGTGGTTTTCCTCGACCACGTTCAACGCGGCCTTCGCCCCCCGGGTTCCCTGTTTTTTCGCCGGGTCTTGAAGTACTACGGCCTTAGGCCTCAGGACATCGCACCCAACTCCATGTTGAACATCAGCAACTTTGTGGTGTTCTGCGAAGATTATCTGCAAATGGCTCCAAGCCTCGAGTTGTTCCTTGAGTTTTTCTACTGCAACCCCTCTCGCAAAGACCAAGTACTTCCATATGGGGAGTTGCAATCCAGCACCGAAGGGAGTGCGATTTCCCGGCTCTTCTTCTAGCCAGCCATGCCAAGGGGTGGCAGAACACGTATTTTTACTGCAATGACACATCACCAGAATCTGACGATGCCCGTTACCCGGCTTTCCGGAACTCGGGCTTAACATATGACGCCAAGATGAATAGTTACGCCGATGACGCCGAGCGGGTCAAGCTCGAACCCACTCTTCGCCGGGCCAGAGCTCTACTCGCCCATGGCCTCAAGGGCACAGGTCTGGTCAAGTGCTGGATCGGTTGGTTCATCCAGCCACTCAGCATCAGGACCCGGCTAATTTGCCAGTACACGGGTGAAACCACAGATAATATGTGTTACTCTGAGATGACGCTAACTGATGATCAGCTTGTGAAGAATGCCAAGAGACTACTTGGCGAAAAGAAAGACGCCATTGCACTGAACGGGCTCGCCCCATTTAGTGCCAAGAACAAACCCCCCACGGTAAAGCCAATACTCAATCCATTTTGTTTACTTTAACCCGGTAAACTCATCCACAGACTGTTATTTACTGTAACTGCTTTTTCTCAGGACTCCAAGTGGTGGAGCGTGGATTTTACCCCTACATCCTCTCCTGATGGGGAGGACACAGAAAGTGAAGACGACGAAGAAGAAGAAGAAGGTGAGCTAGACTCCGTAGGCCGGCTCTTCCTCCAGTTGATTAACAACGAAGTCCCCAACAAGGACACCTCTGCTGATAACCCGGCTTCTGACGTAGTGCCGGGTCCCCAAGCTACTGCAGCTCCTACTCAGAAGAGGACCCGGGCCACCATTGCCAAGGTACCACATTCTCTTTTCTCAATCTCCATGACGAACTCATTTCAAACTAAAGCACAATCACAGGAAAAGGAGGCTGAGAAGGAGGCTGAGGCGAACAAGAGACGCCAAACCCGATCTTCTACAAGCCAAGCTTCCCTGAGCCCAGGTATCCCTCAACGCTCTTTATCAAGCTGGGCCAAATCCATCCAGAAGATGCCCAGCAAACAGTTCCCTTTAGCGGGCAAGATCCGGGTTCCTAAACCATCTCGTTTGTCAGATTCTTCCTCGGATGGTGTTAGCACACCCGAGGATTTCCAGATCAACGCCGGTTAGAAATATTTCACACATCTTTTCCATATCTTTATACTTCACTGTCCCATTCTTGTTCAACTAAGACATTATCTTGTTCCAGTGCCAGAGCTTTTATGGATGAAGACCCGGAATCTCCTCCCGCAGCGTCTCCTCCTCCAGCAACCACAGAGCCTTCTCCTATGGAGGCACATACTGAAGAACCGGAGGACAAAGACGAGCCAAGGGAGCAAGCAACCCCCGCGGCTTCTCCAAAAAATATTGTTGACCCGGTGCCAGAATCCTCCCCAGCTGCTCATTCACCCGGGTTAGGCTCTGGGACTAAAGAAGATGAAGTGCAGGTTACTGGGACCCGGCACGTTCCAGTACAAAATGCACCTGAGACTCTTGCCAAGGTGCCAGCCCAGATGCGGACCCGGCAACTCCTGCCAAGAACAAGAACCCGGCTTCCTCCTCAAATTCACCGGCTCTGGACACCATGTCTGTTCCAGCACTTTGCGACGAATATTTTTATCGCCTTGCTCAACACAAGACCCTGGAGACAGAACTGGTTGCCCTAATTCAAAAACGATATCAGGTACCTCTTTTAACTTCTTGCCTGTATATTTTCTTGCATAACTATACCCTAAGTAGCCCCCATGTCGGGGGGTTACCCCCGGGTAGGCTAAAGATGAGGTAAAGACATGTAAGGTTAATGCTGTAAGCCGTCCGAGGTAGCAATTAAGCAAAGACGCAGGAGGCGTCATCCGACGTAAGGTGTACGTCGGAGGAATCATCCGAGGTATGGCCTCCGAGGTATGAACCTTGGGGCAGTCAGCTAGTTACCACAAGAGCAAGGTGTTATCTACCGAGGTGTAGGATCCGGAGTATCCCGAGCCAAGATGAAGCGTGGCCCGGCGTATAAGTGTAACATCCCAAAAATATTAATCAATGTGATATTCCAAAAATGAGAGCCAACAAAAACTTTTGTTAATTATTATGTGTTGATCTCTTGTTGTTGCTTGTGTGGTTTAATTCTTGCTAGTGGTATGTTGTTTGCTCTAAATAAAAACAAGAAGAAAAGAAAAGAATTGAAATAGCAAATAAAGCAAGAAAAATAAAAGTGACATCTGTGTCCCACAAATTCTCCAAGGGGAGAAACTAAAATGGTTTCAAATAAAATTGAGAGGAGAAGTTATATAAATTCTCCCATTTTTATTCCTATAACTTTTCCCTCTCAAAAATCTAATTTAAAAACCTAAATTTAAATTCTATTTTCTATCTTTATTAAATTCAAATCACAAAGTGTGCTATGTTGCACTTGTCACATGAAGTGTAACACAGCACCACAAATACCCATATACAATTATGAAGCAAAGTATGAAATCAGAATTCAAAAATTCGAATTTAAATTTCAGTGAGGCATTTCGTCGAACACGTGGTGGACACCACTGTGTTCATCTTCGGTTTGATTTGAAACCGATGCAATTCGATCGAATTCGAGGTTTGTTCTTCGAATTGATGCTTGCATCCACTCCCTCTCCCCTCACTGACCTCGCCGCGTCCAGGAAATCGAGGAAAGGAGGCACAGGAAGAGGAGATGGACCAGGGGGCAGCCGCGGGCGCCGTGCGCCATGGCCGTCGCCGTGGCAACGGCGTTGTCGCCACCACAGTCGCCCAAGACCGTGTCCCCCCCTCTCCCTGATGTCTCTGCGCTCTCCAGGCACCGTAGCCATCCCCGGGGAGGACCCCATCGTCGCTTCGCGCCACGCAGTCGCCGCGCCCGCCCGAGACGGCCGTGCCAGTGCACGCACCCCGCCGTCCAAACGATCTCCGGGCCGTCCCGTTTCTTGCTCACGCACAGCGCGTCGCCACGCCATCGAGCTAGCCCCTGCACCTCGAACGCTGCAGCCGCCCCTACGGCGAGCTATCGCGCCTGGACACCCTCTCCTGCACCGTGTCCACGGCGAGCCCGTGCGCCGTCGTCGAACCTATAAAGCCACCCCGAGCCCTCCCTCAATCTCACCACCTCTCCCTCACTCCACTCTCTCCCGTACACCGCCAGAAGGGCGGGTACTCCGCAGCGAGGCTGCTGCTGCCCATAGTTTCTCTTTGCGCGCCGCCGCACCCGAGGTAGGCGACGACACGGCCACGCCGTGCTGCTCCCTCCCTTGCTCTCCTCTGGCCCTCCACTGCCTCTCCATTACCACCGCACTCACCCGCGACATTTTCCCCTCTGTATCGTGCCCAGGAGCCCCCGGAGGATCTCGCCGGAGTTGGAGCACGGCCGCGGAGAAGAAGGGGATCATCGCCATCGCTAGGAGCTTCCCCATCAAGCTCCACTCGCCTCCCCAGCATCCCCACGACCTCCGCCGTTGAACGCCGTCCTCTCCGCCGTCCCTAGACCCTCCAGGTACCCCCACTGGCCACCCTCGCCGTCGCCGGAGCTCCGGCGACGCTCTGATTAGGTCGTCGATGAACGCGGCCTCCGTGAGCCGTTCGATCCATGATCAACGATCGCGTACCGCTTCGTTAATTTGAGCCACTGCCATGTAGGTCCCACCCGTCAGATATTTAAACATTTCCAGCGCGCGAGATATTTCTCCTGTGTCGCTGACGTGTAGGCCCCACATGTCAGAGTTTTGAACATTATCCAGAACAGTTAGGATTTCTAATTTTAGTTTCTCTGGAAATTCAGTACTGGACTCATTTTATAAATTCAATAACTCGAGATTTACAAATCCAAATAAATAAAACTCAATTGTTCTGGAAAGCTTATGAAATTGTTTAACCAATCCAATTGGTCTCATGTCATTTAATTAAATAAATAAAAAGTATTATTGAAAATGCCACAGAAGGTTTAAAATCTAAACTTGTTTGTTTCTGATGCTATGTTAGTCCAAATAATTCCAAACCAATTTTGCTAGCTTAGTACTGCCTTGTGTTAGCTCCCCTAATTTTGGTAGAATTAATTAAGCAATATTAATTGTTGACTTTAAGATAAACCCTTCTGGACTAAAACAAACAAATATGTTTATGGTTGACCCAAATGAGTTAGGACCAATTTTGTTAGCTCCATATATCCATGTTTAGTTACCCCTAAAAGGATTTAATTTTTGGAGAAATAGAATTAAAATGGTAGCTAAAACTTGATTATTAAGCTACTGGATTCAATCCAATGTGTAGGGAGTTTGGTAACTCCAAATGATCCAATTCAAATTGGGTTGTCTTCTACACATCAGTAGCTTTCTATAGAATTTTAGTTTGTATTTTTGTGACCAACAGAACTCAAGTTGTGGATTTAAACATGAATAACTAGTTTCTGCCATAATTTGGACTTAATTAAATAATGTTTAATTCAACTTTTTGAAAACCAAATTGTGTGGTTTGATGTGTGCAGTAGCTAATTGTGATGTTTGTGATTGATATGTTGGGATGCTTGCTTGAGTAGTTTAGTAATTGTCTGCATTGCTTGTTTGACGTTTAGACGAGAACGTTGCCGGAGTCTACGAGGAGGGGGAATTCTCTGATCATCAAGCACAAGAACCCGACAACTTTGCCGAGCAAGGCAAGCTATTCCCTGAGCTTGCACCTAAATACATATGCATCTACTTTTATCAAATGATTTACTCTTAAGGCAATGGTTTACAAAACCTTTTCGAAAAGTATACGGATATTATTTTGCCACCCTATGTAGTAACTTATACAAAACTTAGGATGGGAAACAATGATGTTTATTCAAAACTCCTTTAAAAAGACTTATGTGGTTATGGAATACCGAGATGTCGGTATGAAAGAAAGAAGTGGAGAATGGTGATGTTTATGAAAAATGCACATTGTGTCCTAGTACTATGACAACCAATCTTACCCTGTGCGACCACATCTACCCACATATGGGAAAGGGCGTAGTCATATAATTTGCTCATATTAGTATGGGATGCCTCAACAACGAGGATGACCTCGTTCCATGAGGGGATGGTTTGGTGACCTACCCCTGACCTGGGTCCTAACACGATGGTGGGAGGATTGAAGGGTTCGCTCGCCGGGCAGAACTACGAGTCCTCACACTTGGGGTTTCTGTTGGGAAATTAGCCTGAGTGTCGAAGGAAGTTTCGTAGCGGCAGGGTCCTATACTAGCATGAGCAAAGGACAGGCTATGGTCGGCGGCTTACTTCGCATACACCTTGTATGGCGAGACGTGGCAGACACGATGAGTTGCCGGATGGATGGGGGAAAAGCGTGCTACCTCTGCAGAGTGTAAAACTATTCGAATAGCCGAGTCCTCGGATATGGACAGTTGGTAGGCTGTCCTAGACCATGTGCAAGTTTTTGGAAAAGCTTTCAAGTTTAAAAAGAAACTGAAATGGGATGGTGTTACACAGCTATACCAAATGAAGAGGTATGAGTTGTTGGAATAAATGGACTATGGTGAGCCATGGTCATAAAAAGGAGGAGTTTTTGGAAACAAGCTGAGATGGTGATCTCTTTAAAAATGGTTATAAAACTCTTCTTACCTTTTTAATAAAGATATAGAGATGTTTAAATGAATAAAAGTTGTCAACAAAAACAAGTGCATACTCATGTTGGGGTAGTTTGCGAGTACATTCAAATGTACTCATATTGGTTTCGTCCCTGGCTATTGTCCTAGCCAGACTACGAGGAGGAGCACTACGCCGAGCAGGAATATGGCGACTTCTACGCAACTAAGGATCTCCACAAGTCAGCTGCCTGTCGGGTTGTCATCGTTAGAATTGATGCTACTACGCCGTAGCTTCCGCTGATATATTTGGTTTGGCCCATGAAGGCACCTATGTAAGAACTTGGTCTAAATGACCATTTATGTAAGACTTTTATTCGGTACTGTAATGGATGTAAACTTTGGTATCCAATTCGGATTATGTGCAACGACAGACTGATCACGGGATCGTTGTGTTAAGCATAATCGGGTATTTCGGACAGCTAGTCCGGGGTCCCCACAGACTTGGTATCAGAGCCATCCTGACTTTAGGAAACCTTAGTTAGCATGGTCGTTTGTCAAATATTACAAAAGATAATTTCTAAAAAGAAAGGAATGAAGTATTTTCGAAAATTTCTTATCTCCAATCCTCTTACTTATGCAAAATTTTATCTCATTAAATATTGCATTTTCCTTAGTATCCCTAAAATTTTGTACCCTCTCATTAAGTTTAAAATTTGACTCACTTGTTGCCCTACTACATTAAAATTTTGATACTTGTCACCTAACTAACTTAAAATTTTGTTAAAATTGTAGATGGCACTCCATTGGACCGAGTTCGTTCAGCTGGAGAAGGACAGCAAGTTGACGTTTGAGAGGGACTTGTTCGAGTTGACCAAGCTGTTAGGTCGCCCCGCTCCAGAGTTTGAGGGAGCTCAGATTGATGTTCACGGTGTCGGAAGGCTGAGCTGGCTCATCAGGTCGTCAGTTCGCAGGAACATCAAGTCTCCCAGTTCCAGGACACTCGTCTTCACCACCAAGGAGGCCACCTGGGTTGATGGTCTCTGTACTGCTACACAGAGGATGCTAGCCCGACTTTGTGAGGAGCACAAGGCGGAGTTAGTAGACTCCCGTTTCCGGTTCTACGGGAGGCGCAACTGCGATGGACACCCTACTCCTTCACCTTACCACCCGATGTTTGGGAGCTACATCATGGACATGGAGATCTTACTTCAGTGCACCAGGATGATCTGTTGCGCACTAGGATTCAGCTTCACTTTGACCGCGAGTCGCTCGTTGAGCTTCGCGAGAACGAGATGAAGCTGATGGTGGAAAGGTTGCTCTTCTCAGGAAGAGGGCCCAGCTGAGGAAGACTATCGTGAAGCTCCGCACGAAGGTGGCAGAGCAGGACGGACTGATTGAGGATCTAGAGCACCATACTGACGAGATGGAGGAGGAGGGCGAGGATCTCCGCAAGGAGAACGACGCTTTCCTCAGTGACGATGATGACTTCGTGGAGGAGATGGACTGTGAGGAGGAGGATGATGAGGAGGAGTTAGTTGACGAGGAGGAGGAGCCACTCGAGCCAGTTCTCGAGGACGAGGAGGAGGATCCCGAGGAGCCAGCCTACCAGTCAGATGCTGACGTGTTAGAGCTGGAGGTTCCACCTCAGTAGGCGAGTGACTTGATCACTACCGCAGGATTAGGTTGACCCCCTATAGCTAGTCGAGTAGTAGTAGTGGTTCTTTTGGAAACCAGATGTTATGTATCCTAGATGTAAGCTTGATGTTGTAAGCTTGATGTTGATGTGAACTCTTTGATGTGTTGTTTGTAAATATAAGTATGTTTGTCTTGTTTAATCTGTGTGAACTATTTTCATATAAATCTTAGGTTAATCAACCACTTGAGAGATCGTCTTTTCCTTAGTCGAACTTTTCGCCTTGTCTCTTATACCCGGTGTGCTTCAGGATGCCACCCCGTCGCAGCAATGCGGAAGGATCAGGATCAGCACCACCACCACCGGACCCAACCCCCACCCAACTTCTCGCACTTATCATGGAGGAGCGTGAAAATGCCCGGCAAGAGCGCCAAGCTCATCTCGCTGCCTTGCAACAACTGCAGCCGCTATAACAACAACAACAATAACAACAACAACAACAATGGTGGCAATGGCAATGAGAACCAGCGATCTACCTTGGGTGATTTTCAGAAAACCAACCCACCCACCTACTCCAAGGGACTTCACCCACTGGAAGCCGATGATTGGCTTCGCACCATCGACAACAATCTGGAAGTTGCTGCTGTGGGAAAATGAGAAAGTGTTGTATGCAACCCACTATCTCGCTGGACCTGCAAGAGCTTGGTGGGAAACTACCAAGGCTCTCCAGCAAGCTGGTCATGTCATCAACTGGGCTGAGTTCCAGGAGAAGTTCCGCAAGAAGCATATTCCCAGCGGACTCATTGAGAGGAAGAAGGATGAGTTCCGTAAGCTGAGGCAGGGAAGTAGAGATGTGGTCGGTTATCTTGAGGAGTTTACCGACTTATCTCGGTATGCTCCTGATGACACCGACAAAGAAGAGAAGAAGATGGAGCGATTCATGAGTGGACTTCATGATGAACTGCAGTGTGCTCTGGTTATCCATGACTTCCGTGATCTGGAGTCACTTGTGGACAAAGCCATCCAGCTGGAACCAAGCGCAAGTCATGTATGAAGGTCGCAAGAGGAGGATGAATGCTCAGGAAGGTTCGAGCAGCCAGAAACCCGTATCTTTCAGCAGAACCCAGGCCTGCCTATCGTCCACCCCAAGCACCACGCCCCAATTTCCCTAACCGCCCAAACAACTTCAACCGCCCAATGACAATAACCGTTCTGGAGGAAACTTCAATAATTTCAATCTCCGCCCCAAGGTTGTCTGCTTTGAATGCGGTGCCCCAGGACATTACTCCAGAGAATGCCCCAATCCCAAGAAGCCTGTCCAGCGCCCCAATGCACCTGCACCAACATGGTCAAGGCCGCAATGGAAATGGTAATGGCAAGAATGCCGCACCCCGCGGGAATACTGCTGTTGTCAGAGGCCGTCTGCACCACATCAATGCTGAAGAGGCTGAAGAAGCGCCAGATGTTGTGCTGGGTACGTTTCTTGTCAACTCAGTACCTGCAACTGTTCTGTTTGATTCTGGTGCCACTCATTCGTTTATTACCAAAGAGTTTGTTTCTAAGGGAGGTTTAGTCGGGAGTCTTTTACCCAAACCAATGTTGGTACAAACCCCAGGACTGTTAGCCAAAACCAACCAGATGTGTTCCGAAACCCCCATAGAAATTGGAGGAGGAAGGTTTGCAGCCGACCTAATTATCTTAGGAAACCAAGGCATAGATGTTATTCTTGGAATGGATTGGTTAGCCAAGTATCACGGTCGTATTGACTGTGCCCGAAGGCTGTTTCTCTCACTTCTGATGATGGAGTTGAAGTGGAGTATGCATCTGAGACCAGCCAGACCAGACCCGGATGCCATGAGAGCATAGCTCGACCCGCCCTAGATGAGATCCGTGTTGTTCATCTGTTCAAGGATGTTTTCCCTGAAGAATTGCCTGGTATGCCGCCAGACAGGGATATTGAGTTCATAATTGAGCTTATCCCAGGAACATCCCCCATATCCCAAAAGCCTTATCGGATGAATCCGGAAGAACTGGTGGAGTTGAAGAAGCAGTTGGCTGATATGCTAAGCAAAGGTCTTGTCCGCCCAAGCGCTTCACCATGGGGATCACCCATTATTTTTGTGGACAAGAGAGACGGTACCACACGCCTGTGTGTGGATTATCGCAAGCTGAATGACGTGACCATTAAAAACAAGTACCTCTTCCCAAGATCGAGGATCTGTTCGATCAAATGAACGGAGCCCGAGTCTTTTCAAAGATCGATCTTCGGACAGGTTACCATCAGTTGAAGATCCGAGAGACAGATATTCCCAAGACCGCCTTCACCACCCGTTACGGTTTGTTTGAATACACCGTATGTCCTTTGGTCTGACCAATGCCCCAGCCTATTTCATGAATCTCATGAACAAGATTTTCATGGAGTACCTCGACAAGTTCGTGGTAGTTTTCCTTGATGACATCCTTATTTATTCCAAGACCGAAGAAGAGCATGCTGAACACCTGCGTCTAGTTTTGGAGACCCTCCAAGAGCACCAGCTGTATGCCAAGCTTAGCAAGTGTGAGTTTTGGCTCAGTGAAGTGGCATTTCTTGGGCATATTGTATCCGCTGGAGGAATTTCTGTTGACCCTGAAAGATACAAGCCATTCTTGACTGGTTATCCCCAACCAGTGTTTTTGAAATCCGAAGCTTTCTCGGACTTGCCGGTTATTACCGCAAGTTCGTTGAAGGATTTTCCAGTATAGCCAAACCTCTGACCCAACTGTTGAAGAAGGACAAGAAGTTTGAATGGACTCAGAAGTGTGAGGATAGTTTCCAAGAACTGAAAAGAGACTAACCTCAGCCCCAATTTTGATTATGCCAGACGTCACCCAGAGTTTCGACGTGTATTGCGATGCATCACGCCTCGGACTTGGTTGCGTTCTGATGCAAGAAGGCAAAGTTGTGTCGTATCTGTCCCGGCAGTTGCGACCACATGAAGAGAATTACCCAACCCATGACTTGGAGTTAGCTGCTGTAGTCTTTGCTCTTAAGAAGTGGCGTCCCTATCTTGCGGGACATCGCTGCGAGGTCTATACAGATCACAAAAGCTTGAAGTATATTTTCACCCAGAAAGATCTGAACCTGCGACAGAGGAGATGGATGGAGTTAATCAAGGATTATGATATTGGAATCCATTATCACCCTGGAAAGGCTAATGTAGTTGCCGATGCCCTTAGTCGCAAACCTTGCACCCTGAATGCCCTGATCCAAGCCGAACAACCAGCCTTGTTCAAAGAGTTCCAAGATTTTGGACTAGAGCTTGTTAGCCATGGTTATCTCGCCAATTAGAGTTAACCCCAACCCTGATGGATCAAATCAAAGAAGCCCAAAAGGTCATGAAAGCATTGAGGGAATTAGGAAGAAGATTTCCCTCGCAAAGCCCCGGTTTTACCGAAGATGCTGAGGAGTGCTGAAATTCAATGACCGTATCTGTGTGCCCAATGTCACGGAACTTAAGGAGTTAATCCTGAAGGAGGCCCATGAGACCCCTTATTCAATCCACCCCGGCGGAACCAAAATGTACCAAGACCTTCGAGAAAGATTTTGGTGGCATGGAATGAAGCGAGAGATTGGTTCGTTCGTAGCCAAGTGTGACATCTGCCAGCGAGTTAAGGCTGAACATCAGCGACCCGCTGGATTGCTTCAACCTTTGAAAATTCCCGAGTGGAAGTGGGATGAGATTGGAATGGATTTTATTACCGGACTTCCAAGATCCAACCGAGGCCATGATTCAATCTGGGTCATCGTTGATCGACTGACCAAGGTTGCTCATTTTATACCCGTCAAGACCACTCACAATGGAGCCCAGTTAGCAGACCTGTATATTTCCAGAATAGTGAGTGCATGGTGTGCCTAAGAAGATTGTATCTGATAGAGGCACGCAATTCACCTCAAGGTTCTGGAAATCCCTTCATGAAGCCCTCGGAACCAAGCTAGCATTTAGCACAGCTTATCATCCCCAGACCGATGGCCAAACTGAGCGAGTGAACCAGATATTGGAGGACATGCTTCGTGCATGTGTTCTATCCTATGGTTCCAAGTGGGAAGATTGTCTTCCGTTTGCAGAGTTCTCGTACAACAACAGTTATCAGTCCAGTCTGCAAATGGCCCCTTTTGAAGCCCTTTACGGCAAGAAGTGTCGTACACCCCTGAATTGGTCCGATACCGGAGAAGCAAATTGTTCGGACCAGATACCCTCCGAGAAGCTGAAGAGCAAGTTCAGCTTATTCGTGAACGCCTCAAAACTGCCCAATCCCGCAGAAAGTTATGCTGACACCAAGCGCCGTGATCTCACCTTCAACGTCGGAGATTATGTTTACTCCGAGTGACACCCCTTAAAGGAATGCAGCGTTTCCATGTCAAAGGAAAGTTAGCGCCAAGGTATATTGGACCCTTCAAGGTCATTTCTCGTCGAGGAGAAGTATCCTATCAACTGGAGTTACCCCAGGAGTTAGGGATTACCATGATGTCTTCCACATTTCCTTGCTCCGGAAGTGTCTTGAAGTTCCTGACCAGCCTGATGTTTTCAAAAACATCGACACCGCTCCATCGACCTGAACCAAGACCTGACCTATCGAGAGAGACCTCTCAAAATTCTCGAAGAAGATGTTCGTGTTACCCGAAGACGTGCGATCAAGTTTTACAAAGTTCAGTGGACTAACCACTCTGAAGAAGAAGCAACTTGGGAACGCGAAGATTATCTTCGAAGCGAATTTCCAGACCTCTTTAGCACCCAAGCCTAGCAAATCTCGGGACGAGATTTATTCTAAGGGGGGAAGGATTGTAACATCCCAAAAATATTAATCAATGTGATATTCCAAAAATGAGAGCCAACAAAAACTTTTGTTAATTATTATGTGTTGATCTCTTGTTGTTGCTTGTGTGGTTTAATTCTTGCTAGTGGTATGTTGTTTGCTCTAAATAAAAACAAGAAGAAAAGAAAAGAATTGAAATAGCAAATAAAGCAAGAAAAATAAAAGTGACATCTGTGTCCCACAAATTCTCCAAGGGGAGAAACTAAAATGGTTTCAAATAAAATTGAGAGGAGAAGTTATATAAATTCTCCCATTTTTATTCCTATAACTTTTCCCTCTCAAAAATCTAATTTAAAAACCTAAATTTAAATTCTATTTTCTATCTTTATTAAATTCAAATCACAAAGTGTGCTATGTTGCACTTGTCACATGAAGTGTAACACAGCACCACAAATACCCATATACAATTATGAAGCAAAGTATGAAATCAGAATTCAAAAATTCGAATTTAAATTTCAGTGAGGCATTTCGTCGAACACGTGGTGGACACCACTGTGTTCATCTTCGGTTTGATTTGAAACCGATGCAATTCGATCGAATTCGAGGTTTGTTCTTCGAATTGATGCTTGCATCCACTCCCTCTCCCCTCACTGACCTCGCCGCGTCCAGGAAATCGAGGAAAGGAGGCACAGGAAGAGGAGATGGACCAGGGGGCAGCCGCGGGCGCCGTGCGCCATGGCCGTCGCCGTGGCAACGGCGTTGTCGCCACCACAGTCGCCCAAGACCGTGTCCCCCCCTCTCCCTGATGTCTCTGCGCTCTCCAGGCACCGTAGCCATCCCCGGGGAGGACCCCATCGTCGCTTCGCGCCACGCAGTCGCCGCGCCCGCCCGAGACGGCCGTGCCAGTGCACGCACCCGCCGTCCAAACGATCTCCGGGCCGTCCCGTTTCTTGCTCACGCACAGCGCGTCGCCACGCCATCGAGCTAGCCCCTGCACCTCGAACGCTGCAGCCGCCCCTACGGCGAGCTATCGCGCCTGGACACCCTCTCCTGCACCGTGTCCACGGCGAGCCCGTGCGCCGTCGTCGAACCTATAAAGCCACCCCGAGCCCTCCCTCAATCTCACCACCTCTCCCTCACTCCACTCTCTCCCGTACACCGCCAGAAGGGCGGGTACTCCGCAGCGAGGCTGCTGCTGCCCATAGTTTCTCTTTGCGCGCCGCCGCACCCGAGGTAGGCGACGACACGGCCACGCCGTGCTGCTCCCTCCCTTGCTCTCCTCTGGCCCTCCACTGCCTCTCCATTACCACCGCACTCACCCGCGACATTTTCCCCTCTGTATCGTGCCCAGGAGCCCCCGGAGGATCTCGCCGGAGTTGGAGCACGGCCGCGGAGAAGAAGGGGATCATCGCCATCGCTAGGAGCTTCCCCATCAAGCTCCACTCGCCTCCCCAGCATCCCCACGACCTCCGCCGTTGAACGCCGTCCTCTCCGCCGTCCCTAGACCCTCCAGGTACCCCCACTGGCCACCCTCGCCGTCGCCGGAGCTCCGGCGACGCTCTGATTAGGTCGTCGATGAACGCGGCCTCCGTGAGCCGTTCGATCCATGATCAACGATCGCGTACCGCTTCGTTAATTTGAGCCACTGCCATGTAGGTCCCACCCGTCAGATATTTAAACATTTCCAGCGCGCGAGATATTTCTCCGTGTCGCTGACGTGTAGGCCCCACATGTCAGAGTTTTGAACATTATCCAGAACAGTTAGGATTTCTAATTTTAGTTTCTCTGGAAATTCAGTACTGGACTCATTTTATAAATTCAATAACTCGAGATTTACAAATCCAAATAAATAAAACTCAATTGTTCTGGAAAGCTTATGAAATTGTTTAACCAATCCAATTGGTCTCATGTCATTTAATTAAATAAATAAAAAGTATTATTGAAAATGCCACAGAAGGTTTAAAATCTAAACTTGTTTGTTTCTGATGCTATGTTAGTCCAAATAATTCCAAACCAATTTTGCTAGCTTAGTACTGCCTTGTGTTAGCTCCCCTAATTTTGGTAGAATTAATTAAGCAATATTAATTGTTGACTTTAAGATAAACCCTTCTGGACTAAAACAAACAAATATGTTTATGGTTGACCCAAATGAGTTAGGACCAATTTTGTTAGCTCCCATATATCCATGTTTAGTTACCCCTAAAAGGATTTAATTTTTGGAGAAATAGAATTAAAATGGTAGCTAAAACTTGATTATTAAGCTACTGGATTCAATCCAATGTGTAGGGAGTTTGGTAACTCCAAATGATCCAATTCAAATTGGGTTGTCTTCTACACATCAGTAGCTTTCTATAGAATTTTAGTTTGTATTTTTGTGACCAACAGAACTCAAGTTGTGGATTTAAACATGAATAACTAGTTTCTGCCATAATTTGGACTTAATTAAATAATGTTTAATTCAACTTTTTGAAAACCAAATTGTGTGGTTTGATGTGTGCAGTAGCTAATTGTGATGTTTGTGATTGATATGTTGGGATGCTTGCTTGAGTAGTTTAGTAATTGTCTGCATTGCTTGTTTGACGTTTAGACGAGAACGTTGCCGGAGTCTACGAGGAGGGGGAATTCTCTGATCATCAAGCACAAGAACCCGACAACTTTGCCGAGCAAGGCAAGCTATTCCCTGAGCTTGCACCTAAATACATATGCATCTACTTTTATCAAATGATTTACTCTTAAGGCAATGGTTTACAAAACCTTTTTCGAAAAGTATACGGATATTATTTTGCCACCCTATGTAGTAACTTATACAAAACTTAGGATGGGAAACAATGATGTTTATTCAAAACTCCTTTAAAAAGACTTATGTGGTTATGGAATACCGAGATGTCGGTATGAAAGAAAGAAGTGGAGAATGGTGATGTTTATGAAAAATGCACATTGTGTCCTAGTACTATGACAACCAATCTTACCCTGTGCGACCACATCTACCCACATATGGGAAAGGGCGTAGTCATATAATTTGCTCATATTAGTATGGGATGCCTCAACAACGAGGATGACCTCGTTCCATGAGGGGATGGTTTGGTGACCTACCCCTGACCTGGGTCCTAACACGATGGTGGGAGGATTGAAGGGTTCGCTCGCCGGGCAGAACTACGAGTCCTCACACTTGGGGTTTCTGTTGGGAAATTAGCCTGAGTGTCGAAGGAAGTTTCGTAGCGGCAGGGTCCTATACTAGCATGAGCAAAGGACAGGCTATGGTCGGCGGCTTACTTCGCATACACCTTGTATGGCGAGACGTGGCAGACACGATGAGTTGCCGGATGGATGGGGGAAAAGCGTGCTACCTCTGCAGAGTGTAAAACTATTCGAATAGCCGAGTCCTCGGATATGGACAGTTGGTAGGCTGTCCTAGACCATGTGCAAATTTTTGGAAAAGCTTTCAAGTTTAAAAAGAAACTGAAATGGGGATGGTGTTACACAGCTATACCAAATGAAGAGGTATGAGTTGTTGGAATAAATGGACTATGGTGAGCCATGGTCATAAAAAGGAGGAGTTTTTGGGAAACAAGCTGAGATGGTGATCTCTTTAAAAATGGTTATAAAACTCTTCTTACCCTTTTTAATAAAGATGTAGAGATGGTTTAAATGAATAAAAGTTGTCAACAAAAACAAGTGCATACTCATGTTGGGGTAGTTTGCGAGTACATTCAAATGTACTCATATTGGTTTCGTCCCTGGCTATTGTCCTAGCCAGACTACGAGGAGGAGCACTACGCCGAGCAGGAATATGGCGACTTCTACGCAAACTAAGGATCTCCACAAGTCAGCTGCCTGTAGGGTTGTCATCGTAGATTGATGCCTACTACGCCGTAGCTTCCGCTGATATATTTTGGTTTGGCCCATGAAGGCACCTATGTAAGAACTTGGTCTAAATGACCGTTTATGTAAGACTTTTATTCGGTACTGTAATGGATGTAAACTTTGGTATCCAATTCGGATTATGTGCAACGACAGACTGATCACGGGATCGTTGTGTTAAGCATAATCGGGTATTTCAGACAGCTAGTCCGGGGTCCCCACAATAAGTGACCGGCCAGCCGAGGTTAGCAGCAAGTATCGAGGCATGTCAGAGGAGTCACGGGTGCCGCAGAGCTCATAGCCCGAGGCTTCAGAGGACGGCGAGGTCCGTCCACGGGTTTCCCGGAAGCTCGGGGGCCTATGAGCTGACTCGGCTATTTCGGGAAAGGTCTACAGCTAGACCTCGCAGGCTACTGAAGTATGACCGAAGAGGAAAGCTAGGCCTGGCTGGCCTGACAGTCCGGCCGTTGAGCTGGCAGGAGGCAGAGGCTTGTCTTCTACCTTTTGGCCATGCCTTTGTCAGTTGTAGGTAGGGGTAAAAATGTACTTCGGCCTGTGTATATATGCGGCATCTCTACCTCCAGGGAGGAGGACGGCAAGAACCCTAGCTCATTTCCCCCTTCGTAGTTTCATCTCCCATCTAGAGCTCTCACTTGGGAAGCATCATACAGCTCGAGGAGCACCTTGTACCTAAGAACAACACTGATATATTGAGAGAGGCAAGGCAGGAGTAGGGGTTTTACTTCCTCACGAAGGCCCCGAACCTGGGTACATCGCGGTGTCTTTTGAGTTCTTGGCTTTCTTGGTTCTTGTTCATGTTCTTGTGGTTTCTTGCATGTTCTTGCTTGTGCACATCTTGAGTGCATAAACCCTCCCCGGATTCCCCCAACGACTGTTCGGCCCCAACTAAGCCATATCCATGGCATCTGCCGTGATCCCACCACGACAGTTGGCGCCCACCGTGGGGCAGATTGAGGCGTTGGGTGGAGTTTCCATCCGGACGGGCTCCTCTGAGTGTGTTCTTTCTGGCCTTGTTGCCAACATCGGCGAGTTTGCCTTTGTGAGTGACAATGCGGGGTGCTTCGCCGGCAAGCCTTTTCCCACCGGTGGTTTCCTCATGATGCTCGGCAGTTTCCCCACATATGTCGCTGTCGAGGTGGTTCGCGAGTACCCGGAGCAGGTGCTCGTGGACGACGAAACTCCACTCCTGGCGGTCCATTCGATTAGGCCAGTTAGCCAGGGGTCCAAGGGGCAAGCCTCGTCTCCACACGTCGGAGGAGCCGAACGTGCCCGGAGTGTCACTTCAGGTCGGAACAAGGAGATGCAGCTGCAAGTGTACGATCCGGTGTTAGCTGGAAGCAAAAGGTCGGTGACGCTAGCCGAGCCAATGGAGACCCCGGCCCAGGTGATGCAAGCCGAGCTAAAGGCCGTTCAGCTCAGGGAAATCAGAACGGTGGGCAAGCAGCGTCGGCTGGCCGAGGTAAACCACCTCAGCCCCCGAGGCATCAGCAGCAACCCCGGCCGCAGGAGCAGTATCAGCAAGAGCCGGAGTATGTTCCGCAGCCGAAGAGCGTCGGTCGAGGTGGCGACCGATATGATGATGGAAATTCAGCCATGGAGCGGGCTGGATTCTATAGAGTGGATGGTGCATTGGGAGAGCGTATCGGAGCTCGGACGTTGCCTACAGGTGACGCGCTACAAGCTAGATCGGATTTACATGTCCGAGAAGTTGGAGAGGAAGGCCCTCCTGGTCCGGCGTGTTTTGGACCTCGGATCATGAAGGAACCACCTCCACCAGTGTCTCAGTTTCAGTTGGGTCGGAGTACCAGGCCGTACAATGGGAGCACCAAGCCGCAAGATTGGCTAGCTGATTATGTTTCAGCAGTATACATTGCGGGGGGCAATCGCCGATGGGCGGTCCGGTATCTCCCGCACATGTTGGAAGGTCCTGCTCGGATCTGGCTGAACAATTTGCCGGAGAATAGCATCATTGCTGGCTGGATTTAGAGGAGGCATTCAATAGCAACTTCGCCAGCACTTACAGAGGCCAAACCGACCTCAGCTTTTGCAGGCGTGCAAGCAGGAGGACAATGAGACTGACCGAGAATTCTTGACTCGGTGGAGCAATGTTCGGAACTCCTGTGAGGGAGTTATCGAAGCACAGGCTATAGCGTGGTTTGCTGATGGATGTCGGTATGGTAGCATGTTGTGGCAGAGGCTCCAGAGAGATATGCCAAAGACTCTGGCCGAGACGATTCGGATAGCTGATTCCTATGCCCTTGGCGATCCGATGCAGCCTCTGCTGGATGGGAATGCCCGGAACAGGAGGAATCCGATGAACAATCGCAACAACGGACCGAGGTTTGATAACCGTCAAGAGTTCGGGCAGAAGAGGAGAGAACCAGATTTCCAAGTCAATGCTGTAAACCCAAGTCAGTCCGGACCTGGAGGCGCCCAGAAACCGAAGACTGAGGGTCAGGCGTGGACTCCGAACCAGAACCAGAATCAGGGAGGTGGTGCGAAGCAGTGGCAGGAGGCCGGACCACCTGTGACTTACGAGTCATTGGTGAATGGACCATGTATCTATCATGGCAGGAATGGCAAACACCCAACCATACCACTCTGCAGTGTAGTTTTCATCACCGAACCGCTGCAGAAGGGGCGAAAGCTGGGGCAAACCGGAGTGGGCCACCGAACCAATGGCGTAGACCTCAATATCCGAACGCGCAGCAGCAGCATAAGCCGACCATAGCGGCGCAGAATCAGAGCTTAACCGGAGCAAATTCAACCCCGGTGCATGCGGCCCAAAACCAGAAGACGGTGCAGGCGAAACCGGTGAATGCAGTGAGTGCCCAGGGCAACAACAACAACGGTGGTGCCGGCCAAAGCCAAACGTGGTCCTTTGAGAATCAGAGGTATGAGAACCCCGGTAATGATTATAGGGAAGTACATCAGAGCTACGTGGTGTTTGTGACTGAGTCAACTGATAAGAAGAGTATGCTGAGGCGTGCCAAGGAGGTGAATGCAGTAACTCCGCGGTGGTGAAATACATGAACTGGTCCGAGCAAGAGATCACTTGGAGCAGGCAAGATACACCTCGGATCATGCCGAGCCCTGGAAACTATGCACTGGTGGTGGATCCGACGTTTTGTGGGCCGACCAACAATGTGAGATTCACCCGAGTCTTGGTGGACAATGGGAGTGCCATAAATATCATGTACCGAGACACAATGGTCAAGCTGGGATACTCACCGAACCAGTTGCAGCCTAGCAGCTGTACATTTCACGGTATTGTGCCCGGGGTCTCTTGTGCACCTATGGGAAAGATTTGGGTCGACGTGGGTTTTGGTACCCGAGATAACAGCCGAGTTGAAAGTCTTGAGTTCGAGGTTGTGGACTTGCAGAGCCCTTACCATGCCTTGCTGGGAAGGCCAGCCTTGGCCAAGTTCATGATCTCCACTCATGTGGCTACCTAAAGATGAAAATGCCGGGGCCCAAGGGAATAATAACCATTTCTGGTGACTACAAGAAGGCTATGCAATGTGCCTCGGCGGGATCTAGTTTAGCCGAGTCCTTGGTGATCGCGGCGGAGAAGAAGCAACTTCAGAAGGTGGTGGCAATGGCGCAGTCTACTCAGCTCGGCATGTCCGGACTAATTACTCCGGACATGAGCGCTTCATTCGAGGTGCCCAAGGAGACCAAGAAAATCCCGCTGGACTCGGAGAACCCGGAGCGTTTCGCCATCATTGGTGCTGGCATGGACGAGAAATAGGAAAGCGCGCTCTGTCACTTCCTCCGTGAGAATCGGGACATTTTTGCATGGTCGGCTAAAGACCTGCCAGGTGTTCCGAGGGAGTTGGCAGAGCACTCTTTGTTTGTTCGGCCAGAGGTGAAACCAGTGCGTCAACCGACGCGGCGGCTCTCAGATGACCGAAGAAAGGTGGTACTCGAAGAACTGGCGAAGTTACTGGCTGCAGGCTTCATCATGGAAGTGCTGCATCCGGACTGGATATCTAATCCAGTCCTCGTGGAGAAAAAGAAGGACGAACCGGCGGTAGTCAAGGTGTGGCGCATGTGCATTGACTTCACCAACCTGAACAAGGCGTGCCCGAAGGATCCCTTTCCTTTACCTCGGATTGATCAAGTGATCGATTCTACGGCTGGATGTGAGCTGTTGTCTTTTATTGATGCATATTCTGGTTTTCACCAGATCCCACTGAACACTGATGATCAAATAAAGACTGCCTTTATTACCCCGTACGGGGCGTATTGCTATCGTGTCATGTGTTTCGGTTTGAGAAATGCCGGGGCAACTTATCAAAGGTGTATGCAGAAGTGCTTACACTCAAATGGGCAAGAATGTGCAAGTGTATGTCGATGACATTGTTATCAAAACTAAAAAGAAGCATACTCTCATCGAAGACCTCGAAGAGACATTTGCAAATTTAAGAAAGTATCGGTTGAAACTTAACCCGGACAAGTGCACCTTTGGTGTCCCGGCTGGAAAATTGCTCGGTTTCCTCGTATCGAGCCGAGGTATAGAAGTTAACCCGGCTAAGATCCGAGCTATCGAAAGAATGAAGTTGCCGAACTGTTTAAAAGATGTGCAGAAGTTCACGGGATGCCTTGCATCTTTAAGTCGGTTTGTAAGTCGGCTAGGAGAAAAAGCCTTACCATTGTATCAACTTATGAAGAAAAGTACCAGTTTCACTTGGACCCCGCAGGCGGACGCGGCGTTCAATGAGCTGAAGAAGATGTTGTCCACTGCTCCGGTGTTGGCATCCCCTTTGCAGAATGAACCGATGTTGATATACATTGCGGCTACAAACCGGGTCGTAAGTGTTGCAGTGGTGGTGGAGCGAGACGAAGGAGGCAAATCGGTGCAGAGACCAATCTACTACCTGAGCGAGGTGATATCCACGTCGAAGCAAAACTACCCCCACTACCAGAAGATGACGTACGGAGTATACCTGGCGGTTAAGAAACTGAAGCATTACTTCCAAGAGCATCCCATGACGGTGGTATGTGATGCTCCAATCTCGGAGATCATCGGATGCAAGGACGCAACTGGGCGAGTTGCCAAATGGGCGATCGAGGTATCTCCATACACTCCGCATTATGAAAGGCGAGATGCAATCAAGTCGCAGGCGCTACCGGACTTTTTATGCGATTGGGCCGAGATGCAATATGAGCCGCCCTTGCCGGACTATAATTATTGGAAGATGCACTTTGATGGGTCCAAGACCAAGGTCGGATTAGGTGCCGGCATAGTCCTAACCTCGCCGAAGCAAGACCAGTTGAAGTATGTGCTGCAAATCCATTTCTCGGCGTCGAACAACGTGGCGGAGTATGAGGCCCTGATCCATGGGCTCAAGGTGGCAAAGGAGATAGGTGTCCGGCGTATAGAATGCTTCGGCGATTCAGCTTTGGTGGTGCATCAATCCACCGGCACTTGGGATGCATTGGATGCGAACATGGAGTTGTATCGGTTTCATGTGCAAAAGGTGTCTGGGTTCTTCGAAGGATGTGAGTACAAGCACATACCTCGGGGGAGAATGAAGCCGCCGACGTATTGTCCAAGCTCGGTTCATCCAAAGAACCGGTGCCACCGGGGATAGCGCTGAACCATTTGAGAACTCCTTCAATCAAGCCCTCGCCTGACTCCGAGTCAATTTTCTTACCGCCAAGTTCGGAGTCTGAGCCTATTCCTATGGAGGTAGACGTCGGATGCGTTTGGCCGGACTCGGGGACTGCTTCGCAGTATCCGAGGACTGATGGAGCTTTTCCTATGGAGATAGATGATGGGAACTTCGGGTCTGACCCGGGGACTTCGCACCAACACTCGGGGACTGGCCGAGCAATGGTGGAGGAAATCATGAAGGAGATCATGGCGACCGAACCAATGGAGATAGATGAGAGGCTTTTTCCTCTGCATCCAGTGCCGGAATGGGCGGAGCAGATCATGAACTTCATAGCCGATGGAAGTTTGCCAAGTGATACAACCGAGGCAAGGAGAATCCAGAGGAGAGCTAAGGGATACACCATCATCAACAAGGAGCTATACAAGAGAAGTGTGACCGAGGTGTTGCAGAGGTGTGTCGAACCAGCTGAAGGCAAGGAGATGCTTTTAGAAATCCACCAAGGAGAATGTGGACATCATTGCAGCACAAGAGCTCTGGTGGCCAAGGTGTTCCGGCACGGGTTCTATTGGCCCACCGCCAATGCCGATGCAGAAGATATAGTTCGGAAATGTGAAGGGTGCCAAAGGTTCGCCAAGCAGCAGCACATGCCAGCTTCGGCGCTCAAGACCATTCCTATCACGTGGCCCTTTGCAGTTTGGTGTCTGGACATGGTGGGAGAATTCAAGCCAGCCCGAGGCAATATGACTCACATACTGGTGATGGTGGACAAATTCACTAAGTGGATCGAGGTGAAGCCAATCCGAAAGTGGATGGTCATACGGCAGTGACCTTTTTGAAGGAAATAATCCTGAGATATGGATATCCTCATAGTATCATTACAGACAACGGCACGAACTTTGCTGTCGGAGAGTTTGCTCGGTTCTGCATGAGTAAGGGAATTCGACTTGATGTAGCCTCGGTGGCTCACCACAGGCTAATGGGCAAGTAGAAAGGTCAAATGCATTGGTATTGGCCGGAATCAAAGCTCGGCTATAGAACCACTGTTGAAAACACCGGGGTGTTGGATCGATGAGATACCAGCAGTTCTGTGGGGTCTAAGGACCACACCGAACAGATCAACTGGCTATACGCCATTTTTCATGGTCTATGGGGCCGAGGCAATGCTGCCAACCGACATTGAATATGATGCGCCCAGAGTGGCAATGTACACAGAAGCCGAGGCTAAAGAAGCTCGGGAAGATGCTGTAGATTTGCTTGAGGAAGCAAGAGAATTGGCCTTATCTCGGTCAGCAATATATCAGCAGGGTCTCCGACGCTATCAAAGCCGGCATGTAAAACCCCGAAAGTTTAATGAAGGAGACCTAGTGCTGAGGCTTGTGCAGCGCAGTAAAGGTCGGCACAAGTTGTCACCTCCATGGGAGGGACCATACATTGTGAGCCGAGCTCTGCACAATGATTCATACTATCTTATAGATGCACAGGAGCCAAGGGGATGGGCTGGATAGACCCGATTCGGAGCTTCAGCGTCCATGGAATGTAGCTCTACTCCGACCCTTCTACTGTTGAAGGAAGTAATGTATGTACCTCGGCTGATCTTTAAATAAAAACTTCGGCACCTCGAGAGTGAGCTCGGGGACTGCCTCGCTCTTATGATTGCATGTTTCTTTTGTTTGTACTCTTTTTCGTTCGTATGCCGAACTATTTTGAACCTCGTCTCAAACTTCAAGTACTGTATGCTATGTAACTAATCTTGTGACTCGACTGACGAACGCCAGCATGGCAGTCAAGAGCAAAGACGAAAGAACATGGGAAACATGAAAATGAACTCGGGGACTCGGTATATGTCGTTTACTAACCCCTGTTTTTACTTCTTTTTTTGTCGGATGACTTTGAAACATACCTCGGAATTTACCAAGTACTGTATGCTATGAACAACAATCTTGTGACTCGACTGTCGAACGCCAGAATGGCAGACAAGAGCAAAGAATGCCAAATATAGTAAACACGAAAGTAAACTCGAGCAATCATTCAAAAGGATTCGACATAAAGCTTAGAAAAGCATGGTTCGAATGAGCATAATAGTAATAGAGGTAGCAAAGGAACTACTTAAGTTTGATTACATCTGCGTCCCGGCATACCGGGGATTTAATGAAGTTTTTTGGCCAAGCATAAGTTCAGGTCGAGGCATCAGGAATTACGTCGGCAGCAGCCGAGCAGCAGGGATTTCGTCCGGAGCCGAGGTAGCCTGGAAGTGCTGGCAACGTCGGCAGTAACCTCGGTCAGGTTGTGGAGAAGCCTCGGTTTCTGCTTCGCGGGTTTCACCGTCGTCACCTTGCTCGGCCTCGACGTCGGATTCTGTTTCGTATTCCTCGTCTTCTGGCTCGTAATCCTCGGCGTCGGAGTAGGTGTCTCCTTCGCTCAAGTTCTTGGCGTTGGCATATCCAGCGAAGAAGGCAGCCATCTTTTCGCGGCGCTTGATGAGAATTGGGTCCGAGGACCAGGGCGAGCCTCGGCGAAGAGTGTCCATCTTTTCGAGGTCGATCTTCTCGCACCAAGTCATGATGAATTTGAGAGCGGCATCAGCTCCAGCGCGAGCTGAAGATGAACGCCACTCTCGGAGTCTTTGTTCGGCTTCACGAAGCTTGGCGGCGAGCTCGGGCGTAGTATTGGGAGCATCGGCAAGAGGCCATAAGGCTCGGAAAGCAGACAGACCTGCGTCGAGGAGTTCGGACCCAATGGTTTGCAAGGGATGGATCCGAGCTTTGATGGCCACGATGTGGTCCTCAACGGTCCAGTCGGGGTTCGTCTCGTTACGCCTCTTCCTGTGCTGAGCAGTGATATTGCGGGCCGCGATTTGGGTGTAGGTGAAGTGCTCTGCAGAAGGATAGTGTCGTGGTGGTGTCACGGCAGATGCCATAGGATGGCTTAAGTTGTGGGCTCGCTAGGACGTTGGGGGATCCGGGGAGGGTTTGCGCGCTCACGAAGCACGCATGGAGAACAACCAAGAACTCGCAAGAACAAACAAGAACAAGCAGAACCAAGAAGAAGCAAAGAACACCACGATGTACCCTGCTTCGGGGCCCTCTTGTGGAGGTAACACCCCTACTGCAGCACTAGCCTACTCTCTTTATATCTCAAGTGGTTACAAGTACAGAGTGCTCCTTGAGCTGTATGAAGAACAATGGTGGGAGCTCTCAGAAGAAGATGGAGCTTGGGGGGATAATGCCTTTCTCTTTTGCCGTTCTCTCCCCTTCCCGTCTTCTCTACTGGAGGATTTGGTAGCTTACTTATACACTAACCGAATTACCATTTTGCCCCTGGCTGGAAGTGATAATGGCATGGACAAGAGGAACAGGACAAGCCTCTGCCCCCTGTCAACCCAACGGCCGGACTGTCAGGCCCAGCAGGCCTATCTTGCCACTTTGGGCAATGGCAGGTGTAGCCCACCGGGTCTCGGTCATATCCTCTTTCCCGAATTGGCCGGGTCAGCTCCTAGGTTGCTGCGCTCCCAGGAATCCCGTGACCTGACCTGGCCGTCAAGTCCCTAGCAGGCCTATCTTGCCACTTTGGGCAATGGCAGCCGTAGCCCCCCGGGTCTCGGTCGTATCCTCTTTCCCGAATTGGCCAAGTCAGCGCCTAGGGCCTTGCGACCCGGAAAACCTGCGACTTGACCCGGCTGTCTTCTCAGCCTCTGGCAGGAGACACCCGTGAACCTTTCTGACATTACTTGGCCCTTGTGCAATATCCGGATTACCTTATCCGGGTCCTTCCTGACCAACCCGGCTAACTTAACCGGTTTCCTTCCTCTGATTCGGTTAAGCTTTACCGGATCCTCTCTGGCATCTTCCTCTGATTCGGTTAAGTACTAACCGACTCTCACGAGAGATCCGGCCCAAGTGACCCGGCTATATGTTGATCCGGCTAGCTCTTTGCAACACTTAACACCACATCTTTGCCCTACCCGGGGGCAGCCCCCCGACAGTAGTCCCCGAAGCTGGTGCGGTTCTACAGCCTCGGCTGAAGAGCCGTAGCAGGTTAAAAATAAACATCACTAACCGAATCTCATATCATATAATCTTGTCTCAGGATTTCCCGGGACACTTGGCAGTGAATCTCTGCGCAAAGCCCCATAATCCGGATCTCTGATCTGACATGCCACTGACAGCACCTCATCCGGATTCTCCGGGTACTTGAGTGCATTTGACCAAACGACCGCGTCTTCTCGTTTTCTCCGTTGACCGGCACACAGGATCCGTGCAACTGCTTCCAATTCTATGGCCCAACATGTGCTTGGAACACACGGCCACAGAGGTGGCCACAGAGTTCCAGGATGCAGTTACCGTGCGACGCTCCGAAAACCGTGCAGTAGTGCGCCCGTTACCGCTGGGCGCTATAAATATGGGCGCAGGGGGTTTCCTCTTCTTCTCCGCTCGTTCCCCACTCCGAAAACTTCCATCTGCGCCACCGCCGCCGCCGCAATCTCGCCCTCGTAACCTTGCCGCGCCGGAGACGTCCTCAACGCACCGGAGGAAAACGACCGGGGCCGCGCACCGTGCCCAGCGCCGCCGTTCCTTCATCGAGCTTCTTCCCCGTCGCGTCATCACCGTGAGTTTTCTTTTTCTCCGGTCATGGCGAACTCGAGGAGTTCATATGCCACGGGAAACTCGCATTTGTTTCTTGTAGATTTATCCGCATATTAGTCCGTCGCCCAGCCTCAGTGCATCTAGTAGATCTCCTGTCTAGATTTTGCACTACACTGCCCTAGTTTTGTTTGCCACCGTATGAGCAGTTCAACCATATTTTTACTCTTGATTTCCTTTCTTTTTTACTGCTGCAGTAGATCTTGTGTAACCCTAGACCTTTGCGGAAGGTGTTTGTGATTGCCACCCGAATCACCTTCTCTGCTGAATCCGGCTAGTTTCATCCGGGATAATATTAGCCGAATCACTCTAGATCTGGTTCGATTATACCATTATCCGATTCATTTTGACTCGGCCCTATCCGACCTCTTGCAGGATTGATCCGGATATGGCGAAGCTTCCTCCCGGCAGATGGGAGGGTTCTGATGTGACCAAGGACGATCTGGAATGGCTATTAAGCACCCGGCGTATAACCTCTCAAGTTATATGCCGCAAACCGGGGAAGGAACTCGTCCCGGTTCCCGAACCTGGTGAACGTGTGGTGTTTCTAGCGCATTTTGAGCGCGGATTCGGATTGCCGGCGAGTGATTTCTTCCGGGCTTTCCTGGATTTCTTTGGCCTACAGCCTCATCACCTCCCGGCTAATGCCTTCGTTTCTCTATCGGCTTTTAGCTCCTTTTGCGAGGGCTATCTCGGTGTCTGGCCGACCGTCGATATTTGGGCAAAGTATTTCCACCTCCGCAAACATACTATTCCAGGCACTAAGCCGAAGCTGATGACTGCTTGCGGTCCGGTTAGCATCACGCCAAGGCAGGGATCCATCTTTCCCCGTATCACTGGCCTAGACACTGTCAGAAGTGGCAAAGGTCTTTCCTTTATGTGAAGAGTGCAGAAGGCCATGACGCCCTTAATCTGCCCGAGTTCACGATCGAGCCACCCACAGCCGAATTGAACTTCGGATACAATCCGGCCGAGACTATTGTAGAACTTCAGACTGTACATGAAACTCTGGAGGACTTCGAAGAAGGGCCTGGCCTCGGATGATCTGCTCCGGACCTTCATCGGTCGCCGGGTCTGCCCTCTTCAAAGACGTGAACACAAGATATGCCACATGGGTGGTGTGCTAGATCCTACCCGGATCAGCAGGCATGACCTTAGCAAAGTCTCCATCAGGCGACGGGTAAACGCCATTGCCGCCACCGAGATGTCGGATAAATGGCGGTGGGGCGTAAAGCCGTTTTTCCGAGAGCGCCTTCCACCACAGGTTAGTTCGCCATTTTCCGAATCTAACCATATTTCGTCAAAATGGCATCGGCCTAATCCGGATTTGCCCCGACTTTTCTGTAGCTGTTTGATCGCCAACTTACCGAAGATGGAGACCTCTCCACCAAAGAATGGGGACCGGATCTCAGCCCGCCGCGCGAGGACGAAGAAGATCCGGATACGGATGATTATCTGCCTATCCCGCGCGCCAAGCCAGTCCGCAAGGGTAAGCAATCAACTATTCACAACATCTCCGACGAGGAAGATGATGATTGCAGGATCTTAGATCCCATCGACGCTATTCCGATTTCATGGTCACCACCTTGTGTTCCAGCCAAACAAGATGCTGAAGGGACATCTCGGAAACGCAGTGACGCGCCCGGATCTGATTCCCCTAAAGCCAAGAGAATAAAGAAGTCTGGCTCCAAGTTGAATCGCGTCAAGCCGATGCCTACCACCAAGGGGTAATACTGACTTAACTTCATTTGCTTTCTTCCTCTGTTAACCGAGTCATATCTATCCGAGTTAACTGTTTGCTTTGCTTTATGCAGTGATGTCCTCATCACCGCGCAGACTCATTCATCCATCTCTTCTCCCATTCCTCCGCTGGATACGGTCATGGAAACCCAGTCTCCTGATCGAACTGCCACCTCACCAATGCGTGTCACCACTGCCAATATTCCTCAGCCGACTCCCATTTCAAAGCCGGTTATTGACTTGGAGAGTGAGGAAACCTCGGCTCCAATCCGAGATTCAAGTTGGCCACGCCCTCTCAAGGAGCTGGAGAAGGAAAAGGCCAAGACATCGGCTACATCCTTGCCTAAGCCGGATCCTCGCCCTACTCCCGCAGCGCAAACCCTGCTGAATCAAGAGCAGCAGAAGAAGAAAAAGCAGAAGCAGCAACAGCAACAGCAAGTTTCCGAGAAGCAGCACAAGGAGCCACATCCGAAGCAGACTCCGGGTGCGTCACCGCAACCCAAGCCGACTCAAGGTGCCTCTGGCACACCTCCAACCACCTCGGATAAGCAGGTGGTTGCTAGCAAGAAGGTTTCTGCCGCCCCATCAGCGATTCGATTCGGCCAGTCCCTGTCGAATCCCCGCCCTCCGAGCAGCGATAAGCTCGAGTCCGCCAAGCAATTCATTGAAGCTTGGAATGATGCTGACCTCGCCAAAGATTTTTCTACTTCAGCGCCACATCCGGCTGGGCCTAGTCGGATGTTTCAATCATTACACTCTGTACAGACCTCGGTCACTGAAGCTAACCGGGTGTTTGAGGTAAATTTTTCCGAATCTTGCTTTTATTTCAACATGATCAAATAGTACTATACCCAGTCCCCGAGATTCGGGTCGAACGACTGATACTCCTCCGAGTAAGAAAGTCATTCGGCTTGAATCTCTAAAAAACTTATCATGAATGTTGCCGTAACCGAGGACACCGTGGGACTTCCAGTCCCCGAGTCTCTTTTCCAACTGATTCGGTTAATCTCGGGCCAGTCCCCGAGATTCTTTTGACGCCATTTGCCTGTTTTCTTTCAGGAAACCATGACCGCTCGCGGCAAGCTCTTTAAGCAGCTCGCCCATCAGCATCAGAAGCTCCAAACTTCCTTTGATGGGCTCTGTCTTGAAATGGACAAGAAAGAAGAAGAGCACAAGCGCGCTTTATCCGAGGAAAAATCAGAGGTGACTCGGCTCCAGCGAGAGCTTGACCGAGTTGAAAAAGTGAAGAACAAGGTTAAAGGAGAGCGGGATACGCTGAAGCGTGAAAAAGACACAATCCAGAAGGAGCGGGATACTTTCAAAGCCGGACTTGCGGAGCGGGCCAAACTGGACAAGCAAATTCAAACGAACATTGCCGAATCTGAAGCCGAAGTCAAAGCGGCTAAAGAAGAACTGAGTGCTCACAAAGCGGCCAGTGCGAAATGGCTTGCTGCACTTGCTAGCCTTAACGATGACATGGATCGTAAGTTCACCGAATCTCCTCTTTTCTTTCTGCTCTTAACCAATACATATGCTTGTGTTCCTTCTCGCTGAACTCAGTATTAGCTTATTTGTTTGTAGGAGAGTTTACTAGCATCCGGCTTCAAGCCGCCAAGGCTGTGAGAAACGCCCGAGCTGAGAGAGCTAAATTAACCGAGGCTCCCCTACCAGAGACATGGGACATCGAAGATCATATTACAGCACTTAAGGCTCGGATTGCTCCTTTGAAGGATTCCCATATTGGTCTGCTCAATGCAAGTCTCAAGGCTCACCGAATCTTGTTTCCTGAAGCGCGGCAAGTTGTGCCTGTGGAGGAGCTGATCCGAGACCTGGATCAAGCAATGACCCGGTTACAGCAGTGGAGGTCTTCGTCCGCCCGCGCTGGTGCTGACGCAGCTTTGCTATTCATCATGTCCTGGTATGAGCTAATTGATCTTGCCAAAGTGCGCTCATTTCGCGAGGGTTCTCCGTGGGCTACAGACCCTACCCGGATTAAGATCCGTGAAGAAGCCGCCAACTTCATGGCCGAATTTGCACGCACCAAGCATCTTGATCTGGAGGCTCCGGTCTACTCGGATGGAGAAGAAACTGAAGAAGAGGAATCGGACGACGCCTCCGCTGAAGAATACGCCGATTCTGAGGGCGAGTCTGGTGATTCGGCTAACTCTGCCGAACACGCTCCTATCAAGATCCCAGCTTCTGACTCGGCTAAGAATACCGAAGCAACTCCGGCCCAGACTTCGGAGATACCAGCAACTGATTCGGCAGAGATTACTAAACAAGCTCCAGCTGATCCGGATACCTCCGAATCCGCCCAGCCTTCAAGCTCTCCACGCAAGGTTACCCCTGAAGTTCCTCCATCTGAGCCATCCTTGCAACCGAGCCCCTGCAACCGAATCTACTCCAACCGAAGCTCCTGTAACCGAGGCTCGCGCGCCCGAGGTTCCTTCAACCAAAGCTCCTGCCACCGAACCTGCTACAACCGAGTCTGCTGCTTCCTGAAGTAACTTAGTGAAAAAACGTTAAATCCCCGGTATGCCGGGAGCAGATGTAATAGACTATTTTAAGTTCTTTCGAGACTACTTTAAATTTGCTTAACATGATCCGGACGAGGTTTATGTTGGATCATTTTAAACCGAGTCCCCGAGTCTGTTTTCTTGTTTACTATTTTTGCCGAATCTCTGCTCTTGTCTACCTTTTAGGTGTTTGACAGTCGAGTCACAAGATAGGAATCATAGCATACAATACTTGAAACATGCGAGTTGTGGTTTAGAATCATTCAACATAAACGAAAAATAAATAACAGGGGTTAGTAAACGACATGTGCCGAATCGGTTTTGGACCGAGTCCCCGAGTCCATTTTCATGTTTCCCACATTCCTCATCTCTGCTCTTGACTACCATTTTGGTGTTTGTCAGTCGAGTCACGAGATCAACAACACAACATACATTACTTGAATTTTGGGACGAGGTTCAAAGCAATTCGGCACACGAACGGTATGGACAAAACAGTAATAAGAAACATGCATGAGTACGAACAGTCCCCGAGTCCAGACTCGGATTGCTGCAACTTCATTTATGATAAACTGAAATACATACATTGCGCCCCTTAGGAGTAAAAGGGTCGAAGCAGAGCTACATTCCAAGGTCTCTTAGTTTCTTGTCCGGGTCTGTCCAGGCCATCCTTCCTTGGTTCCTGTGCATCTACAAGGTAGTACGAGTCATTGTGCATAGCCCTGCTCACAATGAAAGGTCCCTCCCATGGAGGTGACAACTTGTGTCGGCCTTTGCTGCGCTGCACCAGCCTTAGCACAAGATCACCCTCATGAAACACTCGAGGGCTGATCTTTCGACTATGATATCGTCGTAGATTCTGCTGGTATATTGCTGTCCGAGATAGAGCCAATTCTCTTGCTTCCTCTAGCAGATCCACTGCATCTTCCCGAGCCTCTTTTGCCTCGGTTTCAGTATACATTGCCACCCTTGGTGCATCATGTTCTATGTCTGTGGGTAGCACAGCTTCTGCCCCATAAACCAGAAAAAATGGCGTATAGCCAGTTGACCGATTCGGCGTGGTCCTTAGACCCCACAGTACTGATGGTATCTCGTCTATCCAGCATCCCGGAGTTTTCAGCAATGGTTCAATGAGACGAGCCTTGATGCCGGCCAACACCAGGGCATTTGATCTTTCCACTTGCCCATTAGACTCCGGATGTGCCACCGAGGCTATATCTAGCCGGATTCCCTTATTCATGCAGAACCGAGCAAACTCTCCGACAGCAAAGTTTGTGCCGTTATCCGAGATGATGCTATGAGGGTATCCGTATCTCAAAATAATTTCTTTCAGAAAGTTACAGCCGAACGACCATCTACTTTCCGGATTGGTTTCACCTCTATCCACTTGGTGAATTTCCACCATCACCAGCATATGTGTCATGTTGCCCCTAGCCGGCTTGAAATCTCCCACCATATCCAAACACCACACAGCAAATGGCCAAGTGATAGGAATTGTCTTCAGTGCCGATGCGGGTAAGTGTGTCTGCTTGGCAAACCTTTGGCATCCTTCACATTTTCGGACTATGTCCTCTGCATCCGCGTGAGCAGTGGGCCAGTAAAATCCATGCCGGAATACTTAGCCACCAGGGCTCTTGTACTGCAATGATGTCCACATTCACCCTGATGTATCTCAAGGAGCATCTCCTTGCCCTCGGCTGGCTCCACACAACGCTGTAGCACCTCGGTTGCACTCCTCTTGTATAACTCCTTGTTGATGATGGTGTAAGCCTTGGACCTCCTCTGCACTCGCCTAGCTTCGGTTTCATCATTTGGCAAACTCCCCTCCGACATGAACTTCATGATTTCTTCAGCCCATTCCGGTACTGGATGCAAAGGGAATAAGTGCTCATCTACTTCCACTGGTTCGGCCGCCATTATTTCTTCTATCAGCTTCTGCCCATTCCCTAAGATTCGGTTATCACCACCTTCTTCTCTGCTCCTCTTTCCTAAGATCCGGTTAGCAGTCCCCGGGTCTCGCCATGCAGTCCCCGGGTCTTCCCCAATGTACTCGACATCAACATTCATAGGGACAGCCTCAGATTCTTGCTTTGGGATAAAAATTGACTCGGAATCAGGCGAAGGTTTGATTGAAGGGACCCTTAGGTGATTCAAGGATATCCCGGGTGGAATTGCATCCCTAGACGACCCGAGTTTTGACAGGACATCAGCAGCTTCGTTCTCCAACCGAGGTATGTGCTTGTACTCGCAGCCTTCAAAAAATCCTGAAATTTTCTGGACATGAAACCGATATAGTGCCATATTGGCATCAAGAGCATCCCAATTTCCAGAAGATTGCTGCACAACTAAATCCGAATCACCAAAACATTCTATTCGGCGGATGCCGATGTCCCTGGCCACATTAAGCCCATGGATCAGTGCCTCGTACTCGGCCACATTGTTTGATGCTGAGAAATGAATCTGCAACACATATCGCAATTGATCTTGCTTCGGTGACGTGAGTACCACCCCAGCACCTAATCCGATTTTGGTTTTGGAGCCATCAAAGTGCAACTTCCAGTAATTGTAATCCGGCTTGGGTGGCTCATACTGCATTTCGGCCCAGTCACAAAGGAAATCTGGTAAAGCCTGAGACTTGATAGCATCCCTTCTCTCATAATGCGGGGTGTAAGGAGATACTTCTATTGCCCACTTGGCAACCCGGCCAGTCGCATCTTTGCACCCAATGATTTCCGCGATTGGAGCTTCACATACCACGGTAATCGGGTGTTCTTGGAAATAATGTTTCAACTTTTTGGCCGCCAGGTATACCCGTATGTCATCTTCTGGTAGTGGGGATAATTTTGCTTTGAGGTTGAGATCACCTCACTTAAATAGTACACCGGTCTCTGCACGGATTTACCCTCCTCTTCTCGTTCTACCACTATGACCACACTCACGACCCGGTTAGTGGCCGCAATGTAAAGTAGCATTGGCTCATTCGGCAAAGGTGACGCCAGAATTGGTGCAGTGGACAACATCTTTTTTAATTCGTTGAAAGCCGAATCTGCCTGCGGGGTCCACGTGAACCCGGTGCTCTTTTTCATCAATTGATACAAGGGCAAGGCTTTTTCTCCTAGCCGACTCACAAACCGACTTAACGAGGCTAAACACCCTGTGAATTTTTGTACATCTTTTAGACATCTAGGCAATTTCATTCTTTCTATGGCTCGGATTTTAGCCGGATTCACCTCAATACCTCGGCTTGATACAAGGAAACCGAGCAACTTTCCAGCCGGGACACCAAAGGTGCATTTATCCGGATTCAATTTCAACCGATATTTTCTCAAGTTCACAAATGTTTCCTCGAGATCCTCGAGGAGAGTGTGTTTTTCTTTAGTTTTGATGACGATATCATCGACATACACCTGCACATTCTTGCCCATTTGGGAGTGTAAGCATTTCTGCATACATCTCTGATAAGTTGCACCGGCATTTCTCAAACCGAAACACATGACACGATAGCAATACGCCCCGTACGGGGTAATAAAAGCAGTCTTTATTTGATCTTTAGGGTTCAGTGGTATCTGGTGAAAACCAGAGTACGCATCAATAAAAGACAACAACTCACACCCCGCAGTAGAATCGATCACTTGATCAATCCGAGGTAAAGGAAATGGATCCTTCGGGCACGCCTTGTTTAGGTTGGTGAAATCGATGCACATGCGCCACACCTTGACCACCGCTGGTTCGTCCTTCTTCTTCTCTACCAGAACCGGATTGGATATCCAGTCTGGATGCAACACCTCCATAATGAATCCGGCTGCAAGCAACTTAGCCAGCTCATCCAGCACCACTTTTCTTCGATCATCTGAGAGACGCCGAGTCGGTTGCCTCACCGGTTTTACATCCGGCCTGACAAATAAAGAGTGCTCTGCCAACTCCCTCGGAACACCAGGCAGGTCCTTAGCCGACCATGCAAAGATATCCCGATTCTCACGGAGGAAGTGACAGAGCGCGCTTTCCTATTTCTCATCCAGCCCGGCACCAATGATGGCCATGCGCTCCGGGTTCTCCGGGTCAATGGGATCTTCTTTGTTCCTTGGGCATCTCAAATGTTGCACCTCCATCCGGATTGGTCATAGCCAGCACACCGAGCTGAGCTGACTTCGCCATTGCCACCACCTCATGCATCTTGCTCTTCTCAGCTTGGATCACCAATGATTCGGCTAAGGTGGAACCGATTGTGGCACACTGTATGGCTTTTTGTAATCTCCCGCAACAGTGATAATACCATTCGGGCCTGGCATCTTTATCTTGAGGTAGGCCACATGGGTGGATATCATGAACTTGGCTAACGCAGGCCGCCAAGTAGAGCATGGTATGGGCTCTCCAAATCTACCACCTCGAACTCGAGACTTTCAAGCCGGTGATTGTCCTTGGTACCAAACAGCACATCTACCCAGATCTTACCCATTGGGGAACAAGACACCCCGGGTACTATACCATGGAAGGTACAACTGCTCTGCTGCAACTGATTCGGCGAAATACCCAACTTGACCATTGTGTCCCGATACATGATGTTTATGGCACTGCCATTGTCAATCAAGACTCGGCTAAACCTCACGTTAAGCTTGGGTCCTACCAAAGTCGGATCCACCACTAGTGCATAGTTTCCTGGACTTGGCATAATTCTGGGGTTATCAGCCCTGCTCCACGTGATCTCCTGCTCGGACCAATTCAGGTATTTTGGGACTGCTGGTATGACTGCATTCACCTCCTTCGCCCTTCGCAGCTGACTTTTCTTGTCAGTTGGCTCGGTCACAAAAACCACATAACTTTGATGAGCCTCCTTGTACTCATTACCGGGGTATCCACCTTGCCGACTTGGACCAGCACCATTGTCATTGCCTCCCATGTTTACCAGGTTAACCGGCTTTGTGGCTGCCGGTCTCGGAGCTCCTGCGTTCACCGGGATTGTATTGGCTCCGGTTAAAGGCATATTCGGCCTGAAATTCGGTCTAGGAGCACCTCTCTGAGGTGGTCCTCTCTGACCCTCCGCCTGAATGCGATGATGCCAGCTACAATTCCGAGTTGAATGATTGGCCGGCTTGCGTGGGTCTGTTGTGTGATAACAGCAAGGCCCGTCCAATCTTGCCTCAAAGGTTAGAGGAGGACTCGATCCATCCCACACCTTCTTTGGCCAGGCACCTTGATTCGGCCTCCAAGCTGGACCCTCAGTCTTTTGTCTCTGACCATCTCCTGCTCCAGGATGATCCATATTCACTGCAGCCACCTGATCTGAACCGTATCTATAATCCGGATCTCTTCTTTTGTAACCGAATTCATGTCGGTCATTGGGCCTCAATGGTCCTACTCGGTTATTAACCGGTTGCCTCCTGCTTGTTCCCACTGCATCCAATGCGGGCTGTGTCGGATCACCTAGAGCGTACGTATCTGCTATCCGGATCGTTTCCGCCAGTGTCTTGGGCATATCCCTCTGGAGCTTCTGCCAGAGCGGGGTGCCATGTCGGCAACCCTGCGCAAACCAAGAAATCGCCTGCTCCTCCACGACACCTTCGCAAGAGTTGCGAATGTTGCTCCACCGAGTTAAGAATTCTCGGTCTGTTTCCCGTTCTTCCTGCTTGCACGCAGCCAGGAGCTGAGGTCGGTTAGGCCTCTTGTAGGTGCTGGAGAAATTACTGTAAAATGCCTCCTCCAAGTCCATCCAAGAGTTGATACTACCCGGCGGTAAGTTGTTCAGCCAAATCCGGGCTGGCCCTTCCAACATGTGCGGGAGATACCGGACCGCCCATCGGCGATTGCCCCCCGCAATGTGCACTGACGATACATAGTCTATTAGCCAATCTTGTGGCTTTGTGTTGCCATTATATGGCTTTGTGCTTCGGCCAAGCTGAAATAACGGCACACTCGGTTCGTTCATGATCCGAGGTCCAAAACATGGAGGACCCGGTGGGCCTTGCTCTTCTAGCTTCTCGGACTGGTAAATTCTATCCAACTTGAGACGCTGATCATTCGGATCTAATGCCCGAGGTCCCAGTCTTGATGCAAGTGCATTATCATACGTCTGGTATCCGGCTCGCGCCATAGCCGAATTTCCGTCATCATAGCGGTAACCCGCCTGGCCACCACCTTGCTGTTGCGCTCGCACAATCACTTGCTGCCCAGGAGGACGAGGTGGTTGACCTCGGCCAGCCGAATTGCCCCTTCCAGCTCCCGGGTAACCTCGTCCACCACTGTTTCTACTTTGGCCACCTCTTCCTTGAGCGGCTAGCTGCTTGCCGGCATACTCAGCATCATAGGTCTGCAGCTGCTTGCTCTTACCCGAGTTCACGCTCTGGGCCCGGTCAACTCCGACGTGCGGGGATGACGCCTGCCCCTTGGATCTCTGGCTAACAGCCTTAACCGACACTACTACCCGAGAAACACCTGCATCCGGATTGGCTTTCCGGTAAGCCTCATTCTGCCGGTTACACACATCTACTAGCTCATTGACTCTCTCTGCCTGCTTCCGCCAGGCGTCCCCGGTTAGTGTGCTCAACTCGGCTCGCGCTGCCGCTGCAGCCCTAAGATTCTTAGCCGGGGAGCTATACACCGGCTTGCCTGTGCCAGATCTATGACTAGTAGCCTTACTGGAGCTCGATCCTGCAGCTCTAGCTAACTCGTCATTGAGGTCCTTACCCCGGTTACGCAACTCGGCTTTTTTGCGCGAGCGATGCACTACAGGAGTAAAACCCTCGGTGATACCATTGGCAGCATTGTACTCTCTCATATCTCTATCAAAGGCTTGCCTAGACTCCACCACTAACCGGGCTTCTTTTTGCAACCTCAGGCGCTCTGCCTCTAGCTGAGCTACAGTGAGCTCTACATCTGCCCCAGGTGCCACTGGCCGAGATAGCTTCTCCAGGACATCTCTAAGGAGCCTCCCTACTTGACATGCCAAGCGGGCCAACCGGATCTGGTCTCTCCTTTGGGAACTTAGCTGTCCGAGTCGGCTTGCCAACCGGATCAACTGGCGTGGCCAGCTCCTCGGGCATGCTTTTGCTGGCATCTCCTTTGCCAGCTGCTGCACTTGGCCCGGTCATCATCACCTCCACGCTACTCCCGGGGCGAGCGCTACGCCGTCCGAGAGCTGCGCGGAAAGAGGGAGGATCCTCAGCCACGAGCACCTGCGCCGGGTACTCGCGGACAGGCTCGGTGGCGACGTAGGTGACGAAGCTGCCGAGCGTCATGAGGAAACCGTCTGCGGGGAAGGGCTTGTTGGCGAAGCACCCCGCGTTGTCGCTGATGAAGTTGAACTCGCCGATCTTGCAAACGAGCCCAGAGAGGACCCGCTCGCCGGAGCCAGCGACGGTGCCCGTCCGGAAGGAAACCCCAGCCAACGCCACTGCTGCCCCACGGTGGGCGCCAACTGTCGTGGTGGTGTCACGGCAGATGCCATAGGATGGCTTAAGTTGTGGGCTCGCTAGGACGTTGGGGGATCCGGGGAGGGTTTGCGCGCTCACGAAGCACGCATGGAGAACAACCAAGAACTCGCAAGAACAAACAAGAACAAGCAGAACCAAGAAGAAGCAAAGAACACCACGATGTACCCTGCTTCGGGGCCCTCTTGTGGAGGTAACACCCCTACTGCAGCACTAGCCTACTCTCTTTATATCTCAAGTGGTTACAAGTACAGAGTGCTCCTTGAGCTGTATGAAGAACAATGGTGGGAGCTCTAGAAGAAGATGGAGCTTGGGGGGATAATGCCTTTCTCTTTTGCCGTTCTCTCCCTCTTCCGTCCTCTCTCTACTGGAGGATTTGGTAGCTTACTTATACACTAACCGAATTACCATTTTGCCCCTGGCTGGAAGTGATAATGGCATGGACAAGAGGAACAGGACAAGCCTCTGCCCCCTGTCAACCCAACGGCCGGACTGTCAGGCCCAGCAGGCCTATCTTGCCACTTTGGGCAATGGCAGGTGTAGCCCACCGGGTCTCGGTCATATCCTCTTTCCCGAATTGGCCGGGTCAGCTCCTAGGTTGCTGCGCTCCCAGGAATCCCGTGACCTGACCTGGCCGTCAAGTCCCTAGCAGGCCTATCTTGCCACTTTGGGCAATGGCAGCCGTAGCCCCCCGGGTCTCGGTCGTATCCTCTTTCCCGAATTGGCCAAGTCAGCGCCTAGGGCCTTGCGACCCGGAAAACCTGCGACTTGACCCGGCTGTCTTCTCAGCCTCTGGCAGGAGACACCCGTGAACCTTTCTGACATTACTTGGCCCTTGTGCAATATCCGGATTACCTTATCCGGGTCCTTCCTGACCAACCCGGCTAACTTAACCGGTTTCCTTCCTCTGATTCGGTTAAGCTTTACCGGATCCTCTCTGGCATCTTCCTCTGATTCGGTTAAGTACTAACCGACTCTCACGAGAGATCCGGCCCAAGTGACCCGGCTATATGTTGATCCGGCTAGCTCTTTGCAACACTTAACACCACATCTTTGCCCTACCCGGGGCAGCCCCCGACAGATAGCGTGTTAATAATGAAAGAAACAATTCGGCAAAAGCCAGTAACGTTGAGGACAAAGCAAGGATAAGGGGGGCAAGAAGCTTACTGTCCATTTCTTGGTTGATGCGTTCCAGCATCGGGATGAGCTGGTTAACCGAAGCTTGAAGGGCCTCATAAGCCTCGTGGCGAGGTGGCGCGGGCCTCGGCTAACTGGAGCGCGTTCTCATGTTCCTTGGCGGCATCCTCCCGAAGTTTCTTCTCTGTTTCAACAACACTGGCCTTTTCCGCCTGCAGCTGCTCTGTTTCAGACGTTCGCAGCTCAGTGATGTGCTTCAGTTCCTTTACCAGACGAGCTACCTCGGCTTTCTCTTGCGCTAGCTGGTCATCCGTAGTTTTCTTCGCTGCAAGGACGGCCTTGTGCTCGTCGTGGAGTTTCTTGTGGTCAAACAGGAGGGTATGGAAGATATCCGTGCGAACGTTCATAGCATTCTGCAAGGAAGAAAAATATAGCTCGGTTAGAAAGGCTATACCTCGACAAGAGTCTCGGGGACTCGGAGTCAACTCTTTGGGAAAATGTTGCCGGGGTATGCCTCGACAGGAGTCTCGGGGACTCGTACCCGAGGTGCATGCTAAAGTGAGATAAAAATGGATTGGATACGTCGGATGAAAATGGAGAGTTAAGATTCAAGCCAAACAATTTTAACTCCGGCGGAGCGTCAATAGTTTACCTCGAATCTCGGGGACTGGAGATGGTGGATATTAGAGGAGATACTGCACGAAAGTAAAGAAAGTGGAACTTACGTTGACAGCTCGAGTAGCAAGTAAAGCAGAAGTTTGCATTTCAAGCATGCGTCGGGCGCAGGCGCTGCTCCCCGCAGGATGCTCGTCCCCTTGGGCGGTCAAGGTGGCAGAAGAGACCTCGTCCATGTCTGCAGAATTCCAGTCTGCATTGTAGTGTTCCAAGGAGCCGAGGCTCTGGTCACTGTCAGTGCGCAGAGGGGAAATCCCCACGGTCCGCCCTGCTCGATGCCCCTAACCGAGGCCTCCAAGGCCAAAGTAGCCTCGGAGCTTGAAGCAGGCCGGTTATCCAATAAAGAGATGCCCTCCGAGCATATTCTTCGGCCGGAGGGGCAGTCTCATCAATGGGTGCGGCGAATGGAGGAATTCGGCGTGTCACCGGGGGAGGAGACCTCGGTTGCATCCTTGAGGGAGAAGAGATAGTCAGGGTGCCAGACCCAGATGTTGGTTCGGGGTGACCTTAGACTTCACCGTCTCTTTTTCTTTCTCCTTGCCCTTCTCCAACGGCAAGGTAGTCTGGCGAACTGGTTTTTGGGGCGGCTGCTTGGGCTGATGCTTCTGCTGTTGCAGCTGTTGGTTGCGGGCAGTCTGGCTGCGGGGGGAGAGTCGAGGCTCCGGCAAGGCGGTAGCTAGAGTTCTGGCGCGATTGGCATCCGTTTGAGGACGCAGAGAAGTCTGACCCCGGTGGGGGCAGATTTCCCCAAGGCCGGGCTAGACCTTGGTGGAGATCCTGGGCAAGAGTTCGTCGGGGTGGTCGTGGCTTCAGAGGCACCACGGGTGCAGTCATGGAGGATACCTCCTGATCCACGTCTATGGGGGCACTGCAACGAAAAGAGGAAGGTCAAGTGTTGATACCGAGGTAATATGTCTAAACAACAAACATTGTTGGCTATAGAAGCAAAGCATTACCCATCCGAGGTAGGAAACCTCTTGCCCCCCGGGCATGAGGAGGAAGACCGGACTTCTTCAGCCGACGTCTCTTGACCGGAGCCTCAGTGGGTCCGGAGGCTCCAGTGGCGGATGGTTCGGCGGCCGAAGTTGCGGCACCAGCGCGTTTCTGGCTGGTTGCTGGAGTAAAGTTCGGAAGGTGAGGAAGGCGGGAGAGAGGTACCGCGTTTATTGGTTCCATGACGAGGAACCCCTCCTCGTCATCCGAAATCTCTTGAACTGAAGCTTGTGCTTGAGGCTTACCCGCGGTGGTGATGCGGGCCGAGGCAATGGGCATATATCCTCGTCGTCAGGGTCCACGTTGGATGGTGGGTCCTCGACAGGGAGATCCTTGCTGAAGCGGTCCGCAGGATGAACTCCATCCTCGGCGGTCTGGCGGGCGAACAGCTGTATAGCAGACATATGAAAAAGAGTTAGGAAGAAAAATTGTCAAGGTGAACGTTGGTAGCAAGACCTCGGTGGTAAAGAAGTATCGAAGAAAATGTCGGAATAGTGTACCTGTTTCGCTGGATTGGTCCGGTGGTGGGGTTCCCTTCCCCATGTCCAAGCATCAGAGATCATGGACTTGGTGATAGCTCGGACTCGCCGAGCTACCGCGGCATTGTCCAGTGCAACGTGCGTATGTCGGGTGGGGTCATAAAGACCGCTCATGTGGCAGATCTTGTGAGACCTCGCCTGGAGAGGGGAGACCCGCGTTTCAGGAATGTGCAGGCCAGGTCGTCGGCCGTCAGGACTTTCCCGTCGTTCCCGGGGTCTTCCGGATCCTGCCATTTCGCAATATACCCATGGATGGACTTGAGTTCGCCGGTGTGAGGGGGAGTGTAGTCCCAGTTGAGCTGTTCTGTAGGAGGGCTGAGGTTGAACGCCGGCAGGTTGAGGAGGTCCTCTTCGCCGGAGTTCTTCACGTAAAACCACGTCCGGAGCCACTTCCGAACGTGTCCGGAGTAGTGATACGTGGGAAGATGGAGTTTCGGCGAGGAGCTATGGTGGCAGCTCCGCAGGCGGTTAATTGCTTGGGCAGATCCTTGTTCTTTGGATCCGGGATCACTTGCCGCTTGAGTTGGAAGTAGCGAGAAAAGAGGTCTACCGTGGCTTCGAGGCCGAGGTATCCCTCAGAGAAGGAAACAATGCAAGAGAGGGTGGTGATGGTGTTGGCGGGGAGGTGATGAACCTGGAGTCCGAACTTGTCGAGGAACCTCCGGAAGAAATCACTAACAGGCAGTCCGAAGCCGCGCTGGAAGTGCGCAACGAAGACCACCCGTTCCCCTTGCTGGACTTGAGGCTCGAGTTCGCCCTCTGGCAGGCGACACTCTACCCCGGCGGGAATCCGTCGAGTCGCCCTGAGCCACTGGATTTCGTCCGGAGTTACATCCGAACCTTCCCAGCCGGCTCGTTCTCCGACCTCCAGTTCGAGGTCTGGAACCTCGGTTTGTTCCGAAGTCTCAGGAGGAGACATCTCGGCAGAGTCAGTCTGTAGAGAATGCACAGAAGTTTAGCAAAGGAAAAGTAAATCTGGAATCTAAGGCTATATCTGGCTAACTCAGGAGGAGTTGGGCGGCTATCTAATATACATAAAGGCACATATACGCTAGGCGAACGTCTGTCCGAGGTATGAAACTCATTTCTACCCAAAAAAGTATGCGAGTAAGATCTACCGGAGGAGGTAAATAGAATTTTATTCAAGAACATATGAAGAACCAGAGCGCGAGGAGGAAGAAACCTAGAGCAATGCCTAGGGTATCAAGAAAGGGAGTACATACCGTGAAAACGAGGTGCTGAAGGGCGGCGCCGGTGACGCGGTCGCGGCGGCGACGAAGGAGCTGCTCGTCGGCGGCGGCGGGAACGTGTTTCTTCTCAACTGGAAGCGGCGGCACTGGTCGCGATGGAGGCGAGACGGCGAGTGAATGAGGAAGAAGAGGGAAGCACTGCCCTGGGCCCATATTTATAACCGCGGGCGGTAACTGCGCACTACCGCGCGGTTATCGGAGCGGCGAGTGGGATCGTTTGTGCTCAAATGCCCACGTGGCACGAAGATAGCGGTGGACAAGCAGGCCACAGGATCAGTTGCAGGAGGCAAACCGTCGTGCGGCGCGGTTATTGGAGCGTGAAGCGGCGCAAGCGGGAAACCTCCGCTGACGTGGGCCGCGTGGTGGAAAGCACTCAAGTGCTTTGACTATCGTGGACCAGGAAGCGACGGATGGGACACGTGAATAGTGTTCTCTGACCGAAGTCAGTAAAAGATCCAGAAATCGAGGGGTTGACGTCCGAGATCTCGGCGGATACTTCGGAAAAGCCGTATGGCCCGAGGAACAAACCGATAGATTTCTCGGAGTAATTGGTTCGGTAACATGCAAAACATTGTAGCGCGTGTGGTTTCGGGTTGAACCTGATGCGGCCTTTCATCCGAGGCTGCAAGACCACATCAGCTTCGGGGACTACTGTCGGGGGGTTACCCCCGGGTAGGCTAAAGATGAGGTAAAGACATGTGAGGTTAAGGCTGTAAGCCGTCCGAGGTAGCAATTAAGCAAAGACGCAGGAGGCGTCATCCGACGTAAGGTGTACGTCAGAGGAATCATCCGAGGTATGGCCTCCGAGGTATGAACCTTGGGGCAGTCAGCTAGTTACCATAAGAGCAAGGTGTTATCTACCGAGGTGTAGGATCCGGAGTATCCCGAGCCAAGATGAAGCGTGGCCCGGCGTATAAGTGACCGGCCAGCCGAGGTTAGCAGCAAGTATCGAGGCATGTCAGAGGAGTCACGGGTGCCGCAGAGCTCGTAGCCCGAGGCTTCAGAGGACGGCGAGGTCCGTCCACGGGTTTCCCGGAAGCTCGGGGGCCTAGGAGCTGACTCGGCTATTTCGGGAAAGGTCTACAGGCTAGACCTCGGCAGGCTACTGAAGTATGACCGGAAGAGGAAAGCTAGGCCTGGCTGGCCTGACAGTCCGGCCGTTGAGCTGGCAGGAGGCAGAGGCTTGTCTTCTACCTTTTGGCCATGCCATTGTCAGTTGTAGGCAGGGGTAAAAATGTACTTCGGCCTGTGTATATATGCGGCATCTCTACCTCCAGGGAGGAGGACGGCAAGAACCCTAGCTCATTTCCCCCTTCGTAGTTTCATCTCCCATTTAGAGCTCTCACTTGGGAAGCATCATACAGCTCGAGGAGCACCTTGTACCTAAGAACAACACTGATATATTGAGAGAGGCAAGGCAGGAGTAGGGGTTTTACTTCCTCACGAAGGCCCCGAACCTGGGTACATCGCGGTGTCTTTTGAGTTCTTGGCTTTCTTGGTTCTTGTTCATGTTCTTGTGGTTTCTTGCATGTTCTTGCTTGTGCACATCTTGAGTGCATAAACCCTCCCTGGATTCCCCCAACGACCGTTCAGCCCCAACTAAGCCATACCCATGGCATCTGCCGTGATCCCACCATGACACCCCAAGCTGTAAGTTCATCACTTGTGATGAGCTTGGTGCTTACAATATGCATTCCTTAAGTAACAACTTCAAACCTGTAGCCCCCAAGTGCCGGGTTGTCTGTTTACAGCAACCTGGGACTAAAAAACTTTCACCATTTAAAACTTGCCCATTTTCACATAAAGCTTTGAACACTGTAGCCCCCAAGTGCCGGGTTGTATGCCTGCAGCAACCTGGGACTTCTTTATTACGTTGAACAATTGAACTTCAAATTGCGTAGCCCCCAAGTGCCGGGTTAGCTGTCCACAGCCACCTGGGACTTACAGTTAGAAAACTTTAGACTTTTTTCGCATGTAGCCCCCAAGTCGGGTTGCACGCCTGCGGCGACCTGGGACTAACATAACTTTTTGCATCTTAACAGGAAGACCATGCCAAGGCCCAAGCTGAGATCACCCGGCTCACTGACGCCGCCAAAACTGAATCTGAGACCCGGGCTGATCACTCAGCTCAACTCCAGGCCTTGGAAGAAGAGATTAGTGCCCTGACTGTCGTAGAATGACTCCCACGAAATAGGGATAGTCAAGCTCATGAAGAGAGTTCGTGTAAGGGGCTGAACACGTTGGTCAAACAACCCTCAACCTGCACGGCGACGGTGCTCATCGAGCAAGTGGAGGGACATCACTACAGAGATGAACACCAGCCCGTACCCAGGTTCACGGCCCTCGTGAGGAGGTAACACCGCAACTCCTGCTTGTCTGTATTGCACTGCTTGTAGAGGTTACAGTACAATGAGCTTTGCCGAGGGCTCTCTTTTGGTAATAGTGTGCACAAGGAAGGGAAGCTATGGTCTTCTTCTTCCTTGCGCGTAAGTGGCTATGCTGGACTGAGAATGCGATCCCTCGCTACGGTGCTGCTCGTCCTCCTTTTATAGGCACCCCGTGGTCCCTCCCTGCACTTGCACTATGATAGGGCTGTCACGTGGCGCAGAAGGTCGAGCGGGTGCACCGCAGCCCGGTTGTCCATGGACGCGGTCCATGGCGAAAAGCTGACTCCTGTAGCAGGGTAACCACCATCCATGCAGGACGGCCAGCTGGGGCCACAGAGGAAACGTGGGGTGCCCACGATGACGTTGGCCGTGGAGTGTAGCGCCGGCCGGTCCCCTTATCACCAAAGAGGAAACCCTTGTAGTCCGGTGCGGATGGCACAGCCTTGCCGCCCCCTTTAATCACCAAAATGGCAACTGCGGCGTTGTCGTCACCGCGCGCAGGGGCGCGCGTCACTCTGCGGCTGCTGCAGAGCCCATGTGTGCTCTACAGGGGTTGCTTTGCAGCAAAGCGATCTCCACGAGAGCTTGGGCGCCCTGTAGAGAATTCGGCGTTGACCTCTCCCCAGGGAGATTTCCTTGAAGAAGGGGCAGTAGTGGATATGGCCTCCGCAGGCCTCTGCTGCCTCAAAGCCCTCGCGAGGCAAGTCGCCTCGCGTGGCTCTCCAAGCCGTAGGCTTGGTCCTTAGCGAAAATTGGCCATCAAGTGTCGAAGGCCGTAGAGGACAGGCCCAGCACACCCTGGATTTCACTGGGCCGATAGTAGCCCCCCGGGCCCATGATGGGCACGATGTAGTCCAATGGATGCAGGCGAATCGTCATGGGCCCGAAGTGTCCGGCCAGCCTGAGACACGTGTAGGGCAGTTACGCCGCGATGACACGTTCTCCTCGGAGACGATGGGCATAGTGGGGGGTCCCACCACGTGTCGGTAACTGCTCCGAGGGGAATAAAGCCTGCAGCGCCTGGTTCAGGCAGCAGTTACTGCGTCATTTGCGTGCCCGTCTCCTCGCTCTTGACGTCTGCGCTCCTGCACCTCCGACGCTCTTCCCCCTTCGCAATCCTGCGGCAATGGTGCCTAAGAAAACCTCCGCGGCCTAGAAAGGCAAGGCCGTGGCGCAGGGCGGCGAACCTGCCGTGGCGCAGCAGGTCGGCGACTTCGAGCCGGCTCTGACCGGCTTTCGCTTCAAGAAGAAAGCGTAGCTGGAGAAGGTGCGTCATATGGCGGCTTCGGTGACCAACGAGCACGGCGCTACGGTGCTTAAGACGGCGGACAACTCCTTCGGCGGCTTCTACCCCATCTTCATGCATGCCGTATTCGCCGGGCTCGTGCCACCTTTCTCCGACTTCTTCCTGGCGGTCCTGGAGCGCTACCAGATCCAGGTTCTTCATCTCCATCGCGCGGAACGGCGAGAACATTGTGACCAATGTGACGAAGAAAGTGGAAGACTTCTGCAAGCGCTGGTTCCTCATGAAGTTCGGAAGTCGGAGCGCCTTCTTCGACCTGCCCGAAGTGCCTCCGACGAAGAGGGCGAGCTAGTCTTCTAAGGCACTCAAGGGAGCCGCGCTCGGCCCCGTGATGAGGCGCTTGAAGGACCTCCGCGAGGCAGGCCTCACCGGGCAGATGGTGGCCGAGGACTTCGTGAAGCGCCGCATTGCTCCACTCCAGAGGCACACGGACGCGATGTGGCTATACTCCAACCAGAGGGACAAAATGCGCCTGAGCGCAACCCTCTTCATGCAGCAGGAGGTGCGCACCATCATGGAGACACTCTTCACGGCTCCAGATATCCCCAAGCCCGGCGATAAAGCGGTCCCGCTCCACAGGATCGATCTTGGGCGCCGCGTCTCGCTCGTGCAGACGATGCCGAAGTTCGACCGGTGGGGCCTGTTGCCTAAGGGACATGTGGGGCCTCGCGAGGATCCTGAGTCTGCGGCGCAGGGGGCGCCAGCTGAGGGCGACGAGGAGACGATGGTAACGCCTGTGAATCCGACGCAGGCGCAACCCGGCGCCTCAGGAGGCTCTGCCTCTTCAGCGGAGAGCTCGAGCACCTCGAAGAGCGCGGCGCCTGAAGTTGAGACCCGCGAGGCCTCCTCAGGCAGCAGCGGCTAGTTCGCGGTCGCTCCCCGCAGCGTGCTGAGGGGCAGGAGGAGAGCGACGGTGATGGAGCTTCATCAGGCCACTGCGAGCCCCGCTCCAAGGCCATTCACGACCGAACCGCCGGGAGCCCAGCGGGCATTTCCCTCAAGAGGAAAGCCGAGGCTGCTCTTGAGGGGTCCGGCGCCGGAGCCGCGCCGCCGAGGCCGTGGTGGTCGTCAAACACGGTGTGGGTTGATTCCCGCGCCAAGACCTCTGGGTAAGAACTGACTCCCTTTTCTGTTTGAGCTTGTTCTTGCGTAGGCTTCTTGAGGAGTTTTTGAGCTTTTGCCTCTCCAGGGGCCCCGAGGTGCCGAAAAAACGGAGACTTCAGAGGCTTGGAGAGATCCCTAGCGCTGCAGCGGCGTCTGCATCGCGTACAGTCGACGAGGTGCCTCCCGAGGGCACTGCTTCATCTCCTGAGGCTGCAGCACCGCCTCCTGAGGCAGAGGAGCACTGAGGAGAAGGAGGGGGAGGCAGAGGTGACGATGCCTCCACCTATGCGGCCTGACGTCTCCCCCATGCGGCCGGAGGGAACGCCGGAGGTGGATGTGGTGTGGTTCATGCCGCCGGCGAAGGAGCGTGCCGCGGTGTCTGGGGCGTCCGCGGGAGCGTGCACTGACGCCGAAATGGAGGAGGCCGCCACGTCATCGCCCCCACCGAGCACAAAACTTGGAGAGGCCACAGCGGACTCTGAGGCCGCTAAGGAGGCGGCCTCAGCTGAGAAGGCCATCCCTGTCCCTGGAGAGGAGAGCGCTCCCCAGGGGCAGAAGAGTGACGGGCTGATGGGGAAGGTGCCCCGAACCTCCAGGAGGCCTCCAGCGCGGGAGGCGAGGGGGGTTCTTATCAAAGCCCCCTGAAGGCCCCTTGTGTGGACGAAGAGGGGGGCTCGCACCAGAGCCCCCAGGCGCGCCTCGAGGCCACTCGGAGCCCAAGGCTAGATGCTCCGGAATCTTCGGCAGGCGCCGGCGCTTCTAGGACCTCTGGCGAGCCATGGGCCTTAGTTCTGTGGGGGCGGCGCCCCATTGCAGCTCGCCGTGGGGCTGTCTTCCACTCGACGAGGGAAATTCTCGACGGGCTTGAGGCCCAGCTTGCCGAGGAGGATCGCTCCAGGGCGGAGGAGGACGCCGAGCTTGCGCAGGGCTGGGCTTGCCTTCATGAGACCGTGAAGAACTGCCGCCGGAGGAGCGAAGCTGCCCAGGCACAACGCGAGGCAGCGCTGCGCTCTGCTGAGGAGATCCGTATTAGCGTGGTCCGCGAGGCCGAGGAGACCCTTGCGGACCTGGGTGCTAGGCGCGAGGCTCTCGAGGCAGAGACCGAGGCCAAACACCAGGAGCTGGCGGCGCGCGAGGTGGCGGTCTCCGCCAAGCACAAAGAGCTTCTGGATCACGAGGCGGGGATCGTTGCCGAGTCGGAAAATGTGCGGCAGAGTTTGGAGAAATTCCGAGAGAGCTTGAGCATTCGCGAAGACTTGATCGTGCAGCGCGGAGTTGAGCTTGACGCCCGCGAGGCCGAGGTGCGCAAACGCGAGGAACAGGTTGAGCAGATCGAGAAGGATCAATCCGCGCAGCGGGAGCACCTAGAAGCCCGCGAGAACAAGGTCACTCAAGGCGAGGAGTTCTACCAGAAGCGCCTTGTGCAGGCCAACGAGAACCTTCACAAAAAGGAGGAGAAGATGGCGGAGGAGTCTGCGACGAAGGAGAAGCTCTTTCGCGACAGCTGTAGAAAAGACTTCGCGGAAAAGGCCAAGAAGCAAGAGGATCGCTTCACGAAGAGACGCAACGAGCTCGAGGCTCGCGTCAGGGACCTTGAGGCCCAGAAGAAGCGATTCGACTCTCGCCTCCAGGCTGCCGTGGAGGCTCGGGCGCGTGCGGAACAGAACTTTGCCTCTTTGATGGCTGACATGAAGGAGTTGACCGCTCAGGTGGGCCCTGTCGTGGAGCGCGCTGAAGAGGCTGAGCATCACGTGCAGGCGGCACAGGTCTTGACGCAGCAGCGGGAGCGCATGTTCCAATCCTTGGTGACCCGGGGGAACATTCTCGCAGGGCAACTAGGAGTGGATGCCCTGCTGTTCCCGCTCATGGGAACGCTGACGCCGCCGCATACCTCGCCTACTTCGATCAGCTCTTCACCGCACTTGAGGGCCCTGTGGCGGAACTTGGCGATGTTGTTGATGAGGAGTGCCGCAAGCTTTTGACCGTGGCGATCGATCGCGTCTTTGCCAACCTCCAGCGCCTTCAACCCGGCTTCGACTACGAGTCAGTGACCGAGCCCGTCGAGGGGGACCAAGCCTGGGAGCTCTCCAACTTGGTTCAGGAAGAAGTCAACGATTACGTCGACCGCTTCAAGAGGGTTGAGGCGGGGCAGGCCACTGAGGAGGATGAGGGCGCCGAAGAAGAGAAGGCTGAAGAGGACGGCGATGGTGAACCCTCTGCCTAGGCCACTCCTGCAACATGATGCACTTGGCGCGCAATTATCTTTGTTTTAAGACTTGTTTTAATTCATGCTGGCTTGTAAGATACTTTGATCGTATGCAAACATGTCTGTGTGTGCCCCTCGATGGGCTTTTTATCCCTGTTCCATGTCTTTCTTCGCTCTACGTCGTCAGGACCCATCTCTTTACGCTATGACACCGCCGCTGCGGTATGCCGGAGCGTGACTCGGCAAGGCCGGGGGGTGTTTAAGGCTTGGAGAGGTAAGGGCTCTCGAGTCGCGGTGCTCGAGGGTCCCCTTTGATGCACAAGCAGTCCATGGAGTGTGAGAGAGAAAGAAACCGCTCGAGGGATGACAGGCGCTCGTGAAAAAAAACTCCTGAGGGGTGCGAGCGCTAGACTTAGCTTGGCGAGACTTTGGCCTCGTAGTGGGCGTTGGCTTCCCTGATGGTGCGGTCCCCTCTAGGGGTCGGAGCGTGACTTCTCGACCTTGGGGAGGACTCTTGTTCCCTGTATTGGTTAGAGAGGCAGACCCAAAGCAGGCACAAGGTAGAAAACACTCATGCGCGCTTATAGGCTTCCTCATGGGTATCTCGCGAGGAGAGTAAGTACCAAGGTCCTTTGGTGAGGTGGCGTGTTTTGGGAGCAAGCCCATGGGCCAGAGCTCTTTGGGGAGGTAACAGGCGTGAGAGCGTGCTCACGTGCTAGAGCTCGGATCCTTTGGATTTTGCGGTGCTGATGGGGTGCTCTTGAGGCACAGTCACCGTACTCAGCCCCCGCTCGCGACGTGCGCATGGGGAAGAATATGAGCGCGAAATGAATTAAGATGATGAAAAAGTAAAAACTCACCACCAAAATATTACATAGCGGCGCCTCAGCGCAATGTTTCACTGAGAAACGAATTGGTTCATTACACTTGGCGTGACCAAGATAAAGTTTTCCATGTCGAGGCATGGGGACCACATTCAGTGGCTGAGACTCTTCACGGCCTGCGGCGGCACGTAATCAGGAGAGCTCAGAGGGGCTGGCCCTCGGGAGGAGAAGCTTTTGTGAAGCTTGGAGGTGAAGTTGTGTGCTTCCCTCTAGAGACAAAAAATGTCTGGCGTGACTATGATCACGGGTAGAACTTGCGTAGATGCGTGATGTTCCATGGATTCTTGACCGGGATGCCGTCCTCCGTTTCGAGGCGTACCGCGCCAGGCCTGGCGATGTGTGAGACCCTGTAGGGGCCTTCCCACATTGGCGAGAGCTTGTGGAGACCTTCCCTGGAGAGGATTCTCCTGAGGACGAGGTCGCCTGTCTCGAGAGTGCGCAGACGTATGTGGCGGCTGTGGTAGCGTCGCAGGTCTTGTTGGTACTTGGCTGCCCTGAGGGCGGCACGGCGGCGCAACCCGTCAAGGAGCAGCAGGTCGTCGCTGTGGAGGTCTGCTTGATCGTCCTCGTTGAAGGCAAGGACCCGTGCGGATCCATGCTTGATCTCTGTGGGGAGGACTGCTTCAGCTCCATACACGAGAGCAAATGGCGTCTCACCAGTGGGCTTCGTGGGGCTCGTGCGGATGGACCAGAGCACGGACGGGAGTTCGTCTATCCAGCCCTTGCCATAGCCCTTCAGGCGATTGAAGCTTCTTGTCTTGAGGCCCTTGAGGACCTCAGCATTTGCTCGCTCGGCTTGGCCGTTGCTCTGTGGGTGAGCCACCGAGGCGAAGCAGAGCTTGGTGCCGAGGCTCTCGCAGTAGGCCCTGAAGATGCCGCTGGTGAATTGTGAACCATTGTCGGTGATGATGCGATTAGGCACACCAAAGCGGCAGACCAGGCCTCTGATGAATTTTACTGCCGCCCTGGCCGGTATGCTGCGCACTGCTTCAACTTCTGCCCACTTGGTGAACTTGTCGACTGCCACGAAGAGGAAGCGGTAGCCCCCTTGCGATCTCGGGAAGGGTCCCAAGATGTCTAGCCCCCAGACCGCGAAAGGCCACGAGAGCGGGATGGTTTGGAGTCCCAGTGCAGGCTGATGGATTTGCTTGGCGTGGAATTGGCACGCATCGCAAGACTGGACGATGATGGTGGCATCTTGAAGCACTTGGGGCCAGTAGAAACCGCTCCTGAAGACCTTGCCTCAGGGGGGACGCACTTGAGTGCAATTCCATTTGGGCGCTTGCGGTACAGGTCCCCCTCGAGGATGTAGTATGACTTGGCTTGTCGAGCCACTCGTTCTGCCTCCGCGTCTTCTTCAGGAAGGACTCCCTTCAGCAGGTAGTCTTTGAGTTCGTCAACCCAGCCTGTCTCTTGATGCACCATAGCCAGCAGCAGACGCTCCCCTGAGGATGGACCGCAGTTGGGTGCCCCACCTACAGGAGGTGGTGGGAGTACTTCGTCTGTGCTTGTGGCTGCTGCTTCTTGTGGCTGCTTTATGGACGCCTTGGAGAGTCTCTCTTCAAAGACGCCGGCCGGCTGGGCCTGCCTTCGTGATGCTCGCTTGGCGATGTCATCTGCCTCCTGGTTCTCCTTTCGCGGGATGTGCATGAGCTCCATGCCCCTGAAGTGCTTCTCGAGCTTGCGGACCTCTTCAAGGTAGGCGGCCATGTGGTCGTCTTAGGCGTGTAGCTCTTGTTGGAGAAGTTAACCAGGAGCTGGGAATCACCCTTTATGAGTAAGTGCTTGACGCCAAGGGCGATTGCGGCTCTGAGCCCGGCGAGGAGGCCCTCGTACTCGGCGATGTTGTTGGAGATCTTGTCTATTGTGAAGCACAGCTGGATGGCGTAGTAGAGCTTGTCACCTTTTGGTGAGGTTAAGACAACGCCAGCCCCACCATTGCGGCAGGCGAAAGCTCCATCGAAGTGCATGGTCCAGTGGCTTGGCATTGTATCTCCCGATGACGCGGTTTCTTCTTCGCGAGGCTCTTCAGGAGTTGGGTCTGTCCACTCGGCGACGAAATCCGCCAGCGCTCTCCCTTTTATGACTCTTGTGGTGTCGAAGCGCAAGTTGAATGGTGCAGCTCAATGTTCCATCCTGCGACGCGGTCAGTAGCGTTGGGGTTGCGCAGGATCTGCTCCAGGGGGAAGGACGTGACCACCGTGATGGGGTGGCCCTGGAAGTAGTGGCGCAGCTTCCTGGAGGCGATGAGTAGCGCGAGGAGGAGCTTCTGCTGCACTGGGTACCGCTCGCGAGCATCTCGCAGTACAGTACTGACGAAGTAGACTGGATGCTCGACGAGGGTCGTTGATGGTGCGGCAGCGTCGGCTCCCTCGAGAGGCTCCTCAGGACCTTTGGCGAGGTTTGCCTGTGGAGGAGCCTCGGCAGGGGCTCGTGGAGGACTCGACTTGAGGCTGTGGGCCTGGCACTGGGTCTGGAGAGACTGTTCCTCGTCGGGAGGTTCTGGACTTGGTGTGGCAGTGCTTTTCTTGGGGAGAACTGGCTCTTCTCTTTCCACCACCAGGACGGCGCTTGCAGTTTGTGGAGTGGCTGCTAGGTACAGCTTCAGATGCTCGCCTGCCCTGGGGGCTACCATGACTGGTGAGCTAGCCAAGTATTTCTTCAAGTCCTCAAATGCTTTGTCGCCTCTGGAGTCCACTTGAAGGTGCCGGATTTCTTCATGATCTTGAAAAATGGCAAGGCTCTCTCGCCGAACTTGGAGATGAAGCGGCCTAAGCTGGCCATGCATCCTGCTAGGCGCTGCATGTCCTTGAGGCGGCGAGGTGGCTGCATGTCTTCTATAGCCTTGATCTTGTCAGGGTTTGCTTCTATGCCGCGGTGGGACACGAGGAACCCGAGGAGCTTGCCTGAAGGCACCCCGAAGACGCACTTGGCGGGGTTTAACTTGATGTTCACCTTGCGCAGGCTGGCAAGGTTTCCTCGAGATCCTTCAAGAGAGTGTCTCCCTCGCGAGACTTGACCACGATGTCGTCGACATAAGCTTCTGCATTTCTTCCCATCTGAGCCCCCAAGGCGATCCTCATGAGCCTCTGGAAGGTGGCGCCGGCATTTTTCAGGCCAAAGGGCATGCAAGTGTAGCAATACACACCACAAGGGGTGAGAAATGCTGTTTTCTCCTCGTCTTCCTTGGCCATTTTGATCTGGTGGTAGCCTGAGAAGGCATCCAGGAAACAGAGGAGATCACAGCCGGCGGTGGAGTCCACAATCTGGTCTATCCTTGGCATGGGGTATGGATCCTTGGGGCAGCCTTGTTTACGTCTGTGTAGTCGATGCAGAGCCGGCCTCCTCCATTGGGTTTTGGGACAACCACACCGTTGGAGAGCCAAGTGGGGTGGGCAACTTCTCGAATGATGTCTGCTGCTTTCAGCTTCTCTACTTCTTTGATGATGAACGCTTGCTTCTCGGGGGCTTGTTTCCGCGCTTTTGCTTTACAGGGCGTGCGTCTGGACACACGGCTAAGTGGTGCTCGATCACCTCCCTTGGTACACCGGACATTTCTGACGGAGTCCATGCGAACATGTCAGAATTTGCCCGAAGGAAGGCGACGAGCGCGCTTTCCTATTTGGGAGGCAAGCCAGCGCCTATGGTGACGCTAGCCCCCGAGCCCTCAGCCCCCGAGCCGCTGGTGCTCAGCGACACCTTCTTTGTAGATGCTTGCTCTTGAGTGAACAGTTGTTTCTTCTTCTTGGGCCTCTCGAGAGGCTCCATGTCCTCGTCAGCGGGGAATGCCATGGCAGCGGCCTTGTAGGCGATCTCGACAGCGCGCGTGGCGTCCTGTACGTGACCACGTATGGTGATGGTGCCACCGCTGCCAGGGATCTTGACCATGTTGTAGGCGTGGTGCGTGACGGCCATGAACTTCGCGAGGGCGGGGTAGCCGAGGATGGCGTTGTAGGGCAGGCCAATGTGCGCGACGTCGAAGTCAATTAGCTCGGTGCGGTAGTTCTCCTGCGTGCCAAAAGTGACCGCGAGCCTCACTTGCCCCAGAGGCGAGATTGAGCCGCTGGTGACCCCGGTGAAGGGCCTGGAGGGCATGAGCCACTCGTAGGGCACTTGAAGCGTCTCGAAGGTCTCGACAGAGATGACGTTTAGGCCTGCACCCCCATCAATGAGCGTCTTGCCGACGGCGATGTTGTTGATGGTGGGGGTGCACACCAACGGGAGGGTGCCCACAGTCTTTGTAGACTTGGGGTGATCTTTGGCGTCGAAGGCGATGGTGTACTGGGACCACTTGAGGGGGCGGGACGTCTCGACCCCGGGAAGCGCTGCGTTGAGCTCGCGAGCGAACTGCTTGAACTGGTTGTTCGACTTGGGCGCCTGGGATCCGCCGAGGATGCATGCCATGGCACCCTTGGGGGCCTGGTAGCCTCCAGGCTCTTCGTCGGGCAGATTGTTGTTTTTCTCGGCGGCATTCGCCTGAGTTCCCTGGGCCTCTGGAAGTTGCCCTTGCGTCCACCTTTGCGGTAACCACGGCCTCTGCCGCGGCCACCGCTGCCTTCTTCTTGCTCACGCTTCTTGCTCAGCTGCTTGAGGTCATAGCAGTTCTCCGTCGCATGGCCGCGCCTGTTGTGGTAGATGCAGAACGGGCGGTTGTCCACCTTTTTCTCGCCAGCCTCTGGGAGTCCTCGCGAACATGCTTGGCGTCGGGTTCAGCTGCCAGGACTGCGGTAGGCTTGCGCTTTATCTCGTCACGCCTCTTCTGGGTCTTGGATCCCTCGACAGGGTCGTCTGTCGAGCCCACCTTGACGAAGAGGAGCCCTTCTTCTGCCTTGGCGCATTTGTCTGCGATGTCGAAGAGCTTCACCACGGAGGAGAGGGTATCATGGATGCCGAGCTTCTCGAGCATCCTGTGGTTGGTGACGCCCTCTCTGAAGGCCGCAATGACGTGCGAGTCCGGGATGTTCGGGATCTTGTTGCGGACTTGGCTGAAGCGCTGGATGTACCTGCGGAGGGTCTCGCCAGGCTTCTGGCGCACAGCTCGCAGGTCGTTGTAGGTGAGGGCGCGCTCGTACGTGCCCTTGAAGTTCGCAACGAACTGCTGGCAGAGCTCCTCCCACGAGTCAATGGAGTCCTCGGGAAGGTTCAGGAGCCACGACAAGGCGGAATCCTTGAGAGCGTGGGAGAACCAGTTGGCCATGACCTTGTCGTCTCCCCCCGCAGCTTGGATGGAGGTGGTGTAGAGCTGCAAGAACTCGATGGGGTTGTTCGTGCCGTCGTAGCCCTTGGGTAGGTCAGGCCTGAACTTCTGTGGCCAGACGACGCGACGCAGGTTGCGGGTGAAGGCCGCGCAACCTGTGGCGTACGAGGCGATGCCACCCTGAAGAGCACGGCGGTTCTGTCGCCCTGCTTGGCCGATTTCCTCGACGATGCGCTTCTGGAGGTCCTTCTGGCGCTCCATTTCCACCCGCGTGTCTGGGGGTGTCCTGCACGATTTGGCAATCGCGCGGCGAAGACGCGTGGGATGCGGCCTTGTGCGCCGCAGCTGGAGGCGGACCTGGCGGAGGCGGCGGCGGAGGTGCGCCATGCGCGGTGGTTCCAGCGCGTCCGGAGTTGTGGTGCACCAGAGAGCGCGACGCCGCAGGAGCAGCGCGCGGTGCTGCCGCGATGTCGACGAGGTGCTGGAGGCGGCCGAGCCAGTTGTCGTGCGCCTCGGCGTGGGGCGGTAGCGGAAGAGCTCCGCGGCCATGAGCAGCGCGGTGTTTGGGCTGGGCGCTGGACGCCCAAGAGTGGAGGCGCTGTGGCGCTGGGACGGATGCGAGGACTCAGCGTCCTCGCCGTGCCCGTGGTCGACGTCGTCGTCGAAGCGGTCGTCGTGGTGGCCGTCGTCGTCCTCGGGGTGCTCCACACGCGGTTCAGCGGTGTTGCGCCCCGTGGCGCGGCTGGCGCGGGGACGGCCGCGAGGGTTGGTGGTGTTGGCAGCGGGCTCGGTGGTTGCCCTGCCTGATGCCCGCCGGGTGGCGCGAGCTGCGCGAGTGTCCGCCATGGTGCAGAGGTCGATGAAGGTTGAAGACGCGCCTCAGCCCCCTACCTGGCGCGCCAATTGTCGGAGAATGACTCCCACGAAACAGGGATAGTCAAGCTCACGAAGAGAGTTCGTGTAAGGGGCTGAACACGTTGGTCAAACAACCCTCAACCTGCACGGCGACGGTGCTCGTCGAGCAAGTGGAGGGACATCACGACAGAGATGAACACCAGCCCGTACCCAGGTTCACGGCCCTCGTGTGGAGGTAACACCGCTACTCCTGCTTGTCTGTATTGCACTGCTTGTAGAGGTTACAGTACAATGAGCTTGCCGAGGGCTCTCTTTTGGCAATGGTGTGCACAAGGAAGGGAAGCATGGTCTTCTTCTTCCTTGCGCGTAAGTGGCTATGCTGGAATGAGAATGCGATCCCTCGCTACGGTGCTGCTCGTCCTCCTTTTATAGGCGCCCCGTGGTCCCTCCCTACACTTGCACTATGGTAGGGCTGTCACGTGGCGCAGAAGGTGGAGCGTGGTGCACCGCAGCCCGGTTGTCCATGGACGCGGTCCATGGGCGTAAAGCTGACTCCTGTAGCAGGGTAACCACCGTCCATGCAGGACGGCCAGCTGGGGCCGCAGAGGAACGTGGGGGTGCCCACGGTGACGTTGGCCGTGGAGTGTAGCGCCGGCCGGTCCCCTTATCACCAAAGAGGAAACCCTTGTAGTCCGGTGCGGATGGCACAGCTTTGCCCCCCTTTAATCACCAAAATGGCAACTGCGGCGTCGTCGTCACCGCGCGCAGGGGGCGCGTCACTCTGCGGCTACTGCAGAGCCCATGTGCGCTCTGCAGGGTTGCTTTGCAGCGAAGCGATCTCCACGAGGGCTTGGGCGCCCTGTAGAGAATTCGGCGTTGACCTCTCCCCAGGGGAGATTTCCTTGAAGAAGGGGCAGTAGTGGATATGGCCTCCGCAGGCCTCTGCTGCCTCAAAAGCCCTCGCGAGGCTCTCCAAGCCGTAGGCTTGGTCCTTAGCGAAAATTGGCCATCAAGTGTCGAAGGCCGTAGAGGACAGGCCCATCACACCCTGGATTTCACTGGGCCGACACTGACGCAAGAAAACTCCGATCTGAAGAAGGACATGCAGGAGAACGAGGAGAACTTCCAGGAGCAACAGGAGACCCTGCAGAAGCAGCTGGATGAAACCAACAACGAGCTGACCCGGCTAAAAAGAATGATCACCTCTATGGTTAAATCTTTAGTGGGTAAGCATTACACCTTTGAATTTCAACCTAAACTGACCAAGCAGGCCCGGTTTTTGAAATTTCACTGTTACGCTTTTCCTTACACAGGCCCTCGTGATGGTAACCTCCGCAAAACCGCTGCAGAGAAGATCAAATGCATGTACACGCTGACCCGTCAGCTGTACTTTGGCAGCTGCGAGGTCATCAAAGCCGGTAGGCTCTGGGAGAACCCGCCAAGCAAGTACACTGAAGTCCTTGGGCATCTGTCAACAATGCCGCAATGGATCCATCTGCTCAAGAGATCAGCTTGCAGGGCCGGGTGATGCGAGGTCTTGCCTTGGCAAAGGCCTACCATCCCCAGCTAAACCCGGCTCCACTGAAGAAGGGCTTTCCTCAGTTTGACACTGATGGCAAGGAGTTCGATAAGAAGTGCTACGCCCGGGTTGTGAAGCAAACCCGGCACGTTGCCACTGTAATTGCCAGCAAGATGAAGCTCACCACTTTGCAGCTTGGATATCTGAGAATGATGAAGAGATCATGGATGACGAGCCACAACGCGTCGATCTCCTCCAAAGCTATAAGGATTCCATTGACCGGCAAAAAATGCTCCTGGTACCTCCACTGCTCCCAGCTCCTCTACGCCAGTTATTCCTCCTCCGTCACGGGCGATAGCTGAAGAAGATGATGAAAACTTCTTCCAGCCACTTCGAAAAATCACCCGGCGCAAGACCAAGGCCAAAGAAACCGACGAGACCAAGGAGCCAGAGGCTAACCCGGCGGCCGCCGAAGAAGAGGACCCGGCAAAGACCGTCGAAGAACAACCAACCGGCTCTCCTCCCCGTGACCCGGCTCCTGAAGCCAAAGCTTGAAAACTTACGCAGATGCTGTTATCTCTGCAAGAAAACAATCTTTTTCGGCCCTTTGGGCGTTATTGTAATAACTTTTGCACTGTCTGCACTATGCCTGTGATGGTGCGCCTATGCACCTGATGAAACTTTTTATGCTATTCTCAAACTTTTGCTATGAAATATGCCTCTTCTGTGGTTTTGATGACCCTTTTGATTTCTTTAACTGTGAGCCGGCTTTCGCATGGATACCCTGTCGCTACTTCTCTGAGAAAAACAGGGTCGAACCAAGTCCCAATGGGCTTCATGGTTGATTGAATTTCCAGGTGAGCAATCAGGCCATAAAATTGCGAGTCACATCAGCTCAACAGCAAGATAACCAAGAATAAACTAGTGGCATAAAGCCGGGTCTTGGGATTGCAGCTACAACTATTGAAGTAGGAGCCCCCAAGACCTGGATCAATGTTTATAAAGTAATGGCTTAACTATGCAACATTACCCCATTGATCCTCATACTGGTGGGACACGCTCTCTGGGCGTCCTCAAAGATAACTATGCACTTATTCTTATGACAAAAACATAAACACTAAAACGTAAACTTCACCTTCATACCTCTGAATCCAAAGTTATGGATACTGTAACGAAAACTGCACAGCCGGGTCACGAAACATCGAGACCCGGATGACCGTAAAAAGCCGGGTCTTGGGCGAGCCCCCAAGGACAAGCCCCCAAGACCAAACTTAATCATAGAACTATGCAACACTACTATCAAACATCAAAAAAGAAACAAAAAGAACACAAATTTCTGTTCAACCTTCACTTTATTGATAGAAAAGGTTAGGTCAGCAAGCCGCCTCATTAAAAACCTTCCAGTCCCCTTAGGTACCCTGGTAAGGAAAAGAGCGCGTCTGAAACCTGCTGCCTGTTACATCGTGTTTTACATCTCATATCTCTTTCTCATGCTAAGTATAATATGGGCGCAGCTGCGCAATATTCCATGGCCTCTCACGCTCTTCCAATGAAAAGGTAGAGTGCGATGTGTCATTAACAGACTCGGACTTTTCTCTTGCATCCACCAAATAATATGAACCATTGTTCAATTTCTTGCTTATGATGAAGGGCCCTTCCCAAGGGGGAGATAACTTGTGCATCCCTTCTCTGGATTGCACCCATCGCAGCACTAAATCTCCCTCCTGGAAAGTGCGAGTTTTAACCCGGCGACTATGATACCGCCTCAAATCTTGCTGATATACTGCTGATCTCTCCAGTGCTTGTTCTCTATTCTCCTCAAGCAGGTCCACAGAATCCTGCCGGGTCTGCTCATTTTCTGTTTCAACATAAGCCGCCACGCGAGGCGAGTCATGAATTATATCACTTGGCAAAACTGCCTCTGCCCCATACACCATAAAGAAAGGGGTCATCTTTGTGGATCTGTTTGGTGTTGTGTTGATTCCCCAAACTACTGATGGCAACTCCTCAACCCATGCTCCAGCAGCTCTGAGACACGGGACCCGAGACGTGGTTTCAAACCTCGAAGCAACTCCTGATTTGCTCGTTCTACTTGTCCATTGGCCTGTGGATGAGCAACTGAAGCAACGTCTAAACGTATACCCTGATTTCCACAAAACTTTGCCATCTCACCAAGGGACATGTTAGTACCATTATCTGTGATGATACTATGAGGATACCCAAACCTGTGTATGATCTGCTTCAAAAACTTGACTGCTGTAGCTGCTTCACAATTAGTAACAGGCATCACCTCAACCCACTTTGTAAACTTATCAATGGCAACCAAGAGGTGGGTTTTCTTGCAAGGAGACATGCTAAAAGGACCCACCATATCAAGCCCCCAAACTGCAAAGGGCCAAGTCAAGGTATTGTTCGCAACTCCTGAGCCGGCACATGAATTTGCCTGCATATCTTTGGCAACCATCACATCTACTCACCAAGCGCTCTGCATCTGCCTGAGCTGTGAGCCAGAAGAAGCCGTGTCTGAAAGCTTTTGCTACTAAAGACCTTGTTGAAGCATGATGACCACAATCTCCCTCATGAATCTCTTTCAAAATTTGCCGGCCCTCCTTTCCAGACACACATCTCTGAAATACTCCAGAAACACTTCTCTTATATAACTCGCCATCAATAACTACATAGGCCTTAGCCCGGCGCACAATTTGCCGGGATATAACTTCCTGCTCTGGCAGCTCTCCACGCAAAAGATACGCCAAATAAGGTTCTGTCCACTCTGGAATTTCATGAGTTCCTGCTACCAACCGCCAGTTCCTCTACGCCCTGAGGCTTGACTGATGGAGTCCATAGCTCGTCCAAGAAAACGTTAGGTGGAACCGGCTCTCTGCGTGAGCCGAGTCTTGACAAAGCATCTGCAGCATCATTTTTCCTGCGGTCAATATGATCCACCTGATAGCCTGAGAAAAACCCGGCTACCCTGTCCACCTCTCTCCTGTAAGCCGCCATTGTCGCATCTTTTCTATCCCATGTTCCTGAAACTTGCTGTGCCACAAGATCTGAATCCCCATAACAATTAATATGCTTGATGCTCATCTCCTTTGCCATACGCAAACCATGTAACAAGCCTCATATTCTGCCACATTGTTAGAGCAATCAAAGTGAATTTGCAAAACATAGCTCAGCTTATCACCCTTGGGAGAAGTTAACACAACTCCAGCTCCTGAACCTTGTGCTTGCTTAGACCCGTCAAAGTGCATAACCCAAGGCTTGAGACCCGGCGCAAGAGGTGGTGCACTCAACTGTGTCCAATCATTAAGAAAATCCGCCAATGCCTGCGATTTGATAGCTGTACGAGGCACATAGTCAATGTGGTAAGGCCCCATCTCTATTGCCCACTTGGCAATTCTTCCTGTAGCTTCTGAATTCCTGATAATATCTGCTAAGGGTATTGAACTCACCACTGTGATTGGATGCTCCTGAAAATATGGTTTCAACTTTCTACTTGCCATGAAAACACCAAATACTAGCTTCTGCCAATGCGGATAGCGCTGCTTTGCTTCTGATAACACCTCACTAACATAATAGACCGGCCTCTGAACCGGGTTTTCCTTGCCTTCCTCCTTACGCTCGACCACCACCACAGCACTCACAGCCTGAGGCCCGGCAGCGACGTATAACAGCATGGGTTCCTTGGGACCCGGGGCCGCCAGAACTGGCGCTTTTGATAATTGTTTCTTCAGAGCTTCAAATGCCTCGTCTGCTTCCTGATTCCACACAAAATTGTCTGTTTTCTTGAGTAACTTGTACAAAGGTATTGCTTTTTCTCCGAGCCGGGATATAAACCGGCTTAGCGCAGCCACACATCCTGTCAACTTCTGAACATCTGCCAATTCCTCAGGTTTTTTCAAACTCGGATGGCTCTGATTTTTTCCGGGTTTGCCTCAATTCCACGCTCTGACACAATGAAACCGAGCAATTTTCCGCTGGAACTCCAAACACGCACTTTGTAGGATTGAGCTTCATCTTGTACTTCCTCAAATTTTTGAATGTTTCTGTAAGGTCACTGATAAATGACCCGGCTTTTTCTGACTTGATCACCACATCATCCACATAAGCATGCACATTGCGCCAATCTGATCATGAAAACAATTTTGAATGCACCTCTGATAAGTTGCTCCTGCGTTCTTCAACCCAAAAGTCATGGTCTTGTAACAAAAAGCACCAAAGGGGTGATGAACGATGTCTTTTCCCAATCCTGCCTGTTAAGCTTGATCTGATGATAACCTGAATATGCGTCCAGAAAACACAAGAGCTCGCTGCCTACCATGTCAACAATTTGGTCGATGCGCGGCAGCGAACGGGTCTTTTGGACAATGCTTGTTGAGACTTGTAAAATCAATACACATCCTCCACTCATTATTTTTCTTCAGAACCAAAACCGGGTTAGCCAACCACTCTGGGTGGAAAACCTCCATGATAAAGCCGGCTTCCAATAACCGGGCTATCTCCTCTCCTATAGCTTTTCTTCTCTCTGCGTTCATTTTTCTCAAACCTTGTTTCACCGGCCTTGCCTTTGGATCAACATGTAAACGGTGCTCAGCGAGTTCAGTCGGAATGCCTGGCATGTCACTAGGTGTCCACGCAAAAACATCCCGATTCTCACGGATGAACTCGATGAGCGCGCTTTCCTATTTATCAGTTAGGCTGGTCCCTATGGCGAACTGCTTGGAGGAATCCCCAGGCACAAAATCCACCATCTTAGTATCCTTTGCTGCTTTAAACTTTGCCCTGTCATCTTCTGTTGTTGGTTTTTTGAGCGCTTTGTTGTCCTGCGGGTCAAGATTAGACCTGTAAGCTTTCAACTCCTCTCTAGCACAAGTTCGCTCTGCCAGGGCTGCATCTCCCTCGTCACATTCTGCTGCAATTTCTCTGTTACCATGAACAGTGATGATCCCCTTGGGACCCGGCATCTTCAACTGCAAGTATACATACACGGCCTCGCCATGAACTTGGCAAAGGCCGGCCTTCCAAACAACGCATGATAAGGACTTGGAAATTTCACCACCTCAAAGGTGAGCCACTCTGATCTGAAGTTATGGATAGACTCGCCAAAAGCAATCTCTAATGAAATTTTTCCCTCTGGTGTAGCAGACTTCCCAGGAACTATACCATGAAATATTGTTGACGTTTTCTGCAGCTGTGACTCCTTCAAACCCATACGCATAAATGTTTCACAATACAAGATATTAATGCTACTGCCACCGTCCATCAAGACCTTCTTTAACTCAAAGCCATGAACTTGAGGAGCCACAATTAACGCAAGGAGACCCGGGATGGCTGGCTAGAAGAAGAGCCGGGAAATCGCACTCCCTTCGGCGCTGGATTGCAACTCCCCCATATGGAAGTACTTGGTCCTTGCGAGAGGGGTTGCAGTAGAAAAACTCGAGGAACAACTCGAGGCTTGGAGCCATTTGCAGATAATCTTCGCAGAACACCACAAAGTTGCTGATGTTCAACATGGAGTTGGGCGCGATGTCCTGAGGCCTAAGGCCGTAGTACTTCAAGACCCGGCGAAAAAACAGGGAACCCGGGGGGCGAAGGCCGCATTGAACGTGGTCGAGGAAAACCACCACTTCACCTTCCTTGGGGCTGGGGCGGATTTCTTCTCCAGCAGCACGCCATTGGATCTCGTCCTTCGGAGGAAGCTCGCCACAGTTCACATATTCTAGAAGCATTAAGTTGGTCACTGTGGACTTGGTCCAATTGACCTGAGTAGCAGCGGGGGCGGCGGAGCCAGATGCACCGGCGTGGGTGCTGTGTGGTTTCTTAGCGAGCTTCTTCGCCGCACGGGGAGCTCCGGCCTTGGCTTTGTCCTTCACCATGGCTGAGAAGCTTCAAGGTTCTCTGAGCACAGCAATGGAGGTGTGAAACCCCAGTTCTATATGTAGATGCGTGGAGAGGGAAATGCAAAGAAAATCTGGGCAAGATTCAAGTTGGAATCAAGTGCGGAGCACGAATATGTGGAGTGATCGTACCTGTAGATCTTCTTGCGGGAGATTGGGAAGCTCGATTTGAGATTGGATCCGCGGTTGCTACAGTGCGCGCGCGAGGAAGAAGATGAACTGGATGGGGAAAAGTGACTGTGGTGTCTCTTGGTCTCCTATTTATAGGCGCGGTGAAAACCCTAGGGGTGTTGTGGTAAAAAGTGAAGAGTTAAGGATCTTTGACTAAAAGTCAACGACAAACGGAATGAGATAATTACGGAGTATTAAATGATAAGATCGTGATTAAGATGGATAAGGATGGAGTTATAGTTGGGAGATAATTTTCACTAAGTGTTGAAAGTGAAACCCTGGCGTCGGGACCCGGCAAGAGATAACCGGGTTACGACGTAAACCGCCAAAAAGACTGGTCCAGCAAAGGAAAAAAGAGATATGTTCTGATATTAAATTTGTTATGTGTTATCTTATGTTTCAGGTGATTAACCCGGCTGGCCAGGATATCCGCTCTGCTCAAAGAAGCAGTATTCAAGAATAAGAAGTAGAGCATGCCCACCTGGCAACCAAGTTAATCTGGGGGCTACTGATGGGGGGATAATAACCCAGTAGGCCCATGAAGAGGGAAGCATGACCCGCCAGGCAGGAGGCCCGGCCAGGCCAGCTAACCATCAGCATGGGCCGGATTATGTTGATGGGCCAGAGGCTTTGGCGGTAACCCGGTTCAGGAAGGGAAGTTCCTAGAAGACCAGAGGCGGTTCGGGACTTGGAGAACACGAAGGCTAGAAGAGTTAGAATAGGACTCCGAGTCTGGGTGGAGCCCGGGTTCATATTGTAAAGTGCCAGGAGACCCAGTCGTCTATATAAACCGGTCCCTGAGCCCTAGTGGAGGGAGGACCTTACGATCCAAGCTTAGGCGAGAGAACCATCGAGAGAAAACACCACAACCTAGTAACCTAGATCGAGATCCGGCCCTGTTGTCGTAGCCGGGTTATCGAGATCGAGATCAATAACAAGATAGCAGGAAGTAGGTCTTTATCTCCAATGGAGAGGCCGAACCTGGGTAAACCCTTTGTCCCTGCAATGCTAAACAATCTCCCAGATGCTAGCGTCGCCTTGCCCATCAACTCAAGCTACCCCAAAGTAGCATCTGTCGTGTTATCTACCCCACGACAGTTACTGATGGGGGGATAATAATCTGGTAGGCCCATGAAGAGGGAAGCATGACCCGCTAGGCAGGAGGCCCGGCCAGGCTAGCTAACCATCAGCATGGGTCGGGTTATGTTGCTGGGCCAGAGGCTTTGGCGGTAACCCGGTTCAGGAAGGGAAGTTCCTAGAAGACCAGAGGCGGTTCGGGACTTGGAGAACACGAAGGCTAGAAGAGCTAGAATAGGACTCCGAGTCTGGGTGGAGACCGGGTTCATATTGTAAAGTGCCAGGAGACCCGGTCGTCTATATAAACCGGTCCCTGAGCCCTAGTTGAGGGAGGACCTTACGATCCAAGCTTAGGCGAGAGAACCATCGAGAGAAAACACCACAACCTTGTAACCTAGATCGAGATCCGGCCCTGTTGTCGTAGCCGGGTTATCGAGATCGAGATCAATAACAAGATAGCAGGAAGTAGGTCTTTATCTCCAATGGAGAGGCCGAACCTGGGTAAACCTTTTGTCCCTGCAAGCCTAAACAATCTGCTAGACGCTAGCGTCGCCTTGCCCATCAACTCAAGCTACCCTAAAGTAGCATCTGTCGTATTATCTACCCCACGACAGTTGGCACCGTCTGTGGGAACGCGTCCAAAGGTGTCACCATCATGGGAGAAGCAAGGCAAGGAGTAGAGAACTATGTTTTCGGCGAGATCACCCTCAATTCACAAGGAGAGCCCATTGTTGATGATATTGGCTGGGGGCCGGAATCAGATCTACTTGAATCAGGTGATGTTATTCCAATTGGCAAGCTTAACGTTTTTGTTGGTATGGTTGCAACTAGATCTGCTAGTGATGGAGACTATGAATCTGTGTCAGGAGCTGCCACAATTGTTCAATCTGATGGAGAAGAATCAGTTGGTACGGCTGAAGATGAGCTGCCCCTGGACATGCACGAGGAGAGATCGGGAAACCCGGCTCCAATCCCGGGTGATGTGGTGGACTATGCAGATTCAGAATCGATCCTGCCCTTGTTTGAAGGCCGGTTCGGATATGGAGTAGAAGAAGAGGACGAAGAGGAGCAAGAGTCTGTTCCAAGCCCGGTTAGGAGGGTGGCGGTTTACACCGCTCCTTCGATCAATGCGGGGGCATCACTGTCAATGGTCGTGCCACTAGCTTTTACTCCGGGTCCGCAGCAGCAACAATTGCCACCGGTGTTGGAGCTGGCGGGTCAAAGGGTTGATGGAGACCCGGCTTCAGTATCAGAGGAAAGTGAAAACATGGCGCATTACAGGAATAGCTTCGGTTTTCTCAATAACCGAGCTCAGGGTGAGGAAAGAAACAATGCAACTGGGGCCCGGGCCATGTTTAACAATGGCCTGGTCCTAGATCCAACAACACTTACGAGGACTGTTACTCCAGAAAATGCGGCAGCAAGAGCTATAGAATTGGATACAGCACGCCGGGCCTTGGAGCAGGTGCGCAGAGACACAATGGCAGAGAAAGAAGATATGTAGGTTAGGCGAAAGCAATTAGAGGATGAGGAAATCGTCTCAATGAGATGACCAGGGCACACCGGAGGAGGCACCAGAGCCGGCTGGCTCCTGGAGAAAACACCATAAATCCAGCAGTATTGTTTAGAACCCCAGAAGATCAACCAGTTGGTGTAACCCAGGTGGCTCCAGTTGTTAGAGCAACTATAGAACCAGACGGAGGAACAGGAGCAGCTGGAGTTGCAGTTGCAGCGGCGTCGGGTCTTCTCGCTGGGGGAGCCAGCGGAAATCCGGGTCTGCCACCCAGGACACCAAGGTTTCACACGCCAGCGGGTCACTATTCCAATCCAGCAGATAACGTATATGCCGCAACTTTAGCACTTGATCGTATTCCATTAGGAGCCTCGCCAGCAGAGGTTGAAGCTCGGCGTGCCATTGACATGTTGCGTACTACGGTTGCTCAGCAAGTTCAGTATTCAAAAGAGAAAAGCGCGCTTCATTCCACAACATATCGTAGCAAGAGTCGCCATCGGGGGAAACCCGCCATTGGCCGGGTTTGCCGCGGCACAGCAGCAAAACCCGCCCCAGCAGAACCAGAACCAGAATAATCAGCAGTATCAACCGCCCCAACAATTTCTGTGGCTCAGCAGATAGTCAATAGATCGCGAGCGGAAGAAGTGCAGCTAATGCAAACCCGGCAGTACCTGCAGCTGGAGCACCACAAGGAGGACCGGGTCCCGTGCCAGCAGCATCTGCAAGCTCGCCGGGTAACATTAATCTTTTAGCAAGTTCTTCCACTTTGGCGGGCCCAAGTGTCTTTCAGATGCCATTAGAGCAGAGCCTTTCCCTGAGAAGTTCAAGGAGCAAGCAGGAGTGGAGGACCCGGCGAGTTGGTTGAGCAGCTATGAGATGGCGATGTGTATACGCAATGCCACAGAGAACGTTTGTGCAAAGTATATGTATTTGATGATGAGTGATGGTGCAGCAAAGTTGTGGTTCAAGAATCTGCCAGAGAAATCTATCAATTCTTGGGATGAGTTGAAAACAATTTTCATCAAGCACTTTCAGGGCACGTGCAAGCGTTTATTTTCCATTGAAGATCTTGATCGTTGCGTACAGAGGAAGGGCGAGTCAGCTCGTCACTGGATGGGCCGGGTCACGGAGATCCTGCACTCTTCATCAGGTATCGAGCCCAAGGATGCAATTTCATCGATGGAGAAAACTTGCAAGTACGCTCCCTTGGTCCAGAAGCTGGGCCGCATGAAGGAAGGACACCGGGTTAAGCCCGTTACTATGGCAGAGTTGATGGATGCGTGCAACAGACATGCAGCCACGGACAAAACCCAGGATGATAGTGAGGAAGAAAAAGGGAAAGGTGCTGCGAACAATGGAGGAAAGAACAATGGCCCGGGAAACAATAACAACAGCAATCAGAACCAGCACAAGCGTGGGCATCAGGAAGGAAACTCAGAGCTAGTTGCAAATGCAAATGCCGGGTTTCAGAGGCAAAGGATGGACGGGAATTATCAGGAAAACAGAGGTTATCAGGAAAATAGAGGTTATCAGGGAAATAATGGGATTACAGTGGTGGAAATAGTTATCAAGGAACACTCCCAATGAGCACTGAAGAGGCCTTCAGGATGCCGTGTCCTCGTCATAGCAAGAACGGCAGACCCGCCAATCATTCATTGGCCCAGTGTGTAGATTTGAACAGGTGGAAAAACAATGAGATTCAGAGAGCTCTGCAAGGAGCAAACAGGAGTGGAGGACCCGGCCGAGTGCTAACCCGGCTGCGGGCCTCTAACTGGAGCAAACGCGGTACCAACTGGAAATACAGGACCCGGCCAAAATACAGGTAATCAGGGTGGATTCTCGAACCAGCCAAGGCAACTTGGCCAATATCATATATATACCAGTGGCACGACCAAGAGAGAGAGAAAGATAGTCAAAAGGGCAGTTAATTCAGTGGCTGTAGGGTACCAAGGTATTTGAGATGGTCAGAGCATACTATTACTTGGAGCAGAGCAGATCACCCGGATGTGGTGGAGCACCCGGGTCTGCTTGCGTTAGTTGTGGCTCCTCAAGTTCATGGCTTTGAGTTAAAGAAGGTTTGATGGACGGTGGCAGTAGCATTAATATCTTGTACTGGGAAACATTTATGCGTATGGGTCTGAAGGAGTCACAGTTGCAGAAAACGTCAACAATATTTCATGGTATAGTTCCTGGGAAGTCAGCTACACCAGAGGGAAAAATTTCATTAGAGGTTGCTTTTGGCGAGTCTATCCATAACTTCAGGTCAGAGTGGCTCACTTTGAGGTGGTGAAATTTCCAAGTCCTTATCATGCGTTGTTTGGAAGGCCGGTTTTGCCAAGTTCATGGCGAGGCCGTGTTATGTATACTTGCAGTTGAAGATGCCGGGTCCCAAGGGGATCATCACTGTTCATGGTAACAGAGAAATTGCAGCAGAATGTGACGAGGGAGATGCAGCCCTGGCAGAGCGAACTTGTGCTAGAGAGGAGTTGAAAGCTTACAGGTCTAATCTTGACCCGCAGGACAACAAAGCGCTCAAAAAACCAACAACAGAAGATGACAGGGCAAAGTTTAAAGCAGCAAAGGATACTAAGATGGTGGATTTTGTGCCTGGGGATTCCTCCAAGCAGTTCGCCATAGGGACCAGCCTAACTGATAAATAGGAAAGCGCGCTCATCGAGTTCATCCGTGAGAATCGGGATGTTTTTGCGTGGACACCTAGTGACATGCCAGGCATTCCGACTGAACTCGCTGAGCACCGTTTACATGTTGATCCAAAGGCAAGGCCGGTGAAACAAGGTTTGAGAAAAATGAACGCAGAGAGAAGAAAAGCTATAGGAGAGGAGATAGCCCGGTTATTGGAAGCCGGCTTTATCATGGAGGTTTTCCACCCAGAGTGGTTGGCTAACCCGGTTTTGGTTCTGAAGAAAAATAATGAGTGGAGGATGTGTATTGATTTTACAAGTCTCAACAAGCATTGTCCAAAAGACCCGTTCGCGCTGCCGCGCATCGACCAAATTGTTGACGCAGTGGCAGGCAGCGAGCTCTTGTGTTTTCTGGACGCATATTCAGGTTATCATCAGATCAAGCTTAACAGGCAGGATTGGGAAAAGACATCGTTCATCACCCCTTTGGTGCTTTTTGTTACAAGACCATGACTTTTGGGTTGAAGAACGCAGGGGCAACTTATCAGAGGTGCATTCAAAATTGTTTTCATGATCAGATTGGACGCAATGTGCATGCTTATGTGGATGATGTGGTGATCAAGTCAGAAAAAGCCGGGTCATTTATCAGTGACCTTACAGAAACATTCAAAAATTTGAGGAAGTACAAATGAAGCTCAATCCTACAAAGTGCGTGTTTGGAGTTCCAGCAGGAAAATTGCTCGGTTTCATTGTGTCAGAGCGTGGAATTGAGGCAAACCCGGAAAAAATCAGAGCCATCCAGAGTTTGAAAAAACCTGAGGAATTGGCAGATGTTCATAAGTTGACAGGATGTGTGGCTGCGCTAAGCCGGTTTATATCCCGGCTCGGAGAAAAAGCAATACCTTTGTACAAGTTACTCAAGAAAACAGACAATTTTGTGTGGAATCAGGAAGCAGATGAGGCATTTGAAGCTCTGAAGAAACAATTATCAAAAGCGCCAGTTCTGGCGGCCCCGGGTCCCAAGGAACCCATGCTGTTATACGTCACTGCCGGGCCTCAGGCTGTGAGTGATGTGGTGGTGGTCGAGCGTAAGGAGGAAGGCAAAGAAAACCCGGCTCAGAGGCCGGTCTATTATGTTAGTGAGGTGTTATTAGAGCAAAGCAGCGCTATCCGCATTGGCAGAAGCTAGTTTTTGGTGTTTTCATGGCAAGTAAAAGTTGAAACCATATTTTCAGGAGCATCCAATCACAGTGGTGAGTTCAATACCCTTAGCAGATATTATCAGGAATTCAGAAGCTACAGGAAGAATTGTGTAACATCCCAATTTTCAAATTCCAAAAGCATGCATACATTCATCTTCTCATCTGCATTCCATTTTAATCTTATAAATTATAAACTCAACAAATGAACCTATTTATCCTTCTATTTTAAATTTTCACAAAAGGGTATTTTAAGTTTTATCAAATTATTTTTGTATCGAAAGGACTACCATTAGGTTCTGTTTTGCACAAGCTTTCCAAAACATATTTTAAAATAAATTTCTGAAAATAATTGAACCAAGAACTGAAAACAGAAAAGAGAAAAGAAAAGAACAAAAAAAAAGTGTTAGCCGGGCCAGCCGAGCCGGCCCAGCATTTTTCTGCCGCTCGCGCAGCACGTACCAGCCCAGCCCGCAGCCTTCCCTCCACCCACTGCCATGCGGGCCCCACCCGTCAGCGCGCCCACGACGCGCACGGACGCCTCCACCTCGCCCATGCTCCCCACTCCCCCACGCCTCGCAACGGCCCTCCGAGACCCCCCTTAAATCCCCGCACCCCGCTCCTCCATCTTCCCCAACCCACGCACACCACACCGCCCCCAGGCCGCCGGATTTCGCCGCCGAAGACCACCATGGCCGCCGCCGTCCTTCACTGATTCCGGTGTGCACAGACTGCCCCGCTCCCTCTCGTCCATCCCCTCGACTTCGCCGCCCCTTCGCGCACCTCCCTGATCTGTTTTCCGTCCCCTGCCGTGCACTAGATCGAGCGGAGCTTCCTCGACCGACGCCATCGTCCGCTGCCGCAACTCCGGCAAGGATCCACCGACGCCCCGGAGCTTCCCCGACCACGCCATCGACCCCGTCTCGAGCTCCTCCGCCTTCTGGTGAGTCCGCAGCATCCCCTGGCCCTCTCCCCGTCGCGTCCATACACGCCGGCAATGGCCGCCGTCGCCGAAGCCGCGCCGGCGCAACGCGCCGCTCTGCTTAGGTCGCTAGGATCTTGACCGTCCGATCGCGATCGGACGGCTACCGTTAGTTCACTTAAGCGAACCGGTACGGGCCAGTGGCATTGCGCCACGTCGCCCTATTCGATTTAATTCGTCTGGAAATTGAGAAATAAAAACAGAAAATGATTCAAACTTCAAAAATTCATAACTTTCTAACCCTAAGTCCAAATTTAGCAAACTTTATATCACTGAAAAGCTATTGACATGTAGTTTACTGTGGCATCATTTGTTTTACATTTTGCATCTGTTAAAATTGATCAATTTGCAGAGAGCCATTTCGGCCATTTAAATCAAAACTGAGTTTTAAAAATTATTTTATGAATCTTTTTGGTAAATGTCAACAATTAACTCCTCTGTCCAGAGAGCCTAACACACTATTTTATCTATTAATAAGAGTTCAAAGGTATCAAATTTACTTGTAAATGCTCTAGTATTTCAAAAATGTTTTCAATTAATAACAATGCATTAAACTTTGCTCATTTCATCATGCATCATTTAAAAACCAGAGAACTAATAAAGTGTACTACTCTTTAATAATGTTGTTTGCATCCATACATGCATAGCATTGTTTTTGTAATGTGCATGTGTATTGAATTGTTGTATGTTTGTTGTCTTTTAGATTGTGCGGAGTGTCTCACGTGTTGTGAAGAGTGTAACTACAACTCTTCAGTTGGCCAAGGCAAGTGACACCATAAAAGTCCTACTACTTTTACTACTATGCACTTAGTGTTTTCAGTAGTATGCATGATAGGCTTGTTACTGAATATTATACTATGCTATGCTCCTATTAGTGTGTAGCCATCCCCCACCCAGAACTTTGTAGTATGGAACTTAGTATAGTCATGCTATGAAAAATGTTTTGATTAGTTGGATAGTGATGAAAACTAATAACTAATCAATGAACTACCTGGGTGCTGGTTGGAGAACCATGGTGGGTGACTACTCAGGGGGTCCATGTCTATGGTTCATGTCTATGGTAATTTGCCCTTGGTGGAAGTGCACAATTGTGGAAAGTCACCCAGGCTTAAAGAGATTGTAGACTCTCCTTGTTCAGTAGCTTCTAGTGCAGCCACATGTCATATGGGCTCTGTCTTGATCAATTAGGTTGTGAGACCCGGTTCTCGTGACCAGCAGATGTAGGGGTAGGTTGGAGTGGGTCCGAGGTAAGGGCAATTGCTCTGAAAAGTCTCGTCCTGGTCTTCTTTTTCCATTGCATAATGGTTGCAATGGAGGATGGAATGATTGGGTCTTGTGGTGAAAGTGCACACCCTCTCGAGAGTTAAAAACTAAGTATACTTAGCCGTGTCCCCGGTTATGGACAATTTTGAGCAACTAGACCGGGAAGCTGTTGAAGATCTCCTCATCCCAATTTCTAAATTAAAACTTGAGGGTGAACAAGGGATGGGAGCTCACTGATGTCTATCGGTGGTGCTTGTGAGTAGTTGTCAAAGGTGTTCACTGATGTCTATCAGTGGTACTCTTTGTCTAAGATGAAAATTGTTTTACAAATGATAGGATGAAACTGGCTTTATGCAAACAGCCTCAAACTCCACTTAGCCAAATATTCATGTAGAATAGGTTGCCATTTATATCCACATAAGTGTCATCTTGCCATCACAATTCAATTGTGCTGACCCATATAGTTGGGCTGTAACTCACCGTTGCAGGTCCGTCAGACGATGAGTGAGGTTTCGACAGGGTTTCGAGTCTACAACCAACATGCTTGCCTGTGGCACATGAAGATGATGGGCTCACTGTATCATTTGCTTTCCGCTGTGTGTTTACTTTGGTTTGAGCTAGCCTTCGGCTATGCACCTTGTATCGAATCTTTTAAATTCTGGATCATCGTGTAATATACTTTGATACAATGTTATGGTATTGCATCTCAAACTGTGTGTGCTAGCAAGTCGATCCAGGGACTAGCACGTTACACGGGGAATCCCAACCTTTGTTAAAAGGTGGGGGTTCTACAGATGGTATCAGAGCACTGTGTTGCCTGTAGGTTCGTGACCCTAGGTTGATTTAGAACATAGGAAAGACCATAGGACAAAAACTATATACTATTTTATCTTAAAAGAAAATGCTTTATAAGAGAGTTTGACTTTGCATTTATTTGTTTCATTTTCATCTCATAACACTTGTCTAATCTTTTACCTCCTCTCTCAAAATTGTTTTGTAGATGTCTACCTTCACGCACCGTATTGTGGCTGGAAACGGAGAGACTGAGCACTTTGATCAGCAGCTGGCTGAACTGGCCCAGTTGGTGGGGATACCTCCGCCAATATTTCGGGTCAGCTGTTGTACCAGGAGTACGGCATCGAGAGGTGGCTGATTGAGACGACGATTCCGGCTCGCATTGACGACCCCACGACTCGGGAGGAGATCTATGAGGAGAGGTACCCTGACTGGGATATGTCCGTGCAGGTGGCTATGCAAGGAGCCATGGCACGCATATGCGGACTGTACCGCTGCTACATACCTTCTGGATCCCCTTACCGTACCTTTGGGAGACGCCGCATGGATGGTACCCCGTACTTCTTCCCCAACAATGAGAACATGACGGTACATCGTCAACATCTGGTGGAGCGTGAGTGCAACGCAGTAGACCTCGAGGAGTTGATGAGGGGCCAGATGACTTACTGGATCAAGCTATCAACACTCTTGAAGAAGCCAACACCAAGATTGAGCATTGTGAGCTAGCCAACGCGTACGTTCTCAACAAGAGGAATGAGCTGCTGGAAGCCAACAAAGTACTAGAGGAAAGCAACAAGAAGTTGTTGGAGAGGATTGAGAAGTTGGAAGAGCCACGAAGCTGAGGAGGAACTTCTCGGGATCAAGGTGTTTGATGAAGTTCTGGTCAAGACCATGAAGTTGATGATAGAGCGCAGGGAGTTGCTAGTACAGGAGAATGTCGAACTGAAGAAGAAGCTGGTGGAGGCGCAAGCCCCCAAGATAGATCAGGTGATGGCTGATGCAGAAGAGGAGGACCCAGAGGAGCGGGCCATAGAGACCTCGGATGGACAGACCATTTGGATTGTTCCTGAGGATGAGGACAAACCAGCGTTCAACACTCGGTCCCATGCACGCAAGGTCATCTGTCTCAAGGCCATCAGAGAGTTTCCCCAGTAGTAGTTCGACCACCATTTATCCTTCGAGTAGTCATTTCGATTTGAGTATTGATCTACCAACTTGTGGTATGGCAGTACATGTTAGCCTTTTGTTTTCCAAAACTCATTCATTTATCACTTTTGAGATTATCAAAGTACTACTTTTGTTAAAATCCTTGTTGAGTTGTTTGCTTGATGTGTTACTGGTTTTGTTTGTATGGGTAGATTTTCCTTTCCTTTCTATCTCGATTCTCATCTATGCTAAACCACAGATGCCTCCTCGCCGTGACAACAACAACAACGATGAGAACAACAACAATGGGCTGCAGCAAGTGATGACTCAACTCATGCAAGTGATGACTCAGATCTTAGCAAACAACAACAACAACAACAACAACCCACCCCCACCACCTCAAGTGGACATGCTCACCCGATTCCTGAGGCTGAGACCAGCAACATTCACTAGTGCCTCAGAGCCCGTCGTAGCTGATGACTGGCTACGCTCAGTGAATAAGAATCTGGTGACCATCGGCTGTTCTGATGCTGAGAAGTTCGGTTTGCGGCACACTTGTTAGAAGGACCCGCCGCTAGCTGGTGGGACAACTTTCAGATCACTCACCCAATTGAGGAGGTCACTTGGGAACTATTCCAAGAAGGTTTCCGCACTGCACACATATCAACTGGGGTGATGAGTCTGAAGAAGAGAGAGTTCCGCAACCTGCGACAGGGTAACCGCACAGTGGCTGCATACATAGAAGAGTTCAACAATCTGGCACGCTATGCGCCGGACGACGTCGACAGCGACACTAAAAGAAGGGAGAGATTCTTGGATGGACTGAATGATGAACTAGCTATTCAGCTGTCAGTTGTCTACACGCCCAACTATCAATCCCTACTCGACAAGGCCACTATCTTAGAGAGCAAACAGAAGCAGGCTGAGAACAGGAAGAGGAAGCACACCTTTGAAAAGCATTATGCTGGGCCACCCCAGAAGATGCGTGGCTTCCAGGATGGCAGTGGAAGTTCTGGATTCCACAAGCATACTAACAATGGACACCAACATGGCGGAAACAACCACAACCACAACCACGGCCACAACCCCAATGGAGGCTATCGGGGCCACAACCACAATGGAAATGGAAACCACCATGGGCAGCATCGTCACAACCCTTCAGAGAAGAGGGACATCAGTCAGGTGCAATGCTACTCATGCAAGAAGATGGGACACTACTCCAATGAATGCCCAGAGAAGAAGGATCAAATCAAGCCAAACGTTCCAGAAGGGCATGTGAACCATATGGATGTGAAGAAATCATAGATCAACCTGACATGGTGATAGGTAAGTTCTTGATCAATACATGTCCAGCACTTGTACTTTTTGATTCTGGAGCATCCCATTCATTCATTTCAAGAACCTTTGTGAAAAAGCATGGTTTACCTACCACCACTCTGGTTAGACCTATCAGGGTTAGTTCTCCCGGGGGGGAGATGTTAGCTAAATCAGGTAGTAGCCCACTGACTCTAGACATTGGAAATCACAAATTCCCCACTGAACTGATCATTTTGGAAAACCAAGGCCTCGATGTCATACTAGGGATGGATTGGTTATCACAGTATAAGGGTCAGATAGACTGTTCTAGCCGAGCCATCATTCTCACTACCCCAGAAAAGAGGAGAATCCGATACCAGTCCTTCTATGGATCCAAAGATGCCAAGATTAATTCTCTTAAGGGGGTTAGTATGGAAGAGATACCTATAGTGAAGGATTACCCGGATGTATTTCCGGAGGAACTACCAGGGATGCCACCAAATAGAGATGTAGAGTTCCTCATAGAATTACTACCCGGCACAGGACCAATAGCCAAGAGACCTTACCCAATGTCAGTGGAGGAACTGAAGGAACTTAAGTCACAGCTTGAAGAACAGTTAGGAAAGGGGTTCATTCGCCCAAGTTCATCCTCATGGGGAGCTCCTGTTCTGTTTGTGGAGAAGAAGGACAAGAGTATGAGGTTATGCATGGATTATCGTTCCCTGAATGAAGTGACCATTAAGAATAAATACCCACTACCGAGGATCAATGATTATTTGACCAGTTAGAAGGAGCTACAGTATTCTCTAAGATCGATCTTCGGTCAGGATATTTTCAATTAAAGATCAGAGAACATGACATTCCAAAAACAGCCTTCGTCACGAGATATGGACTCTACGAGTATACCGTCATGCCATTCGGGTTGACCAATGCCCCAGCTACTTCATGAACATGATGAACAAGTGTTCATGGAGTTCCTAGATAAGTTTGTTGTCGTTTTATCGACGACATACTGATCTACTCCAAGAACAAGGAAGAACATGAAGAACACCTACGTCTAGTCATGGAGAAGCTCAGAGAGCATAAGTTATATGCCAAATTCAGCAAGTGTGAATTTTGGCTACAAGAGGTTGGATTCTTGGGACATATAGTATCAAGAGAAGGGATTGCAGTTGACCCTGCAAAGGTCGCAGCAGTAATGGAATGGTTGTCTCCCAAGACAGTAGCAGAGATACGCAGTTTCTTAGGTTTGGCAGGGTACTATCGGAGATTCATTGAGAACTTCTCCAAGATAGCTAAACCCATGACAGAATTGCTAAAGAAAGGGAAGAAGTTTGAATGGACAGAAGCTTGTGAAGCTAGCTTCCAAGAGTTGAAGAAACGATTAGTGTCAGCCCCAGTCCTATGCCTACCTGATCTGGAGAAGATTTCCAGGTTTACTGTGATGCCTCTCGCCAAGGTTTAGGATGCGTCTTGATGCAGACAGGCAAGTAGTATCTTATGCCTCGAGGCAACTCAAGAAGCATGAGGGCAATTATCCCACACATGATCTTGAGTTGGCAGCAGTGGTGCATGCATTGAAGACTTGGAGGCATTACCTGATGGGAAAGCGTTGTGAAGTATTCACTGACCACAAGAGTTTGAAGTATATTTTCACTCAGAAGGAGCTGAACTTGAGACAGAGAAGGTGGTTAGAATAATCAAGGATTATGACCTAAGTCTACAGTACCACCCTGGCAAGGCTAATGTAGTGGCCGACGCCTTAAGTCGTAAGGTTTATGTAAATGGCCTCACGGCGGGAGAATTACCCGAGGACTTGTGTGAACAGTTTAAGGAGCTAAGATTGGAAGTAGTGTCAGAAGGATATGTGGCATCACTAGAAGTTCAGCCCACATTGATGGATAGGATCAGAGAAGCACAAAAGACCGACAAGGAGATGGAAGAAATCAGAGTTAACATGAGCAAAGATAAAGCAAAGGGTTTCCGCAAGGATGAACAAGGAACCCTATGGTTCGAAAATCGTATTTGTGTACCCTGTGACGCGAGCTTAGGAGCCTAATTCTGCAAGAGGCTCATGATTCACCATACTCTATCCACCCTGGCAACACAAAGATGTACATGGATATAAAGGGTAGATTTTGGTGGAGTAATCTGAAGAAAGACATAGCTAAGCACATTGCATTATGCGACGTGTGTAATAAAGTTAAAGCAGAACATCAGAAACCAGCCGGACTACTACAACCCTTGCCTGTGCCTGAATGGAAGTGGGATAAGATAGGCATGGACTTCATCACAGGTTTACCCAGAACCAAGTCCGGATATGATTCTATATGGGTAGTAGTGGATCGTTTGACCAAGGTGGCTCACTTTATTCCCGTAAAGACCACTTACACCAGTGCTAAGCTTGCAAAGTTGTACATCAATAGGATTGTGTGTCTGCACGGTGTGCCGAAGAGCATTGTTTCCGACAGAGGAACACAATTCACATCACATTTTTGGAAGCAACTACATGAGTCCCTAGGGACAAGGCTAGAATTCAGCACTGCCTTCCACCCACAAACTGATGGACAAACAGAAAGGGTGAACCAAATCCTAGAGGATATGCTAGAGCATGTGCGTTAGATTATGGGTCTAGTTGGGATGATAATCTACCATATGCCGAGTTTTCATATAACAATAGTTACCAGGCCAGCATTGAGATGGCACCATTTGAGGCCTTGTATGGAAGGAAATGCACCACCCCATTGTTATGGAGCGGTGTTGGAGAGCGCAGTTTGTTTGGACCAGACATCATTCAAGAGGCCGAAGAGAAAGTCAGATTGATTAAGGATAGACTAAAGATAGCTCAGTCTAGGCAGAAGAGCTACGCAGATTCTAAGCGTAGGGAAGTTACGTATGAGATCGGAGATAGGCTTATCTTAGAGTTTCCCCACTACGTGGCGTGAAGCGGTTTGGAATCAAAGGAAAGTTAGCACCGCGATTTATTGGACCATACAAAATTCTCTCTCGTAAGGGAGAAGTAGCATATGAACTGAACTTCCAGAAGTACTTCAGCAGTACACAAGGTGTTTCACGTGAGTCAGTTGAAGAAGTGCCACCCAGAAATGGCAGAGACTCCTTGAAGGATACAATACCTTTAGAGGAAGTTCAACTCGAGAGTGATCTCACTTACGAAGAAAAACCTATCAAGATCTTAGAAACACAGAGACTTACCCGTACCAAGACAATCATGCTTGCAAGTTCAGTGGAATCACCACACCGAAGAAGAAGCCACTTGGGAAAGAGAAGAAGATCTTCGTGAAGACCACCCACACCTCTTTGCTATCCCATCCGAATCTCGAGGGCGAGATTCATCTTAAGGGGGTTAGATTTGTAACATCCCAATTTTCAAATTCCAAAAGCATGCATACATTCATCATCTCATCTGCATTCCATTTAAATTTATAAATTATAAACTCAACAAATGAACCTATTTATCTTTATTTTAAATTTTCACAAAAGGGTATTTTAATTTTATCAAATTATTTTGTATCGAAAGGACTACCATTAGGTTCTGTTTTGCACAAGCTTTCCAAAACATATTTTAAAATAAATTTTGAAAATATTGAACCAAGAACTGAAAACAGAAAAGAGAAAAGAAAAGAACAAAAAAAAAGGGTTAGCCGGGCCAGCCGAGCCGGCCCAGCATTTTTCTGCCGCTCGCGCAGCACGTACCAGCCCAGCCCGCAGCCTTCCCTCCACCCACTGCCATGCGGGCCCCACCCGTCAGCGCGCCCTCCCCAACCTCCGGCCGAAACCGCCGCAGCGCCCACGACGAGCACGGACGCCTCCACCTCGCCACGCTCCCCACTCCCCCACGCCTCGCAACGGCCCTCCGAGACCTCCCCTTAAATCCCCACACCCCGCTCCTCCATCTTCCCCAACCCACGCACACCACACCGCCCCCAGGCCGCCGGATTTCGCCGCGAAGACCACCATGGCCGCCGCCGTCCTTCACTGATTCCGGTGAGCACAGACTGCCCCGCTCCCTCTCGTCCATCCCCTCGACTTCGCCGCCCTTTCGCGCACCTCCCTGATGTTTTCCGTCCCCTGCCGTGCACTAGATCGAGCGGAGCTTCCTCGACCGACGCCACCGTCCGCTGCCGCAACTCCGGCAAGGATCCACCGACGCCCCGGAGCTTCCCCGACCACGCCATCGACCCCGCCTCGAGCTCCTCCACCTTCTGGTGAGTCCGCAGCATCCCTGGCCCTCTCCCCGTCGCGTCCATGCACGCCGGCAATGGTGCCGCCGTCGCCGGAACCGCGCCGGCGCAACGCGCCGCTCTGCTTAGGTCGCTAGGATCTCGACCGTCCGATCGCGATCGGACGGCTACCATTAGTTCACTTAAGCAAACCGGTATGGGCCAGTGGCGTTGCGCCACGTCGCCCTATTCGATTTAATTCGTCTGGAAATTGAGAAATAAAAACAGAAAATGATTCAAACTTCAAAAATTCATAACTTTCTAACCCTAAGTCCAAATTTAGCAAACTTTATATCACTGAAAAGCTATTGACATGTAGTTTACTGTGGAATCATTTGTTTTGCATTTTGCATCTGTTAAAATTGATCTTTTTGCAGAGAGCCATTTCGGCCATTTAAATCAAAACTTGAGTTTTAAAAATTATTTTGGATGAATCTTTTTGGTAAATGTCAACAATTAACTCCTCTGTCCAGAGAGCCTAACACACTATTTTATCTATTAATAAGAGTTCAAAGGTATCAAATTTACTTGTAAATGCTCTAGTATTTCAAAAAATTCAATTAATAACAATGCATTAAACTTTGCTCATTTCATCATGCATCATTTAAAAACCAGAGAACTAATAAAGTGTACTACTCTTTTAATAATGTTGTTTGCATCCATACATGCATAGCATTGTTTTTGTAATGTGCATGTGTATTGAATTGTCGTATGTTTGTTGTCTTTTAGATTGTGCGGAGTGTCTCACGTGTTGTGAAGAGTGTAACTACAACTCTTCAGTTGGCCAAGGCAAGTGACACCATAAAAGTCCTACTACTTTTACTACTATGCACTTAGTGTTTTCAGTAGTATGCATGATAGGCTTGTTACTGAATATTATACTATGCTATGCTCCTATTAGTGTGTAGCCATCCCCCACCCAGAACTTTGTAGTATGGAACTTAGTATAGTCATGCTATGAAAAATGTTTTGATTAGTTGGATAGTGATGAAAACTAATAACTAATCAATGAACTACCTGGGTGCTGGTTGGAGAACCATGGTGGGTGACTACTCAGGGGGTCCATGTCTATGGTTCATGTCTATGGTAATTTGCCCTTGGTGGAAGTGCACAATTGTGGAAAGTCACCCAGGCTTAAAGAGATTGTAGACTCTCCTTGTTCAGTAGCTTCTAGTGCAGCCACATGTCATATGGGCTCTGTCTTGACGGAGTAGGTTGTGAGAACCCGAATTCCTCGTGACCAGCAGATGTAGTGGGTGTAGGTTGGAGTGGGTCCGAGGTAAGGGCAATTGCTCCTGAAAAGTCTTGTCCTGGTCTTCTTTCTTCCATTGCATAAATGGTTGCAATGGAGGATGGAATGATTGGGTCTTGTGGTGAAAGTGCACACCCTCTCGAGAGTTTAAAACTAAGTATGCTTAGCCGTGTCCCCGGTTATGGACAATTTTGAGCAACTAGACTGGGAAGCTGTTGAAGATCTCCTCATCCCAATTTCTAAATTAAAACTTGAGGGTGAACAAGGGATGGGAGCTCACTGTTTTCTATCAGTGGTGCTTGCCATGAATAGTTGTCAAAGGTGTTCACTGATGTCTATCAGTGGTACTCTTTGTCTATGATGAAAATTGTTTTACAAATGATAGGATAAAACTGGCTTTATGCAAATCAGCCTCAAAACTCCACTTAGCCAAATATTCATGTAGAATTTAGGTTGCCATTTATATCCACATAAGTGTCAGCTTGCCATCACAATTCAATTGTGCTGACCCATATAGTTGGGCTGTAACTCACCGTTGCAGGTCCGTCAGACGATGAGTAAGGTTGCGACAGGGTTTCGAGTCTACAACCAACATGCTTGCCTGTGGCACATGAAGATGATGGGCTCACTGTATCATTTGCTTTCCGCTATGTGTTTACTTTGGTTTGAGCTAGCCTTCGGCTATGCACCTTGTATCGAATCTTTTAAATTCTGGATCATCGTGTAATATACTTTGATACAATGTTATGGTATTGCATCTCAAACTGTGTGTGCTAGCAAGTCGATCCAGGGACTAGCACATTACACGGGGAATCCCAACTTTTGTTAAAAGGTGGGGGTTCTACAAATTGCCAAGTGGGGAATAGAGATGGGGCCTTATCACATTGACTATGTGCCTCGTACAGCTATCAAATCTCAGGCGTATGGCATAGGAGATGAGCATCAAGCATATTAATTGTTATGGGGATTCAGATCTTGAGTCACAGCAAGTTTCAGGAACATGGGATAGAAAAGATGCGACAATGGCGGCTTACAGGAGAGAGGTGGACAGGGTAGCCGGGTTTTTCTCAGGCTATCAGGTGGATCATATTGACCGCAGGAAAAATGACGCTGCAGATGCTTTGTCAAGACTCGTCTCACGCACAGAGCCGGTTCCACCCAACGTTTTCTTGGACGAGCTATGGACTCCATCAGTCAAGCCTCAGGGCGTAGAGGAACTGGCGGGTCAGGAAGACCCGGATTCGCAATTGGTAGGAGCAACTCACGAAATTCCAGAGTGGACAGAACCTTATTTGGCGTATCTTTTGCGTGGAGAGCTGCCAGAGCAGGAAGTTATATCCCGGCAAATTGTGTGCCGGGCTAAGGCCTATGTAGTTATTGATGGCGAGTTATATAAGAGAAGTGTTTCTGGAGTATTTCAGAGATGTGTGTCTGGAAAGGAAGGCCGGCAAATTTTGAAAGAGATTCATGAGGGAGATTGTGGTCATCATGCTTCAACAAGGTCTTTAGTAGCAAAAGCTTTCAGACACGGCTTTTCTGGCTCACAGCTCAGGCAGACGCAGAGCGCTTGGTGAGTAGATGTGATGGTTGCCAAAGATATGCAAGGCAAATTCATGTGCCGGCTCAGGAGTTGCGAACAATACCCTTGACTTGGCCCTTTGCAGTTTGGGGGCTTGATATGGTGGGTCCTTTTAGCATGTCTCCTTGCAAGAAAACCCACCTCTTGGTTGCCATTGATAAGTTTACAAAGTGGGTTGAGGTGATGCCTGTTACTAATTGTGAAGCAGCTACAGCAGTCAAGTTTTTGAAGCAGATCATACACAGGTTTGGGTATCCTCATAGTATCATCACAGATAATGGTACTAACATGTCCCTTGGTGAGATGGCAAAGTTTTGTGGAAATCAGGGTATACGTTTAGACGTTGCTTCAGTTGCTCATCCACAGGCCAATGGACAAGTAGAACGAGCAAATCAGGAGTTGCTTCGAGGTTTGAAACCACGTCTCCGGTTCCGTGTCTCAGAGCTGCTGGAGCGTGGGTTGAGGAGTTGCCATCAGTAGTTTGGGGAATCAACACAACACCAAACAGATCCACAAAGATGACCCCTTTCTTTATGGTGTATGGGGCAGAGGCAGTTTTGCCAAGTGATATAATTCATGACTCGCCTCGCGTGGCGGCTTATGTTGAAACAGAAAATGAGCAGACCCGGCAGGATTCTGTGGACCTGCTTGAGGAGAAGAGAACAAGCACTGGAGAGATCAGCAGTATATCAGCAAGATTTGAGGCGGTATCATAGTCGCCGGGTTAAAACTCGCACTTTCCAGGAGGGAGATTTAGTGCTACGATGGGTGCAATCCAGAGAAGGGATGCACAAGTTATCTCCCCCTTGGGAAGGGCCCTTCATCATAAGCAAGAAATTGAACAATGGTTCATATTATTTGGTGGATGCAAGAGAAAAGTCCGAGTCTGTTAATGACACATCGCACTCTACCTTTTCATTGGAAGAGCGTGAGAGGCCATGGAATATTGCGCAGCTGCGCCCATATTATACTTAGCATGAGAAAGAGATATGAGATGTAAAACACGATGTAACAGGCAGCAGGTTTCAGACGCGCTCTTTTCCTTACCAGGGTACCTAAGGGGACTGGAAGGTTTTTAATGAGGCGGCTTGCTGACCTAACCTTTTCTATCAATAAAGTGAAGGTTGAACAGAAATTTGTGTTTTTTCGTTTCTTTTTTGATGTTTGATAATAGTGTTGCATAGTTCTATGATTAAGTTTGGTCTTGGGGGCTTGTCCTTGGGGGCTCGCCCAAGACCCGGCTTTTTACGGTCATCCGGGTCTCGATGTTTCGTGACCCGGCTGTGCAGTTTTTGTTCAGTATCCATAACTTTGGATTCAGAGGTATGAAGGTGAAGTTTACGTTTTAGTTGTTTATGTTTTTGTCATAAGAATAAGTGCATAGTTATCTTTGAGGACGCCCAGAGAGCGTGTCCCACCAGTATGAGGATCAATGGGGTAATGTTGCATAGTTAAGCCATTACTTTATAAACATTGATCCAGGTCTTGGGGGCTCTACTACAATAGTTTGCAGCTGCAATCCCAAGACCCGGCTTTATGCCACTAGTTTATTCTTGGTTATCTTGCTGTTGAGCTGATGTGACTCGCAATTTTATGGCCTGATTGCTCACCTGGAAATTCAATCAACCATGAAGCCCATTGGGACTTGGTTCGACCCTGTTTTTCTCAGAGAAGTAGCGACAGGGTATCCATGCGAAAGCCGGCTCACAGTTAAAGAAATCAAAAGGGTCATCAAAACCACAGAAGAGGCATATTTCATAGCAAAAGTTTGAGAATAGCATAAAAGTTTCATCAGGTGCATAGGCGCACCATCACAGGCATAGTGCAGACAGTGCAAAAGTTATTACAATAACGCCCAAAGGGCCGAATAAGATTGTTTTCTTGCAGAGATAACAGCATCTGCGTAAGTTTTCAAGCTTTGGCTTCAGGAGCCGGGTCACGGGGAGGAGAGCCGGTTGGTTGTTCTTCGGGTCTTTGCCGGGTCCTCTTCTTCGGCGGCCGCCGGGTTAGCCTCTGGCTCCTTGGTCTCGTCGGTTTCTTTGGCCTTGGTCTTGCGCCGGGTGATTTTTCGAAGTGGCTGGAAGAAGTTTTCATCATCTTCTTCAGCTATCGCCCGTGACGGAGGAGGAATAACTGGCGTAGAGGAGCTGGGAGCAGTGGAGGTACCAGGAGCATTTTTGCCGGGTCAATGGAATCCTTATAGCTTTGGAGGAGATCGACGCGTTGTGGCTCGTCATCCATGATCTCTTCATCATTCTCAGATATCCAAGCTGCAAGTGGTGAGCTTCATCTTGCTGGCAATACAGTGGCAACGTGCCGGGTTTGCTTCACAACCCGGGCATAGCACTTCTTATCGAACTCCTTGCCATCAGTGTCAAACTGAGGAAAGCCCTTCTTCAGTGGAGCCGGGTTTAGTGGGGATGGTAGGCCTTTGCCAAGGCAAGACCTCGCATCACCCCGGCCCTGCAAGCTGATCTCTTGAGCAGATGGATCCATTGCGGCATTGTTGACAGATGCCCAAGGACTTCAGTGTACTTGCTTGGCGGGTTCTCCCAGAGCCTAGCGGCTTTGATGACCTCGCAGCTGCCAAAGTACAGCTGACGGGTCAGCGTGTACATGCATTTGATCTTCTCTGCAGCGGTTTTGCGGAGGTTACCATCACGAGGGCCTGTGTAAGAAAAGCGTAACAGTGAAATTTCAAAAACCGGGTCTGCTTGATCAGTTTAGGTTGAAATTCAAAGGTAGTGCTTACCCACTAAAGATTCAACCATTGAGGTGATCATTCTTTTTAGCCGGGTCAGCTCGTTGTTGGTTTCATCCAGCTGCTTCTGCAGGGTCTCCTGTTGCTCCTGGAAGTTCTCCTCGTTCTCCTGCATGTCCTTCTTCAGATCGGAGTTTTCTTGCGTCAGGGCAGTAATCTTTTCTTCCAAGGCCTGGAGTTGAGCTGAGTGATCAGCCCGGGTCTCAGATTCAGTTTGGCAGCGTCAGTGAGCCGGGTGATCTCAGCCTGGGCCTTGGCATGGTCTTCCTGTTAAGATGCAAAAAGTTATGTTAGTCCCAGGTCGCCGCAGGCGTGCAACCCGGCACTTGGGGGCTACTCAGTTTGAAGTTCAATTGTTCAACGTAATAAAGAAGTCCCAGGTTGCTGCAGGCACACAACCCGGCACTTGGGGGCTACAGTGTTCAAAGTTTTATGTGAAAATGGGCAAGTTTTAAATGATGGAAGTTTTTTAGTCCCAGGTTGCTGTAAACAGACAACCCGGCACTTGGGGGCTACAGGTTTGAAGTTTTTACCTAAGGAATGCATATTGTAAGCACCAAGCTCATCACAAGTGATGAACTTAGAGCTTGGGGGCTACTTAGGGTATAGTTATGCAAGAAAATATACAGGCAAGAAGTAAAAAGGTACCTATATCGTTTTTGGATTAGGGCGACCAGTTCTGTCTCCAGGGTCTTGTGTTGAGCTAGGCGAGAAAAATATTCGTCACAAAGTGCTGGAACAGACATGGTGTCCAGAGCCGGTGAATTTGAGGAGGAAGCCGGGTTCTTGTTCTTGGCAGGAGTTGCCGGGTCAGCATCTGGGGCTGGCACCTTGGCAAGAGTCTCAGGGCATTTTGTACTGGAACGTGCCGGGTCCCAGTAACCTGCACTTCATCTTCTTTAGTCCCAGAGCCTAACCCGGGCGATGAGCAGCTGGGGAGGATTCTGGCACCGGGTCAACAATATTTTTTGGAGAAGCCGGGGGGTTGCTTGCTCCCTTGGCTCGTCTTGTCCTCGGTTCTTCATATGTGCCTCCATAGGAGAAGGCTCTGTGGTTGCTGGAGGAGGAGACGCCGCGGGAGGAGATTCCGGGTCTTCATCCATAAAAGCCTGGCACTGGAACAAATAATGTCTTAGTTAAACAAGAATGGGACAGTGAAGTATAAAGATATGGAAAAGATGTGTGAAATATTTCTAACCCGGCGTTGATCTGGAAATCCTCGGGTGTGCTAACACCATCCGAGGAAGAATCTGACAAACGAGATGGTTTAGGAACCCGGATCTTGCCAGCTAAAGGGAACTGTTTGCTGGGCGTCTTCTGGATGGATTTGGCCCAGCTTGATAAAGAGCGTTGAGGGATACCTGGGCTCAGGGAAGCTTGGCTTGTAGAAGACCGGGTTCGGCGTCTCTTGTTCGCCTCAGCCTCCTTCTCAGCCCCTTTTCCTGTGATTGTGCTTAAGTTTGAAATGAGTTCATCATGAAGATTGAGAAAAGAGAATGTGGTACCTTGGCAATGGTGGCCCGGGTCCTCTTCTGAGTAGGAGCTGCAGTAGCTTGGGACCCGGCGCTACGTCAGAAGCCGGGTCAGTGGGGCCTGGAATAAAATTTGCCGGGTTATCAGTAGAGGTGTCCTTGTTGGGGACTTCGTTGTTAATCAACTGGAGGAAGAGCCGGCCTACGGAGTCTAGCTCACCTTCTTCTTCGTCGTCTTCACTTTCTGTGTCCTCCCCATCAGGAGAGGATGTAGGGGTAAAATCCACGCTCCACCACTTGGAGTCCTGAGAAAAAGCAGTCACAGTAAATAACAGTCTATGGATGAGTTTACCGGGTTAAAGTAAACAAAATGGATTGAGTATTGGCTTTACCGTGGGGGGTTTGTTCTTGGCACTAAATGGGGCGAGCCCGTTCAGTGCAATGGCGTCTTTCTTTTCGCCAAGTAGTCTCTTGGCATTCTTCACGAGCTGATCATCAGTGAGCGTCATCTCAGAGTAACGCATATTGTCTGTGGTTTCACCAGTGTACTGGCAAATTAGCCGGGTCCTGATGCTGAGTGGCTGGATGAACCAACCGATCCAGCACTTGACCAGATCTGTGCCCTTGAGACCATGGGCGAGTAAGCTCTGGCCCGGCGAAGAATGGGCTCGAGCTTGACCCGCTCGGCGTCATCGGTAACTATTCATCTTGGCGTCATATGTTAAGCCCGAGTTCCGGAAAGCCGGGTAACGGGCATCGTCAGATTCTGGTGAAGTGTCTTGCAGTAAAAATAGTGTTTGCCACCCCTTGGGATGGCTGGCTAGAAGAAGAGCCGGGAAATCGCACTCCCTTCGGCGCTGGATTGCAACTCCCCCATATGGAAGTACTTGATCCTTGCGAGAGGGGTTGCAGTAGAAAACTCGAGGAACAACTCGAGGCTTGGAGCCATTTGCAGATAATCTTCGCAGAACACCACAAAGTTGCTGATGTTCAACATGGAGTTGGGCGCGATGTCTTGAGGCCTAAGGCCGTAGTACTTCAAGACCCGGCGAAAAAACAGGGAACCCGGGGGGCGAAGGCCGCATGAACGTGGTCGAGGAAAACCACCACTTCACATTCCTTGGGGCTGGGGCGGATTTCTTCTCCAGCAGCACGCCATTGGATCTCATCCTTCGGAGGAAGCTCGCCGCAGTTCACATATTCTTGAAGCATCAAGTTGGTCACTGTGGACTTGGTCCAGTTGACCTGAGTAGCAGCGGGGGCGGCGGAGCCAGATGCACCGGCATGGGTGCTGTGAGGTTTCTTAGCGAGCTTCTTCGCCGCACGGGGAGCTCTGGCCTTGGCTTTGTCCTTCACCATGGCTGAGAAGCTTCAAGGTTCTCTGAGCACAGCAATGGAGGTGTGAAATCCCAGTTCTAGATGTAGATGCGTGGAGAGGGAAATGCAAAGCAAATCTGGACGAGATTCAAGTTGGAATCAATTGCGGAGCACGGATATGTGGAGTAATCGTACCTGTAGATCTTCTTGCGGAGATTGGGAAGCTCGATTTCAGATTGGATCCGCAGTTGCTACAGTGTGCGCGAGGAAGAAGATGAACTGGATGGGGAAAAGTGACCGTGGTGTCTCTTGGTCTCCTATTTATAGGCGCAGTGAAAACCCTAGGGGTGTTGTGGTAAAAAGTGAAGAGTAAGGATCTTTGACTAAAAGTCAACGACAAACGGAATGAGATAATTACGGAGTATTAAATGATAAGATCGTGATTAAGATGGATAAGGATGGAGTTATAGTTGGGAGATAATTTTCACTAAGTGTTGAAAGTGAAACCCGGGCGTCGGACCCGCAAGAGATAACCGGGTTACGACGTAAACCGCCAAAAAGACTGGCCAGCAAAGGAAAAAGAGATATGTTCTGATATTAAATTTGTTATGTGTTATCTTATGTTTCAGGTGATTAACCCGGCTGGCCAGGATATCAGCTCTGCTCAAAGAAGCATATTCAAGAATAAGAAGCAGAGCATGCCCACCTGGCAACAAGTTAATCTGGGGGCTACTGATGGGGGGATAATAACCCGGTAGGCCCATGAAGAGGGAAGCATGACCCGCCAGGCAGGAGGCCCGGCCAGGCCAGCTAACCATCAACATGGGCCGGGTTATGTTGCTGGGCCAGAGGCTTTGGCGGTAACCGGTTCAGGAAGGGAAGTTCCTAGAAGACCAGAGGCGGTTCGGGACTTGGAGAACACGAAGGCTAGAAGAGCTAGAATAGGACTCCGAGTCTGGGTGGAGCCCGGGTTCATATTGTAAAGTGCCAGGAGACCCGGTCGTCTATATAAACCGGTCGCTGAGCCCTAGTGGAGGGAGGACTTACGATCCAAGCTTAGGCGAGAGAACCATCGAGAGAAAACACCACAACCTTGTAACCTCGATCGAGATCCGGCCCTGTTGTCGTAGCCGGGTTATCGAGATCGAGATCAATAACAAGATAGCAGGAAGTAGGTCTTTATCTCCAATGGAGAGGCCGAACCTGGGTAAACCTTTGTCCCTGCAATGCTAAACAATCTCCCAGACGCTAGTGTTGCCTTGCCCATCAACTCAAGCTACCCCAAAGTAGCATCTGCCGTGTTATCTACCCCACGACAGTTACTGATGGGGGGGTAATAACCCGGTAGGCCCATGAAGAGGGAAGCATGACCCGCCAGGCAGGAGGCCCGGCCAGGCCAGCTAACCATCAGCATGGACCGGGTTATGTTGCTGGGCCAGAGGCTTTGGCGGTAACCCGGTTCAGGAAGGGAAGTTCCTAGAAGACCAGAGGCGGTTCGGGACTTGGAGAACACGAAGGCTAGAAGAGCTAGAATAGGACTCCGAGTCTGGGTGGAGCCCGGGTTCATATTGTAAAGTGTCAGGAGACCCGGTCGTCTATATAAACCGGTCCCTGAGCCCTAGTTGAGGGAGGACCTTACGATCCAAGCTTAGGCGAGTGAACCATCGAGAGAAAACACCACAACCTTGTAACCTAGATCGAGATCCGGCCCTGTTGTCGTAGCCGGGTTATCGAGATCGAGATCAATAACAAGATAGCAGGAAGTAGGTCTTTATCTCCAATGGAGAGGCCGAACCTGGGTAAACCCTTTTGTCCCTGCAATGCTAAACAATCTCCCAGACGCTAGCGTCGCCTTGCCCATTAACTCAAGCTACCCCAAAGTAGCATCTGCCGTGTTATCTACCCCACGATAGTTGGCGCCGTCTGTGGGAATCGCGTCCAAAGGTGTCACCATCATGGGAGAAGCAAGGCAAGGAGTAGAGAACTATATTTTCGGCGAGATCACCCTCACCTCGCAAGGAGAGCCCATTGTTGATGATTTTGGCTGGGGGCCGGAATCAGATCTACTTGAATTAGGTGATGTTATTCCAATTGGCAAGCTTAACATTTTTGTTGGTATGGTTGCAACTAGATCTGCTAGTGATGGAGACTATGAATCTGTGTCAGGAGCTGCCACAATTGTTCAATCTGATGGAGAAGAATCAGTTGGTACGGCTGAAGATGAGCTGCCCTGGACGTGCACGAGGAGAGATTGGGAAACCCGGCTCCAATCCCGGGTGATGTGGTGGACTATGCTGATTCAGAATCGATCATGCCCTTGTTTGAAGGCCGGTTCGGATATGGAGTAGAAGAAGAGGACGAAGAGGAGCAAGAGTTCGTTCCAAGCCCGGTTAGGAGGGCGGCGGTTTACACCGCTCCTTCGATCAACGCGGGGGCATCACCGTCAACGGTCGTGCCACCAGCTTTTACTCCGGGTCCGCAGCAGCAACAATTGCCACCGGTGTTGGAGCTGGCGGGTCAAAGGGTCGACGGAGACCCGGCTTCAGTATCAGAGGAAAGTGAAAACATGGCGCGTTACAGGAATAGCTTCGGTTTTCTCAATAACCGAGCTCAGGGTGAGGAAAGAAACAATGCAACTGGGGCCCGGGCCATGTTTAACAATGGCCTGGTCCTAGATCCAACAGCACTTACGAGGATTGTTACTCCAGAAAACGTGGCAGCAAGAGCTATAGAATTGGATACAGCACGCCGGGCCTTGGAGCAGGTGCGCAGAGACACAATGGCAGAGAAAGAAGATATGGAGGTTAGGCGAAAGCGGTTAGAGGATGAGGAAAATCGTCTCAATGAGATGACCAGGGTACACCGGAGGAGGCACCAGAGCCAGCTGGCTCCTGGAGAAAACGCCATAAATCCAGCAGTATTATTTAGAACCCCAGAAGATCAACCAGTTGGTGTAACCCAGGTGGCTCCAGTTGTTAGAGCAACTATAGAACCAGACGGAGGAACAGGAGCAGCTGGAGTTGCAGTTGCAGCGGCGCCGGGTCTTCTCGCTGGGGGAGCCAGGGGAAATCCGGGTCTGCCGCCCAGGACACCAAGGTTTCACACGCCAGCAGGTCACTATTCCAATCCAACAGATAACGTATATGCCGCAACTTTAGCACTTGATCGTATTCCGTTAGGAGACTCGTCAGCAGAGGTTGAAGCTCGGTGTGCCATTGACATGTTGCGTACTGCGGTTGCTCAGCAAGTTCAGTATTCAAAAGAGAAAAGCGTGCTTCATTCCACAACATATCGTAGCAAGAGTCGCCATGGGGGAACCCGCCATTGGCCGGGTTTGCCGCGGAACAGCAGCAAAACCCGCCCCAGCAGAACCAGAACCAGAATAATCAGCAGTATCAACCCGCCCCAGCAATTTCTGTGGCTTAGCAGATAGTCAATAGATCGAGAGTGGAAAGAAATGCAGCTAATGCAAACCCGGCAGTATCTGCCGCTGGAGCACCACAAGGAGGACCGGGTCCCATTCCAGCAGCATCTGCAAGCTCGCCAGGTAACATTAATCTTTTAGCAAGTTCTTCCACTTTGGTAGGGCCCAAATGTCTTTCAGATGCCATTAGAGCAGAGCCTTTCCCTGAGAAGTTCAAGGAGCCAAGCAAGATTGCCAATTATGAGCCGAGCACAGACCCGGCGAGTTGGTTGAGCAGCTATGAGATGGCGATGTGCATACGCAATGCCACAGAAAATGTTTGTGCAAAGTATATGCATTTGATGATGATTGATGGTGCAGCAAAGTTATGGTTCAAGAATCTGCCAGAGAAATCTATCAATTCTTGGGATGAGTTGAAAAAAAATTTCATCAAACACTTTCAGGGCACATGCAAGCGTTTATTTTCCATAGAAGATCTTGATCGTTGCGTACAGAGGAAGGACGAGTCAGCTCGTCACTGGATGGGTTGGGTCACGGAGATCCTGCACTCTTCATCGGGTATCGAGCCCAAGGATGCAATTTCATCAATGGAGAAAACTTGCAAGTACGCTCTCTTGGTCCAGAAGCTGGGCCGCATGAAGGAAGGACACCGGGTTAAGCCCGTTACTATGGCAGAGTTGATGGATGCGTGCAACAGACATGCAGCCACGGATAAAACTCAGGACGATAGTGAGGAAGAAAAAGGGAAAGGTGTTGCGAACAATGGAGGAAAGAACAATGGCCCGGGAAACAATAACAACAGCAATCAGAACCAGCACAAGCGTGGGCATCTGGAAGGAAACTCAGAGCTAGTTGCAAATGCACATGCCGGGTTTCAGATGCAAAGGATGGACGGGAATCTATCTTCTATTATATTATTAAGACAACAAACATTGGATGGCTCAGATTTGTCACGGTAAAACTACAATGCATAGACGGTTAAGATTTAAAATCTGCGGCAAGGCATGTCCGGCCACAACACCTACGTGAAACAACCAAAAAGCTATACTTAAGCTAAGCGGCCAGGATGCATCCCTTTTAGGATTCTGTGGAATTTGTTTGAGATATATATGGACTCTTATCCCTACCTAAAATACGAGAGTACACGTTCCCTTCCGCCCATATATATATATGTCGTCATTGGTACGTGTCGCTTTGCTAGGATCAACACGCTAGCGATTTCGACGCGTCAGTATCGCGATGGGATGTTGTGTGGATCTGAAGACGTCGCCTAGCATCCCGGCCAGCATAAAGCCTCCAATCGATGAGCTCGACAACGTCGATCTCCCTCCGATGAAGCTAGCTGATGTGCCATCTCGGTGTCATCTGCTGGCTGATGTGCCGGCCATGCTGAAGATTAGATCGATCGATCTATGTTGCAGGGAGTTCATGACCTGTCCGGATAGAGATGCGTTCGTGTATTGCAAAGGAGGTTGATCGCTTGAAGCCGGCGGTGGGCAATGATCGAGCTTGCTGGACGATGAGCTCGAAGCGACAACGTCGATCTCCCTCTGATGAAGCTAGCTGTAGGAAAGGATGACACGATCTCGCGTCATCTGCTGGCTGGTGTGCCGGCTATGCGGAAGATCACATCGATCGATCTATGTTGCTGGGAGTTCATGACCTGTCCCGGATAGACATACGTTCGTGTATTGCAAAGGAGCTTGATCGCTTGACGCCGGCGGCGATATGACAAGCTATGGAGCAACGATTATATATTATGCACACATGCATAACTGCAGATGCACATAGGGCAATGATCGAGCTTGCTGGAAGTAGCTGCAAGAAAGGCCAGCGTCCCTGCCATAATTATTTATCGTTAGGATACGTGGTCAACCACGTACTGCTCCCCAACGGGGCACACACAGTGCAGTCAGCACTGAAGCTGACGGCCGGCCGGCAAGATGCAGCCTCGCCGGCAGCTTCAACAAGCATCAGCTCCAAGAGAATGGCATAGCATAAATCAGATAAATGGGAATTTTAGTGAGTATAGTCAATGGATTGGATACATACGTGAAAGAGAAGAAAACGGGTATTTTACTTCCTCAAATATATATTTTGGACCGTGATTTATCCTCAAATATGTTGTGAGAAGATTAGTGCTTGGACAAAAAACAACTAATTGTATGGCAAATTATTCTGATTTATCCCGCTCAGTGGGAGGACATGATGCCAATTGTAGAAGTATCATCAAGCAGAGATAAACATCTTACTAATGGGCACTTGCCGACATGTTTAACGTTGCACGAGTTTACATAGCAGATAGAGATATGTGAAATATTTAGCATTTGATTTTAGATGTGCTGATTTTGTTTCCTATCGAGAAGAAAAACTGTTATTTCTAGCATGTTTTACTGGGATAGAGCAGTCATGTTCCTATTAGAATTATTTGTGAGCTCCATAAAAAGGGATAGGGCATTCATGGCTTGAGTCGGAGGATATACAAGCCTAATTGTATTCGGTGCTCGGTGGAATTTGTGTTTTTAACCAGTTCTATTAATTCCTGTAAGTTAGAAATCTTGGCTGATTTTTGTATCTTGATTAATAGGCGAATTGTGGAGGTTAAGGAGAAGGAACGGAGGACTACCGAGGAGATACTGTACGCGCCGGTTGTTCAGAAGTTTGTTGAAGCTGGCGTCTCTTTTGTCCTAGCTCTCTCACTCTATTGATGCTTATGGTAGAGTTGATCAGTGGGCAGAGCATGTGGAAAGGAAGCTTGAGCGTTTGCACTCACATGAGGCATATGAAATGATCGAGACCAACTTAAACCCCATACTGGGGCAGCGGCAAGCTGATGCCACTGTCGCCGCCATGTAACCTTGCATGATGTATGGTTATTTCCTCAAGAGAGTTGATCAGAGGTTTCAGCTAGAGAAGTCAACGAAGAGCCTCCCCTGGGGATCAGACGACGATGCGCTCAATCAAGTTAATACGGCTGACTCACGGCTCTCAGCTCAGACTTACAGTTTTCATCTAGAGGCGGAGTCCTGGACTTCCTCTAATCTTAGCACAGAAGGGCTTGGCTAATCTGTCAAGGCTTGCCGTCTCAAATCGTATGTCATGTCGCTTGATCCAGACACGTTACAAACTTATTCAACAATTTGGTCGAAGGTGGTATTTGGCATCATAGAGAAGCACTTTATTTGGGAAACCGGAGATTGTCATTACTCCAGAAGGAACTGTCGATTCGTCCAAGGATGAGTATGTCAGGATAAGCTTCTCAGGGTTGCGAAGGCTGATCTTAGAGGTTGTTACTTTCGGATCCTTCCTTTGGGATGTCGAGAGCCATCTGGATTCAAGGTACCATTTTGTCACCAACTAATTGGTTCCCGATAATGTATATTCATGGCATTTGTAGTTTGTCTGAAGTTCACTGAAGATTGTTGTACAGTGGTAATTACCCTGTGTTGTATGCCGACAAACCTTTGATTATGGAATCACATCATTGTAAAGTGCAAATTTCATTAGACGGGAACTCAGCAATTTTTTTAAAGTGAGACCATAGCAACCTTTTTTCCCGTAATTCTTAGAGGTTACTCAATTGTTCCAAGGGATTCATTATATCATATATGTTTGCTGCCAAATCAGTGCACATATCAAGTTTGGTTCTCCTCACAGTATAAATCTTTGTGGACGGCAGAACGGTTCAACCTTTTGTAGTTTATGTTCCACCAATTATTTATTGCTCCTCCGATTAAACAGGAAAGATAGAATTTTAAAAAATTCCGGTTTTGTTGGTGCGGTTGCATCAGCAAAGATTTTTAGCAGGTACAGTCTAATAATAAAGGTAATATTCCCACAGTTTGAGGGATGCAACATTTACTAATTGGAAACGGAAAATAATAATCAGCATTAATTAGTCATCTAATTAGAAAAGATGTGCATGCTAACAAAGAACATGTTATAAAGTAAGCCAAAGAAATGATTTAGAAAATTTCAATGGATATATAAGGATAGCTGCACTGCCTTAGTGTCTAAGTGATTAAAACTACTTGCTATATAGTCAATAATAAAATTGTTGTGCTGTCAACGTGGAAGTATAGGAAAGCTCACAAATTGATTCTCGCAATTCCTATATGTATTTTGGCTTCCTATTTCTCTCATACTGCTCACAAAATGGAATCAATTAGAACAAAAGTCATATTACATATGAAGGTTCAAACTATGTCTGTGCTAGCCACGCAATTGCGCGGGCGACCCAGCTAGTTATCAGGAAAACATAGGTTATCAGGAAAATAGAGGTTATCAGGGAAACAATGGTAATTACAGTGGTGGAAATAGTTATCAAGGAACATGCCCAATGAGCACTGAAGAGGCCTTCAGGATGCCGTGTCCTCGTCATAGCAAGAACGGCAGGCCCGCCAATCATTCATTGGCCCAGTGTGTAGATTTGAACAGGTGGAAAAACAATGAGATTCAGAGAGCTCTGCAAGGAGCAAACAGGAGTGGAGGACCCGGCCCGAGTGCTAACCCGGCTGCGGGGCCTCTAACTGGAGCAAACGCGGTACCAACTGGAAATACAGGACCCGGCCAAAATACAGGTAATCAGGGTGGATTCTCGAACCAGCCGAGGCAACTTGGCCAATATCATATATATACCAGTGGCACGACCAAGAGAGAGAGAAGATAGTCAAAAGGGCAGTTAATTCAGTGGCTGTAGGGGTACCAAGGTATTTGAGATGGTCAGAGCATACTATTACTTGGAGCAGAGCAGATCACCCGGATGTGGTGGAGCACCCGGGTCTGCTTGCGTTAGTTGTGGCTCCTCAAGTTCATGGCTTTGAGTTAAAGAAGGTTTTGATGGACGGTGGCAGTAGCATTAATATCTTGTATTGGGAAACATTTATGCGTATGGGTCTGAAGGAGTCACAGTTGCAGAAAACGTCAACAATATTTCATGGTATAGTTCCTGGGAAGTCAGCTACACCAGAGGGAAAAATTTCATTAGAGGTTGCTTTTGGCGAGTCTATCCATAACTTCAGGTCAGAGTGGCTCACTTTGAGGTGGTGAAATTTCCAAGTCCTTATCATGCGTTGTTTGGAAGGCCGGCTTTGCCAAGTTCATGGAGGCCGTGTTATGTATACTTGCAGTTGAAGATGCCGGGTCCCAAGGGGATCATCACTGTTCATGGTAACAGAGAAATTGCAGCAGAATGTGACGAGGGAGATGCAGCCCTGGCAGAGCGAACTTGTGCTAGAGAGGAGTTGAAAGCTTACAGGTCTAATCTTGACCCGCAGGACAACAAGCGCTCAAAAAACCAACAACAGAAGATGACAGGGCAAAGTTTAAAGCAGCAAAGGATACTAAGATGGTGGATTTTGTGCCTGGGGATTCCTCCAAGCAGTTCGCCATAGGGACCAGCCTAACTGATAAATAGGAAAGCGCGCTCATCGAGTTCATCCGTGAGAATCGGGATGTTTTTGCGTGGACACCTAGTGACATGCCAGGCATTCCGACTGAACTCGCTGAGCACCGTTTACATGTTGATCCAAAGGCAAGGCCGGTGAAACAAGGTTTGAGAAAAATGAATGCAGAGAGAAGAAAAGCTATAGGAGAGGAGATAGCCCGGTTATTGGAAGCCGGCTTTATCATGGAGGTTTTCCACCCAGAGTGGTTGGCTAACCCGGTTTTGGTTCTGAAGAAAAATAATGAGTGGAGGATGTGTATTGATTTTACAAGTCTCAACAAGCATTGTCCAAAAGACCCGTTCGCGTTGCCGCGCATCGACCAAATTGTTGACGCAGTGGCAGGCAGCGAGCTCTTGTGTTTTCTGGACGCATATTCAGGTTATCATCAGATCAAGCTTAACAGGCAGGATTGGGAAAAGACATCGTTCATCACCCCTTTTGGTGCTTTTTGTTACAAGACCATGACTTTTGGGTTGAAGAACGCAGGGCAACTTATCAGAGGTGCATTCAAAATTGTTTTCATGATCAGATTGGACGCAATGTGCATGCTTATGTGGATGATGTGGTGATCAAGTCAGAAAAAGCCGGGTCATTTATCAGTGACCTTACAGAAACATTCAAAAATTTGAGGAAGTACAAGATGAAGCTCAATCCTACAAAGTGCGTGTTTGGAGTTCCAGCAGGAAAATTGCTTGGTTTCATTGTGTCAGAGCGTGGAATTGAGGCAAACCCGGAAAAAATCAGAGCCATCCAGAGTTTGAAAAAACCTGAGGAATTGGCAGATGTTCAGAAGTTGACAGGATGTGTGGCTGCGCTAAGCCGGTTTATATCCCGGCTCGGAGAAAAAGTAATATCTTTGTACAAGTTACTCAAGAAAACAGACAATTTTGTGTGGAATCAGGAAGGCAGACGAGGCATTTGAAGCTCTGAAGAAACAATTATCAAAAGCGCCAGTTCTGGCGGCCCCGGGTCCCAAGGAACCCATGCTGTTATACGTCACTGCCGGGCCTCAGGCTGTGAGTGCTGTGGTGGTGGTCGAGTGTAAGGAGGAAGGCAAAGAAAACCCGGTTCAGAGGCCGGTCTATTATGTTAGTGAGGTGTTATCAGAGGCAAAGCAGCGCTATCCGCATTAGCAGAAGCTAGTTTTTGGTGTTTTCATGGCAAGTAGAAAGTTGAAATCATATTTTCAGGAGCATCCAATCACAGTGGTGAGTTCAATACCCTTAGCAGATATTATCAGGAATTCAGAAGCTACAGGAAGAATTGCCAAGTGGGGAATAGAGATGGGGCCTTATCACATTGACTATGTGCCTCGTACAGCTATCAAATCTCAGTCATTGGCTGATTTTCTTAATGATTGGACACAGTTGAGCGCACCACCTCTTGCACCGGGTCTCAAGCCTTGGGTTATGCACTTTGACGGGTCTAAGTAAGCACAAGGTTCAGGAGCTGGAGTTGTGTTAACTTCTCCCAAGGGTGATAAGCTGAGCTATGTTTTGCAAATTCACTTTGATTGCTCTAACAATGTGGCAGAATATGAGGCCTTGTTACATGGTTTGCGTATGGCAAAGGAGATGAGCATCAAGCATATTAATTGTTATGTGGATTCAGATCTTGTGGCACAGCAAGTTTCAGGAACATGGGATAGAAAAGATGCGACAATGGCGGCTTACAGGAGAGAGGTGGACAGGGTAGCCGGGTTTTTCTCAGGCTATCAGGTGGATCATATTGACCGCAGGAAAAATGATGCTGCAGATGCCTTGTCAAGACTCGGCTCACGCAGAGAGCCGGTTCCACCTAACGTTTTCTTGGACGAGCTATGGACTCCATCAGTCAAGCCTCAGGGCGTAGAGGAACTGACGGGTCAGGAGGACCCGGATTCGTAATTGGTAGCAGCAACTCATGAAATTCCAGAGTGGACAGAACCGTATTTGGCGTATCTTTTGCGTGGAGAGCTGCTAGAGCAGGAAGTTATATCCCGGCAAATTGTGCGCCGGGCCAAGTCCTATGTAGTTATTGATGGCGAGTTATATAAGAGAAGTATTTCTGGAGTATTTCAGAGATGTGTGTCTGGAAAGGAAGGCCGGCAAATTTTGAAAGAGATTCATGAGGGAGATTGTGGTCATCATGCTTCAACAAGGTCTTTAGTAGCAAAAGCTTTCAGACACGGCTTCTTCTGGCTCACAGCTCAGGCGACGCAGAGCGCTTGGTGAGTAGATGTGATGGTTGCCAAAGATATGCAAGGCAAATTCATGTGCCGGCTCAGGAGTTGCGAACAATACCCTTGACTTGGCCCTTTGCAGTTTGGGGGCTTGATATGGTGGGTCGTTTTAGCATGTGTCGGGGGAATACCTAATTGAGTATGAGCCGACGTACGAACTTATCAAGACGTAAGCTGGTGGAGACCTAACAGGGGCGGCTTAACTGGCGCGGCTTAACTGGTGCGGCTTAACAGGCGCGGCTTAACTGGCGCGGCTTAACTGGCGCAGACTTAACAGGCGCAGACTTAACTAGCGCAGGCTTATCTGGCAGGAGAAGACATAACTTGGAAGACACGAAATTACATTACTTAGTCTCCAAGTAGGACTCCGGCTCATACTTTCCTTGGGAGAGAAGTTTCCTTGTAACCTTGCGAGCCATCGTCTTTATAAGGTGGACTCCAAGGACCTAGAACCCCAAGCTAGAAAAAGCTCTCATACATCCAGCGAGAGGCGACTGGACACCTCGATCGCCAACTCCATTGTAACACCATATTCATATCAATATCAATCTAGGATAGGCAGGACGTAGGTCTTTACCTCGCATCGAGGGACCGAACCTGGGTAAAAAACATTGTCTTCTCGTGCCCTGCGATCTTTAGCTCGGAGACGCTCGATCGCTTAATCCCCAACTCTACGAAGTCATCTCCATGACATCTGCGTGACAATCCCACGACAGTTGGCGCCCACCGTGGGGCCTGCGGTCAAGAGCGTCATGTTCCGCGCTGGATCTTTGCCAGGGACGGAGGATTTCGTCATCAAGCTCGGCGACTTTGACATCACGCCGGTCTAAACGATTCGGCGGCATCAACATCTACATCAAGATCTACCTCAAGCTCGAGTAGGAAGCATGGAGAAATTCGACCACGCGATTCGGGGCTCAACTTCGACAACGCCCCTCACCCGCGGGTTACAGGACAGCAGCAACGCCTGCATGGCGGACATCACCGGCGGCGGCTCGAAACTCATCTCGACGATCCCTTTTGTGGAAAGATGCGAAATCGAGTTTCCTAGCAGCTGTTCTAAGGGCATTGGATTCCAACGGTTAGATCTCCGTGGGCGACTCAAACACTGAAGCCCTGTCGAAATCTGACGGAACTCCGCGCGACTTTGGGAAAATAATTATCGAGGTCGACTCGGACATCAATTCGAAGATCCCTCCGGTGGAAACCTGCGGAACACAATCGCGAAGCCCTCCAAGAAATTTGAGACAATTCCAACGGTTAGATCTCCCTCAGCGGCTCACGCACTGCAACAAGTTTTGTGTCTATGCGAGTTCGCGAAATTAAACAGGAAAACATCCGATCGGCGCAATACAACCCTCGTCCGAATCAAACACGATCAGGAGCCCAAGTTACTAGGAGGAAAGAAGGAAACAACTCAGCAAACCGGACCAACTCCAGGAATCGTGTTCGACTTAAAGTATTACTTGGGTCTCATACATGGATGGAGGAAGCAAAAAGAAAAAAAAAGAAAAATCATCTGGGATACTTTGGGACTCTACGTCAACACTGCCTCGCGCGTGCAGCAGCCGCGCCGGCGACTCGAAAGATAATTCAGCAATCAGGTCCCATACTAGGCCATCCCGATTGATTCCAATTAGCAAAGTCAGAGCGCAATCAGTTTTTGTCTCCAAGATAGATGGAAAGAAAGCAAACAGTCACACGTGAGTAGCTCAGAAAGTGAAGGAAGGCATCCAAAGGAGAAAAAAGATGCTAGTCGCCTTCATACCATTACGTACACATGCATGGATTTCACGTACAAGGTTAGGTACATACCCACGTTTGATTAAAATTTCAAAGAGAAAGGAAAGAAAAAGCATCCAAGCGGCAGTCAGCTCTCGAGCCGCCGGCGAGCTCCGTGACTCGCTGCAGTGACGGAAACATCTGCGACTTCTTCCTCCATTGACCTGTAGACTGAGCCGGCAGAATCACCATCTATCATCTGCAACAACACATTGCACAGGAAATAGAAAAAAGAAAAAAGAAGAATTATATCAAGAGAAAATAGCAACACACGTGGATCAAGCATAGTTCCCGAAAAGGACAAGCGATTTGAGTCCCAGCTTGCCACAACGCTGCATGAGTTTTACGCGAGCAGTAGCTAAAGAGAGAATCCAATCCATCCGTGCAATTCAGAGCAGCTGCAAATATCAGCATGATCATCACAGATTTGCCGCGGACTTCAACAACACGAAACGACGACTTCTATTCCGCGGCAATGACGATCCGACGAGTCGCCGCGGTCAAAATTCACTTTCACCATGGACAGCTTCAACTTGCTGCGGATACCATTGCGGCTACTTCATTGACATCTGCTGTCCACGGATTATATCGCGTCATTAACTCCAAGTGACTAATAATAAGATAAGTCGCTTTCATGCTCAAATTTACAGCCTTTTGCTTTCTCAATTAATATTGAGTTTCACCTTCGAGTCAATCTCGGAGGCTGCTTATCTAGTTTATGCGGCTTATTATCAATATCTCTACGATTCAAAATATATCGTGCCACAGACTTTAAGTTTAGATCATTTTGAATGCTTAAATTACATCCACTTCTTAAAGTAGAATATTGCAACCCACATAGCATTCGTCAAATTAGAGTTCTTTATAACTCGCATTACAAAGTCTAGCTATTTACAGGTTGCATTGAATATCAAGATCACCACTACATGTTCAAGCATTGATATTTGGCGATTTATTTGTCATTCTATGACTTCTTATTATATCAATTTATGATTGATCGTTATATAATTTCATGATTTATCATCATATCATTTTATTAATCACCATCGACTTATTGTCATATCAATTTATGAGTCGCATAGCGATTTACCCCCATATCATTTTATGAGTCGCAAACAGCTCATCATTACATCAGTATATGGGTCATTAACGAATCATTATCTTATCGATATTTGAGTTAAACAGGTGACTCGTTGTGTCACATTTACAGCTAATCAGAGTTGGTTATCATCAAAACTAATTAGAGCTCGTCACGGCTGTTGCAGCCATTAAACGCAATAATCCTGGTTATTCTCGCCTTAAGTCAGAAGTATCTTTACACTATGCGGCCAAAGTACTGGGGTGCGGTGTCAATCGAGTGTGATCGCCTATCATGGCCGCCAGCGACCCTGAACACGCATTTTTTACCTGGGAAATTCTGAGCCGCGCGAAGACCTACTTAACGGTAATAGAGATAATTCAGAAGGACTAAAGTACCCGCGTGTGGCGTCAATCGAGTCTGATGCCTATCATGGCCGTTCTCGACCCCGAACACACATTAGATTTGGGAAATACTGAGTCAAGTACATGCTATCATGCATCGTACAATATGCTATCATGCATCTTACCAGTTGCTATCATGCAGCTAATTGCTATTATGCATCCATTTGCTATCATGCAAAATATCATGCAACATATCATTTGCATCATGCAACATATCATTTGCATCATGAGACATATCATTTGCTATCATGCAGATTATACTATGCTATCATGCAGGATACCATATGCTATTATGCGGAGTAATAACTTTTTATCATAATTATTACCAGCCGCCAAGGCTAACATATTATTATCAACTTATTATCATTGTTTCCTTGGGGGCTTTGTCTTTTGATTTAACAGGAACCTATAACTCGGCCGTACGAGTTTTGGCATGGCCAAATTTTTATGATTAAGATAATTATCTCCTTGTATTGGCTGTTGAAGCCACCATTATTTATTTAACTACAGCCACATCAAGTGGAATTTTTTAAGGATGATTCCTTAATTTATATCTAGAGTCTTGACTGGGATTATCTTTTTTCCTAGCTGCTCGACTAATATTTCACAGTTCGGAGTTTATAAGCAATTTCGCTCTACTCCAAATATCATTATTATCTTGAAAGCAACATTTTTGCTCAAGTTATTGCAGGATATGACATCAAGCAGGATGACAAAAGCATGTCTGCTTAACGCCTGGGGGCTAGGACAATTAAGTTTTTGTCTAACTTGAGATATTTTTTGAGTCCCGAGCAGCATGATCAAGCATGCAACCCGGCCCTCGGGGGCTACACATCCACCATGCATATCTGGCGGTCTTTATTATACTCATATACCATGATTATATGTAGATTTAATTTTTTGAAGCACATGAGAATATACATATCCATTTGCGAGTCAAACTAGCGACTCAGAAATCTTTTAATACATGATGTGGCTATATACCCTTGAGCCGCCATGATTCAACATGTGCTCAAATGGCTCGTCATGATAACATGACATATTATTATTCTAATGATTGCCCAGCTTATTTATGCCTATGGTCTTTTCTACTTCGATGTCTATGACTTAGCACCATATACATATTTGGCTAATATATCTTGATGCTCATAAGTTATTATTCTTATGATTTCAGCTCAGTCTTACATCCAACAGGAAAAGGTGGTTTTCACCAAAGGCTTCGTCAACACCTTATATAATTTTCGTGGAGAACTTATCGCGATTCTGCAGCTTCAATGCGACTAAACAGAAGTGTTCAAATAGAAAGTGAGGAAGACATGTGCATGGCCTCGAATGCCTGTGATAGTACATCAACAAACATATGCGAGTCAGCGCTTCTACATCAGCAGCTCAATAAGCCGCTACGCTCGCGCCTCATCATCGGTAAGTCACCAAGCTCTACATACTCAAGTCGGCAAAATCATCAACATCAAGTCAAGATCTTCCGCCTGACTCTACGAATCACCCGGAAGCTTGGGGGCTAATGTCGGGGGAATACCTAATTGAGTATGAGCCGACGTACGAACTTATCAAGACGTAAGCTGGTGGAGACTTAACAGGTGCGGCTTAACTGGCGCGGCTTAACTGGCGCGGCTTAACTGTTGCGGCTTAACAGGCGCGGCTTAACTGGTGCGGCTTAACAGGCGCGGCTTAACTGGCGCAGACTTAACTAGCGCAGGCTTATCTGGCAGGAGAAGACATAACTTGGAAGACACGAAATTATATTACTTAGTCTCCAAGTAGACTCCGGCTCATACTTTCCTTGGAGAGAAGTTTCCTTGTAACCTTGCGAGCCATCGTCTTTATAAGGTGGACTCCAAGGACCTAGAACCCCAAGCTAGAAAAAGCTCTCATACATCCAGAGAGAGGCGACTGGACACCTCGATCGCCAACTCCATTGTAACACCATATTCATATCAATATCAATCTAGGATAGGCAGGACGTAGGTCTTTACCTCGCATCGAGGGGCCGAACCTGGGTAAAAAACATTGTCTTCTCGTGCCCTGCGATCTTTAGCTCGGAGACGCTCGATCGCTTAATCCCCAACTCTACGAAGTCATCTCCATGACATCTGCGTGACAATCCCACGACGGCATGTCTCCTTGCAAGAAAACCCACCTCTTGGTTGCCATTGATAAGTTTACAAAGTGGGTTGAGGTGATGCCTGTTACTAATTGTGAAGCAGCTACAGCAGTTAAGTTTTTGAAGCAGATCATACACAGGTTTGGGTATCCTCATAGTATCATCATAGATAATGGTACTAACATGTCCCTTGGTGAGATGGCAAAGTTTTGTGGAAATCAGGGTATACGTTTAGACGTTGCTTCAGTTGCTCATCCACAGGCCAATGGACAAGTAGAACGAGCAAATCAGGAGTTGCTTCGAGGTTTGAAACCACGTCTCCGGGTCCCGTGTCTCAGAGCTGCTGGAGCGTGGGTTGAGGAGTTGCCATCAGTGGTCTGGGGAATCAACACAACACCAAATAGATCCACAAAGATGACCCCTTTCTTTATGGTGTATGGGGTAGAGGCAGTTTTGCCAAGTGATATAATTCATGACTCGCCTCGCGTGGCGGCTTATGTTGAAACAGAAAATGAGCAGACCCGGCAGGATTCTGTGGACCTGCTTGAGGAGAATAGAGAACAAGCACTGGAGAGATCAGCAGTATATCAACAAGATTTGAGGCGATATCATAGTCGCCGGGTTAAAACTCGCACTTTCCAGGAGGGAGATTTAGTGCTGCGATGGGTGCAATCCAGAGAAGGGATGCACAAGTTATCTCCCCCTTGGGAAGGGCCCTTCATCATAAGCAAAAAATTGAACAATGGTTCATATTATTTGGTGGATGCAAGAGAAAAGTCCGAGTCTGTTAATGACACATCGCACTCTACCTTTTCATTGATCTTTAGCTCGGAGACGCTCGATCGCTTAATCCCCAACTCTACGAAGTCATCTCCATGACATCTGCGTGACAATCCCACGACAGCATGTCTCCTTGCAAGAAAACCCACCTCTTGGTTGCCATTGATAAGTTTACAAAGTGGGTTGAGGTGATGCCTGTTACTAATTGTGAAGCAGCTACAGCAGTTAAGTTTTTGAAGCAGATCATACACAGGTTTGGGTATCCTCATAGTATCATCACAGATAATGGTACTAACATGTCCCTTGGTGAGATGGCAAAGTTTTGTGGAAATCAGGGTATACGTTTAGACGTTGCTTCAGTAGCTCATCCACAGGCCAATGGACAAGTAGAACGAGCAAATCAGGAGTTGCTTCGAGGTTTGAAACCACGTCTCCGGGTCCCGTGTCTCAGAGCTGCTGGAGCGTGGGTTGAGGAGTTGCCATCAGTGTCTGGGGAATCAACACAACACCAAATAGATCCACAAAGATGACCCCTTTCTTTATGGTGTATGGGGTAGAGGCAGTTTTGCCAAGTGATATAATTCATGACTCGCCTCGCGTGGCGGCTTATGTTGAAACAGAAAATGAGCAGACCCGGCAGGATTCTGTGGACCTGCTTGAGGAGAATAGAGAACAAGCACTGGAGAGATCAGCAGTATATCAACAAGATTTGAGGCGATATCATAGTCGCCGGGTTAAAACTCGCACTTTCCAGGAGGGAGATTTAGTGCTGCGATGGGTGCAATCCAGAGAAGGGATGCACAAGTTATCTCCCCCTTGGGAAGGGCCCTTCATCATAAGCAAAAAATTGAACAATGGTTCATATTATTTGGTGGATGCAAGAGAAAAGTCCGAGTCTGTTAATGACACATCGCACTCTACCTTTTCATTGGAAGAGCGTGAGAGGCCATGGAATATTGCGCAGCTGCGCCCATATTATACTTAGCATGAGAAAGAGATATGAGATGTAAAACATGATGTAACAGGCAGCAGGTTTCAGACGCGCTCTTTTCCTTACCAGGGTACCTAAGGGGACTGGAAGGTTTTTAATGAGGCGGCTTGCTGACCTAACCTTTTCTATCAATAAAGTGAAGGTTGAACAGAAATTTGTGTTCTTTTCGTTTCTTTTTTGATCTTTGATAGTAGTGTTGCATAGTTCTATGATTAAGTTTGGTCTTGGGGGCTTGTCCTTGGGGGCTCGCCCAAGACCCGGCTTTTTACGGTCATCCGGGTCTCGATGTTTCGTGACCTGGCGGTGCAGTTTTCGTTACAGTATCCATAACTTTGGATTCAGAGGTATGAAGGTGAAGTTTATGTTTTAGTTGTTTATGTTTTTGTCATAAGAATAAGTGCATAGTTATCTTTGAGGACGCCCAGAGAGCGTGTCCCACCAGTATGAGGATCAATGGGGTAATGTTGCATAGTTAAGCCATTACTTTATAAACATTGATCCAGGTCTTGGGGGCTCTTACTTCAATAGTTTGTAGCTGCAATCCCAAGACCCGGCTTTATGCCACTAGTTTATTCTTGGTTATCTTGCTGTTGAGCTGATGTGACTCGCAATTTTATGGCCTGATTGCTCACCTGGAAATTCAATCAACCATGAAGCCCATTGGGACTTGGTTCGACCCTGTTTTTCTCAGAGAAGTAGCGACAGGGTATCCATGCGAAAGCCGGCTCACAGTTAAAGAAATCAAAAGGGTCATCAAAACCACAGAAGAGGCATATTTCATAGCAAAAGTTTGAGAATAGCATAAAAATTTTCATCAGGTGCATAGGCGCACCATCACAGGCATAGTGCAGACAGTGCAAAAGTTATTACAATAAACGCCCAAAGGGCCGAATAAAGATTGTTTTCTTGCAGAGATAACAGCATCTGCGTAAGTTTTCAAGCTTTGGCTTCAGGAGCCGGGTCACGGGGAGGAGAGCCGGTTGGTTGTTCTTCGGTGGTCTTTGCCGGGTCTCTTCTTCGGCGGCCGCCGGGTTAGCCTCTGGCTCCTTGGTCTCGTCGGTTTCTTTGGCCTTGGTCTTGCGCCGGGTGATTTTTCGAAGTGGCTGGAAGAAGTTTTCATCATCTTCTTCAGCTATCGCCCGTGACGGAGGAGGAATAACTGGCGTAGAGGAGCTGGGAGCAGTGGAGGTACCAGGAGCATTTTTTGCCGGGTCAATGGAATCCTTATAGCTTTGGAGGAGATCGACGCGTTGTGGCTCGTCATCCATGATCTCTTCATCATTCTCAGAGTATCCAAGCTGCAAAGTGGTGAGCTTCATCTTGCTGGCAATTACAGTGGCAACGTGCCGGGTTTGCTTCACAACCCGGGCGTAGCACTTCTTATCGAACTCCTTGCCATCAGTGTCAAACTGAGGAAAGCCCTTCTTCAGTGGAGCCGGGTTTAGTTGGGGATGGTAGGCCTTTGCCAAGGCAAGACCTCGCATCACCCCGGCCCTGCAAGCTGATCTCTTGAGCAGATGGATCCATTGCGGCATTGTTGACAAATGCCCAAGGACTTCAGTGTACTTGCTTGGCGGGTTCTCCCAGAGCCTAGCGGCTTTGATGACCTCGCAGCTGCCAAAGTACAGCTGACGGGTCAGCGTGTACATGCATTTGATCTTCTCTGCAGCGGTTTTGCGGAGGTTACCATCACGAGGGCCTGTGTAAGGAAAAGCGTAACAGTGAAATTTCAAAAACCGGGTCTGCTTGATCAGTTTAGGTTGAAATTCAAAGGCGTAGTGCTTACCCACTAAAGATTCAACCATAGAGGTGATCATTCTTTTTAGCCGGGTCAGCTCGTTGTTGGTTTCATCCAGCTGCTTCTGCAGGGTCTCCTGTTGCTCCTGGAAGTTCTCCTCGTTCTCTTGCATGTCCTTCTTCAGATCGGAGTTTTCTTGCGTCGGGGCAGTAATCTTTTCTTCCAAGGCCTGGAGTTGAGCTGAGTGATCAGCCCGGGTCTCAGATTCAGTTTTGGCAGCGTCAGTGAGCCGGGTGATCTCAGCCTGGGCCTTGGCATGGTCTTCCTGTTAAGATGCAAAAAGTTATGTTAGTCCCAGGTCGCCGCAGGCGTGCAACCCGGCACTTGGGGGCTACATGTGAAAAAAGTCTAAAGTTTTCTAACTGTAAGTCCCAGGTGGCTGTGGACAGCTAACCCGGCACTTGGGGGCTACGCAGTTTGAAGTTCAATTGTTCAACGTAATAAAGAAGTCCCAGGTTGCTGCAGGCATACAACCCGGCACTTGGGGGCTACAGTGTTCAAAGCTTTATGTGAAAATGGGCAAGTTTTAAATGGTGGAAGTTTTTTAGTCCCAGGTTGCTGTAAACAGACAACCCGGCCCTTGGGGGCTACAGGTTTGAAGTTGTTACTTAAGGAATGCATATTGTAAGCACCAAGCTCATCACAAGTGATGAACTTAGAGCTTGGGGGCTACTTAGGGTATAGTTATGCAAGAAAATATACAGGCAAGAAGTTAAAAGAGGTACCTGATATCGTTTTTGAATTAGGGCAACCAGTTCTGTCTCCAGGGTCTTGTGTTGAGCAAGCCGAGAAAAATATTCATCGCAAAGTGTTGGAACAGACATGGTGTCCAGAGCCGGTGAATTTGAGGAGGAAGCCGGGTTCTTGTTCTTGGCAGGAGTTGCTGATAACCCACAAGTATAGGGGGTGTATCGTAGTACTTTCGATAAATAAGAGTGTCGAACCCAACGAGGAGCAGAAGGTGTTGACAAGCGGTTTTGATGAAGGATTCACTGTAAATGCTCTCAGACAAGTTTTTAGGAGTTTTTGATATGACAGATAAATAAAGTACAAGTAAATAAAATGCAGTAACAATAGTTGCAGCGAGTGGCCCAATCCTTTCTACAGCAAAGGACAAGCCGGTTGTTGTACTTATAATGACCAAACGTTCTTGAGGACACACGGGAATATTGTCAAGTGCTTTCGCTTCATATAGTTGATTAATCTTCATTGTTTTGATAAGTGTTGTGTGGGTGAACCTATGCTAATGCACCGCCCTTCCTAGGACTAATACATACTTGTGATTATACCCCTTGCAAGCATCCGCAAATACAAGAAAGTAATTAAGATAAACTAACCACAGCCTTAAACTTTGAGATCCTGCTATCCCTCATGCATCGATATACCAACGGGTGTTCAGGTTTCTGTCACTCCGGCAACCCCACAATTGGCAAACGAATACACAATGCATTCCCCTAGGCCCATAAAGGTGAAGTATCATGTAGTGGACGTTCACATGACACCACTAGAAGAATAACACCACAACTTAAGCATCAAACCATTAAATATTACTCAACATAGTTCACTACTAACATCAAGACTTCTCCCATGTCCTCAAGAACTAAACGAACTACTCACAAGACATCATATGGAACATGATCAGAGGTGATATGATGATGAATAACAATCTGAACATAAACCTTAGTCCAATGGTTTCACCCAATAGCATCAATAACAAGAGTAATCAACACCGGGAGAGTTTCCCCTATGAAATAGACAAGATTCAGCCCTAGATGTTACAACGGAGACGGGGTGCAGCGGCGGTGATGATGGTGTTGGCGGTGGAGATGATGATGATGATCCCGATGAAGTCCAGCTCGATGACGGTGATGATGGCGACGATTTCCCCCTCCGGGAGGGAATTTCCCCCGGCAGATTTCTTCCTGCAGGGGAGCTTTTCGCTCTCTGGTGTTTTCCGCCTCGTGGAGGCGGCGGAATATTTCGATGGCCGTCCCCGTGTGTTAGGGTTCCCAGGGGGTCAAGTACGCGAAGGGGGAACGGTTGAGGTGGGCCAGGGCCCCCAAACCACCTGGCGGCGCGGCTGGTGGGCCCGCCGCGCCAGCAGGTGAGGAGGGCCCACCTTGGCCCTTCTCAGCCTTCCCTTTTGGCCTCCTCGGTCATCTGGCAAAATAGGGACTTCCATATGTCTCCTTCGATTTATTGATCTTCAGAAATAGTGCATCTCGACGGTGCTTTTTCCAGCAGAATCCTGACTCCGGTGTCCAATTCTCCATTATTCATCAAACATGCAAAATAGGTAAAATAACATAAGTAACACTTCTAAATATGAAATATATCGATGAATAGCAGTAAATTATGATATAAAATAGTGATGCAAAATGGACGTATCAGTTGCCGGGTCCGCATCTGGGGCTGGCACCTTGGCAAGAGTCTCAGGTGCATTTTGTACTGGAACGTGCCGGGTCCCAGTAACCTGCACTTCATCTTCTTTAGTCCCAGAGTCTAACTCGGGCGAATGAGCAGCTGGGGAGGATTCTGGCACCGGGTCAACAATATTTTTTGGAGAAGCCGCGGGGGTTGCTTGCTCCCTTGGCTCGTCTTTGTCCTCCGGTTCTTCAGTATGTGCCTCCATAGGAGAAGGCTCTGTGGTTGCTGGAGGAGGAGACGCTGCGGGAGGAGATTCCGGGTCTTCATCCATAAAAGCTCTGGCACTGGAACAAGATAATGTCTTAGTTGAACAAGAATGGGACAGTGAAGTATAAAGATATGGAAAAGATGTGTGAAATATTTCTAACCCGGCGTTGATCTGGAAATCCTCGGGTGTGCTAACACCATCCGAGGAAGAATCTGACAAACGAGATGGTTTAGGAACCCGGATCTTGCCAGCTAAAGGGAACTGTTTGCTGGGCGTCTTCTGGATGGATTTGGCCCAGCTTGATAAAGAGCGTTGAGGGATACCTGGGCTCAGGGAAGCTTGGCTTGTAGAAAATCGGGTTCGGCGTCTCTTGTTCGCCTCAGCCTCCTTCTCAGCCTCCTTTTCATGTGATTGTGCATTAGTTTGAAATGAGTTCGTCATGGAGATTGAGAAAAGAGAATGTGGTACCTTGGCAATGGTGGCCCGGGTCCTCTTCTGAGTAGGAGCTGCAGTAGCTTGGGGACTCGGCGCTACGTCAGAAGCCGGGTCAGTGGGGCCTGGAATAAAATTTGCCGGGTTATCAGTAGAGGTGTCCTTGTTGGGGACTTCGTTGTTAATCAACTGGAGGAAGAGCCGGCCTACGGAGTCTAGCTCACCTTCTTCTTCTTCGTCGTCTTCACTTTCTGTGTCCTCCCCATCAGGAGAGGATGTAGGGGTAAAATCCACGCTCCACCACTTGGAGTCCTGAGAAAAAGCAGTTACAGTAAATAACAGTCTGTGGATGAGTTTACCGGGTTAAAGTAAACAAAATGGATTGAGTATTGGCTTCACCGTGGGGGGTTTGTTCTTGGCACTAAATGGGGCAAGCCCGTTCAGTGCAATGGCGTCTTTCTTTTCGCCAAGTAGTCTCTTGGCATTCTTCACGAGCTGATCATCAGTTAGCGTCATCTCAGAGTAACGCATATTATCTGTGGTTTCACCAGTGTACTGGCAAATTAGCTGGGTCCTGATGCTGAGTGGCTGGATGAACCAACCGATCCAGCACTTGACCAGATCTGTGCCCTTGAGACCATGGGCGAGTAGAGCTCTGGCCCGGCAAAGAGTGGGTTCGAGCTAGACCCGCTCGGCGTCATCGGCGTAACTATTCATCTTGGCGTCATATGTTAAGCCCGAGTTCCGGAAAGCCGGGTAACGGGCATCGTCAGATTCTGGTGAAGTGTCATTGCAGTAAAAATACGTGTTCTGCCACCCCTTGGGATGGCTGGCTAGAAGAAGAGCCGGGAAATCGCACTCCCTTCGGCGCTGGATTGCAACTCCCCCATATGGAAGTACTTGGTCCTTGCTAAAGGGGTTGCAGTAGAAAAACTCGAGGAACAACTTGAGGCTTGGAGCCATTTGCAGATAATCTTCGCAGAACACCTCAAAGTTGCTGATGTTCAACATGGAGTTGGGCGCGATGTCCTGAGGCCTAAGGCCGTAGTACTTCAAGACCCGGCGAAAAAACAGGGAACCCAGGGGGCGAAGGCCGCGCTGAACGTGGTCGAGGAAAACCACCACTTCACCTTCCTTGGGGCTGGGGCGGATTTCTTCTCCAGCAGCACGCCATTGGATCTCGTCCTTCGGAGGAAGCTCGCCGCAGTTCACATATTCTTGAAGCATCAAGGGCGTCACTGTGGATTTGGTCCAGTTGACCTGAGTGGCAGCGGGGGCGGCGGAGCCAGACGCACCAGTGTGGGTGCTGTGAGGCTTCTTCGCGAGTTTCTTCGCCGCACGGGGAGCTCCGGCCTTGGCTTTGTCCTTCACCATGGCTGAGAAGCTTCAAGGTTCTCTGAGCACAACAATGGAGGTGTGAAACCCCAGTTCTAGATGTAGATGCGTGGAGAGGGAAATGCAAAGCAAATCTGGGCGAGATTCAAGTTGGAATCAAGTGCGGAGCACGGATATGTGGAGTGATCGTACCTGTAGATCTTCTTGCGGGAGATTGGGAAGCTCGATTTGAGATTGGATCCGCGGTTGCTACAGTGCGCGCGCGAGGAAGAAGATGAACCGGATGGGGAAAAGTGACTGTGGTGTCTCTTGGTCTCCTATTTATAGGCGCGGTGAAAACCCTAGGGGTGTTGTGGTAAAAAGTGAAGAGATAAGGATCTTTGACTAAAAGTCAACAACAAACGGAATGAGATAATTACGGAGTATTAAATGATAAGATCATGATTAAGATGGATAAGGATGGAGTTATAGTTGGGCGATAATTTTCACGAAGTGTTGAAAGTGAAACCCGGGCGTCGGAACCCGGCAAGAGATAACCGGGTTACGACGTAAACCGCCAAAAAGACTGGTCCGGCAAAGGAAAAAAGAGATATGTTCTGATATTAAATTTGTTATGTGTTATCTTATGTTTCAGGTGATTAACCCGGCTGGCCAGGATATCCGCTCTGCTCAAAGAAGCAGTATTCAAGAATAAGAAGCAGAGCATGCCCACCTGGCAACCAAGTTAATCTGGGGGCTACTGATGGGGGATAATAACCCGGTAGGCCCATGAAGAGGGAAGCATGACCCGCTAGGCAGGAGGCCCGGCCAGGCCAGCTAACCATCAGCATGGGCCGGATTATGTTGTTGGGCCAGAGGCTTTGGTGGTAACCCGGTTCAGGAAGGGAAGTTCCTAGAAGACCAGAGGCGGTTTGGGACTTGGAGAACACGAAGGCTAGAAGAGCTAGAATAGGACTCCGAGTCTGGGTGGAGCCCGGGTTCATATTGTAAAGTGCCAGGAGACCCGGTCGTCTATATAAACCGGTCCCTGAGCCCTAGTGGAGGGAGGACCTTACGATCCAAGCTTAGACGAGAGAACCATCGAGAGAAAACACCACAACCTTGTAACCTAGATCGAGATCCGACCCTGTTGTCGTAGCCGGGTTATCGAGATCGAGATCAATAACAAGATAGCAGGAAGTAGGTCTTTATCTCCAATGGAGAGGCCGAACCTGGGTAAACCCTTTGTCCCTGCAATGCTAAACAATCTCCCAGACGCTAGCGTCGCCTTGCCCATCAACTCAAGCTACCCCAAAGTAGCATCTGCCGTGTTATCTACCCCACGACAATGTCCCCGATCTCCACGGGGTCGGTTGTCATGGCCTCCATTGCCGCGACGATCTGCAGCGTTTGCTGACGAGACGAAGGAGTCTTGCCCTGACTCGGCTAGCATGTCGCGACGTAAATCATGAGCGCAAAGTTGACTAAAAAGATCATCAAGAGAGGTACCGGGGTTTCCGTTCACGGAGGAGACGAGGTCGTTGTAGCTTGCATCGAGGCCATTGAGGACATAGCCAATCATCTCATCATCATCAAGCGGTTTGCCAGCGGCGGCGAGTTCGGACGACAGCCCCTAGAGCTTGGCGAAGAATGCTGCAGCCGTCAAATCGCCCTTCTTGGTGTTGTTGAGGGCGCCACGGAGGTGGTTGATGCGGGTGCGAGATGTGGTGGAGAACATGTTGGTGATGACGGACCACACTTCAGCGGCGGTTTGCAGATCAAGCACATGAGCCATGATTTCTGGCGACAGCGAGTTCACGAGGAAGCTCAGCACCATCTGGTCCTTTGCCACCCACGCCGTGTAGGCAGGGTTAGGGACTATCATTTTTTCTTGTTCTCATCTTCAACCTCCACCGTCTTCATCAGGGCAGCTTCAGATCCATCGAGATACCCGAAAGCTTGTGCACCACGGATCGAGGGCAGCACTAGTGTGTTCCAAAAGAGGAAGTTGCTCCTGGTCAGCTTGGTGGAGGGAGGCGATCCAATCGCAGCAGGTGGTGCAGTCGAGGACGACGCCATGGCAATGCAGCGAGGGATCGGGATCTTAGGTTTGTTAAGTTTTGGGATGTAGATCGTGATGCGGCCGCGGCAGGCAGATGCGTGCGGCGGCGGCGGCTTGGGGTTTTGGTGTTTGGTTTTTTTTGGTTGTAGATCGTGGTGCGGCGGCAGCAGGCAATGGCGTGCGGCGGCGACCGAGGGAAAGCTCAGCGGCGGAGACAATGGTTTGTGGATCGTACGGCGGCTAGATTAGGAAGAGCTCATTGCTCTGATACCATATTAGGTTTAGGCGGAAACGATGACCCATTAGGGTCTCGTGGTTCGTGTTATATAGGGGGAAAAAGCCACCACCGTGGCGTAGAAGGTTGTGTGTATACGGTCGGTGTACTACACCGTACCGTATACATACGATCATATTACATTGTCTAACAGGCAACACCAACAAGGGGTGGAAAGGAGCAAAGCTCAACTCAAATCTAATGTCAGTCTAACCCTAACCCTAGTAAGAGGACGCCCTATTTATAGTCTAGATCCAAAAAGGGGATAAGATTACAAGGCACAAGGCCCTTTTCAGCACGCAAGATCGCCCACGCCGGTAGTACACTCTGGAGCCCGATAGTACCGGCCCTGCGGTAGTACCGGGCCAGTACCGGGTCACTACCGGGATAGAAACGAGGCGAGTCCAGTAGCTCCTGTGAGATCTGGTAGAGGGTGCGGGAGTGGGCCGGTACTACCGTCCAGGCGGTAGTACCGGGACGTGTCCGGTACTACCGCTTGATGCAGTTTGGGCTTCATCTTCTTCTTCTTGGCTTCTCTCTCGTCCATTTTCGACACTTCCTTGTAGATCTTCATGAGGGTCAAACCTGAATATACATAAGGTATCAGAATGAAGTAGCAAACCATCCAAAGGGGTGTCGAAGTCACACAAAGAGAGGAGCGAGGTCACCTTTTCATGAAGTGCTTTGACTCTTAATCTTGTCATTGGACTGTAGCGCCCCGACCCCGGTACTATACAAAGATGCTGTGTGTCACTGGTTATGTGATACAACCGAAGGTTACTGGGCACATCTCTCCCAGGCCAGAACCTCTGGCAGGCGTTGCTCGGAATGGATCACCGGCAACACAACACCTCGATTGATGCCATAACACAGGCACAACTATCAAAGTATAATAGAGAGATCAAGACTGCAGAACAACTGGCACATCACAGACTCTACGATTCGAAGTAATATTACATAACCTGGATTACAGTACTCGGTAATATTACAAGCAAAGGTCACATGACCCAACATTACAACAAACAACGAAAGCAAAAGTGTTGCTATACAACAAGACTGCAAAAGGCCTAAGAGGCCAAAAGTAAGCAATGTAGCCAAACCCAACCTACACGTTCTAGGCTGCTACCTGGGAACCCCAAACTACTCGTCGACGTCAACGTAGAAACCAGCGTTGGAGTTAGGGTCTTCACCTGAACCAAATTAAGCAAACATGAGTACCGAAGGTACTCAACAAGACTTAATTAACCTATTATATATCTGCCTGTTCAGAGAGTAGGTATGAAGGTTCATTTGCATAAAGCCATATTTGTTTCTAAATAGAGGGAGAAAGAATCTCGTATCAGCAGTAGACTTTTAAAAGGGGATAAGAGAGTCTTTCCAACTATTGTAAACATGTTGCAACCACCAACTCATCAACATCATTTATCAACTAGGGTCATCCCCTCGTCAACCTCGAGGAAGCACCCTTCATTCGTTGTCAACAGATTTTATGTTTATGTTCAGGTTCTCTATGATCACGTGTCCATTCCCAAGTCGTCCATAACCGTGGACACGGCTTTTCGAAAAGATTAATCCCTGCAGGGGTGTACAACTTTAACCACACGTATCAGCCGACTCTTATTGCCACATGACACACTTCCGGGGGTGCTGGCAGAGGGTGGCTGACCACGACCTTTACCTTGGTTGATTATATTCCATGGGCCAACCATAACAGGGAGCTGCCGCCATTACGCGAGATGGCCACCTCGTGACGGTCCCCGTTACTCTGTCACAGGAATCAAGATCCGTGTTCGTCCATCACTGGATCCATGCCAGGCCCTACCTTTTCATAATCGTTTCTGACCCACACGCGAATGGAATACCAAACTACGTGTCCCATGGGTACAACCAACCAAGTTAGTTAGTCGAGCAGGGTGTTAGGCCCGCCACGTATGGAAGTACGCTCAGTCTTGGTTCAAGAGGCGAGAACCTCAGGTCCTAGGTCGGCAAGAATGGAACAACTCACCACAATCCCAATGTGGCCTCCCATCCAAGCCTTTTATCATATTATCATATGTTCACCTCCTTTCCACAACGTCTTGACATAAAAGGTTCCTCACAGCTCTGATTCACCAACCGGGTGGAGCAGAGATAAACAACTACGCATGGCTAAGCAGATATGAGGCTTTGGTGGTAAACACATATTGAAACTACGGCTGCTAGGAATAATGATTGAGGATATCTAGGTGATGCAAATATATAGGATACCTCTATTTAAGACCAAAATACATTGGAATCGTATGCAAGTACAAGAGTGAAACACTTCGAAATCATATATGGGCAGATAAGAGGTTATGCTTGCCTTGTTCGTCGGAAAACAGATCTTGTTCTTCAACTATAGCGGAATCAACCTCCGAACCGCGATCTACCGAGAAGAACAAATACCGACAAAGAGAAAAACAATCAACACATGGGATTTGGTGCAATGCACAATATGTATGCATGATCATTTTAATGTTTATAAAGAGACTAGGACAAGAGCACAATTTAAATGGAGTTAGAAATGCTAAAAATTATTACATTCCAAAGAACTCCATAAAGTGTTCGAATTGTTTTCATGTAGAAACAGTATTGTAGTTTAATCATACATGCATGGTAATGATTTCAACAGATAGGAATTAATTTTTTTAGGCGTTTTGACATATTATTTGTATTTTTCGGATAAACGGTGAATTAATTATGATTTATACAAGTTCACTTTAACTTCTGAAAACAGGAAATAGCAGAATACGAAATTAGTATTTAAACTCTCTAAGCTGTTCTCACTAACATTGTTAGACAGCACTTAAAAAAATAGACCCTAAGTAGAATCGGTACTACACAGGAAACATGGAACGTCAGGTAGTTCCAAACACTAGCTAAACTAATGGGTTTTTTTTCCTGGCTTAGCTCTTTTCTTAAAACTTGAACATGTGCGCTAACATATAGCTGGTACTTGAGAACTATCATGTTTCTCCTGGTGATTAAATTTCGAAATTAGCATGGTCCAGAATTGGCAAGCACTTGCCCAGCAGTGTAGGATTTTCAAACACAGCTGAACATCTTCAGAGGACAAATTAAATAGGAAGTAGCTGAAAACTGAGAAGGAGAGCTACCACGAATTAGGTAATCAGCTAGTTCTCTCTTTCAAGCTTAAGTATTCTGTTCTCTTCCAGGAATTAACTCGTATCAAAGGGAAACCAAGGAACAGATCCTAAACCAGAGAAACAATTGTTGGTTGCCTCACATATGAGCTGTACCTGTGCTCTAAGGTGCAGAAAACAGATTGGAGATGGGCTTGGTTTTCTTCTCTGCCTTCTTGCCTCCCCTGATGCGTTCCTTGCTCTGCTCCTCCCTTGTACCGGCGACTCGTCCCAGTACTCCTCTTCAGGCACTTGATTTCCTAGGTCGTCGCCATAGCTCCAGAGAAAGGTTCTTGGAAGCTTTGCTGTTTCGGTGTGTTGTGCGATGGAGAAACTTGTGGATAACGATAGTGAGGTCGTATGCTATGGAGATAGAGGAGTACTAATTGATCACCTCTCTACAGCCAAGTACGGTTCTCTCCCTGGAATACTTTAAACTGATGGTACTTTAGCTAGTACAAAACTGTCCAACGCAGCTAGATAATTAGCTATATTCTTACAATTTTCCTCTCCTCTCATAAATATTCCACTTTCAATTTGATTGTTCTTTTTGTCCAAATTTGTTTTTGGGACATTTAAATAGACAGAAAGGTTTGTCCATTTAGTGTTAGATTTCAATTACAATATTTTTCTTTGAGTTAATTAAATGCATGTTATGCTCATGATGCACAAACTTTATTTTTATTACAAACATGGGATGTTACAAGTCTACCCCCTTACAAGAATCTCGTCCCGAGATTCCTAGTTTTTAGAAAAGAAGGACGGGTACTCAGATCGTAGACGATCTTCTCGTTCCCAGGTTGCTTCAGCTTCGGAATGATGAGACCACTGAACTTTGAGAAACTTGATGGTTTGGTGTCGAGTTTTACGTTCGGCTTCATCAAGAATGCGAACAGGATATTCTCGATAGGTGAGATCTTCCTGAAGATCAAGGGCTTCATGATCAACAACCCGCATCGGATCCTTGAAGCAACGCTTGAGTTGGGACACATGGAAGGTATCATGAACATCCGGAAACTTAGAAGGCAACTCCAGTTGATAGGCAAGTTCACCTCGTTTAGCAAGGATAGGGAAAGGTCCAACATAACGAGGAGCCAATTTGCCTTTGATTCCGAAACGATGAACACCTCTCAGGGTGTGACTCGAAGATAGGCTTTGTCACCAATTTCATAGTGAATATCCTGATGATGACGATCATAATAGCTCTTTTGACGAGATTGAGTTGTCTTCAGACGTTCACGAATGATGCGAACTTGTTCTTCAGCTTCATTGATCATATCCGGTCCAAAGTATAACCTTTCTCCGGTTTCCGACCAATTCAAAGGAGTTCTGCATCTTCGGCCATAAAGAGCTTCAAAAGGAGCCATGCCCAAGCTGGATTGGTAACTATTGTTATAAGTGAACTCGGCAAATGGAAGGAACTTTTCCCAATCTTTACCGAAGGATATAACACAAGCTCGGAGCATATCCTCAAGGATTTGGTTCACCCTTTCGGTTTGACCACCAGTTTGAGGATGATAAGCAGTACTAAAGGAAAGACGAGTTCCCATAGCTTCTTGGAGACTTCCCCAAAATCTGGAGATGAACAAACTCCCACGATCAGAAACAATTTTCTTAGGAACTCCATGAAGAACGACTATCCGAGAGATATATAGATCAGCTAGTTGACTAGCTCGAATGGTCTCTCGAACAGGAATGAAATGAGCAACTTTGGATAGACGATCAACCACTACCCAGATAGCATCATGACCTTCTTTGTCTTGGGAAGACCAGTAATGAAATCCATACCAATTTCATCCCACTTCCATACAGGAATAGACAAAGGTTGAAGAGCACCGGCTGGTCTTTGATGTTCAGCTTTGACACGACGACAAACGTCGCATTCAGCAACGAACTGAGCGATGTCTCGCTTCATCCGGTCCACCAGAAGCTTTGCCTTAGATCCCGATACATTTTCGTGCTACCAGGATGAATAGAAAGAGGTGTTTCATGAGCCTCTTGAAGGATTAGCCTTCTCAGACTTTGTTTCTTCGGCACGACCAAGCGATTGCCGAAATAAACAGTGCCTTGATCATCAATAGAGAAACATTTAGCAACTCCACTAGCAATGTTCTTCTTGATCTTAGCAATACCAACATCTCGCTTTGGGCAATTCTGATTTGGTCTTCAAGAGAAGGTTTCACTTCCAGATTAGCCGAATAACCAGATGGAACAATCTCAAGATTAAGCTTGGATAACTCTTCATAAAGAGAGGGTTGACATTGTTGTACCACCAAGTTGTTGCAATAAGATCTTCGACTTAGCGCGTCAGCAACGACGTTAGCTTTGCCGGGTTGATAGTTGAGACCTAAGTCAAAGTCTTTGATTGTTTCCAACCATCGTCTCTGTCGAAGGTTTAAGTCTGGTTGGGTGAAGAGATATTTCAGACTTTGATGATCCGAGTACAATTCACAACGGCTACCGAGAAGGTAAGGACGCCATTGTTTCAAAGCATAGATGACAGCTGCTAGTTCTAGATCATGGGTTGGATAGTTGAGCTCATGCGGTTTCAATGTCTGGAAGCATAAGCCACCACATGACCTTCTTGCATTAGCACACAACCAAGACCTTGATGCGAAGCATCGCAAAAGATTACAAAGTCCTTGGTAGTGTCTGGAAGAACAAGCACTGGAGCGGTAGTCAGTTTGGTTTTCAAGGTTTGGAAACTTTCCTCAGCCTTTTCTGACCACTCAAACTTTTTATCTTTCTTCAGAGATCAGTCATTGGTTTAGCGATCTTGGAGAAACTCTCAATAAACCGACGGTAGTAACCCGCCATTCCAAGGAAACTCCTAACCTCCTTGACTGATTTAGGTGCTTCCCACTTCAGAATAGATTGAACCTTGTCTGGAATAACTGAAACACCTTCAGCAGACACAACGTGTCCTAGAAATATGAGCTCTTTCAACCAGAACTCACATTTAGAAAACTTGGCATAAAGACGATGCTCACGAAGTTTTGTCAATACCAAACGTAGATGTTCGGCATGTTCTTCTTCGGTTTTAGAATAGATCAGAATATCATCGATATAACCACGACGAACTTGTCAAGATACTCCATAAACACTGAGTTCATAAGACGCATGAACGTAGCTGGAGCATTTGTAAGACGCATGAACTTGTCAAGATACTCATAACGAGTAACAAAAGCCGTTTTGGGAATGTCCTCCTTTCTGATCTTTATCTGATGGTATCCTGATCGCAGGTCCATCTTGGAGAACACTGTTGCACCAGCTAACTGATCAAACAGATCATTGATCCGTGGAAGAGGATACTTGTTTTTGATGGTCACTGCATTCAGCGGCCGATAATCGACAACCAGACGTGGAACATTGGTATCCCGCTTCTTAACAAAGATAGTAGGGCATCCCCACGGAGATGTGCTAGGCTGGATGAACTCTTTAAGTTCCAACCCTTCGATTTGTCGTTTCAATTCAACCAACTCTTCTTTGGGCATTCGATAAGGTCTTTTGGAAATAGGAGCAGTTCCAGGAACCAGATCGATGACAAATTCCACACTTCGATCAGGTGGCATGCCAGGTAGTTCTTCAGGAAAGACATCTGGAAAGTCACAAACTACCAATATTCATGAATTTCTGGAGGAGTTTGAACTTCCATAGCATTCAACTCAGTTTCTGGCGAGAACTGAGAACGTGCTGATGGAGGCCATGCTAATGGTGACCAATACTTGACAATATCACCAGAAGGATGTGTCAAAGTGACAGACTTAGCTGCGCAATCAAGAATAGCTTCATATTTCACGAGCCAATTCATGCCCAAAATAACGTCGATGTCAGTTGACTGTAGAGCAATGAAAGTGGTAGGGAACAACCGATACCCTACATCGACTAAGAGCTCAGGCGTAACCATTGTAGTTCGCCAACTAGAACCCGGAGAGTGGATCAACAGAGGAGTAGGCAACCACAAAGGTATCCCATGCATATGAGCAAACTTCTGTGACATGAATGTATGCGATGCTCCAGAATCAAACAGTACAGTAACTGGAATTGAGTTGACTCGGAGCGTACCAAGAAGGACGCTTGGATCATTCTCAGCTTCTCAAGAGTAACGTGGTTCAGACGACCACGACCAGCAACAGAAGGCTTCACAAATTTCTTGGGGGGGAACTCCACGACCATCAGTCCTTTGAGGGCACTCCCTCGAGAAATGACCTGGCTGACCACACTTGAAGCACGTGAGGCCAGTTGAGCACCAACTGGAGGACGATAACCTTGTCCACCACCATAGGTTGATGTAGCAGGTGGAACTGGCGGACGAGGAACATAGCCCGAAGACTTGTTGCATTTGGGCCTTTAGGAAAGCGTTGTATGGTATGAACACACGGCGCTTCTTGAAGCCAGAAGATGATGCACGAGAATCACCAGAGGCCTGCTTCAAAGCAGACTCCAAATCCTTTCTACCTTGCTCCATGGTGAGAGACTGATTATGCAGTTCCTGGAAAGTTTGGAACTTGAAAGGAATCATCTCATAACGAGTTGAGGATTAAGTCCCTTGCGGAACAGATCCTGCTTATCAGCATCATTGGTCACGTCCCTGGGAGCGTAACGAGCAAGACGAGTGAATTCCTGGCCATAAGCTTCAACATCCATCCGTCCTTGTGTCAGCTCAAGGAATTCCTTCCTTTTGCGGTCCATAACCGCTTCGGGAATATAAGCAGCTCGGAAAGCAGTGCGAAACTCTTCCCAAGTGACCACATGTTCCGGCGCAAACAACGCCAGGTAGCCTTCCCACCAAGCACCAGCTGCACCCTCCAGCATGTAAGTAGCAAAGTTCACACGCTCTGCATCTGGAACATGGAGTGCGCCAAACTTGCGCTCAATGGCACGCAGCCAATCATCAGCATCAAGAGGCTCCTTAGCCTCCTGGAAGACGGGAGGTTGTGCTTTCAGAAAGTCCCCAAGGTGGCACAGTTGTTGGCGCGGCTCGCAGTGTTTTGCACCAACTGCTCGAGGAGATGTTCATTTCTCAGGCGGTTGGTCTCAATGTTCTGAAGAACCTGCGCCATTGTGGGAGGTGGCGGCAGTTCTTCCTCAGGAGGGTTATGACCACCACGGCCAACAGAACCTCGAGTACCGCTAGCCATCCTGAGTAAAAAGAAACAAGAACCATGAACAACATATCCATGGAACAAAGGATACAATGGAATGATAACATGATGGATCAAGAAACATGATAAATGACATCATGTAGATAAAACAAGACATGTGATTATCAAAAGATCACACTAGTTGATATGGAACATCAAAGATATGATGAGATCGATGATTTAGATCAAGTAAGTAAACTTTGAAACTCTGAGAGCATTAGCAACCTGACACGGAGTACTAAGAAAAACACCCAACGAGTTTGATCCTGATTTTGAGGATAACAGACGAGCAAGTAAAACCTTTGCAACCAAATAAGGTAAGGTAACTCAGAGTTCAGAGCGATACCAGGTAAGGAGTAAAAAGAATCCTAATGAGATTTTCACAACTCATTTTTAGGTTCAAAATAGTTTTCACAATCTCTAGACTCAACATCGACCAATAGTAAGGGTTTCCTACAGGCAGTCCTGCTCTGATACCAAAACTTGTAGCGCCCCGACCCCGGTACTATACAAAGATGCTGTGTGTCACTGGTTATGTGATACAACCGAAGGTTACTGGGCACACCTCTCCCAGGCCAGAACCTCTGGCAGGCGTTGCTCGGAATGGATCATCGGCAACACAACACCTCGATTGATGCCATAACACAGGCACAACTATCAAAGTATAATAGAGAGATCAAGACTGCAGAACAACTGGCACATCACAAACTCTACGATTCGAAGTAATATTACATAACCTGGATTACAGTACTCGGTAATATTACAAGCAGAGGTCACATGACCCAACATTACAACAAACAACGAAAGCAAAAGTGTTGCTATACAACAAGACTGCAAAAGGCCTAAGAGGCCAAAAGTAAGCAATGTAGCCAAACCCAACCTACACATTCCAGACTGCTACCTGGGAACCCCAAACTACTCGTCGACGTCAACGTAGAAACCAGCGTCGGAGTTAGGGTCTTCACCTGAACCAAATTAAGCAAACATGAGTACCGAAGGTACTCAACAAGACTTAATTAACCTATTATATATCTGCCTGTTCAGAGAGTAGGTATGAAGGTTCATTTGCATAAAGCCATATTTGTTTCTAAATAGAGGGAGAAAGAATCTCGTATCAGCAGTAGACTTTTAAAAGGGGATAAGAGAGTCTTTCCAACTATTGTAAACATGTTGCAACCACCAACTCATCAACATCATTTATCAACTAGGGTCATCCCCTCGTCAACCTCGAGGAAGCACCCTTCATTCGTTGTCAACAGATTTTATGTTTATGTTCAGGTTCTCTATGATCACGTGTCCATTCCCAAGTCGTCCATAACCGCGGACACAGCTTTTCGAAAAGATTAATCCCTGCAGGGGTGTACAACTTTAACCACACGTATCAGCCGACTCTTATTGCCACATGACACACTTCCGGGGGTGCTGGCAGAGGGTGGCTGACCACGACCTTTACCTTGGTTGATTATATTCCATGGGCCAACCATAACAGGGAGCTGCCGCCATTACGCGAGATGGCCACCTCGTGACGGTCCCCGTTACTCTGTCACAGGAATCAAGATCCGTGTTCGTCCATCACTGGATCCCTGCCAGGCCCTACCTTTTCATAATCGTTTCTGACCCACACGCGAATGGAATACCAAACTACGTGTCCCATGGGTACAACCAACCAAGTTAGTTAGTCGAGCAGGGTGTTAGGCCCGCCACGTATGGAAGTACGCTCAGTCTTGGTTCAAGAGGCGAGAACCTCAGGTCCTAGGTCGGCAAGAATGGAACAACTCACCACAATCCCAATGTGGCCTCCCATCCAAGCCTTTTATCATATTATCATATGTTCACCTCCTTTCCACAACGTCTTGACATAAAAGGTTCCTCACAGCTCTGATTCACCAACCGGGTGGAGCAGAGATAAACAACTACGCATGGCTAAGCAGATATGAGGCTTTGGTGGTAAACACATATTGAAACTACGGCTGCTAGGAATAATGATTGAGGATATCTAGGTGATGCAAATATATAGGATACCTCTATTTAAGATCAAAATACATTGGAATCGTATGCAAGTACAAGAGTGAAACACTTCGAAATCATATATGGGCAGATAAGAGGTTATGCTTGCCTTGTTCGTCGGAAAACAAATCTTGTTCTTCAACTATAGCGGAATCAACCTCCGAACCGCGATCTACCAAGAAGAACAAATACCGACAAAGAGAAAAACAATCAACACATGGCATTTGGTGCAATGCACAATATGTACATGATCATTTTAATGTTTATAAAGAGACTAGGACAAGAGCACAATTTAAATGGAGTTAGAAATGCTAAAAATTATTACATTCCAAAGAACTCCATAAAGTGTTCGAATTGTTTTCATGTAGAAACAGTATTGTAGTTTAATCATACATGCATGGTAATGATTTCAACAGATAGGAATTAATTTTTTTAGGCGTTTTGACATATTATTTGTATTTTTCGGATAAACGGTGAATTAATTATGATTTATAGAAGTTCACTTTAACTTCTGAAAACAGGAAATAGCAGAATACGAAATTAGTATTTAAACCCTCTATGCTGTTCTCACTAACATTGTTAGACAGCACTTAAAAAAATAGACCCTAAGTAGAATCGGTACTACACAGGAAACATGGAACGTCAGGTAGTTCCAAACACTAGCTAAACTAATGGTTTTTTTTTCCTGGCTTAGCTCTTTTCTTAAAACTTGAACATGTGCGCTGACATATAGCTGGTACTTGAGAACTATCATGTTTCTCCTGGTGATTAAATTTCGAAATTAGCATGGTCCAGAATTGGCAAGCACTTGCCCAGCAGTGTAGGATTTTCAAACACAGCTGAACATCTTCAGAGGACAAATTAAATAGGAAGTAGCTGAAAACTGAGAAGGAGAGCTACCACGAATTAGGTAATCAGCTAGTTCTCTCTTTCAAGCTTAAGTATTCTGTTCTCTTCCAGGAATTAACTCGTATCAAAGGGAAACCAAGGAACAGATCCTAAACCAGAGAAACAATTGTTGGTTGCCTCACATATGAGCTGTACCTGTGCTCTAAGGTGCAGAAAACAGATTGGAGATGGGCTTGGTTTTCTTCTCTGCCTTCTTGCCTCCCCTGATGCGTTCCTTGCTCTGCTCCTCCCTTGTACCGGCGACTCGTCCCAGTACTCCTCTTCAGGCACTTGATTTCCTAGGTCGTCGCCATAGCTCCAGAGAAAGGTTCTTGGAAGCTTTGCTGTTTCGGTGTGTTGTGCGATGGAGAAACTTGTGGATAACGATAGTGAGGTCGTATGCTATGGAGATAGAGGAGTACTAATTGATCACCTCTCTACAGCCAAGTACGGTTCTCTCCCTGGAATACTTTAAACTGATGGTACTTTAGCTAGTACAAAACTGTCCAACGCAGTTCCCCTTTAACACGACTAGGATAGGGGAGACACAACCTTATCCCCTCCCCGTTCCCCTTCTACAGTAACCAGAGAGGCAACCGGAGGGCGCTCCCATGTTTCCGCCGGCGATTCCGCCGCCCTCCTCCTTCCCGTCAGCTTGCTGCCGGCAGAGGGGGGAGGGGGTTGAATCACCGGCGGGATTCGTCTGCTTCTAGTTAGGGTAGCTAGGTAGCTTAGGTTTCGCGCGGGTCTCCTTCGCTGTCGATGGCGGAGAAGGTGGCGTTGAATAAGTTTGCTCTGCTCCTTCTGCTGGTGCTCTTGGCGAGGACTGGTGGTGGTGCTGGGAGCTCGGTGCCTGGTCATGGCGGTCGCTCCGGTGGCGGCCACCATGTGTTGGATTTTGTGCCTGTTCCTCGCCGGCCTGGCGGTGCGGCTCCGGCGTCGTCGGGACGTTCTGGGCCTTGTACAGGAGAAGTTGATCTGGGGTTTTGGTGGTGCCCGCTGTCTCTGGGTGCGGCGTTCAGGCCTCCTCTGCCGGCCGTGGCGGCGTGGGGAGGAGCGCTTCCGGCGTCGCGCTCTATCTGGTATGTTCTTCCTCCTTTTCTGGCCGGCCGAGGTGGCGAGGAGAGGAGGTGGGTTCAAGACTTGCTTGCGGCGGGGACTCCGGCGAGCTGGGATGGTGCCCAGTTCAGGGATCGATGGAAGAGGGGTGGCTGCGGGAAGATGGCGCCATGGCCGTGCGCGTTAAGCGTTCTTCAGCTCCGCTGCTTGCGGCGAACGGCAGATGCGGTCGTCTACATGTGTGGGGTGGTTCCCTTCCCGGGTTTCGCGGCGGCCTGGCGCCTTCTTCTCCGGCGGCGTTCGGCGACGAAGGATCTGCTCAGGCGATGCGGAGGTTCGGCAGCGACCCCTGGTGCTGCTGTTGTGCTGGGTGTACTCTGCTTGTACTGTTGTGTATTCCGGTTCTGTATTCGTATTCTCTGTTGAATACGCAGCTGTAATCCCTTTCCAAAAAAAAATTGTCCAACGCAGCTAGATAATTAGCTATATTCTTACAATTTTCCTCTCCTCTCATAAATATTCCACTTTCAATTTGATTGTTCTTTTTGTCCAAATTTGTTTTTGGGACATTTAAATAGACAGAAAGGTTTGTCCATTTAGTGTTAGATTTCAATTACAATATTTTTCTTTGAGTTAATTAAATGCATGTTATGCTCATGATGCACAAACTTTATTTTTATTACAAACATGGGATGTTACATGGACCTTTTGGCGTAGTTGGTGTAGGTGTTCTAGGTTGGGCTACATCATCTCCCCCCCCCCCTTGGGAAAGAGTCGTCCTCGACTCTTCGCTCTCATCATCATTGGAATTCTCATGGTAAGGCGAGATGTCGGCGACGTTGAAGGTGTCATGTACGCCGTACTTGGACTTGGAGATGTCGATCTTGTAGGCATTGTCGTTGATGCGCTTGAGGACCTTGGACGGTCCATCTCCTCTTGGTGCTAGCTCGGACTTTCTCTCGTCGGGGAAGCGGTCTTTGCGTAGATGTAGCCAAACTAGATCACCTTCTTCAAAGATCATGGGGCGCTTGTTCTTGTTCATCTTGGTGGCATGGAGTTCATTGTGCTTCTCAAGCGTGGTTCTTGTGTCTTCATATAGTTTCTTCATATAAGCGGTGCGCTTGTCGAAGTCCATGTTTACTTGCTCTTGGAGTGGAAGTGGTAGCATGTCTAGCGCGGTGTAGGGTTGGAGCCATAGACGATCTCGAAGGGTGTTCTCTTTGTTGCGCGGTGTAGTGCTCGATTGTAGGCGAACTCGGCGTGTGGGATGCACTCTTCCCAATTCTTCAAGTTGGGCTTGATCAACACACGAAGGAGTGTGGATAGGCTTCGGTTCACCACTTTGGTTTGACCATCGGTTTGAGGGTGGTATGCGGTGGAGAATAGTTGCTTGATTCCCATCTTGGCCATCAAAGCCTTCCAAAAGTAACTCACGAACTTGACGTCACGATCCGATACAATGGTCTTGGGCACTCCATGAAGACGGACGATTTTCCTAAAAAACAAAGTAGCAATATGTGAAGCATCGTCGGTCTTGTTGCATGGTATGAAGTGTGCCATTTATAGAATCGATCAATGACGACAAATATGAATCCTTGTTTGTTTTAGTGCGTGGAAGTCCTAAGATGAAGTCCATAGCTATGTCAAACCATGGGTGATGTGGAATAGGCAATGGTGTATATAAGCCATGAGTTTAGAGTAGACTTAGTTTTGAGGCATGTCGAACATCGTCGCACTAGGCGTTCCACATGACGCTTCATTTGTGGCCAATAATAGTTGGTGGCGAGCATGGCGTAGGTCTTGTCGCGACCAAAGTGGCCCATGAGTGATCCTCCATGTGATTCTTTTAAAAGGACCAAACGTAGCGAAGACTCGGGTATGCATAGTTTGTTAGCCTTAAACAAAAATCCTTTGTGCAAATAGAAATCATCAATGCATTTATGTTCCGTGCACTTTGCAAAAATTGGACCAAAGAAAGTGTCCATGGCATAAAGATTCTTGATCTCATCCAAATCCAAAACATTGATTTCAAGATGCATAAGTAGGTTGGTTTTGCGTGAAAGAGCATCCGCGACAACATTCTCTTTACCCTTTTTGTACTTGATGACATAGGGAAAGGGAACTCAATCCACTTAGCATGTATTTTGTTTAAACTTGTTTGAGTTTTCAAAAACTTCAAGGACTCATGATCGGAGTGGATGACAAACTCCTTAGGACGAAGGTAGTGTTGCCAAACATCTAAAGCTCGAATCAAAGCAAACAATTCCTTGTCATTGATGGGGTAATTCAAACGTGCTCCATCAAGTTTTTCGCTATGGTAAGCAATTGGTCTACCATTTTGCATAAGCACGGCTCCAATGCCTAAACCACTAGCATCACAATGAATTTCAAATGTTTTTGAAAAATCCGATAAAGCAAGAAGGGAGCTTCGGTTAACAACCTTTTGAGCTCAGCGAAAGCAAAATCTTGCTCATGGCCCCAAATGAACGGAACATTTTTCTTTGTAAGTTCATGTAGAGGGCAAGCGATGATGGAAAAGTTCTCAATAAAGCGGCAATAGAATCCGACAAATCTAAGAAAACATCTCAACTCGGCAAGTGACATAGGAAATGGCCAATTGCGAATTGCATTCATTTTTGCTTCATCCATTCAACTCCCTCGGATGAAACCACAAATCCCAAGAAAACAAGCTTGTTGGTTGCAAATGTGCATTTGGAAAGATTGGCATAAAGCTTTTCATTTCGAAGAGCCAACAAAACTTGAGCAACATGTGAAGTGTGCTCATCCAAAGATTTGCTATAGATCAAGATGTCATCAAAGTATACCACAACAAATTTTCCAATGAAAGTCGCAAAACATGGTTCATAAGACGCATAAATGTGGAAGGTGCATTGGAAAGACCAAATGGCATGACTAACCATTCATAAAGACCAAGTTTAGTTTTGAAAGCGGTTTTCGATTCATCACTTTCACTCATTCGTATTTGGTGATATCCACTATTAAGATCGATTTTGGAAAAGATGCAAGCACCACTAAGCTCATCCAACATGTCATCGAGGCGAGGGATAGGATGGCGATACCGTACGGTTATGGCATTGATGGGGCGACAATCCATGCATAGGCGAAGTGTGTTGTCGGCCTTGGGAACGAGGATCACCGGTACGGCACATGGGCTCAAGCTTTCTCGAATGTGACCCATGGAAAGGAGTTCTTGTATTTGCCGTCAATTTCCTTGTCTCCTCGGGGTTGGTGCGGTATGGGGCGCAGTTCGGTAGAGGGACGGCAGGGATGAGGTCGATGCGGTGCTCAATGCCGCGTAGAGGAGGTAGTCCCGGTGGCACTTCTTGGGGAAACACGTCTTCAAATTCCTGCAAAAGAGACATCAAAGGAGGAGAAGGTTTGTGAAGGTGTTAGTAAAGAAACCTCTCCCTTGCATATGAGGACATGTGGAGGGTGGATGGATTTTCTCTCAACTCTCTCATCTCTCTTTTGGTGGCAATCAAGGACATGCTTTGTGGAACTCTCGTAGTGTTAGCACTCTCATTTGGCTTTTGGCTCTCACTCACATTTTGGTGGATCTCTCTCTCTAGTCTTCTCACTAGAAGCTTTCTCTTGTTGTGCTCTTGCTATTGTCTTGGCGTTGTCGGCAATCACTTGGCTTGGTGTCATGGGACGAAGGACGAAGTTCTTGTTGTTCCTCTTGAAGCTATAGTAATTGGTCCTTCCATCATGCATTGCACCCTTGTCATATTGCCATGGTCGTCCAAGAAGCAAGTGGCATACGGACATGGACACAACATCACAATCAACGGTATCTTCATATGCTCCAATCTTGAAGGACACTTGCACCATATGTTGAATCTTGACGGATCCAGAATCGCTCAACCATTGCACATGGTATGGGTGTGGGTGCTCTTGAACTTCAAATTGAGCTTGTCACAAAGTTCTTTACTAGCCAAGTTGTGGCAACTTCCACCATCGATGATGACCTTGATAGACTTTCCATTGATTCCCGCTCTTGTTTGGAACAAGTTGCATCTTTGGTCTTCTTCTACTTGGACATTGGCGGTCAAGGCTCTTGCCACAACCAAGGAAGGGTTGTTATCGCCATCGCAATAGATGTCATTGGAGTCTTCTTCAACATTTTGTGTTGCGGTGGCTTAGTTCAAAGCATGGTACTCATCTTCACTCATCGACTCATATTCTCCCATGTCGTTGACAACCATGACCTTCTTGTTTGTGCACTCAAAGGATTTGTGTCCTTGTCCTCCACATTGAAACATTGCAATCCTCTTGTGCCGGCGGAAGATCTTTGAGGTGTGTTGCTTGAGGGAGGTGCCTTCTTGAAAGGTTGAGTAGTTTGAGTGGATGGTGTAGGAGCTCTTGGAGGACCTTTAGTGTTTCCTTGAGGAGGGGCTTGCATGGATGTAGGCATAGATGATGAAGGCTTGTTAGCAAAGAATGCCTTGGCCTTGAGGTATTTGAGCTCTTCAAGCACGTGACGCTCGGCCTTTGTGGCTTGATGGACTAGCTCAACCAAGGTTGCATAGGGTTGGAATTTCACAATCTTCTTGATGGGATAGTTGAGGCCATTCATGAAGCAAGCCATTGATTACTCTTCCGATTCCTCAATATTGGCTCTCATCATGGAAATTACCATCTCCTTATAGTACTCATCAACGGATTTCAACCCTTTCAACTTCTTGTACAAGTCTCTAGTGTAGTGACTTGTCACAAAGCGCTTGTACATCGCTTCCTTCATCTCAACCCAAGTGTTGACTAGTTGTTGATGGTTGACTCGCAAATTGCTCCCCCATACTCCACTATGGAAGATCCCCTCTTAGCCACATTTTCACTTGTCGATTATCATCAAATGGATTGCAAGCTTCAAGCATATGATCTCTTCGATATGCTCATTTTGAACTTTTGTTAGGTTCTCTCAAATACTCCACACCAAACACCTAAACCACATCGTTGTAGAACCTATACATCGAGTCAAGGCAAGTGGCCTCGGCTTGGCAAACCGTCGAACAGCTTGCAGGCGTAGCAGTTCGCCGGCGAGGCCGAGCCAACGTCGACCTATTTGCAGCTGTCCCGCCTTCTCGCTGCGTTGGCGTGGGCTACTGGGCGGGGCGAGGCGGGAGTCTAGCTGCGACCGGCAAACAGCTTGCGGGTCGAGAGGGGACGGAGGCAGGTCGAGAGATTCTCCGGGACCACCAACTGCGTCCAACCGCGGGCTGGCAAAAAGATCCGGGATGCCGGCGTGGAGGCGAGCTGCGGCCGCGACGGGCCGAGAGGGGATGGCGGCGAAAATGACCCGACCAACAGCACTACGGGGAGGAGGAGAGATGGCTCGGGGTTGGGGACTGGGAAAGTAAGAGGGGTTGGCTCGTTTCCTGTCAACCAGGCCCGGAGAGAGGACACGGGCCGACGCGGACACTGTCCGTTTTGATCTAAACCCACGCAAACCCTATATATCGCCTTATGCGAGGCGTAATTTCGGCTCGCCCGCGGTGGATTTCCTGCTGGGCCGGCCCATCAGTATTCTAAACTGAGAAAAGATAAGGAAAAGGGAAGCGGACGTGAGATTCGAACCTCGCACGTTCGACCAATGAGAACCGAGCGCATACCAGTGCGCTCCACCCGATTTCTTGTTCACATAGCATTATTAATCCTTTTATTGTTTCGTTTTCTCGGTTTTCCTTTTTCTATTTCTTTTTTGTTCCGTTTTATTCTTTCTTTCTTTTCTGTTTCTTTATTATTATTTATTTTAGTTTTATTTTCCTTTATTTTAAAATTATTCTTTTTCATATTTTCAAAATCTAAACCATTTTCGTTTCTATTTTTTCCGAACCATTTTCAAAACTGGAGCCATTTTTTAAAATGAACTATTTTGAAAATTGGAACAATTTTCAAATGCAAAATCTGAACCATTTTAAAAAAATCAAACTTTTTAAAATTGGAACCATTTTTCAAAATCTGATCCGTTTTTAAAATTGAACCATTTTCAAAATCAGAACCATTTTAAAATTTGGAACCATTTTGAAAGTCGGAACCATTTTTCAACATCGGAACCATTTTCAAAATTTGAACTTTCGAAACCGGAACCATTTTCAAATTTGGAACCATTTTCACAATATGAACCATTTTTAAAAATCTGAACCATTTTTAAATTGAACCATTTTCAAATTTGGAACCATTTTATAAAAGGAACCATTTTCAAATTTGAAACCATTTTGAAAATCGAAACCATTTTCAAAATCGGAACCATTTTTAAAAATCAGAATCATTGTTCAAAATTTGAACTTTCGAAACTGGAACCATTTTCAAAATTGGAACCATTTTCAAAATATGAACCATTTTTCAACATCGGAACCATTTTTAAAATTGAACCATTTTCGAAATCGGAACCATTTTCAAATTTGGAACCATTTTCACAATATGAACCATTTTTTAAAATCTGAAACATTTTTAAATGGAATCATTATCAAATTTAGAACCATTTTTTAAAAGGAACCATTTTCAAATTTGAAACCATTTTGAAAATCGAAACCATTTTCAAAATCAGAACCATTTTTCAAAATCAGAATCATTGTTAAAAATTTGAACTTTCGAAACCGGAACCATTTTCAAAATTGGAACCATTTTCAAAATATGAACCATTTTTAAAATCTGAACCATTTTTAAAATTGAACCATATTCAAAATCGTAACCATTTTCAAATATGGAAACATTTTCAAAATATGAACCATTTTTAAAATGAACCATTTTTATAAAGTGAACATTTTTCAAAATTGGAACCATTTTAAAAATTGAACCATTTTCGTTTTCAAATTTTTCAAAACATTTTGAAAACTAAACCATTTTTCGAAATCTGAACATTTAAAATATATATTCGATTTTTTCCCTAGAAATAGAGAGAGAAAAAAAAAAGACAAGCAATAGCGTGAGCGAGGGTGCGCTGGGGGCGTGCGATGTACGCTGGGCGTACCGAGCGAGATTGTTAGGCCAGATCTCCAGGCCCATCTAGCGAGCGAGCGAGCGAGCGAGGCTCTCGCGGGCGAGTCCGTAGTTCGACTCGCAGCTAGCGATAGGTAGGGAACCCCAAACCCAGACCGAACTTAGGCCAGATTTAAGCAAAAGGGACATGTCTGCGGATGTCTACCCGTTTGCGCCTTTGCGGGTGCCGTTGGGCCGGACCCTCTATCCGCGTGGACACGAAGAAACTGTCCGTATCCGTTTGCGGGGGGCCGCTGGGTATGCCCTAGTGCACGGACGGAGAGCTGTAAATTGGACTTGTCCGGGAAACAAGTTGTAAATTGCCGCAGTGCGCTCACTGCCGACCAGCCAAAGCGCGTCGAAAGTAAACTCTGCTCTGCTGGTCCGTCGTCGGCCAGTTACGAGGTGAAGGACGTCTTCCCCCACGCCACGCTCACTTTCGTCTTTCCCCTCTCCTTCTCTCCTCTCCTCTCCCTCGCCGAGTCCGTGTGCTGCAGCCACGAAGCTTCCAGAACCCACTCACCGCACCCTAATACGCTACGCAACCTCCGCCCCCTTTAAATATCCTCCCCACTCCGCCAACCCCCTTCCATCGAGACTCAGATTCGCCGACCTCTTCTCGGTTTGCATCGTCAATCGAGCTGTCATGGCGTCCAAGCGGATCTTGAAGGAGCTCAAGGATCTGCAGAGGGATCCCCCGACTTCCTGCAGCGCAGGTAGTTAATCACTCTCCCCATCGCCTCTCTTTTAGCCCCTGCTTTATCTTAGAGAGTAATCGAGTTCGTGCTGTCTGGTTGATGCGCTTTGGTTGCTTGAGCTGTCGCTAGATCTATGCCTTGGTGAAAAAAGGGTCCTATTGCGTCGTTAGATCGAGCCGATTGCTTTTAGATTTAGGTACCGACATGGAGATGGTTTGGTGTGGTGTTGGTGTCATCGGAGTGGCAGCCCAGCTGAAATTTGAGAGCAGTTGGTTGGTTCATTTCAGAGGATGTAATGGCCTAAGCTTTCCAGTATAACTCTGCCAAAAACCAATTGGATATTGAATAAGAGCTGCGATCTGCAAAGCCAGAAGTATCGACTGACTAATATGTAACTTAGGTAAGCACGTCCGGAAATGTTTGACTTAGATTTGTCTAAATTCGGATATATGTGCACACTAAAACATGACGTATTGACAAATCTGTGACAAGTATTTCCGGACGGAGGGAGTACATAGATGTAAGCTGGATGTAGTAGTAGTAAACTTCAGAAAGTATCGAGATCTCCGTTTCTAAAACTGGACATTGAAAGACATTGTTACTTTTGAATGAACCTTCAAATCAAGAGCATGCCTCTTTACGGGGCCTCATTGCTTGGGCCAGCAGAACCTTTACAAGAAGTGAATGCTTTATTTTGATAATCTTTGGAACTACCGTGTAGCGTGTATAGTATATGACCGAATCACTTGAAATATTACAAAAAATATTAATGTGGTCGTGTCCAAATTCTTCTATCAGGGCCTGTCGCTGAAGATATGTTCCACTGGCAGGCGACTATTATGGGTCCATCAGATAGCCCTTACAGTGGCGGTGTCTTCTTGGTTACAATTCATTTTCCTCCAGACTATCCGTTCAAGCCACCTAAGGTATGGACAGTAATACATCGTTATAAACTGTGGGATTCATTACTTCAGTGTTTCACATTATATATGGTCTATACGAGCACTGAGATAAATCAAGATATGTGGTGACGTTTTAAAAGTTCTCATCTGTGTACTATTTTTTCATTTGGACTGTTATCATAGCATTGACAAAATGAAAACGTCGTCTTCGTTTGGACAGTTAGCATAGCATTCACATGATGAAAACTTCGTCATGTTTTAGATAGTTGTTTCTCGCTTTTCCTTTAGGTGCATGACACCAGTGGCGGAGCGTGTGGCCCAACCTAGACCGGGCCAATTGATTCTGACTGGGCCAGCTACTTAGTAACGGGCTTATATACACTGGGAAATCGAATTTTAATCTGAGAAAGCTAGCAACACCACACTATGGCCCATAGCATTCACAACGACGCTTCGCTTATGCGTGACACTAGGTTATCAAAAGGTAGCAACACCACACTATGTGTCGTTTAGTGGACTGCAACTAGTGTATTGTCATCGTGGTATGAAACTCATAGTTCTATATCTAAAATCAAATCATGTAGAAAATTACATCAAGAGCTTTTACAACGAATACAAAATAATATCGATTTCCTGTCTTGAATTTAATGTTCTGTTTCTGCAGAAAATTACAATCAATATTAAATTTTGCAGGTTGCTTTTAAAACGAAGGTGTTCCATCCAAACGTTAACAGCAATGGCAGCATCTGTCTTGATATCTTGAAGGAACAGTGGAGTCCTGCATTGACAATTTCAAAGGTCAGTTTATGTTCCTAGTAAAACATAGCAGCTTTACTTGTTTAATTTGAGAATGGAACCAAACTTACTCTATTGGGCGGAGGTTGCAACCCCATGTTCTTTATACTGGCTTAGTACTGAATTCGAAAGTAAATCTAGTTTAATAACTTCAGTTCTTAACTAACTAAATTTATGTGGACGTTCATTCAGGTGCTCCTCTCAATCTGCTCCCTGCTGACGGACCCAAACCCTGATGATCCATTGGTTCCGGAGATTGCTCACATGTACAAAGCTGATCGAGCAAAGTACGAGTCTACCGCGAGGAGCTGGACCCAGAAGTATGCGATGGGTTGACATTCTTCAAGATGAGGAATTTGATGCACTTTTCAGAGATTCCTACTGTACTGCCTTGCATTCTCATGTGCTATTCAACATTTAAGACACAGCAAGAACCAAACTGGATCTAAGCTTATTGTAAATGAAGTGGTGGATGATCTACTTCAAGTCTTCAGTGAGCATTGAAAATATTGTTGCCTTTCTGTTCGTGACTAACAAAATGCGAGGACGAGAACAGTTGTCTCCACCTTGTTGGGTTAATCGGGTCGTCAATTGTGCTTAGTCTGTTTTCTTGTCATTTTTAAACAAGTCTATTCCCCTGTTAGCACCTGGATTGGATATTTGTATGGTAGATGGCACGAGTAACAGCAATCAATGTGGACCAGGGAAAACTCCTACTGTGTTTGGTTGCAGGGAATTGGGGTCGATTGCGCTGTTTGGGGTGGCTTGGGAATCCTCTGTGGAAACGGCCCGAGATTCCGCGGCGGAATCCTCATGTACAAAACTGACCGCAAAACATTCCCAGCTCGGAATCGCTGGGAAACGTCTCCCTCCCGTCTCTGCTCCGCCGCGTGCCCCCGCTGTCTCCCTCCCGTCTCTCCGCCGCTGCCCACCCCTGCATCTGCCTTCCCCCGCCGCCGCATGCTCCTGCTCTCCTCTCCCGCCGCCCTCCCGCACCCATGCTAACCCTAGATCGACAAAAGGGAACGACGGCGCCTCCTGCGTGACCTCTCTGTTCGACACCTCGAGGTGGGCACGGCGGTGGCGGCGGCGACGGCCGAGGAATCCCTCCCTCCTCCCGAGCTCTCCTCTCCCGCCGCCCCCGCACGGGAGGGAACGAAGGCGCCTCCTGCGCGATGGGAGGGAGACGACGACGACGACGCCTCTGCGCGCGGTCACCGGTGTCCAGCCGCTCCTGCCTCTCGCTCGCCGGCGCCAGGTGAACGCCGACGGGGAACGTCGGCCTCTCTTTGGCCCTTCCCTAGCCTCTCGTGGCTCCTCTTCACTGTCCTTTTGTTCCTTCCTTTGATTCCAACAGAAATTTCCAAACACATCCAAACAGTGGAATTGAATTAGAAGTCAATTCATTTCCATCTCGGATTTGGAATTGGTGTCCAATTCAATTCCCTGCTCCAATTCCCTGCAACCAAACACAGTGTGTTTGGTTTAGGGGTATCCCCAAGGGATAGCGGTAGCCACTTTTTTAGTGGTTGCCCTATGTTTGGTTGGAAGGGTGAAGGTGGTAGGGGTAGCCAGATTCTAGGAATATTCCACCAAAACGATGGCTCCGCTCGTCCCACCAAATCGGGCGGATGAGGCCAACCAGTTTTCACTAGCGGGATAAACTCACCCGCTAAACTCGCTTTAGTCGTAAGAAAAATAGTCAACTTTTTTATTCCCGTTCGTCTCTTCCTCGAAAGACCAGGCGGCGGCGTCAAATCCGGTGACACGAGCGCGGCCGCGGCAAATTAGGTGACACGAGCGCGGTGGCCGGCCGCGGCGGCGGCTGGATCGATCCCGGACAGCGACGGCGGCAGCTGCACAGTACCTCTCCTCTCCATCTCGGTCGGCAGCGACGGCTGATCTGTTTCTCCGCCAGGAGCGGGAGAACGGGGAGATTGGCCGGCGGCGCGGGACGCGCTGGTGATCTCTCCTATCTCGCGTCCCACCTCTCTCCAACGTTCTCAATCTCTCTCATCTCTGCTACTTCCGTGGCCGATGGATACGAGCATGGCTAGTACTAGTCGATTAGTGCTGCACGCAGCGGCTAGTACTAGTTGATTAGTGCTGCAATCAGCTGAGACAGCTAGCTTAGTAAAATCAATTTTTTTAATTCAGCTTTGCTTATTCCATCTACGTACTGAATCTACCGAACTCATTTTTTGTTTGCACAGTAACAGTACCCCAACCACATATTTTCCTTCTAATAACCAAACACAAAAGTGGCTCATCCCACACACTCAAGCAAACAGAAAAATTGGCTATCCCTAACCACGTGGTTGGGGATACCCTCATCCCCTAAAGCATACCCTCTGAACCAAACACACCCCTACTGGTTACAGTATGGGATCTAGACTGATTTTGAATTCACCAAAAAAAAGGTGTGGGAGGCGACGTCAGTTGTGAGAGCATCTGGCCGAGCCAACCACGCGCGAGCCCGGTTGTGGCGCAGGTACTGGAGGAGTCTGCTGCGAGTTGGTGGAAGAATTGGCCGCCTCATCATCTTCTTCTGCGCCAACCATGTGTGAGCTGGTGCAGGCGACCAATCACCCCTCGGGGACAGCAGGTCTACACCAAGGTCCATGAACTCTTGGATCCGGTGTTGGGAGGCTGGGATTTGCAGCTGGTTGATGACATTTTCTGTGCTCAAGACGCCCAGATCATCAAGGCCCTGCCTGTGTATGAGGATTTTGAAGATCTCTGGGCTTGGCACCCTGCTCCAAATGGTCAATTCTCTGTCAAGACTGCCTATAAGCTTTTCCGAACTGATGTTGAGCATCCTAGCACCTCTGCCGACCAGCAGGCGAATGGGTGTTTCTCCTGGAACATGATTTGGAAGGCCAATCTTACTCCTCAAGCCAAACAATTCCTATGGCGGATTGCCCACAACAGCTTACCTCACCGCTGGAGCATTAAGAGGAGAGGTATGGACGCCGATCCCCTATGCCCTATGTGCCATTGACTGAATGAGGACGGTGGTCATCTTTTCCTCCGTTGCAAGCTGGTAAAAGCTCTGTGGAAAGCCCTGAAGTTAGACTAGCTTCGTCTGATTTTGCTCGCTTGTGCTGATGCGAAAGATGTTGTTGGGAAAATCCTACAGCAGGATGAGCAAACAAAACTGAAGTGTGTGGCCTTGCTCTCGGTTTGGTGGCGGGTGAGAAACAAATGCAACGCTGGGGAGGCCAAGGCTTCGCATGACGCTGTCCTGCACCAAGTAATGGCCTTCAGTTCTGAGCTCCAACGCTTTGGAAGTAAAGGGAAGGGGCACACTGTCCACTTTTCTGCTTGCAAGTGGCAGAAACCTGCGGAGGAGATACTAAAGATCAATGTAGATGGGAGTTTTGATGCTGCCGCGAACACCGGTGGTTGGGGCATGGTGGTTCGAGATGCTTATGGTACTGCTCTTGGAGCTGCTGCTGGGTGTATGCACCATGCTCAGAATGTGCTACACGCTGAGGCTGAGGCTTGTTTGCAAGCTATCATGTTTGCCCAAAGATGGGGGATGCTAAATATCCATGTTGAATCTGATTCACAACAGTTGATCAATGCGATCTTGGGGAGTAGTCAAGACCTGACACTGAATGGTACTTTGTTTAGAGAGATTAAGTTCCAAACTAGTTTTAATTTTGCTTCTTTCCGCATTTCTTATTGCCCAAGGGCTTGTAATAAGGTGACGGACGCTTTGGCGACGCATGGTGCGAAGCTAGGATGCAGACCCCCAGATGTCTGGCCAGGTTTTGCTCCTGACTCTGCGTGTGATTTGGTAGCCAGCGATTTTGCTGAGCTGACCCGTTAATGGTAGTGTTATTTCCAGTTTTCAAAAGAAAAAAACCATGTGTGAGCTGAGGCAGCGGTGGTCCAACACGTCGATGCTGGCAGTAGGGTGAAAATGGTACAACACGTCGACGCTGGCAGTAGGGGTGAAAATGGTACAGATTATTTCCGATCGGGCCGACGGTTGGATAGTTATCGGGTACAATGACGGATATGTATAGTAATTCACGGACATCCGATAATAACTTTGTTCGCAACCCGATTGTATTCATTCTGTATTCGTAACTTGCAGATTTCGTATTCGTATCCACGCACTATTTATTTCGACTCCGAATCTGAAAAATACGGTCACGGACATAGTTTCACTATCATTTGTCTGTATCCACTCTGTTTTCACCCCTAGCCAGCATCAGGTAGTAGGACAGCGGGAGCGTGAAACGTCCTACACGCCAAAACTTTCCCCCTCCCTCTTTACTAAATATGAAGGCTAGGTGGACCTTTCTCAATTATTTAGGGCAACTCCGATAGGCTGACGCATTTCGTCCGTTTATGTCCGCGTTGTCTGCGCGGGCAAATACCAAATACCAGGGCACCGTAAACAGACTGACAAGGGACCGACGCGTCAGCCTCGTGTCCGACCCTGGCCCGCCTGTCAGCCTCCAATCGATCGACCCCTGCGTTAAATGCGGGAGGCTAGAGCCACCGAGCCCTCTCACTGAGCTCTGCCCGCTCCGGCCACCTCCTCTCCTAGCTACAGAATGGACCCACTGCGGTATCTCTTTGATGAGATAGAGCGCGCCTGGGTGATATCGTGACATCTTCTCTCGCCACCATGCTCAAGCCCCGCGTGGCGCGAGATTCTACCTCCGCCACCGGCTCCACAAAGGTTGCCGGAGCGGGCGAGAAGGGCGGTGGAGGAAACGTATTCCGATGTCCATGACCCCGAGGAGGAGGCGTACGCCGTGGGGTACATGGGAACCTCGCGGTTCTCCCCCGCCGCTACACCCTGCTCGTGAAGCAGAGGACTCCGGGAAGGAGGACTTGAAATGGAGCAGTGAGGACAACGTTGGCGACCCGCGGTTGTAGGAGGCCAAGCGACGTTCACTGGAGATGCTCGACGAGGATCATGCCCGCCGCGCTGCACTCGGTCCCAACCTCAAGGTGAGGGAAGATACCGAGGTGGCGGAGGCGTCTCGTGCATCGCTGGCACTCGAGTGCGGGCGGAGCCGCAAACTTGCGCGTGCGGCGGACTTGGAGAGCTCCCAGTGAAACCCTATTACCGCCAGCAGCGCCGCCTGCGTGGCCGCCAGCAGCGCCGCCTGCGTGGCTAATTTTGTAAAAATGTTGGCGCCACTATGTATGCCAATTAATTAATTTTTTAATTGTCCTAGGGAGACAGATCAACGGAAAGTTGCCGGCGCTTGGGGAGAGGCGACTTTCGCCGGTCGGCCTCCCTCCAATCGCCTCGGAGGCCCTTCAGCTTCGGCCACCGAATATAAATTGACCCCGCGCCAGCCCCTTCATTGAGAGCGCGTCGTGACGTCGTTGGCGAACCCGGAGCAGAAGGCGATGTTGCGATAGCCGGAGCAGGAGAAGGAAGAGGCCCAAGTAGCGTCAGAGGAGGAGCCAGCGACTCCACCACTAGCTCGTCCGGCTTGGTCTCCGTGGAAATCTTAGTCCTCATGGGCGTCCCGTTGTCTGGTGCAGACAACGCGTGGTTTTCACGATAGGCGGCAGCTTCGACGACGGCGCCTGCGGGGTAGCCACGATCTCCACCACCCCCACCGTAGGAGGACAATGAGCCGATAACTCACCAACCCCACATGAGTAGGACGGCGAGGGGGAGAGAATCATAGCTCTGCAATTTTAAATTGTATTTTGATGTCCTAGTTCATGTATGTGATCAAATTTGTGTCCTTCTATGTAAATCTATGAAAAATTAGAAGTTATTCTAACTTCAAATCTATAAAAATATGTGCAATAGGTTGGAGTGGGAAAAAAGTGGACATAGCGGATTAAATGGGTCCCCCATTGGGTGCCATGGCCACGAAAAGGGCGGATAAGAGCCGTTGGATCAGCCCGATAGAGTCGCCCATAGTGCATATCTATACCTAGAGCTTAATTGGAATCTCTCTATGCTGGTAGTTTGTCAAGTTTGTCCCAACAGCAAAAACAACAACAAATTTATCAACAGACAGCAGACTCACATTTCAGAAAAGACTCGACCTTGGACTCGTCCTTCTCCCCCGCTACAGTAAAGGAGAAGCGATTTGTGAAATCGCCCGGCCGATCCACCTCACCGGCGGCGGCTCGCTGGTTCCCCTGCCCTCCGCCGGCCGCTCCGACGGCGGGAGGGTAGGGGAACCCCGGATCTCGTCTGGTGTACAGGTAGGGTTGGGTGGGCTCTTCCCTGGCGGCGTTGGAGAGGCGTGGTTTGCAGGTGGAGGTCGTCCTCTTCGCTGGCGCGGCTCGGCGGAGCTTCGCCACGGATCTTCCACCACCATCATGCTCGCAGCTCCTGGGAGCTGTGCTGCGTGATTTCCCTTCGCCGGTGGCCGTGGTGCGGCGGCGCCGGGTGTACAGAAGATCGGAAGTTGAAGATGCGGTGATTCACGGCGACGGCGGTCGAGTTCCAGGGTGGAGGCCCTGTGGGTTCGAGGTTCGTCGACTTCCCGTCCGTAGAAGGGCTCCGTCCGATCCAAGGCGTGGGAGGAGTTACGGCGGCGCGCCGGCGGCACGTCCTGTTGCTCGTCAACGGCGTCGGGTTCTAGCTGGACTAATCTGTATTTTCGTGTTTGTTCTGGACCTCCTTGTAAGGACCGTGTATTACTGATGTCTTCACTTTCTCGCAAAAAAAAGGAAAAAACAGACAGCAGACTCTTATCTTTCTGCCAAAAAGGAGTCTAGCTTGATTAGCCAAAGACAAATCTTGATCCGCTTATTAGGTCTTTTATTTACTTTACTGGCTCCGGATTTCGAGTAAAGAGGCCTTGCCTGCTTATGAACTAAGTACAATTCAAGTAAATCTCGGCACTTTGTTTCAACATGACAACTAAATATTACGAAAACAGACATGATTGGCACTAATGATTAGTCCAAACAGACCACCATGAATAAGGAAAAGACAGCAATCACACGGAAAATGGAGATGACATGTAGCTTCGCTGACTTAGCTTCTCTAAGTCAGCAAATCCGGAGCGCATTTGGAACCAGATCCTCTAACTTCAAGGAGTGAAGTAAGGTAACCTACAGTACTCTAACTTCCCTCCTTCACATTTATATGATTAATCCAATTATGATTTAAATTAATTTGCACAGTACACATTTGTGGTATTCATTTACAATAATTTCTTATAATCACAATTGTAACTACCTAATTTATTAGTTTGGAAAAAATTACATGTACAGTAATTAGCTACAGTGAATCACATACAGTGTTGCTTATCTTAGCACTGTAGCTTACCTGACTTTCCTTCTTCGTTTTACACTAGCTTAGCACTGTAGCTTAACTGACTTTCCTCCTTGATGTTAGAGGATCTGGTTCCGTTATGCATATGGTGCATAGGATGCTTGTTTACTTCCATCCTTTTGACAGATTGCAACAAAAACGAAAACAGAAAAGAACACACGCCGCGACCGACCAGCAGCATGGTAGGGTCAGGTAAAAAAGTAGCACAGTAGCGTGCATCTGTAAAACAGTGGCCAAGTGCATCAGCAAAGAAGCTTCAGCACCAAATATGAGCATGACAATAAAGAAAAGTCTGAGAGCATCATCAAGCACAGGAAAGAGCAAAGCACATACCCTCGAGTGCACTCCATCTCATTCAAAAGGAAAACAATACAAGCATCGCATGTGCTTGTACGGTTGCCATAACAAAGTTTGTAAAACTGAAGTTATCAGGCAACCAGAGAACCTTGAACAATCATCGTGAGGATGTAACAGGAACCGCTAGTCTTCTCGGGATAACAAAACTGGAAACTCAAGTGACAGCTCTCAGCAGAATGGGACACAGATCGTCGCCTTCAAACATGTTTTCAGCAAAACAATCCGTCTGTAAGCACAAACCCATTTACAATTTGGGAGGTACAAATGTACAATACCGAGTATCATGGAAGGTAGACCAATTCCATCGAAAAGAACTGTCACATCTAGTACCGTGGTAGACTGGAACATTGTCCAGACCATTGTAAAGAATGATTAGTGGCCTAACAAAACCGACAAAAACTATCATTGGGTCAAAACTTTCTGTACAGGCAGACTGCATGTGATCTGATAATTCCTCAGCCTCTAGCTAGGTACACCTCAAGATGCTTTCCTTTGCAAACCTGTTGTGAGCTCCCAGATTGGTAACTGTAATCGATTCTCTTCCTGTATTTCATAGGTTGAGCTCCACTTCTGAATGTGACTTGATGCAGCTGCAGGAAAGCGAGCATACTTACTGCAAACACAGCCGCATTACCCAGAGCACCCCCAATCTTGTCCACTCGGAATGAATTTCTGGCTAAAGATAGACTACCAGATAACAAGTTTGCCATGATACTCGAACCATTGACCCCATTTTCTACTGCCTCCTCCCCTGACTCGCGCGTTGGGCGGAGATCTTCTGGTGAGATGAATCGACTCTTGTCACTAACCCCACCAACAAATGCTAAGGTCTCATCAATGACTCTGTACTTCTTCCCCTGATGCTCAGCTAGCCTCGTAGCAAGGACTAGACGGCTTTGCTCCAGTCTTGCAATTGCAGCATCCCGCTCAGCCTGCTGCTGCGATTGAACAGTCTGTGGAGCCAAATTAACTCAAGTAAATAACAGATATATTTATCAATATCACATCGGACAAATAACCGAATTAACAAAACACAAAACCAAAGATGCCTTTGCAGAGTTTCAAACTCTATCCACTGGAAATGGCAGGAAGGAGCTCACAACAAAATTAAGCCCAGAGACTGCAAGGTCTGTCTACGAGTACCACATTAATCTCAGCTTTATTCTATCGTCCGTCTACAAATGAGACCAAATATTGAGCAGGCACGGTTTCCTGCCTTGTTGACATCAGATGAACGTTGATGACACGAGAAGAAACAGGGCAACGGAATTCAGGTGAATTGCTCATTTTTCAGATCCACACAGGCTTTGTTTTTCGCTCCCAATCTAGAACAAACACTTGTAGCCAATTCGAAGACAGCCAATCACTCAAGTCAAATTCATCTAGACAGAAAACATCAAACTAGACAACTGGAGGAAAATAAAACCCAGAATCCATCACAAACATTTGCCCTGCTAATATAGTGTAACACATGAAAATTGAGCAGAACCATGTGCACCACATGATGATGCATTAATTGACCAATCAGAGTATCACCGTGCGGATCACAAAGACACCAATCGAATACAAACTAGGCACTGGAAATCAGGAGTCGGTAATCACGCGAACAACGCATCCTCACCTCTCACGGATCCGCTATGTATTCATTGCAGCGACTCGGGCGAGCGTGGTCTATCAACAGAGAGAAACCCTAAAGCACACGAGAGGAGCGAGGCGGGTAGGGGAAGGAGGGCAATCTCACATGCAGGAACTCGAGGTGGTCCTCAAGGTCCTCGAGCGCCGACCGGATGGCGTGCAGGCTCCTGGCCTCGGCCATGGCCCCCGCCGCCGCGGCCAGGGCCGAACCGCCGCCGTCCTCCGCTGCTCCCTCCGGCCGGCCCTTGAAGAAGACGTACCCGTTCCGACGGGCAGCGCAAGCGGAGGGGCGCGGGGGTGGCGCGGTGAGGAAGTGGGTGCTGGAGACGGCGAGGATGGCGTCGCTGAGGCGGTCGTGGAGGTCCCAGATCCGCTCGAGAACCGCCTCCGCGTCCGCCGCGTCCCATCTCATCACCTCGCCCTAGGGTTCGCGAGCGTGCGGATTGTGTGGGACGGCGAGGCGAGGTGGGGGAGGCGAGGAAAGGGAGGGAAAATGGTGGAAGAGAGGGGGGAGAGAGAGTAAATTGGTGGAATATGTGACGGCGGCACCACCGATGCGGAAGGCTTTTCCGTTGTTGTTTTGCTGGCCGACGAAAATATCGTGGTATTTGTTTGCTTGCTTTTTTACTTCTTCCTGTTATTGTTATACACGATCCGCAACCAAGGCTTCTCTTGGATCGTAGGAATTTCAAAAGATTTTCACATGATCAAATTCTTAGAAATTTCTCCTATGTATTGGGTTGACTTTGGTTCAAAGGAATGATGCTATGAAAATCCTATGGATTGGATTCCTATGACTCAATTTCATAGGAATTTGAACATCCACTCCAATTTTTTTTCTTCCAATCTTCTGTTTTACACTTGCAAACATGTGAAATTACTTTGTTTTTTGTATTCATGTATTTTTCAACCTTGCCATCCAAAGAGACCCTAATACGTTGGAATTTTTTTAGTTTTATCACATTTGATGGCAATGTACTTTTTCATTGTAACTATATATAAGGCCTTTATGATTGTATTTTCTCTTGACATGTTATCCATTGAGATATGCCCCCCTCCGTTCCACGATATAAGACGTTTTAGCAAGCTAAAATAACTTACTAATACGTCTTATATTTTGGAATAGATAAAGTAAGTCATTAAGGGATGGGTTTCAGCCACCGTTAGTCAAGCCGAAGTTTGGTAATTTGGTATGTGTTTGGTCTTACCACACTTTATTATCCTTATGACCCATTTATCATAGAGTGACTTTTTTTTGCCAAGTTTAACCACATTTAGTGGCGCCCTATTTTTTTAGCTACACTTGTCAAACTTAGACATGGCAAAATGTGATTGGGAACCCAATAGACCCTAAAAGATAATGTTGTCTATTAGTCTCTGTTTAGATGTATGCATTCGGAGGCTTGATATTTCATTGGCTTGAATCTCAATATCACATGATATTGATATTGATGTTGAATGTAAATATTTATGTTTAGATGTTTAGGTATTCGGAGCCAGACTTGCTATTCAAGTTGAATGTCAAATGTTGTTTGGATGGTCATTGTGAGAAATTATAATTGTACAAAACTATGATCATTATATTGTTTTATACATGAATAAAGCATGGTTTAACATCTAAATATATTTAATATATCACATAAAAATAAAAGGACAAATAAATATTATGCAAAATTGTCACTTCATCTTATAACTTCCAGAAAAAACATGGAAATTGAAAAATTGTACGCAATAGCCACAAATTCTAGTAAGAGTGACATCGAGCAAATAATATGCTGAGAAAAAAATACATATCGGCAACAATATAACTCGTCTAGACCAGGTTTCAATTTCTCTACCAATTTTAAATATAGCAAACAATTTTCCCTAGGACACTAACCATTGAGGTACAATTACAGCGGGGGAGTGCTAGATGACATACCTAGGATATCAAAGCCTAATCGAAGAACAATTTAAATAATAACTAAACATTCCCTCTAAAACCCGCTCAAGAAATTTAGGAACCATGACAAAACAAAGCAGTCTGGATTTTTACAACTCACTTATCATAAAAAACATCCATGTCACCAGATACCAAATTTTGCTCCCTGAATATTCAAATATCACAAGTACAGAGGGGCAATTAGCAGTACATTATTTATTGCAATGATTCTGTGAACTATAAGCGGATAGGAAAATCTAACTCGTCTCAAGCTTCAATGAGGAGGTACTTCTCTACACTTCCATTCACTTCTTGGTGGTCAAGGTCACACGACTTTTCCGCGCCGGACACCGACTCCGTCGAGGGTCTGAAGCCCTCGGACAAGGCCCACACGAGGTTCTGCGCCTGCCTCTCCACCACCACAAATTAGAGGCCTACAAAGCAAATCGCGTCAGATATCAATTAGGTAGAGAAAAAGAAGGGGTGGAACGGTTCACTGGGATCTTGGATGCACGTGCGCCGGACTGGTGACTTGGTGAAGCTGGGTCTAGCCAGCCTCGTTCCTGCACACACGCAGAGACATAGAGAAATGAAAGGAGGGGGGACAAGGTCGGAGCCATTCCTAATCGTAGGAGGTGGGTCAGGGGGATTACTGTGCAATCGCCACCACTGTTTTAGGTCGCTCGCGTGCCAGGGTAGGAAGTGTGGTCTGTCAAGCGAGATGAGAGTGAGACGAAGCGGTACGCAACGCCGCCCGAATAACTCGCGAGATGTAGAGGGGTTCGCCTATGAATTGGGCCTCCTTGTTTTTTCTGTCCGGATCTGCATCTTGATATCGAGCTCCAATATCCAACATCAATGTTTAGGCCAGCAAAACAACCGCAAACCTGGTATTCTGGACTCGTACCACGTGAATGTCCAATACCAAGCGTCAATGCAAACATCAAAACATAACCTTAAGTGTTGTATCTGATCGGGGCTGCCATTAATCCATATAGCAGTGGCAGAGCTTCGGCAAGGCGAGTCTGGGTTGTCCCCCCCATTGGCAGCGAAAACACGAAATATCTATTGGTAGTTGGCCCATTTACGTAGCAAAATCAGCCCAACAACTTATCTGGTCGCCCCCCCCAAGCTCCGGCGCTGCATATAGGGTTATACTTGAACATGATTTGCTACTTTTTTTTATATGATCTCGTACAAGAGTTGTATGTTAGATAAGATCAACCCCTTTCTTCTCATTAACTATTAAGATACACCAGTAAAAAAACTTATAAACCATGAAGAAACCTACAATGGAAGATGTCTACTCCCTCCGTCCTCGAATAAGTGTACATCTAGCTTTTGTACTAAGTCAAATTTTTAAAAATTTGACCAACTTTATAGAAAAGGGTATCAATATGTATGATATCGAATTGGTATATTTTGAAACTTCATTTCAAAACGAATATAGTGATACCAATTTAGTGTCATAAATGATGGCACTTTTCTCTATAAAGTTGGTCAAACTTTAATAAGTTTGACTTACTATAAAATGTAGAAGTATACTTATTCGCGGACGGACGGAGGGAGTAACATTTTTTAATCTTCGTTACTATTAGGTTTGCATTGGTGATGCTTCATTCACACGCCCTTCAACAGTTTTTGGGATTCAGTACCGATTTTTTTTCATGCAAAAAAAAAAGTCCTTCCGCGGGACCGAACAGGCCAATTCTCCTTTGCCCAGCTGGGCCAATTCAAAATAGCAGCCGAGCCTTAAAAAAAATCCCGTCGATCGTCTGCTCAAAAGAAACGCAAAATCTATTTCGTGCCTGGGCACCGTTCGGGAGTTACACGGTGCGCGCACGCTGGCTCGTCCGATTTTGATCGCACGCCTTTCTTTCGTTTGTGCACGACGCTGAACACTGCCACTACGCAGAAGACCGAGTCCAATTCCCCATTCCCTCTTTACTCCAATCGCATTTCTTTCCGTCTCCCTCTCCAATCTCATCGACGGCGATGGCCGGCTGCCCTCGAATCGACCGGGGGTTCGGGCGGTGGAGCATCGACGGCGGGCTCCCGCGTCGCCGCCCCCAACTGTCGTAGGTAGATCATCACCGGCCACCGCCGCTCCTGGAGAAGACTCGGGCCGCCGGACGCCGACCAGCCGATGCGGAGGCTGCGCACGAGGAGAGTGACGCGTGTCCTCGGCCGAGAAGAGGTTCACCGATGTAGCCATATCCCGCTACGAGGGCTGGTCCGCTTTCCACCACCTGCCTCCTGGCGGTGCCGGCGGACGCCTGTGAAGAAGCCGAGCAGGCCCGGCCGCTGGTCTGTGGTCTCCCCCGCGCGGCAGCGACGGCCTTCCCTGCTCCCCGACCTCACCTCCGTTGCATCTCGACCAGACGGCGCCGCCACACCTATTCGGCCGGGAGAGTCCCAGCTCGCACAAGCTCCATTCAGTTGGGAAAAGGACCCACGGTGCTGATGAAGTGGAGCCGTCAATCATCCAGCACCCTAGCTGCTCGGCAACATGTACTGCTTTTACTTCTTGCCGCCTTCTTCCTCGTTAATTACATTCATCAATCATCGTTCAATTGTTTGACACTACAGGCCTGCAATACAATTCCCTGGTGCAAGTAAGGCTATTAGTAGCAGTTCGTTTTTGCCCTGTTCCTTTCAGCCTTCGTGGTCTCAATCAGGTAGCTCGATTGATTTGCAGCCGTGCTAGGAGGCTCTCACTGTTCACTTATCTGTTACAATGAAACTGAAGTACTTCTGTACTATTACAGAAGGTTTATTCAAGCTTTCCTTATTACAAAGTTGTTTTCACCATTACTACTTTCAACTCACCGTATGTCTATGACACTGAAAATGCTGCTCCCATTATGATACATGCTGGTCTACGTTATGCCGCCATTACAGATATTGCATGGCGATTACTTATATTACAACAATTTATTTCTTGCTTGATCCATGTAGACCTTTGTTCATGGAATGCTTGTTGTTGTGATTATTGCTTAACTGGCCTGCTTGTTGTCTGTGTTGGAAGTGACGATTGCTGCTGCAGATGTTGTTCATCTAGTATTTAGGTCCATTTCTTTTTGAATTTAGTATGAGATGTAATTCAGAAAGTGCGGCATTACATATAAGTTATCGGCACATTAGTATGTATATTTTTATAGATTCGATGTAATTTTAGTATGTATAGTTAATGTGCATGGATATAATGTTAGGTTAATGAGATAGGGGCTGCATAGTTAACATCATGGATGTAATTTTAGGAGAAAGGCGTATAAAATTATACATCCACATCAGTAGTATTTTGTGTGTAGTTGGTTACATTGTTGAGGTTTTTAACATCATAACATGATGTAATTTCAACCGAGATTATGCACTTTTGCATGTAGATTCAGGACCAAGTTAGCTGTCATACATGTAACTCTTGTTGAGTTTTTTAGCATCATAACAGGATGTAATATCAACCCAGATTAAGCAGTTTTGCATGTAGTTTAAGAACCAAGTTAGCTCTCATAGATGGAACTTTTGTCGAGGTTTTTAACATCATAAGAGGATGAAATTTCAACCCAGATTATGCACTTTTGCATGTAGTTTAAGGACCAAGTCAGCTATCATAGATGTAGCTTTTTAATGTAATCCACGGGGGTAATTTTGCTTCAACATCATCTGTTTTTAACTTTTTGTGTGTAACTTTCATTTCATGTAGTCGACATATGTAATTTTTTCACCAACGATGTAATTTTTATTCAATTGCATGTGTAATCCTACATCCAACAGACCCTAGCTATGGTATCATCAAACCAGTAGCTCTCATGGATGTAATTGTTTTTCTTTTTGGTGTATAATTTTACTTCCAACAGACCTTTTTTATAAAACAGAGGGATATAACATTTTTTTATATAGGTGATATTCATGGTTTCTTATTGGTTTTTGTTACTTTTATTTGATTTGCAGGAGCATCAGAGACTGATTAGAAATTAGAAATGCATCCATACACAAACACAATGATACTCCTCGTCTCCTCTCATGTCCTCATCTCCTTCAGCTGGCTGATTAAGGTCCAAACCACCAACTGGGATGTTAACTTCCATAGCTGTAGCACAAACATCAAAAGTTACATTGTTATTTCTCATATGGTGCAAAAACTTTTATAGGGAACAACAAATACATGTTAGGAACACATTATTATTTGCAATTCAACACATATATAGCAGTACCATAATAGTGATTTTGTGTTCTACATTGCAGGTTCCTCAGTACATATTACTAGCGATGCAGAAGAAAACATCAGTGAGAGCTACAAGACCTCGACTGCCGAAACCTATGCTTCTCAGTTTTAGCTTGCACCATCAGAAAACCGTATTTTTGTGGTCATCAAAGTGTGAGTTTGTGCAAAGGTAGAGAAATTATAGTGATGAAACTTCATGATGCTTTACACATAGCAGTTGCACCTCTATTTTTGTTTCACGTCCTGGATGATGAAACAATTTTTAGCACAACTATTGCACCACATATCTCCCTGAAGGTTTCCTACATGTAAAACCTATCAGTACATACATCGCTGCCCAAATTTAAGCCTTTTTTCTACATCATGTGGTTGGTTACCCGTTTTATTTTTGCACATGTGTGCATCTAGTCAAGTCACATACGACATTGTCATCTAATTTTCTAACCAAAGTTACATGTAAGGTGGTCAAGAGTTCTAGTTATTTTGGGTTGAAAAAGTTCCATAATAGTTGGCCGGATGGAGGGTTTTTGGAGAAGGGGGGATGGGCTTCACGTGTTACCTTAATAGAGGGTAGTAGGACATGTAAGATTTTCTGCTGTGTACCCTGTATATCTGCTGGATGAGCTTCATCGCCCTTTTCTTTCTATGGGGTTTTCTGGTCAAAAGCTTCGATCTGCTAGATGTTGGTGGGTGTAAAGGGAGGAGGGGGTGATTTGAGGTAGAGGAGATGGGAAAGAAGAGAGACTGTGGTTTGGAGATCCATGTATTTTTTTTCTACAGGTTGAGACAAATAATTTGAGCTCCACGTCCACGTGCACTCCGCGCCAAAATCCTGCAGATAGAGCACGAAACATGCTGATCCCGCTTTTTGCCATTTTGGGAAAGTGGACCCTTTGGACAAGGGGCACCGTGGAGCGCTATACAGTGCGCGCGCACTGTGTAGTCGTGTCCCCGATTATATTAGAGAATATAGTGATTAGGGAGCAGCTGGTGCGCCGCCTAGATATTCCTGCCCTTCTTGCGATTCATCTTTTCTACTGGTTTCTCTCTGTCCCGCTCAGCTGGTGCGCCGCCTCTCCTTGTGTCCTGTCGCCGGAGCGCCGTTCCTACCATCAGCTGGCTGCTCCGCCTCTGGGTTCACCGTGCCACCCGCAAGGAGCAACGCTGGTGCGATGAGTCTACTCTAGAGAGATTAAAAATGCTAGGATGTTGCGGTATCTTTGCCATCTACTGAACCGTGGTCACTGGCCAGGGCTTAATTTTCAGAAGAAAAATACAATTCACTGTATAGACAGGAAGTTTTCTTGGACGAAACAACCAAAGTAAGACTTCTAACCATTCAAGAGAGCGACTGAAGAGATGCTATACCAAATACAGGCGACTCACGACTGAGTCGACTTCTTCCGAGACAGGAGAGAAAGAAGAGTGAGCCGCTCGCGTCGTCCTGAGTGGGTGGCACATGCGAATTGGTTATAACGATTTCTCGTTCGATTTTCCTTGCCGGATTTTTGTATGGGTTTCAACTTTCATCACACCAATTCTCCAAAATGACGACACCCACACTAGAAATCGACACCAAAATAAACAAGTTGGGTATAATATATTATATCCGATTTTCTTTCTGCCGAGCTACAAGAAAGCTGCTACATAGGCACATTCCGCATGACATTTTTTTGTGAGTTTTCATTCCGCAAGACTTCATTGATGACCATCAACAGTCAGCTTCCCGTTGTTGTAAGAGGGACTCAACTTGCTTGCAGTAGTAGGTGGGGAAGATATAAGATAAAAAATGTCATGTAGTTCGGTCAAATGTTAGCCATATTTGTGCACCTTTCAAGGGGCTTATTATTTTCGGAACTAAAGAAATGGAGATAAAGGGTAGACAGTTTCAAGCTGAACACGGTCATTAAGATTTATGGGGTTACATCCTTGAATCGGTCTACTCATAGACGACTATCCAATAAGTGACATATGATTATCTATGTTCAAATCGTAAGACTAAGGAAAATATATAAAATACGAAACAAATATGTATAGTAAAGTCAGTCATGGAGAGTTGATGGAAAATACATGCATGGCAGATAAACAAACGAAAGGGGAGAAACTATAATCCACAATTACCTAGTCAAATTAATCATCGCAGGAAGTGGTCTAGCTACCAGCTTGGCATGTGGCGGCTCTAAGTCGATTGTGTTGTCACCATCGATGAGCACGTACGCATGTGCATTATGCGTGTACTTGTGTGTCGAGACCGAAATACTAGTAATCATTACTACGCACAGCGTTCCGTATTAGTGATGTTTTACACATTGGATACAGTTTTTTTTTTTTGATAAAGGGAATTTATTGATATCAAGGAAGTACCAAATACACCCAGATTCTGCAACAACGTATTGCCCTAACGGCTTTACGGATGCACACAGCCAAAAAAAAGAAAGAAGAGTTACAAAAAAAGCCAAGTCCCGCTATAGCGATCTATTCCTTGTAGAAGCAGCACTAACACCACCGAGACAGCACCAGAAGTCCAGAAGTACTCGCTCACAAAACAACGCCTTGAGCAAGGTCATTGCTAGGCACAACCAATTAAGAACAGACCTTGGATTTTCACCCTGCAAGGCAAGACTTTGAACTTCTCCTGTGATGTCGCCCCCACTTGCAAGCCGCTGCTCCAAGTCACAGATCACCAAGCCAATTCCCCTTGCCACCAAGACTCGAACCACCATCGCTAGACCTCAGATCTTGGCTTCCATGTCATTCTCCGCCAGCACCACGGAACGAGAACATGCTCCATGATATTAACCGCTAGCAGAGCTTCGAAGCGCTCCCTCTGAAACCGAATGGCCAGAGAAAACATGGGTGCGCACGACCGAATTCCACCCGATCCAGTAATCTCCAGGCATAATTCGCCCAATGGAGTGCTGGCGGAGCCTTCCAGAACACGACTCATCCGCCAGATCGATGAGGACAGGCGCTGGCAAATCATCATCTTGGACGCAAGAAAAAATCTTAGGACGCCGCCATTATTCGCAAGACCAGCAAATCCCCACACCGCTGGTCAACTCCATTGCAGGATTGGCAGAAGAGGAAAGGAGGATCCAGTGCAGGCACCGGCCTAACCCCACGATCTCAGATCGGATCGCAGCCCTCCCAGAAACGCGCGTGGCTGGGCACCGCCCCGACGGGCGACTCACCCCTCCTCCTCGACGCCTCCCGCCGGAGTGCCTCTGGCGCCGGCCAGGAGCAGCCGCGCCTCCCTACGCCCCCGAGCGGACCTCCCCACCTCTTCCCGTGAGCAGTTCCCAGGAGCGCCTCCCCTGCCCCACCGTCAATCGACTGGGTGGGCGCCGCCACCGCCGCCGGAGAGGGCATCAGCGGCGGCCAGGAGGGCAGCGGACGGCGGTGTTTGGCGGCGGGCGGCGGGATCCCCCGGAGTCGCTCGGGAGAGGAGCGACTCGGGAGGTGTTTTTACGTGTCCAAAAAACAATAACCTAAAAACGTGTCCAAAAAACATTGGATACAGTTGTTAAAACGTAAATTTCAATGTAAAGAATTTCGTCTCTTGCTACGGCCTACTGCAAGCATTCATCTGAACTTACAAAACTATATATTGTATTGACTAATGACGTATGAAGCATTTTGGTACCTAGCACTTCGTGTGAGCTTCCTTTTGATGACTGGACTTACCTTGTTGAGCCTCTCTATATGTTACCAGAGGTATGGGTACTTGTGTCCGGCATCCCGGAGGAGGACTTGGGTGATTTCTTGGCATTATGTGTCTTTGGTTATATTATTGGAAAATCTATCAAGATTGATATGGCATATACGAGAAAAAAATTATGCCTATTTTTGGTTGCCTGCATATATACACTACACATATTCCTATTAAGTTGGATGTGTTCATCGAAAATGGTTTCTTCAAGCTTTGGTATTGAAGTGGAGGATGAACTGATGGTGGGAGGTGGCGATGAGGTTATGGCTGAGGTCAACCATGATGACCACAATGATGATGGTGCGGATCATAAGATGCAGCAAGATGGTACAGCTAAGCTGAACAACGAAGGGCAGTCTGCGAAAGGAATCCCCGTCAAATCATAAGGACTCTAGATCAGTTGGGGGTTCAACACAGAACACGCATCCATGGGTGTGTGTGATAATCATTATGTTTTAGTATGTTGGATGGTGTTCGTGCTTGGGTGACGATGAACTACAGTCCGGAATGATTTGGGACATATTTTGTCCAAGTAATAAGAAAATTGTGTTGCACTTGATTTTAAAATTTAAAATTATGTACTTGAAATGTTGTTTGTATGATGTGTGTTTAAAACGTAAAAGTTTGATTTGTCGATGTGAAAATTGAGTATGAATGGTGTTTATATGCAAAATGGGGAGAAATAGAAGAAAATAAAATATAAGGATCATAGGTTTAGGGAATATGTCAAAACAATGCTAGTCCCTCCGTTCCGGTTTCCAACGCAACGATCCAAATCAATTGGACGAGGGAGGTTAATTACTCATCCTATTGATTAGTATATGGACTAATAGTTGGGATAAGAAACTCTATGCATTGGAAGATTGAAACAAAAGAGATACACTCTCTTTTTTTAAGTGGGGCAAGAGTCTGCCTTTTTATTGATTAAGAAGTAGTAAACAGGGTGGCCGAAACCAAAAGAGAAAGATCACATCACAACACAAACAAGTACCCTTGAAGAGCATGCGCACTCCCACAGCCTAACGGGCTAGTTGAGCGAAGTGTTTGGCACCAGCCGCGATCCAAGCTTGTCCTTCTTCCTTGATCTTGCTGGCCAATACGGTTGGCATGGTGGATTTGTTGTTGAAAACTCTAGCGTTACGCTCCTTCCAGATTTTCTAGCATATTAGAATCATCGTTGTTCTCAGCCCCTTGGGGGAATATCCAGCATGGTTACCCCAAAGCTCGACCACACCCTAGCTGAGGGGGTGGGCAGAATAGGTCGGCGCATCCGAACCAGAATGCCATGGTCCCCCAAATACGCTTGGAGAAACGGCAGATGTATAGCATGTGTTCGGCGGTTTCCGGCTCAAAAGTGAAAGTGTGGCGCTTGAAACGCGTCACACGAATACGTCCTCGTGTACCCGCGGCGCCGGGGGAGATACTCCGCAACTCGCCCCACGGGAGGCCGGCTTCCAGCGCGATACGCAAGACAGTAAGCCGACGCTTTTGACACCAGACGCCCCAGCCCCTCGGGAAGCCCCGTCAGAGGAAATCCGGCAACGGTTGGCTGAACTAAGCTGGACTTGGCCGCTCTTAGCTCGGTTTTTGATCTCCGGCAAAATCTAGGCGAATTTGCCGGACAACGGAAGCATGAACAAGGGTTTGAGGGAAAAAGTAGGTTGTATTGATAGGTTGTCGATTGTTTGCTTAATTTCAATCGGCCATCACCTCTCACATATATATGAGGCGGCTGGACTTCCCGTACAAGTATTGGACTTCTACAAGACTTACAAATCATAATCCAAGTCGAATCCATCTCTAAACTAGGCAACTTCTTGGCCGGCTTCGTTGGTTTCAAACTTGCTGGCTACTTTGGAAAGTTATCTTTTATCCTTCTGTTGTGGCCTCAAACTTACCGGCTACTTTGGAAAGTTGCCTTCTGTCTTCCGTATTGGCTTCAAACTTGTCTCCTTCCTTAGAGATGAGATATCTTGATCGGCTTCGTATTGGACCCGGACTTCAGCATCCGTCCGGCTTCTATTAGAAAATTGTCTTCCATTTTCCTGCCTTGATCTTGGAAAGTTGTCTTCTCTTTTTCCGCCTTGATCTCGACCTTGAAAGTTGCCTTCTATCTTTCCGCCTTGACTTTGACATTGCTTTCCTTTGACTTAGTCTGCTAGGTTTTTAGGCAACTTTGCACAACCGAATCCGGCTTCTGCCTTGTTTCAGTTGCTAGATTATTGGCTGCCTTCTTCTGGCTGTCTTTTCCTAGAAACTTCCCATATCATCTTTTTAGCCTTCTTCGCTACCTTCTTTAACCCGCCAAATCTTCCTTGAACCTGAAATTGGCAATCTGCCAAAAACGAGTGCTAACATATGCCCCCTATTTTCTAGTACAGCTTGCGTACTAGAAAATATTCAATGTAGAAGTTTTTATCTAAGAGCGATGCTTAAGCTCATCGGCCGTATGCTAAGGGCGATATATGTATATCGGCCATACGTGCAACTCATGCAGTTTGCCACACGCTCGGGTGGAACTTCTTCAAATATTTCCCATTGATAGCTCGAGGCAGCATGCCGCCTTCCAATGTCTCCACCAGATAGGAGTTGCCGGGTACTATCCTCGCGACTCGCAGTGGCCCTTCCCAGTTTGGGGACCATTTGCCAAATTCCGGCTCCTGGAGCCAACTGGCAATATACCCTTCCAGACCAAGTCGCCAATTTGAAAGTCTTTAAGCCGGACCTTCTTATTGTAAGTTTTTGCCACCCGCAATTTCTCCTTCTCGATTTATCTCAAGGCAATAACACACTTGTTGGCTACTTCATCAACATTGTCCATCATCAAACTGCAGCAGTCTTCAGCCGACAAACCGTTCTGTTTAGCATACCTCATGGCAGCAAGATTCACTTCTACTGGCAAAACGGCTTCTTGCCCATATACCAACTCAAAAGGGGTTGCCTTAGTTGCTCCATGCCTTGAGATCCCGTGAGCCCACAATGCTTCGGACAATACTTCATGCCACCTCCTTGGATGGTCCTGTACCTTCTTTTTGATCAGCTTGATCAAGATTTTATTGCTTGACTCGGCTTGTCCGTTGGCTTGCGCATAGTAGGGAGATGAACTGAGCATCTTGATTCCAAGTGATTCGGCAAATTGCTTCACCTCCTTTGCCATGAAGGAAGTACCTTGATCTGTGGTAAGAGTTTGCGGAATGCCGAATCGACGGATAATATGTTCTGTAATAAACTGAATCACCTCCTTGTGGGTCATGTTCCTAAGAGGTACTGCTTCAGACCACTTTGTGAACTAATTAGTGGCAACCAGTACGAACCGATGCCCCTTAGACAAAGCCGGTTGGATCATGCCGACAAAGCAAGTGCCCAACCCCAGAAAGGCCATGGTTTTATAATTGGATTAAGAGGTGAAGCCGACGCCAACTGAATATCTCCAAACTTTTAGCAGGCTTCGCATCCCTTGTAGTATCTAAAGCAGTCATTGATCATTGTCGGCCAATAAAACCCTGCTTGCCTAAGCATCCACTTCATCTTGTGGGCCGACTGATGTGTTCCACATAAACCATCATGTACCTCTCCCATGGCAAGTCTAGCTTCGTCTTCATTTAAGCAATTTAGAAGAAGACCATCAGCAGTTCGGCGATATAAGGGGCATCCACCAATGTTTACTTGAGAGATAGGCGCCGAACTGCTATGTCTGTTTTTTGACTTGGATCCTGTAAATAATCAATATAAGGTTGTCTCCAGTCGTCTGTCAAGTTGCCATTTGACTCCTCTTTAGCCGGCTCCAACAAGCCAGCTTCTTGTTTGGCTTTCTCCTTAGCCGGCTCTAACAAATCGGCTTCCTATCTGGCTTCCTCCAAGTTGGCAACACGAGTTGTCGGCTATTCCCTGATAAAGAATATACTACAACTGATGTGATAGCCAGATGCTTGTTGTGCCAACTCATTTTCAAGCCAATTGTCTTGCCTAGGAACATGAGATATGTGGAAATAATCCAACGTTGAAATCAAATCTAGGCATTTGTCAAGGTACATATTGAGTGATCCGTTGTTGCATTGACAAATCTTAGCCACTTGCTGGACAATAAGAAACGAATCTCCATATGCCTCGACATGAGTTACCCCTGCTTCAATCAAGATTTCCAGCCTGAATAGAAGTGCTTCGTATTCGTCTTCATTGTTAGTGCACAAATAGTCAAGACGACAGGAGGCTCCGAAAACGGTACCATGTGGTGAGATATACACAATGCCGACTCCTTGTCCACTGCTACAAACTGAGCCGTCAAAATAAAGCTTCCACGGTACAGCCGACACAATATTCAAGTTGGCTTCTTGCTCCAAATCAATCTGATGTTCGACAACAAAGTCGGCCATAATCTGACCTTTCATAGACTTTAGAGACTCATAAGCCAAATCATATTCAATCAACCCGTATGCCCACTTGCTGATTCATCCGCTAAGAATCGGCCTTTGTATCACGTGTTTGAGAACATCGGTCTGACCAAAGACTTTGCATTCACTGGAAAGTAGATAATGGCGCAAATTGGTGCAGGCAAAATAAAGAGACAAACACAACCTCTTTACAAAGTTGTACCTTGACTCGGCATCCATCAAACGTCTACTCAGATATGTGATGGCGTATTCTTGTCCTTCGGCTTCCTGGGTTAAGGCGGCTCCGATCACTTTTTTCTCAGCAGCAATGTAAAGCCGGAAAAGCTGACCTCGAGCCGGCTTCCTGAGAACTGGAGGAGTAGATAGGCAACTTTTTATCTTGTGAAATGCCTCTTTGATGCGGGTTGGTCCCGATTTTCACGGATTTGTGCGGAGGGAACGACGAACACGAAGAACACGCGAAGAACGAAGACACAAAAGAGGGGAAATCAAACACACAAGGGTAAATAGCAAGTAGCAACCCGACAAGACTCGATTGGTAACAAATCCCCGTGGGCAGCCCCCAATCCTCCTCTCCCAAGCACACCTTACTCTTAGGATTGTTTGTCCAATTGGTCAATCCAACCAACCCAATAGAATCACCCTAGGATGAAAGATTGGCAAGTAGCAAACTACAAGAGGAGCCTTGGTATCCACGCAGGGATCTTCTCCACAAGGGGAGGCCTTGATTCATCTCCACAAGGGGAGGCCTTGAGTCATCTCCATAGGAGGAAAGAGACACTTTGAGAAGAAGGAGCAAGGCTCTACTTTAGTTCCCAAATCATAGTCTAACCCTAACCCTAGGCAGAGGAGGAGTATTTATAGTCCAAGAGGCGAAGGGGTAAGTTGTGGGCCGCTACATGGGCTTCAGCCCGAATCTTCCCAGGTCCAGCGGTAGTACCGCTGGAATTAAACGCGCTCGCTGCGGTAGTACGAAGCGGGTACCGGGAGGTACCGTAGGGGTATCCAGTGGCGTTTTCGGGCGTGCCGGTACCTCCAGCGGTACCTCTGGCGGTAGTACCGTGATCTGGGTTCGGCGGTAGTACCGCTGTGCAAGCGGTAGTACCGCTGCCTGGAGCTACGCAGGTCTTCTTCTTCAGCGGTAGTACGCTGGTGCCGCTGCCTGGGTCCTGGCGGTAGTACCGGCCCTCCTGGCGGTAGTACCGCTGAGCTGATGCTTCGTCTTCTTCATCTTCCTCTTGACTCGTTCTTGTCCAACTTCTGCACTTGCTTGGTGATCTTCTTGGTAGTTGTTCCTGAGTATGCACAACGTATCCGAATGAAGTAGCAAACCATTCAAAGGAGTGTCGAGATCACACATAGATAGGAGTGAATTCACCTTATCATGGAGAGCTTTGATTCTTGCTCTTGTCATTGGGCCATTTGATGGTGTTGGTGTTGTGTGCGAAGGTTGCACTACATCATCTCCCCCCCCCTTGGAAAAGAGTCGTCCTCGACTCTTCGTCCTCATCATCACTTGGGTTTCCAAGGTAAGGTGAGATGTCGGCGACGTTGAAGGTGTCATGGACGCCGTACTTGGACTTGGATATGTCGATCTTGTAGGCATTGTCGTTGATGCGCTTGAGAACCTTGAAAGGACCATCTCCTCTTGGCGCGAGCTTAGACTTTCTTCATCGGGGAAGCGGTCCTTGCGTAGATGTAGCCAAACAAGGTCTCCTTCTTCAAATATCATGGGGCGCTTGTTCTTGTTCATCTTCGTAGCATGGTCTTCGTTGCTTCTCAAGCGTGGCCCTTGTGTCTTCATGTATTTCTTCATGTAAGCGGCACGCTTGTCGAAGTCCATGTTGACTTGCTCACGGAGTGGAAGTGGTAGCATGTCGAGCGCGGTGTAGGGGTTGTAGCCATAGACGACCTCGAAGGGTGTTCTCTTTGTTGCGCGATGTAGTGCTCGATTGTAGGCGAACTCGGCGTGTGGGATGCACTCTTCCCAATTCTTCAAGTTAGGCTTGATCAACACACGAAGGAGTGTGATAGGCTTCGGTTCACCACTTCGGTTTGGCCATCGGTTTGAGGGTGGTATGCGGTGGAGAATAGTTGCTTGATTCCCATCTTGGCCATCAAAGTCTTCCAAAAATAGCTCACGAACTTGGTGTCACGATCCGACACAATGGTCTTGGGCACTCCATGAAGACGGACGATTTCCCTGAAAAACAAAGTAGCAATGTGTGAAGCATCGTCGCTCTTGTTGCAAGGTATAAAGTGTGCCATTTTAGAGAAGCGATCAATGACGACAAAGATGGAATCCTTGTTTGTTTTAGTGCGTGGGAGTCCTAAGACAAAATCCATAGCTATATCGGACCATGGGTGATGTGGAATAGGCAAAGGTGTGTATAAACCATGAGAGTTTAGAGTAGACTTAGCTTTGAGACATGTTGAACATCGTCGCACCAAGCGGTTCACATCCGGTACATCCTTGGCCAATAGTAGTTTGTGGAGAGCATGGCAAAGGTCTTGTCACGTCCAAAGTGTCCCATTAAGACGCCTCCATGTGATTCCTTCAAAAGGACCAAACGAAGCGAAGACTCGGGTATACATAGTTTGTTAGCCTTAAACAAGAAACCTTTGTGCAAATAGAAATCACCAATTCCTTTGTGCTCCGAACATTGAGCGAAAATGTCTCCAAAGAAAGCATCGGTAGCATACAACTCTTTAATCTCATCCAAACCCAAGACACTAATGTCAAGACGTGTAAGTAGGTTGGCCTTGCGGGATAGAGCATCCGCGACCACATTGTCTTTACCTTTCTTGTATTTGATTACAAAGTGAAAGACTCAATGAACTCAACCCACTTAGCATGTCTTTTGTTCAAATTTGTTTGACTTTTCAAATATTTCAAGGATTCATGGTCGGAATGAATGACAAATTCCTTAGGACGAAGGTAATGTTGCCACACATCCAAAACACGAACCAAAGCAAATAACTCTTTGTCATAAATGGGGTAATTCAAGCGAGCTCCATCTAGTTTCTCACTATGGTATGCGATGGGTCTACCATTTTGCATAAGCACTCCACCAATGCCCAATCCACTTGCATCGCATTCAATCTCAAATGTCTTAGAGAAATCCGGAAGGGCAAGGAGTGGTGCTTCGGTTAATAACCGTTTGAGCTCATTGAAAGCAAAATCATGTGCATTGCCCCAAATGAAAGGTACATTCTTCTTTGTAAGTTCATGGAGGGGGCAAGCAATTGTGGAAAAATCCTTGATGAAACGGCGTAAAATCCGGCAAAACCAAGAAAACGTCTCAACTCCTCAAGTGATGTCGGAAAAGGCCAAGTCCGAATTGCTTGTATCTTGCTTCATCAACTTCAACTCCATCCGAAGAAACAACAAAACCCAAGAAAACAAGTTTGTTGGTGGCAAAAGTGCACTTAGAAAGATTTGCATAAAGCTTTTCATTGCGAAGAACCAACAAAACTTGAGCAACATGAGAAGTGTGCTCTTCCAAAGACTTGCTATAATAAGGATGTCGTCAAAGTATACCACAACAAATTTGCCAATGAAAGGACGCAAAACATGATTCATGAGACGCATAAAGTAGAAGGTGCATTGGAAAGACCAAATGGCATGACGAGCCACTCATAAAGACCAAGCTTAGTTTTAAATGCGGTCTTCCATTCATCACCTTCACACATGCGTATTTGGTGATATCCACTTTTAAGATCAATTTTGGAGAATATAGCGGAACCACAAAGCTCATCGAGCATATCATCAAGCGAGGGATAGGATGGCGATACCGAACGGTTATGGCGTTGATGGGGCGACAATCCATGCAAAGGCGAAGAGTGTTGTCGTGCTTGGGTACCAAGATGACGGGCACGGCACGGACTCAAGCTCTCGCGGATATGTCCCATGGCAAGAAGTTCTTGTATTTGCCGCTCGATCTCCTTTGTCTCTCGGGGTTGGTGCGGTAAGGAGCGCGGTTTGGTAGCGGTGCGCCGGGAACAAGGTCGATGCGGTGCTCGATTCCGCGTAGAGGAGGTAGTCCCGGTGGCACTCTTGAGGGAAGACATCTTCAAAGTCCTTCAAAAGAGACAACAAAGAAGGAGGAAGGTTTGTGAAAGTGTTAGTCATAGAAACTTCACCCTTGCATATGAGCACATAGTGTAGGGTGGATGGGTTTTCTCTCAACTCCCTCATCTCTCTTTGTGGCAAATAGTGTAAGTTTTGTGGGAACTCTCTTTGAAGTGTCACACTCATTTGGCTTGTGGCTCTCACTCACTTTATGGTGGGTCTCTCGCTCACCACTCATCTCACTAGACGAACGATCTTGTTGTGCCCTTGCAATAGTCTTGGCGTTGTCGGCGATGACTTGACTTGGTGTCATGGGACGAAGGACGAAGGTCTTGTCGTTGTTCTTGAAGCTATAGTAGTTTGTCCTTCCATCATGCATAGCACCCTTGTCAAATTGCCATGGACGCCCAAGGAGTAAGTGACAAACGTTCATAGGCACAACATCACAATCAACCGTATCTTCATAGGCTCCAATCTTGAAGGACACTTGCACCATGTGTTGAATCTTGACGGCTCCGGTATCACTCAACCATTGCACATGGTAAGGATGTGGGTGCTTCTTGAACTTCAAGTTGAGCTTATCACAAAGTTCTTTGCTCGCTAGGTTGTGGCAACTTCCACCATCTATGATGACCTTGATGGACTTTCCATTGACTCCCGCTCTGTGAAACAAGTTGCATCTTTGGTCTTCTTCTACTTGAACATTGGTGGTTAAGCTCTTGCCACAACCAAGGAAGGGTCTTTGTTGTCGCCATCACAATAGATCTCACTTTCTTCTTCTTGAGCACTTTGCATTGTGGCGACCTTGTTCAAAGCATTGTACTCATCTTCACTCATAGATTCATACTCTCCCATGTCATTGATGATCATGACCTTCTTGTTGGTGCACTCAAAAGATTTGTGCCCTTGTCCGCCGCACTTGTAGCATTGCAAAGTCTTGTGCCGGACGAAGATCCTTGAGGCGCCTTGGAGAGGGAGGTACTTTCTTGAAAGGTTGAGGCGCTTGAGGTGTCGAGTAGAGACTCTTGGAGGACCTCGAGTGTTCGCTTGAGGAAGAGCTTGTGAAGGTGTAGGAGTTGACGAAGAAGGCTTGTTGGCGTAGAATGCCTTTGTCTTGAGGTATTTGAGCTCTTCAAGCACGTGGCGCTCGGCCTTGGAAGCTTGATGTACTAGCTCTACCAAAGAGGCATATGGTTGGAACTCCACGATCTTCTTGATGGGATAGTTGAGGCCATTCATGAAACGAGCCATGGATTGCTCTTCGTACTCGTTGACATTGGCTCTCATCATGGAGATTTCCATTTCCTTGTAGTACTCGTCAACCGACTTCAAACCTTGCTTCAACTCTTGCAACTTCTTGTATAAGTCTCTAGTGTAATGGCTTGGCACGAAGCGCTTGTACATGGTTTCTTTCATTTCAACCCAAGTGTCAATTGGTTGTTGGTGGTTAGCGACGCGAGCATCTTGTAGTTGTTCCCACCACAAGAGAGCATACTCTTCAAACTCCATCGAGGCTAAGGCAACCTTCTTTTGTCGGAGAAGCGTTGCACACGGAAGATCTTGTCAACCTTGAGTACCCATGAGAAGTAAGCTTCCGGATCACTTGTGCCGTAGAACTTGGGTATGTCAAAGCGGACGTTGGTCAAGTCATCATAGTCGTCACGTGGCCACCACGTGGGAATGCACGTCCACGTCTCCTTCGGTTGAGTCCATCACCATTGTGTTGGCTTGACTCGTTATCACTTGACTCGGAACGTTGGTGTTGGTGACGATCATGAGGAAGCTCTTGACGAGGCGCATGTTGAGGAGGTAGCTCTTGTTGAGGAACGGGTTGCTCGACATTGTTCGCATTGTCATGGTTTTGATGACGTGGCCTTGGAGGATGACGAGGGTGACGTCCTTGTTCACCAAAGTCATTCGCACCCGGAACGCCATTGTCATTAGCCAATGGGTCATGACGATCACGTTGGCGGTGGTGGTGATGGTATGCGTGCGCGACGATCATCATTTTGGTGAGGTTGTTCTTGATGCGCATTGGCATTGTTCGCGTGAAGATCATGTGGTTGTTCAACGATAGGAGGAGGTCGTTCATGGGCGTCGCTCCTTGAATCATGTTGACGTTCTTGTCGAGGTTCATGACGTCCATGATGTGCTTGTGTCGACCTTGAGGTGCTTCTTGTACGGCTTGAGCGTGAAGGAGCTCGTTGTCGCGCAAGGTTGTTGATAGCTTCGGTCATCCGCTCCATGTTCGCATTGATTGCGTTGAAGTTGGCATCATGAGTTTGGAGACGGCGCTCGTAGCGGCCTAAGCCATCACGAACAAGGTGTCGAAGACCGACGAACTCGGATTGTGTGACATAGCCATGATCACCGCGAACTCCACCATGGATTTCCTCATCCGAGCTTGAGCTTCCGTTTGTACTTCCCCTAAACATTTTCTCAAGAACAAGTGAGATGTGTGGTAAGAAAAACCAAGACAAACTATATCCCAAGTATAATGTGGCTTGAGAGGAGAGTATCCGGTTCTAACACCCAACACACACACTTATGAGGATAGGAAGGTATGAAGTGGCAAACGAAACAAGCAAACCCGCGACAAGTATATTGTCAAAGGTAGAGAAAATCCACAATGATCAAATTACCAAAGAAACTCCAACCACAAAGTATCAAGAAACACACACAAAAGCGAATGATGGGGTTGGGGACCAAAGGGCGAGCACTCGAAGATAGACAACCTAACGAAGACTACGTGCTCAAATGTCACCCAACACAAGAAGGACGCTAGCTCAATTGCTTTTTGTGGGCAACGGATTTGCACAAGAGTTAACACTCACACTCACTTTGGCGGTCTTAGCTTTGTCGCAACCTACAAGAGATGAACTTGGCACCACTTGATTCTTTTCTTTTCTCTTTTTTTTTTTGATGATGATTCCTTCTCTTTTGCTAGTGCCAAGCTCTCTAACGATACACACTCGCCAATACTTGAAGACAAACACTCAACACGTGCAATGCCTCGCAATATCACCGAGCTAGTCCAATAGGTTAAGTTGCGCGAAAGGAAGAAGGGCTCACAACGGAAATGATGGTGGGGGAATGTCGAGTCCTTGGTGGCGTCGTCGCTTGGCGTTGATGATGCGTTGCTGCGGAAGCTTGTCGATGTTGTAGACGTAAAGCACACCAAGAAAGGACTCAAACCAAAGAGGAAATGCCAAAACGAACCGAGGAAAAGAAAAATTTCTGAAAATTGGCCCTGGCGGTAGTACCGCGCTGGCGGTAGTACCGCTGGGCGGTAGTACCGCTGGCGGTAGTACCGCTGCACTGGCGGTAGTACCGCTGCGCACGAATCTGTGCGAGTTTGACTCGAATTTTGGGCGGACGTGGGCTCCAAAAATTCCTCGAATTCATGGGAAATCGGCAAAATTGAGGCTAGGGAACGCAAACAAAGGTGGAGGGGGTCCTAAAGCAACAGATCCATGGACAAAAACTACCAAAAACGCAACGAATCGACAGATCGGCTCGAATCAAGGCAAGGCTATTTTTGGTGGAAATTTTCGAATTTCTCAAAAACGAAGAAAAATTTGGTGGATTTCGGTGGAAACACAAATCAAATCCGTGTCAACCTAGAGCTCTGATACCATATGATGTGGGTCGGTCCCGATTTTCACGGATTTGTGCGGAGGGAACGACGAACACGAAGAACACGCGAAGAACGAAGACACAAAAGAGGGGAAATCAAACACACAAGGGTAAATAGCAAGTAGCAACCCGACAAGACTCGATTGGTAACAAATCCCCGTGGGCAGCCCCCAATCCTCCTCTCCCAAGCACACCTTACTCTTAGGATTGTTTGTCCAATTGGTCAATCCAACCAACCCAATAGAATCACCCTAGGATGAAAGATTGGCAAGTAGCAAACTACAAGAGGAGCCTTGGTATCCAAGCAGGGATCTTCTCCACAAGGGGAGGCCTTGATTCATCTCACAAGGGGAGGCTTGAGTCATCTCCATAGGAGGAAAGAGACACTTTGAGAAGAAGGAGCAAGGCTCTACTTTAGTTCCCAAATCATAGTCTAACCCTAACCCTAGGCAGAGGAGGAGTATTTATAGTCCAAGAGGCGAAGTGGTAAGTTGTGGGCCGCTACATGGGCTTCAGCCCGAATCTTCCCAGGTCCAGCGGTAGTACCGCTGGAATTAAACGCGCTCGCTAGCGGTAGTACGAAGCAGGTACCGGGAGGTACCGTAGGGGTATCCATCAAACGTCTACTCAGATATGTGATGGCGTATTCTTGTCCTTCGGCTTCCTGGGTTAAGGCGGCTCCGATCACTTTTTTCTCAGCAGCAATGTAAAGCCGGAAAAGCTGACCTCGAGCCGGCTTCCTGAGAACTGGAGGAGTAGATAGGCAACTTTTTATCTTGTGAAATGCCTCTTTGATGCGGGTTGGTCCCGATTTTCACGGATTTGTGCGGAGGGAACGACGAACACGAAGAACACGCGAAGAACGAAGACACAAAAGAGGGGAAATCAAACACACAAGGGTAAATAGCAAGTAGCAACCCGACAAGACTCGATTGGTAACAAATCCCCGTGGGCAGCCCCCAATCTCCTCTCCCAAGCACACCTTACTCTTAGGATTGTTTGTCCAATTGGTCAATCCAACCAACCCAATAGAATCACCCTACGATGAAAGATTGGTAAGTAGCAAACTACAAGAGGAGCCTTGGTATCCACGCAGGGATCTTCTCCACAAGGGAGGCCTTGATTCATCTCCACAAGGGGAGGCCTGAGTCATCTCCATAGGAGGAAAGAGACACTTTGAGAAGAAGGAGCAAGGCTCTACTTTAGATCTCAAATCATAGTCTAACCCTAACCCTAGGCAGAGGAGGAGTATTTATAGTCCAAGAGGCGAAGGGGTAAGTTGTGGGCCGCTACATGGGCTTCAGCCCGAATCTTCCCAGGTCCAGCGGTAGTACCGCTGGAATTAAACGCGCTCGCCGGGGGTAGTACGAAGCGGGTACCGGGAGGTACCGTAGGGGTATCATGTGGCGTTTTCGGGCGTGCCGGTATCTCCAGCGGTACCTCTGGCGGTAGTACCGTGATCTGGGTTCGGCGGTAGTGCCGCTGTGCAAGCGGTAGTACCGCTGCCTGGAGCTATGCGCAGGTCTTCTTCTCAGCGGTAGTACGTCTGGTGCCGCTGCCTGGGTCCTGGCGGTAGTACCAGCCCTCCTGGCGGTAGTACCGCTGAGCTGATGCTCGGTCTTCTTCATCTTCCTCTTGACTCGTTTCTTGTCCAACTTCTGCACTTGCTTGGTGATCTTCTTGGTAGTTGTTCCTGAGTATGCACAATGTATCCGAACGAAGTAGCAACCCATTCACAGGAGTGTCGAGATCACACATAGATAGGAGTGAATTCACCTTATCATGGAGAGCTTTGATTCTTGCTCTTGTCATTGGGCCATTTGATGGTGTTGGTGTTGTGTGCGAAGGTTGCACTACATCACTCTTGCTGCCTTGCCCCCCAAGTGAATTCATCATCGTTCTTGAGCCGAAGGATCTGTGTAAACGCATCAACTTTTCCAGACAAGTTAGCAATGAATCTCCTCAAATAGTTTAACTTGCCTAGAAATTTCTGCATGTCCTTTTTGCAACCCGGCACCTGTATTTTCTGGATGGATTCAATCTTTGCCGGGTCAACTTCTATGCCATGTTCATGTATGATAAAACCAAGGAACCTCCCAGCCGACACGCCAACGGCACACTTTAAAGGATTCATCTTGATCCCGTATTTCCTCATTCTTTCGAACGCCAGCCGCAAGTCGGCCAAGTGATTTGACTCTCCGTCCGACTTGACCACCACGTCGTCAATATACACCTCTAGTACGACTCCCAGAAGATCATGAAATATCAGGTTCATCGCTCTTTGATATGTGGTTCCAGTATTTTTCAATCCAAAGGTCATCACAGTCCATTCAAACAAACCAACAAAGCCAGGGCAACGAAACGCCGTCTTGGCCGAATCTTTTTCATCCATAAATATCTGGTTGTAACCTGCGTTGCCATCCAGGAAGCTGATAACTTTGTGACCTGAGGCTTCGTTGATAAGCATGTCGGCTATCAGCATAGGGTATTCATCCTTTGGCGTGCATCGATTCAAATCTCTGAAATCTATACACGCCTTGACCTTGTCGAATCCTTTCTTCTCGACTGGCACAATGTTAGAGATCCAGTCGGCATACTTGCAAGGCCGAATAAAACCCGCCTTTAAAAGCTGGTCTATTTCCGCCTTAATCTGATTATAGATCATTGGATTAAACTTGCGAGACGGCTGCTTGTGTGGTCTGAAGCCGGCTTTAATAGGCAACGATGTTCGACCAACTCTCGGCTTAACCCAGGCATCTCGTGGTATTCCCATGCAAAGCAATTCATGTATTTCTTGACTAGCACGATTAATTTAGACTTATAACCGGCCGCCAAATTCTGCTTGACAAACATTGGACTAGGAACAGTGTCATCCCCAATGTCTACTTCTTCAAGTAAGTCAGCCGATGTGAAGCCTTGTCCCAACTTATCCATATCGTATGGTTCTTCAATTGCTTCGTACATATCGTTCCTTTTGGCCCGATACTTGTCCAGACGCTTCTACAGCCACTCGTCATTTTGATCCATTTACTTGAGCTGCAGCGATTGCCACCAATCGGCTTTAGAGACACTGGCACAAATCCGTTCCTGGTAGCACTCGGGAAGTCGAACCCGGATAGATCATGCCTAGAAAGGCATGTGACATTGGAATGTTGCCAATCAACAATCGACTCGGCCAATGCAATGCGCATCGATTTGTTGGCATGGATGACTTCAACTTCGTCGTCAACCCATTGCATGAGTTGCTGGTGCATAGTAGACGGAACACACTGGTTAGCATGAAGCCAATCCCGTCCTAGCAGCACATTGTAATTTCCCTGCACTTCAGCAATAAAGAAGGCAGTAGCCAAAGTCTTGCTTCCTACTGTGCGCTCCAAGCTGATAACCCCTTTGGCTTCTACTCCTTCTCCTCCTTCGAACCCATTAAGCACCATGTTCGTCTTCATCAAGTCATCATCATCTAGCTGTAGCTTCTTGAAGACAGAATATGACATGAGATTGACCACAGCGCTGCCATCAACCATCATCCTGGTGACCGGCTTACCATCAATGTGTCGTCTGATGTACAAAGGCTTGAGGTGTTTTACCAGTTTGTCAGGTTTTTCGAAGACAATATTTTTGGGTCCAAAGTTGATTTGAGCGACCTCGCCTTCTTCTTCAACAACGCGGAACTCGGCAGGCAAATAATACACCATGTTGATATCCATGCCCGTTCGAGCCGGCGATTCTTCATAATCTAGCAGATCTTCATCTATCAAATAGCCTGACTCATCCATTGCTGATGCCAACATTGTCGGCTCTTGTTCTGCCTTTTCTTCCATCGCGAGGTCTTGATTTGCCAGCTCCTCTATGGCCGGGTCTCGAACTGCCGGCTCCTTTGCCAGATTTGCCATTGCCAAATCTGCTACTTCCACTTCGTCAGCCCATGAAGAATAGGTAATAGCCGGCGTAGCTGCCGGCTTTATTTCAGCAGGACTTGGGATGGCTGTAGTGGGAGCCATATAGGACCAGCCTAGGGATCCATATTTGAGCTGGCAACATCGGTCGCTCAGCGTTGAACCTGACGTCCCTGGATCGCTCGACTTCTTTTTCTGCCTTCTCCCGGTTTCTTGCCCTCTATAGTTTCCGCCTTTGTGTCTTCGTTATACCTTGCGGGCACCACTTTGGCTGAGTGTACTTTGGATCTCGGGGATGAACTGCTGCGGCTTGACTGGAGCTGGCTTCATGGTCATTCGCTGCCGCCTTGGGCGCGATAGCAAGTATCGGCTCATTGCTTGCTGGCTCGACGATGGGGTCTTTCAACTTCAGCACATGAGTTCCGACAATCAAAGAGTTGTCCAGAGACAACCCGCCTTTTGGTTCTATCGCCTTAGTACCCTGCGCCTTGACCCGCCAATATGATGAATCACCGGGATATATGAGCCGGATTTGCACAGGTTGCCGGATTGCTCTGCGTTTGAACTCGCCGGCCAGGTTTTGAGAGCAGAGGTGAATGGCGACCTCGGTTTTTTCCCATATTGCCGTTGTCTTGACCTGGACCAGCTTGGCGCACATACTTGTTCAGCAACATGTCGAAAGTTGGCCTTATCTATCTCGGTCTATATTCAACCTGATTTGTTTTCCATCTGCCAACTTCCAGGCTTTTGGGCTTGATAAATCTAGGCGGCGACTTGTCTGTTCGAGGTCGTTGCACCCCGAGTGCAGGATTCCTGATAGTAATCTTGATGACCTCCCGTCCTCCGGTTTGTCGGCTCACTGTGACCTGTCTCCCTTCCGCCTTGTTGAAGGCTTCTTTTCTGGGATCACCAACAACAATGTTAGATTTATTAGCGGCTTCGGCCACCTCTGGCCGAATAAGAACCTTTTTTTCCCTCCAAGTCTAGCACGTTTATTGGAAACGGCTGTGTGTCAATCGCCATGCCGGCAAAGCTCAATCGTCTGTTGTTGAGAGCCGATTAGATTCGTTTTCTATCAAGTGTTGTAGCTAGTTTGCCTCGGTTACTATAATTGTTGTTCCGTCAAATATTCTTCATGATTTATATGATGGACTAACGTTCAAAGGGGAATTCGGTTTTGCTGAAAATGTTTGCTACCGAGGTATAATAAAAATACGAGGTATTCAAGAAATCCGGGTCATATTGGAAATCCGGGTCATATTGGAGATCCGGATCATATTGGAAATCCGGGTCATATTGGTAATCGGTCATTTTGGTAATCCGAGGTATAATGGAAATCCGACGTATCATGGTTATGTTAGTTATCTCAAGTTACCCAAGGTATCATGGCATTATCAGTATTCTCTAGATCGCCGATTATTTCGGTTTGCCACAATATCACGACATCACTCCACCTCCGGGATCGCCGTTTATTTCGGTTTGCCATAGTATCACGGCATCTTTCTGCATCACATATCGCCGTTTACTTCGGTTTGTCACAATATCCTGACATCATTCCTTGTCCCAAATCATTGTTTATTCTGTTTGCCAATGTATCATGGCATTACCTGTATACCAGATCAGTGTCTATGTTGGTTAGTCAGAGGCAACCTTTGAGATATGTTTATGCAAGTTATATGTCAGCCCAGCAGTGGCTGGAGACATCTATGTCGGTATACGCCCGAAGTGGCTAAAATAGGCATTCGAGATATGCTTAGGTGAGTCTGGCAGTGGCTGGAGACATCTATGTCGGTATACGCCCGGAGTGGCTAAGAACCAACATATGAGTTATGCCCAAAGAGGCCGAAATACGAGATATATGAGTTATGCCCAAAGAGGCCGAAATACCGAGATATGTGTGTTATGGCCAAAGAGGCCGAGGTATCGAGACATGTGTGATATGCCCAAAGAGGCCGAGGTATCGAGACATGTGTGATATGCCCAGAGTGGCCGAGGTACCGAGACTTTTCAGATACATACTTGCAGGTTTATGTCGGTCCAGCTTACGCTGGCGGCATCCGAGTTCGGTAAAAGCCAGGAGGGCTAACCGACACTGGCGGCATCCGAGTTCGGTAAAAGCCAGGAGGGCTAACCGACGCTGGCGGCATCCGAGTTCGGTAAAAGCCAGGAGGGCTAACCGACGCTGGCGGCATCCGAGGTCGGTAAAAGCCAGGAGGGCTAACCGACGTTGGCGGCATCCGAGTTCGGTAAAAGCCAGGAGGGCTAACCGACGCTGGCGGCATCCGAGTTCGGTAAAAGCCAGAGGGCTAACCGACGCTGGCGGCATCCGAGTTCGGTAAAAGCCAGGAGGGCTAACCGACGCTGGCGGCATCCGAGTTCGGTAAAAGCCAGGAGGGCTAACCGACGCTGGTGGCATCCGAGTTCGCTAAAAGTCAGGAGGCTAACCGATGCTGGCGACATCCGAGTCTGGTAAAGGCCAGGAGGGCTGAGAACCGACATAAAATGGTGCCCATGCAGGCAACATATTTCCGGTGCAAATTGTCCATCTCGTTGTTGATTCGGTGAGCTCGATCAACCGGATGTCGCATTCGGCCTGGAGGGCATGGCGAAGACGACCAAATTACAAAGGCGCCCATGTAGGCAGGAGGCTATGCATATGGAGATGTTTTGGTATGCTTATTTATTTTTGTAAGTCTGTGCGCGACTCTGCGAGTCCCCCACAGCCTCGGGGACTACTGTCGGGGGTTACCCCCGGGTAGGGTAGAGATGAGGTAAAGACATGTAAGGTTAAGGCAGTAAGCTGTCCGAGGTAACGATTGAGCAAGGACGCAGGAGGCGTCATCCGACGTAAGGTGTACGTCTGAGGTATATTCTCCGAGATATATCCTCCGAGGTATCAACCTCGGGGCAGTCAGCTAGCTACCACAGGAATAAGGTATTCTTTACCGAGGTTTAGGATCAGGAGTGTTATCCGAGGTTGGCAGCAAGGATCGAGGCATGTCAGAAAGGTCGCGGGCACCGCAGAGCTCGTGGCCCGAGGCTTCAGAGGACGGCGAGGTCCGTCCACGGGTTTCCCGGAGGCTCGGGGGCCTAGGAGCTGACTTGGCTATTTCGGGAAAGGTCTATGGGCTAGACCTCGGCAGGCTACTGGAGTATGACCGGAAGAGGAAAGCTAGGCCTGTCCGGCCTGACAGTCCGGCCGTTGAGCTGGCAGGAGGCAGAGGCTTGTCTTCTACCTTTTGGCCATGCCATTGTTAGCTAGAGGCAGGGGTAAAACAGTACTTCGGCCTATGTATATATGCAGCATCTCTACCTCCAGGGGGAGGACGGCGAAAACCCTAGCTCATTTCCCCCTTCATAGTTTCATCTTCTATCTAGAGCTCTCACTTGAGCAGCATCATACAGCTCGAGGAGCACCTTGTACCTGAGAACTACACTGATATATTGAGAGAGGAAAGGCAGGAGTAGGGGTTTTACTTCCTCACGAAGGCCCCGAACCTGGGTACATCGTGGTGTCTTTTGTGTTCTTGGCTTTCTCGGTCTCTTGTTCATGTTCTTGTGGTTTCTTGCATGTTCTTGCTTGTGCACATCTTGAGTGCATAAACCCTCCCCGGATTCCCCCAACGACCATTCGGCCCCAACTAAGCCATACCCATGGCATCTGCCGTGATCCCACCACGACAGTTGGCGCCCACCGTGGGGCTGATAGTGGCGTTTGCTGGATCAATTCGGATGGGACCTTCGTCATTAACGCGGGGACTCGACTTCGGTCTCGTCCCCATTAGTTGACTCATTTTCGAGTTGGCTGCAGTGCGAATCCGAGCTGTTCTGGAATCTGAGCTGTTCTGGAATCCGAGCTGTTCTGGAATCTGAGCTGTTCTGTGATCCGAGGTGTTCTGTCCGAGGTGTTTTGTCCGAGGTGTTCTGTGATCCGAGGTGTTCTGTCCGAGGTGTTTTGTCCGGGCTGTTCTGTAATCCGAGGCGTTCTGTCCGAGGTGTTTTGTCCGGGCTGTTCTGTGATCCGAGGTGTTCTGTCCGAGGTGTTCTGTGATCCGAGGTGTTCTGTCCGAGTTGTTTTGTCCGGGCTGTTCTGTAATCCGAGGTGTTCTGTCCAAGGTGTTCTGCCCGAGCTGTTCTGTAATCCGAGGTGTTCTGTCCGAGCTGTTCTGGAATTCGGGGTGTTCTGGAATCCGAAGTGTTTTGGAATCCGAGGTGTTCTGAAGTCTAAGGTGTTCTGAAGTCCGAGGTATCCTGGGAGAATCCGAGTTAAGACTTGGAAATCCGAATTAAGACTTCTGCAACAACCTGGCCTTGTAAGTATCATTTATGTGTCTTCACATGCTTCTAGATAGTCTCAAATAGTACTCGGGGACTGCCCCCTCGTTCCTACCTTGCTATGATTAGTTGTTTTCCCCGGGGTAGAGTGTTTTGACCCGGGGACTGGATCGCCAGTCCAGTTCTGTTTTGTCCCAAAAGTTACTCGGGGACTCCCCCCTCGCTTTTTGGTCTAAGTGTTCTCCCCGGGACAAGATGTCTTAACCCGGGGACTGGGTAGCCAGTTTGTTTTACACCTTCTCCTAGATAAGAAAAGTAACTCGGGGACTCGGTCGAAACCGAGTCTGGATCTTTGTGCTTAGTAACTGCTGTTAGATTCGTTTTCTATCAAGTGCTATAGCTAGTTTGCCTCGGTTACTATAATTGTTGTTCCCGTCAAATATTCTTCATGATTTATATGATGGACTAACGTTCAAAGGGGAATTCGGTTTTGCTGAAAATGTTTGCTACCGAGGTATAATAAAAATACGAGGTATTCAAGAAATCCGGGTCATATTGGAAATCCGGGTCATATTGGAGATCCGGATCATATTGGAAATCCGGGTCATATTGGTAATCCGGGTCATTTTGGTAATCCGAGGTATAATGGAAATCCGACGTATCATGGTTATGTTAGTTATCTCAAGTTACCCAAGGTATCATGGCATTATCAGTATTCTCTAGATCGCCGATTATTTCGGTTTGCCACAATATCACGACATCACTCCACCTCCGGGATCGCCGTTTATTTCGGTTTGCCATAGTATCACGGCATCTTTCTGCATCACATATCGCCGTTTACTTCGGTTTGTCACAATATCCTGACATCATTCCTTGTCCCAAATCATTGTTTATTCTGTTTGCCAATGTATCATGGCATTACCTGTATACCAGATCAGTGTCTATGTTGGTTAGTCAGAGGCAACCTTTGAGATATGTTTATGCAAGTTATATGTCAGCCCAGCAGTGGCTGGAGACATCTATGTCGGTATACGCCCGAAGTGGCTAAAACAGGCATTCGAGATATGCTTAGGTGAGTCTGGCAGTGGCTGGAGACATCTATGTCGGTATACGCCCGGAGTGGCTAAGAACCAACATATGAGTTATGCCCAAAGAGGCCGAAATACCGAGATATATGAGTTATGCCCAAAGAGGCCGAAATACCGAGATATGTGTGTTATGGCCAAAGAGGCCGAGGTATCGAGACATGTGTGATATGCCCAAAGAGGCCGAGGTATCGAGACATGTGTGATATGCCCAGAGTGGCCGAGGTACCGAGACTTTTCAGATACATACTTGCAGGTTTATGTCGGTCCAGCTTACGCTGGCGGCATCCGAGTTCGGTAAAAGCCAGGAGGGCTAACCGACACTGGCAGCATCCGAGTTCGGTAAAAGCCAGGAGGGCTAACCGACGCTGGCGGCATCCGAGTTCGGTAAAAGCCAGGAGGGCTAACCGACGCTGGCGGCATCCGAGGTCGGTAAAAGCCAGGAGGGCTAACCGACGTTGGCGGCATCCGAGTTCGGTAAAAGCCAGGAGGGCTAACCGACGCTGGCGGCATCCGAGTTCGGTAAAAGCCAGGAGGGCTAACCGACGCTGGCGGCATCCGAGTTCGGTAAAAGCCAGGAGGGCTAACCGACGCTGGCGGCATCCGAGTTCGGTAAAAGCCAGGAGGGCTAACCGACGCTGGTGGCATCCGAGTTCGCTAAAAGTCAGGAGGGCTAACCGATGCTGGCGACATCCGAGTCTGGTAAAGGCCAGGAGGGCTGAGAACCGACATAAAATGGTGCCCATGCAGGCAACATATTTCCGGTGCAAATTGTCCATCTCGTTGTTGATTCGGGTGAGCTCGATCAACCGGATGTCGCATTCGGCCTGGAGGGCATGGCGAAGACGACCAAATTACAAAGGCGCCCATGTAGGCAGGAGGCTATGCATATGGAGATGTTTTGGTATGCTTATTTATTTTTGTAAGTCTGTGCGCGACTCTGCGAGTCCCCCACAGCCTCGGGGACTACTGTCGGGGGGTTACCCCGGGTAGGGTAGAGATGAGGTAAAGACATGTAAGGTTAAGGCAGTAAGCTGTCCGAGGTAACGATTGAGCAAGGACGCAGGAGGCGTCATCCGACGTAAGGTGTACGTCTGAGGTATATTCTCCGAGATATATCCTCCGAGGTATCAACCTCGGGGCAGTCAGCTAGCTACCACAGGAATAAGGTATTCTTTACCGAGGTTTAGGATCAGGAGTGTTATCCGAGGTTGGCAGCAAGGATCGAGGCATGTCAGAAAGGTCGCGGGCGCCGCAGAGCTCATGGCCCGAGGCTTCAGAGGACGGCGAGGTCCGTCCACGGGTTTCCCGGAGGCTCGGGGGCCTAGGAGCTGACTTGGCTATTTCGGGAAAGGTCTACGGGCTAGACCTCGGCAGGCTACTGGAGTATGACCGGAAGAGGAAAGCTAGGCCTGTCCGGCCTGACAGTCCGGCCGTTGAGCTGGCAGGAGGCAGAAGCTTGTCTTCTACCTTTTGGCCATGCCATTGTTAGCTGGAGGCAGGGGTAAAACAGTACTTCGGACTATGTATATATGCAGCATCTCACCTCCAGGGGGAGGACGGCGAAAACCCTAGCTCATTTCCCCCTTCATAGTTTCATCTTCTATCTAGAGCTCTCACTTGAGCAGCATCATACAGCTCGAGGAGCACCTTGTACCTGAGAACTACACTGATATATTGAGAGAGGAAAGTCAGGAGTAGGGGTTTTACTTCCTCATGAAGGCCCCGAACCTGGGTACATCGTGGTGTCTTTTGTGTTCTTGGCTTTCTCGATCTCTTGTTCATGTTCTTGTGGTTTCTTGCATGTTCTTGCTTGTGCACATCTTGAGTGCATAAACCCTCCCCGGATTCCCCAACGACCATTCGGACCCAACTAAGCCATACCCATGGCATCTGCCGTGATCCCACCACGACATTTACGAAAGGCATTGCAATCATTAGTAGCATGAGAGAAAGAATTGTGATACTTGCAATTCGCCCGCCGCCTTAATTCATCAAGCGAGGGTATAACATGGCTGATTCTTATCACTTTATCCTTTAACAAGGCATCAAATATTTTATCACATTTGCCTATGTCAAAGCTACATCTCATTTCATCATCCCGATTTTTACGAATCAGGTTTAGATCATCACACATAAATGGTTTGGCCTTGCAGGGCCAAACGAACTCGGTAGCATATACATTGGCTTCATCACTAGAGCCGGCATCATTTTTGACAATATTAAGCCGGCCCCTGTTCATCCGATGTGAGTCTTTTGACTCATTAACCCAGCTCTCTTGAGCCAGAGCTCTTTCTTGGACCTGGCCATCAGACAAGAATTCATGTCCTTCTAACCTCTCTTTTAAGTAGGACCTTAGCCCATTAAAAACCAAGTCAGCCATGTCGCTTTCAGTTATCACCAAACTATAACATCGGTTTCTAGTGTTTCTAAATCTCTTGACATAATCGGATACCGATTCGTCCTGCTTTTGCCTAACCGATGTAAGGTGGGTCAACTTTAATTCTATCTCTCTGGCAAAGAAGTGCTCATGGAACTTTTGCTCTAAATGAAACCAGGTATGCATAGAATTAGGAGCTAAACCCGAAAACCAAGAAAATGCAATGCCGGTTAAAAACAATGAGAACAGGCGAACTTTGATGTGATCATGATTAGCATCACCTAATTGAGCCAAATACTGACTAATGTGTTCCCATGTTGATTTATTATCCACCTCATTAAATTTAGCAAATTCAGGGACCCTATAACCAGGTGGATAAGGTTGCAGATCAAAATAATCGGGGTGGGGCTTAATGTAAGTCCTATGTTTTGGCATGACCCCAATTTTATCATAAGCTATTTGGTCCTATTTCCTCCGGAACTTAGCCATCAAATCATCCTTATTGGCCGATTGAGCCGGCACAGGAGAAAAATTGGCGGTAGGGCCAGCTTGCACCCAAGTAGCCGAATTTTGATTCGGCATTGACTCGTGACCCAGGAGCCGCACCGTTTGACCCGGCTGGATTGCCGGATTAGACATACTCTAGATAGGAGTTGGACAAGGCAGCGTAGGTACAAGCTGGTTTTCCCTATTTTGGCCAATCGGTAGTTTGTCCGATGGCTGGCTCTGGAGCGTGTTTTTCTTAGCCTTTTCACTATTTAGCATAAGATCATAAACATTGGCGGTGCCTTGCAAAACATGATATTGAATTTCGGCTATTTGTTCAGGAGAAAAAATATTTTTGCTTACAGCGGTTTGTCAATGTTGATGTCCAGGGGTACGAATTCCGGCTCCTTGATCGGCGAGATGACTCCCTGCCGATCTACCTTGAAGCTGGATAAGTACAGGTCTTGATCTTCTTGGCCCCGCTTGGTTTGCAGCGCCTCGAACTCTTCGTCTCTTTTCTTCTTCCACGCCTCCAGACCTTGGCGTTGGTCTTCCGACAAATTCTCAAGAGTTGGCTAGATGATGTTGTCGGTGCTGATGCTGGCAGCGTCAGTCTTGGAATTGGTCATGGCAGTCCAATTTTTAGATCGAATCGTCCCCAGCGGAGTCGCCAAAAAGTGTATTGCACTCGAAACACGTCACACAAACACGTCCTCGTGTACCCGGGGCGCCGGGGAGATACTCCACAACTCACCCGCGGGAGGCCGGCTTCCAGCGCGATACGCAAGACAGTAAGCCGGCGCTTTTGACACCAGACGCCCCAGCCCCTCGGGAAGCCCCGTTAGAGGAAAGCCGGCAACGATTGGCTGAACTAAGCTGGACTTGGCCGCTCTTAGCTCGGTTTTCGATGTCCGGCGAAATCTACGCAAAATTGCCGGACAACGGAAGCATGAACAAGGGTTTAAGGGAAAAAGTAGGTTGTATTGATAGGTTGTCGATTGTTTGCTTAATTTCAATCGGCCATCACCTCTCACATATATATGAGGCAGCTGGACTTCCCGTAAAAGTATTGGACTTCTACAAGGCTTACAAATCATAGTCTAAGTCAAATCCATCTCTAAACTAGGCAACTTTTTTGGCCGGCTTCGTTGGTTTCAATCTTGCTGGCTAATTTGAAAAGTTGCCTTTTATCCTTCCGTGTTGGCCTCAAACTTGTCGGCTACTTTGGAAAGTTGTCTTCTGTCTTCCGTATTGGCTTCAAACTTGTCTTCTTCCTTAGAGATGGGATATCTTGATCGGCTTCGTATTGGACTCGGACTTCAGCATCCGTCCGGATTCTTTTAGAAAATTGTCTTCCATTTTCCTGCCTTGATCTTAGAAAGTTGTCTTTTTTTTTCCGCCTTAATCTTGACCTTGAAAGTTGCCTTCTATCTTTTCGCCTTGACTTTGACATTACTTTCATTTGACTTAGCCTGGTAGGTTTTTTGGCAACTTTGCACAGCCGAATCCGGCTTCTGCCTTGTTTCAGTTGCTGGATTATTGGTTGCCTTCTTCTGGCCGTCTTTTCCTGGAAACTTTCCAGATCATCATTTTATCTTTCTTCGCTACCTTCTTTAAGCCGCCAAATCTTTCTTCAACCTGAAATTGACAATCTGCCAAAAACGGGTGCTAACAGAAAGTTACATGCATTGGTGGCGAGAGAGATGGGTTTTAGATTACCAAAGTATATATAGAGGGCCTGGTAAACCCGAAAGGAGGGAGTGTACTGTAAACACCTAAAAAGTTTCAGGGTCCGCCCCAAAACCAGTTTACCTTTTAGAGATCTGCTCCACCTACCTCATATTTCTTAAGTATATATAATCCTCGCTGTTTGAAGTGTTCTAGGATCATTAATTACTTGCCACTAGCCCACAAGTGCTATTGTTTTGCTCTGCGGGCGACACACCTACCCCCTCGCCCCCGCGATGAAAAGCTAGCTAGTACCTCTCGAGCAGCGACGACGCCCACTGCTATATAGTCAGCTCGGCTGTCGAGCATAGCAGCAAGACTGAAAATGGAGACGGCGACAGAGAAAGAGAGACTACATAATCGTAGAAGCGACGAGAGAGGAAATATGAGTAGCCTTCGACTACCATCGCCAAGGCCGTATATCCTCCTGGACGCTGGACCTCGAGCTTTAGATGACATGCAGAGAGGCATGCGCTCCCCGCTCGTGGATGGTGGAGGCATGCGATCCCCGCTCCTGCGCCAGGTACGCGACGGCTATCCTCCTTCATCTCGGCCCCTCCTTGATCTGCATGTGAATTTGGAGTACAATCTTCCACCTTGGCCGTTATTTCCGGCGTTTCAGCTTATTTTCATAGATCGATCGATCGTCAACTTACCAGCATCTTGAGATGGAGTAGTAGATGTGACTAGTTCAAAGGAGACTGTTTCTGGCGTTTGAATTTAGTATGCATTTTTTACTACCGCTGACGGCGACATCAAATTCAGCCCTCGTGAAGTTGGAAGCGGCCCTGCAGTTGCAGCTCGCAACAACCATGGACTAAGTCTAACCTAATCACGATGAAGAGCAATAGATGATATGGTTCGTAGAATCGGTTGGAATTTCGTAGCAGCAACAAACAAACGCATATAGCAAGCAACCAGCACGCTGGCAGGATCAGAGGCTCAGAGCTGTTCCGTCCATTATTTCCATATAAGTTGACACATATATGTAGGCTTTACAGTTTGTCTGTACTTTTAAACTACTACGTTGATCATGGCGGCTAACAATCTTTGCACTTAATTTGGCTCCACTTTCATCAAACTAGGTGTTACTTAATGATGATCTTTCCAACACGCGGTCGACATAATTTTTTATCAGAGATTCATTTCTACAAACTTAATTTACGAACTGTGCACAGTATCTGGAGTCTTATTTTCCAATGTTATTTACAAACGACAATCTTTCTCATTCTCGTTTTGAATCATATCAATTATCAGGCTCTCACCTACCGATCGTTCAAAAGAACAAATAGTCTACTTGCTTCCCCAAGCTCAAGCATTGCTTCCCCAAGCCCAAGGTTCTTTTCCCCAAGGATTGACGAGGAGAGATGGCAAGGGCTAGCGCTTCCGTCGCCACGGATTGCAGAGGTGACGCAGCTAGCGCTTCCTTCGGCACGGATTGACGAGGAGAGCCCGGAAGCACCAATTCTCGATGACAGGAAAAAAAAGAGTAGGAGCAAGGCACCGTTTGTAGTACTAGGTGAGTTCCATCTAGTAGCTACTAATTTGCATGACGAATAACCTTAATCAATTAAGCTTAGCTATGGTTGAGCTGAGGATCGAATTAATCACGGCGGCAATCGATGATGTTACAGGGTTCGAGTGCCTGGAGAGCACGGCGTTCAATGGCATCTCCACGAACCTGGTGATGTACCTGGAGACCGTCCTCCATGGCAGCAACGTCGGCAGCGCGTCCAACGTCACCACCTGGTTTGGGACGAGCTACCTCACCCCGATCTTCGGGGCCGTCATCGCCGACACCTTCTGGGGCAACTACAACACCATCCTCATCTCCCTCGCCGTCTACCTCCTCGGGATGCTGCTCGTCACCTTCTCCGCGTTCTTACCAGAGCACTCCTCCGCGTTCGTCAGCACCAAGACGCTGGCGTTCGTGGGGCTGTACCTGGTGGCGATCGGGAGCGGCGGCGTGCGGTCCTCTCTGCTGCCGTTCGGCGCGGAGCAGTTCGACGACACCATCGCCGAAGACCGGGAGGACAAGGTGTCCTTCTTCAGCTGGTTCTACCTCGCCGTCGACTTCGGACCCATCGTTTCCGGCCTCTTCATCGTGTGGATCCAGCTGAACGTCAGCTGGGGGCTCGGCTTCGGGATCGCCACGGCGTGCATCGCGCTGGCATACGCCGCGTTCCTGCTCGCCACGCCCATATACAAGCGCACCATGCCCACCGGCACGCCGCTCAAGAGCCTGTGCCAGGTCGTCGTCGCCGCGTGCAGAAAGGCCAGCCTCAAGCTGCCCTCGGATGCCGGCCTTCTCTACGAGACCAGCGTCTTCAAGGTTGATGATTTCCAGCTGGCGCCCAGGATCGCGCACACCAGCGAGTTCAGCTTTCTCGACAAGGCAGCCGTCTTCTCGGAGCTGGACGTCGTCCTGGACCAGAAAATTGTCGAGGGGGCGTCGTGGAAACTCTGCACCGTGACGCAGGTGGAGGAGCTCAAGATTCTCATGCGTCTTCTGCCGCTGTGGGCTACCAGCATCATCTTCTCGTCGGCCTATTCCCAGATGAACACCACCTTCATCCAGCAGGGCAGCGCCATGAACATGAAAATCCTGTCGGTGTCGATACCGGCCGCGTCGCTGAGCTCGTTCGAGGTGCTCTGCGTCCTCACCTGGGTGGTCCTGTATGGCAGGGTGATCGTGCCCGCAATCCGTGCCTTCTACTCGGGCGGCGATTGGGAGCCGTCTCAGCTGCAGCGGATGGGGGCCGGGCGCGTCCTCATGGCGCTCTCCATGGCACTCGCGGCGATCGTGGAGACCAGTCGCCTCAGCAGCGCCGCGCGCGGAGAGCTGATCGGCATCGCGTGGCAGCTGCCGCAGTACTTCTTCCTGGCCGGCGGGGAGGTCTTCTGCTACATCGCGCAGCTGGAGTTCTTCTACGCCGAGGCGCCGGAGACCATGAAGAGCATGTGCACGTCGCTCGCGTTGCTAACCATCGCGCTCGGGAGCTACTTGAGCTCGCTCATATACGCGGTCATTGCTCTGTTCACGGCCACCGCCGACAGCCCCGGGTGGATCTCCGACGACCTCAACCAGGGGCACCTCGACTATTTTTTCTGGATCATGGCCGGCATTTCCATGGTCAACTTCGTCGTGTACAGCGCATTTGCCAAGAACTACAAGCTCAAGACGCACTTATGAGCTTCTCCAACCCATATGGTGCACAACCCGTATCTCGGCCATCCATTTTCACGATTGAACGGTCTAGATTTGCCGTTGAATGAGTTGAACATTCAACGCATCCAACAACAAATCTCGGTCGTTCAATCGCGGAAACGGACGGCCCGAGATATGGGTCACACCCAGGTCACTGACTGACCGGTGTAACGGACTACTGTACAAACTGCTATATAAACCTCTCAATTTAATTTTGAGCACTCCTGTTGCATACAAACTACTCATATACTTACAAGTTTTGGTGGATACAAAATTCTTGCCATTGTGCGGCGTGATCGAATATTCATCATGTATGAAAGGCCAAAAAAGCAGAGTCAACAAACAATAACAAGATCATCACGACAGGACCGTCTTGAGGCAGGCTTGATTCACTGACTGTTCTATGTGTTGTGGCTGTGTGTCCAGCCGATGTGGCGAGGCAACGTGTACTGAACTGTAATCTCAGTACGGCGAAATGGAGCGCGAGCAACAGGTAGCTCGACATTCTGACCGTTGGCTCGTGTGTTGGGATACGAAGGAGTACAGAGCGATCTCAGCCCTTATTGTGTTTAAATTTGCGGAGAGGGGTACACCGAAGCAGAAGCCAAAAACTATTTATGTCCAACACGTTTCTTTTAGCTCAGTGACTCAGTCCAACACGTTTCTGAATACAGTTGCTTGTAACAGTGCTTCATACTAGGCTGGCCCATCTCTCCTATGTTTCTACTTGAGCGAGGTTGTGTGCCGAGCCCAGCACACGTTACCCAGCATAAATAATAATATTTAATTTTAGAAAATCAAATTTTCAGCTAAGCGTGATAGGTTGCAATGTGCGACGCTTGAGTCTAATGAAAATGGTTCAGTGCTAAACACTGTTTAAGATATCTTCCGATATTCCGATTTATCATCTGATTTATCGTTTATTGATGTCTGACTGATAAGATAAATTGGCTGATAAATCTGCGGATATGCTGATAAATCGGCCGATATGCCGATAAACAAGCCGATTTATCCCTTATCTTGGGTCAACCGATAAATTCGCGATAAGCGATATCCCCAACATTGGTGCTAAATAGTCCAACGCAGAATAATTAACGCCTGAGAACTTGCCTGTGGCAACATCACTAGTACAGAAAAGGCTATCAGTGACGCACCCTTTTTTGATTCTGTGGCGCACCCCCAGATTTGCTGGGTGTGCCACAGAATTCCCGCCACTAAATTTTTTTCTGTGGCGCACCTGGCTTGGTGCGCCACAGAATTCTCACATTTCTGTGGCGCACCTGGCGTGGTGCGTCACAGAATTCTCAAAAAATTGAAAAAATTCAAAAAATGCAAAAAAAAAAAGCTTCAAAAAAATCAGAAAAATCAAAATATGAAATAATATGAAAAATCCTAATTATTGGAATTATTTTCAGATTTTTTGAACTGATACCTTCCCGCTAGTTCACCCATCCTCAAATTGATCCAACCACGCTTAACTTCTAAGTTCCACCCAGTTCACCTACCCTTGTGCTACTCAAGTTGTTATTGATATATATATATATATATATATATATATATATCATATGAACCCTGTTAAGTCTTGTATGCGTATATGTGTGGTATGTGTTATAAATGTGTGTTTTTAAATTTTAGATTTTTCAAAAACTTATAAAGTTTCAAAAGGAGATTCAAAAGTTTCAAAAGATCCAAATAAAATTCAAAAAACTTAAAAAAATTCAAAAAATCCAAAAAATTCAAAAAAGTCAAAACACTTCAAAAAATTCAACAATCTTCTTTGTTATACATTTCTGTGTCTTTTTTTGGACTTTTTGAATTTTTTATTTTTTTAAATTTTTTAATTTTTTTCCTTTTTTTATTTTGCTGCGAAAAATCGTCCGTTTGAAATAACTTTTTTCTTTCTTTTGGAATTAGAGGAATCTGTGAATTGAAATAACTCGGGTTTTCTCTATTTTTTTTACATATTTTTTGCATTATTTCGACGTCGTATGCAAAAGTTATGGCCGTTACAAGTTTTTTTTTCCTGTTTGTTGCAGACAAGGTCAAAATTCATATTTTAAAATTTCTATACCTACTAGACACTCAAACCTAACTACATGTCAAAGGAGCTTGGTGCGCCACAGAATGTCACCTTTCTGTGGTGCACCTGCCAGGTGCGCCATAGATTTTTTTTTTTCAAATTTTAACCCGCCCCCAGATAACTTTCTGTGGCGCACCTGGCCATGTGCGTCACAGAAATGTGACTTTCTGTGGCGCACCAGGCTTGGTGCGCCACAGAATGTCTAATTTCTGTGGCGCATGTGGTTTAGTGCGCCACAAAAATATGACTTTCTGTGGCGCACCGGGCTTGGTGCGCCACAAAAAATAATTCTGTGGCGCACCAATTAAGGGTGCGCCACATAATGCCAACGTACCTACATAGGGTTTCCCTACTAGTGCATGGTTAGAAGGGTGGTCATTGGAGTTTAAACCTCAGGTTTGACATTGTTGTTTCTCATTTAGGCGGAATATTATTCGGTGGGAGGCGACGTTCTCGTCGACAGCGAGGTGCCTGTGGTGATTTCGTCAATCTCAAGACTCGACCCGCCGGCTTAGTCTCTCGGAGGTGTTCATAGGGGTAGTGTGTGCGTATGTGCATTCATAGGAGTGAGTGTGTGCATGTGTATGTGACCGTCTGCGTTTGTATTGTGTTTCGCAAAAAATAATTAGCGCCTCCCCTTGTCCCAAGAAACAAATGGAGAATATCCACATGCATTCAGTTGTTGCTAGCGTCGAGGCTTCTGATTTTCTCGCCCGCGTGCAGTGGTTGCTAGCGCCTGGCTCTTCCGAATTCTCTCTACAAACCAACAAACAGGCGTCGCCAGGCAAAACTTTTTGCGTCCGACGCCCAGAATCGCAAGCCACAACTGTCGATAGACTAGGATTATGATCCTGGCGCCCATGGATAAGTGCCGCGTTGTGGCTGCTCTTAGACTCTATTTCTCTCGCCAACTTGCCCTCTCCCTTGAATTCTCACACCCATGCTGGTACAGATTCATCAGGGAGAAGAACTTGTCGGATCTATGGTCATCGACGGTCGGCGGTTCTCAATCTCTTGTTTCTTACGGTGTATGATTCTTTAGCTCCGTCTTTGCTTACGGTGGATCAAAATCATGGTCGACCAGAGATGTCAGTGATTACTCCGGCATCACATATCTTAGTTACACCTAATCTTTAATGACAACTTGATGAATATGATCTATTTTATGAGTTATGTAATAGTCACTAATTTTCTTAACAGTTTGTAATATGTGTTTATTTGTTGTTTATCTTGGGAAGCTTTTCTGGCTATCTGGTCAAGAAGGTGGATCCATGGGAGGGGTGATTTGGCACCCGAGCTCACGTGGTCCTGAAAATCTGGTGCGTGGAAGTACCATCGAGATTGTGTTTCTAGCCTTTATCCGCATGTGCTTGGTCCTGGTAAAAATCGAGGCGGTGCGGTGAGTCGCTTCAGCCAGCATGTGCTGCTGGCCCCTTCACGGCATGTAAATTCCAAGATGCTTAGGTAGACGGGCAACTCCAACGGGTCGATTCAAACGGATACTAATTTTGTCCGTGTTTTATCCGTTTGAGTCGCCAGATGGACAGGTGTCCGGCCCATGACCGTCCGTGCCAGGCCACTGCACCCAACAGGGTGAATCATTTGGTCCACCCAGTCCGGATTTTGCATTTTTAATCATTTTGCACATTCGTTAAAATAGATAGAAAATATGGCTAGCAACAAATTAAACACATCCCATTGTACTAAAAGAATATTGCCATGGCGACATACAACATCCAACCCAAAAAGAATCGCACCTAGTTCCGGCCATCTCTGCCATGGTTCTCGGCGATCTCGGCCATAGTTCATCCCGGCATGAACATTATAAAAATGACCGAGATGTCATCACTCTCGCTCCATATAGGGCATTTGCTTCTTTTGATAGTATGCCTTCTTTGTTGGGGTCAAGTTGGAGGGATCAATGTCCATGACCTGGGACTCCTCGAGGCGTAGGGTGAGCTCAATCTCTTTTTGCTTGACATCGGCTTCCTTGACTCTTGTCCGGGCATTTTCCTCTTCGATCTCGAGCTTCCTCGCTTACAATTCCTAGAATTTCTTGGATGCCTCTGAAGGAGATATGCCCTAGAGGCAATGAATAAAGTGATTTTATTTGTCATATCTCTATTGTTCATAATATGTTTTAATACCATGCTATAACTGTATTACGCGGAAACATTAATATACGTGTGGTATGAAAACAACCAGGTCCCTAGTAGCCTCTATTTAACTAGTTCGTTGGGTAACAGATGATCAAGGTTTCCTGATCATGGACAATGGCGTCGGTTAACAACGGAGTCATATCATTAGGAGAATGATTTTATGGACATACCCAAAATATAGAAACGTAGTGTTCATACCTTCGACCGTGAGATCATATCAAATCTCTGCTTCTGAAAGATACGGCTGATCGCATCAAACGGCATGACTTATATAGCGTGACAATAAAGGTGACACTTTCGGGTATCGGAAGGAAGCAGTAGAAGCGAGTGATCAAGAGCGGAAATTGCCAATCCACATAGCAGGATAGATACTCTGGGCCCACTCGGTGAGATTACATCAATGAGCTTGCAAGCAGGTGACTAGGTCACGGAGATGTAATATCACAGACGAGTAAAGATAGATTTGTCAATGGCGAGGTCATGCTTGGTAATCGTGATACCAGAGAACGACGCTCGGACAATCTAAGTATCGCTAGGCAAGAGGATGATACTGGACGTCTAAAGGTTTAAACTATAGAAGACATTCGTGGGCCCACAGGGGCTATCATGGATATCCAGATCCCTTTGTTAGTCATTGATTGGAGAGGGTGTCTCGATCATGTCTGGTGTGATCCCAAACCGTGGGGTAACACACTTAAGGGTGGATCACGATTAGATTGGATTTAGAGAGAAAAGAAACTAGAGACTCCGGAAGTGTTCCGGACATGTCTGATGGAGATCGGTGGGCAACAAAATATATTTCGGGGTTCAAATGAATTAAATAATATGTATTTAATATTAATAAGTGTTATTAGTAATTAAATATATTTTATTTAATTAAATTCGAATTTTTAATGGCATTAAACCTAAATGGGCCTTAGAGGCCCATTAAGGGAAAATGCCAAAAGGATAAGAAAAAAAAGGGGAGGAGGGCCGGCCGGCCTGGCTGGGCTGAATGGGGCCCACCAGGGCCGGCGGCTCCTCCTTGGCCGGCGCATGGCCATGTGGGGTTTAGTCCCACATGGCCTAGCCAAGGGAGATGGTTTCCCTCCTCCTCCTTTAAATAGGGGACCCCCCGTGCCTTTGGAAATACACCAATTTCTCCCTCTTCTTCTCTCCTACCTTGAGCGTGGTTCCGTTTCCGGAGCTGTGTATGGGGAGAGAAGTCTCTCTTCTATACGCACACCGCCGTGCTGCTAGACCCACTCTTCCACTTCCGCACCGTACGTGTGTGGAACCACGAGGCGCCATCGTTTGGTGCTGGGAGCCGTCTTCTTCCACTATACGACCCTGAGGTCAGCGCCATCGTCTCCATCGACAAAGTTTGTGCGGGAATGTAATCCCACTTCCGGTCTACAAGGGTATGTATTCTGATCTCCTCCGTATTAGTATATCTGCATAGTGTAGATCCTGGCTAGTTTATGGTTATCATCGGTCGGAATTTTTTGTTTTCAGTCTACGATCCCCAACAGTGGTATCAGAGCCGATCTATGCGTAGATATATCTGTACGGTTAGAACACATGTTAAATGTGGGCATCGATTCTACATTTGTTACCCTCTCGCGTGTACTTATCGCGGTATTGTCGGATGAAGCGGCCCGGACCGACTTTACGCGTACTCTTACGCGAGACTGGTTCCACACTTGACATATGGCTTGTACCGTATATGTGGCTGGTGGATGTCTGTATCTCCTACAATAGTTGATATATCATTTGCAATGGAGGGCCCCGAAAGGGGTGTAATAAAGACAATTGTCTTATCACCGTTGTGGTTGTTTTAGTAGGTAAGAAATGGTTCTTGTGCGAAAGCCCTAGCAGCCACGTAAAACATACAAAAGATAAAGTAGAAAGCGTCTAACTTTATTTTGCAGGGCAATGTGATATGGTCAAGGTAGGTTTATTAAGTTGTTTATAAACTATCGGCGCGAAGGAGACCATCGGCGCAGAGGAGACCATATCATGTCGCACTACATTTCATTTTAGATGTTATGTAGATTGTGTGCATCTTATATTGTGTATATATATATGTCTATATATTAGTTACACGGCGGTAGTAATATAAGATGATCCCTCCCAAAATTCTGATAATATTGTTCTCCCCCTGACGTGCACCACCAATAAAGTTCTACGTTACGGGGTACGCCGCATTGCGGTTACACTCGTCTCTTCGTTCGCATACGGTGGGTGTAAGCCGCGTTGCACGCGCGAATACGTCAGAGGGTGTTATGGCGAGCCTAGCATGTACAGACATGGCCTCAGAACACAAGTACCACAAGGTTAAGCACGAGTCACATGCAGTGATGTGATCGATATACGATGTCTACCTTTGAAGTTATACTATCTGCCCGATCGACGGAGGTAGTGTAATGGATGGGGGTTGTGTAATCACTAAGACGATGCGAGGGATACTCATCTTGAGTGGGAGTTCTAGTAGTTTTATTTTGAAAACTTAGTTTTACTTTGAAAACTTAGTTTTATTTTGAAAACTTGAACCCATATTTTATGATGAACAAAAGTCTTTATGCTTTGCAAAACCTTTGCGGATGATAACCTCTTCTATAGACCTTTTAAAATTAGGTGCATTCCTGCGATTGTGAAACTTAAAAGGTGGGTCCAAACTTCATAGTTTTATACCATAGCTTGAGGATACTCCTTGTTTCAAACATTTTAGCTCTACATGATACAAAACCCAATAGGAGATAAACCTGGAGATTCCGCAAACAGAAGGATAATTTAGATTATCAAGTTTTGTGCAGATAATTCCATCATAGTCCAGTATATGCTATGATCTCTGCCATAGAGAATAAACTGTGGGTGCGTGTTGACAGATCGCGAACATTTGGAATGGTCGCTGAGATTGATGATCTATATCCACCGTAAATCAGGTTTTCTTCTCAACCAAAATGGAAGAGAACACTCGCATTAAAGGAGCGTGTGGCAGTCATACTTGATGACATTAGTCATACTTGACGACATTGGTCATACTTGATGACATTGAGATGCCTCGCTTAGCTCGATCACTGGATGACAGACAATGTTGCCAGATGCAAATGTTTTGTCATAGACTATGGCATGCAAGGGGAATCATTCACCTTCATGAATTCTTGATTATGTTGAAGAATCAAGAAGATGAAACGAATCACCGGGAAGTCATTAATGATGATGGTATATATATGATATACAAGTTATGAATGTTTTACCTAAACAAGTACTTGCAGTAGTGACAAAGATTTGATATTAGTCATGTTTTATGAAAACAAGATTTTCTGCTTGAGTAGCTTAGAAGGATGAAGAGACAATGTGTGTTGATAGTGGTAGGCAATATGTTGTGAATATGTTGTGATGGCCACAGACACTCTCTCTGCATCTACGATTTAGATTAAATTTGATTTGAACAAATTCCATTAGATCGCTTGTTAGCATGATCATTATAAGTGTGTCTTGCCTCTAGCGAGACAATTATTCATATTTGTAAGTGACAAATCATTGTCCTACATTTATGAGTGATATCTTTAATGATCATACACCGATTATTAATGGAATGTTGTTATTTGAATCTAGATGGTAGTAGCTCACACATTTATAACATTAATGCCAGAGTATACAAACTTAGTAATGACACCACAATCTTGTGGCACTAACGTTTTGAGTTATATGCATTGAGAAGCTCCATTCACATGGATCTCCAAGTCCTTAGATTTGATCTTTTACACTTGCAACATAACTAAGCCACCGTTTTGGAAAACGGGCATTTAACTTGTTGAGAATCATACATATCGATGTGTGTGAATCAATGAAGTACTTCAACGTGTAGTGGAAATCATTATTTTTGTAAACTTCACCAATGATTTGAGTAGATATGGGCATATCCACTTAATGAAATGCTGGTCTGAAAAGTTTGATAAGATCAACAAGTTCGGAGTGAAGTAAGAGAGATAAGCTTAACAAGAAAATCAAATTCCCGCGATACAGATTGAGGAAACACGGATTTGAGTTATGAGTTTGGCATATCATTGGAAGACTTGTGAAAAGAGTTCCACAAATTACGCCGTATGGAATACCACAATGTTATGGTGTGTTAGAACGTCGTAATCACACGCTATTGGATTGTGTGTGATCAATAAAATCTCTTATCGAATTTTGTGATCATTAGAGTCGCATGGTAGGAACAAAACATTCACTTTAGATAATAGGGAAACCATCTAAATCCATGGAGGCAATACCATATGAGTCATGACATGGCTTTTAGCCTAGATTGTCGTTTCGATGTTTTAGTGTTTCGATACGATCAAACCTAAAACGGATAAATTCATCTTTGTAGTGTATCTAAGAAAACAGTTGGATACATGTCTCATGACAGAGGCAAAATCGTTGCCGAAATATACCTTGCTGAAGAAATAGTTTCTTGTGCAAGGGTGTCGCAGCAGTGGAACATGGGGTTCCCCTAATGCTGCCAAAGTGGGTCCTCCACTGGGGCCCACCAAGAAGATGGACAAGGCAAGGAGTCAAGTACAGCAGATGGGTTAGCCCATCTGCCTCAAGGACACCCGACAAGTTCGACACCAGGTGCCCTTCCGGGACACCCCCTCGCCCGGAGAATCAGGCGAGATACCCGTGGGTCCGTGCTCTCGGCAGGAGGCCAGGCGCGCCCCCGGGTATCCATCCGTACCACCAAGAGGATAAGATCGCCAGCTCGCCGGAAGCTGGTCGAAGACTTGGGCGCCAAGATGAAGGTCGCGCCTTGGTGACGTTGCCACGAGCGCAGTTGGTGGGCCAGACTGGCTTTGTCCGTCCAACCTTTTCCAAGGGCGGACGACCACGCCTGTATACCGGCAGCTAGCATCCCATCAGTAACCTACGGGTGAGATTTCTTGAGGGGGCTGGCTCCCAGCCAACAAGGGATTTCTCATAATTTTAGGATGAAACAGCATCATATCTCAGCTTGATTATGAGAGAGATTGAAGTGAAAGAACCCGGTTTCAGAGTGGACTCACTTCGCTTCGCTATCTAATAATTTTTTCTACCCCTATTCCCTTTTTCTTTGTATCAACTATAAACCATTGGATTGTCTTCAATTGGATGGGGGAATCCAATTGACAGCCTCTCTTTGAAACAAGGGGCGCTTCCGGTTCTGTGCGTGCTTCAAACAATTTAGTCTTCTCCATATTACCATATCTCTAGAGTCAATAATTTTCTATGAGGAACTACTGAACTTGCCCATTAATGCGGTACGTGAGCTGGGTTCAGAACGTCTGGTAAGGCATAAGTCATCGGTTCAAATCCGATAAAGGGCTTTTTAAATTAGTGGTAAAGTAATGCCGTGCTAAGACGTAAGTCCTCGGTTCGAATCTGGAAGATTGACTCGGGGAAACAGGAAATCCTTAATGCCATTCCATAGTACATGCCGATTGAAGGATGTAGACCTTTTGTTGATGATGAGGCTGAGGAGAAGAGTTCAGCCATGACCGATAGAGCTCGGGTTGGATAGAGAAAGGGAAAGGCAGAAGCAACTGGAGTGACCGTTCAAGAAGAACAGTTTTGAAAGAGCTGATAGGCTTCGCCCTTTATTTTCAGATAGGAGAACTTGTTTCGATTTTATGGATCCGGGCTCCTCAGAATGCTTGGAGGACAGAGTGCCACGTCTCCTCCAAGGACCGCCGAGGGGTTTTCCCGCCAAGACCCCTCACACCTCTCGCGTGCCCATGTCGGATCCCCTTAGCCTATAAAAGGAGGACCATGGCACCGAGGGGGAGAGGGACGAAACAAGAGGAAACAAGACAAGACAGAAGAGAAGCAAGCTAGAGCTCAGGCAAGACTAGACTAGGGTTCGGAAGGTAGAGAGAGAGGTGATCTCCCCAGGGCAGGATCTGCTCTTCGTCTACCTCCGGCCGAAACTCTGCCGGGTTCACCCCAGAACACCTTTATACACCAGACCATGATGAAACTCTCAATCCAGACATGCAGGAGTAGGGCTTTTAGCCTCCGGGTGGCCTGAACCTGGGTAACTCTGTGTGTCCCGCTGTGTTGTTTGCTCTCTCCCACTCGACGAAGAACTTGGCGTCCTTGCTCCCGGGTAAGGCGTCTTCCAGCCTCCTTCGCGCCCCGTGCCGAACCTAAAAAGGGGGTATCATCTACTCCCGGTGTCCGTCACCCGAGACACGACATCTGGCGTGCCAGGTAGGGGGTGCAAGCGTTGGATTCGTCTTCTTCTTCATCGACTTCAAGTTCTGCGTCAAGTTCATCGTCAAGTTCTACATCATGCACTTCGTCCGAGACCAGATCTGAATCGAGCTCTCCGACCATCTGGACCTTCATCGAGCTCTGCGCTCGGCAGATTCGACAGCCTGTTTCTCGTCCGCGACGGAAGTTGCCCTGAACTCTTCTTCTCCAGCAAGGTTATCCGCACCATCCGGCCAAGGTGGACGGTCGCCCATCAGCAAGCAGGAAAAATGTCAGGAGCACGGGAGGTCCTTGGTGAGCCAGCCAGTCAGTCAAGCCGGAACAGCTGGGGGCTAGGGGAAGCTTTGGGTGCAGCTCGAGCGCTTCTCTTTTTCCCACCAGATCAGTGCAAGGACGATCCCCGTGCGAAGGCATGGATCGCTAGCTTGGAAAGTCTGTTGAACTATGCTCACCAATGCCACGCTCCCACGAGTTCTGCACCAACCATCGATGCCGGCACCACCGTCCCTGCACCGGCGCCGCCGGAGGAAGTGCGTCCCGAAGATCCTCATGGCAAGAGGCCCATGGAGTCTCTCCACGAAGGCACTGGTCAGAGCTCCAATCCCCGGCGGCGCTCCCGGGAAGAAATGGAGGGTCGGGAGGGCCCGCACCTCCGAACCTGCTGCACACCGTACCCGCGACCGTCCTCGACCTCTATCACCTGGAACAAGAAACGGGGGAGACCCTGCGTCATTACATCTGGAGGTTCCGGGGTGTCGTCGACCGCATTCCCCCGGCTGATCTCAGAAAGTCTCCGTAATCGCTGTCTTCCACGTTAACGTCCGCAACCTGAAGATGCGCGAGAAACTGAGCCTCCACGCCGTGGACACGTTGGAGGACCTGTGGAGCATGGCTGACCGATGTGCCAGGGAAGAGGAAGCTCTCAACCTTCCTCCCCGCCAGGCTCGCTGAAACGTGTCATTGCAAGATGTACCCGAAGAATCAATTACCAATCCAAGAGCTCCTGAGATCAATAAAAGATAAGTGCTCCTTGAGCAAGTCCTCTCTGTGTACAAGATATCTATTTCGGGTATAAAACATGTGTAAAAAATCGGGAACGTGGCTCGACCGTCGAGCGAGCACTCATGGGGTAGCGACTCTCCCGGGGGTAAAAAGCGGTGCGAGACCTGATACCTCCCGGGGACGTGCGTGCCAACAGAGTGAGCGGCCTTCTGGGAATCGGTAGGGCTTGTGAGCGCATTCCTGATCGGTCAGGGCCTCACAGGTAAGCTTACATCCCCGAAGGATCCCTCAGAAAGACGTGGAGACAGTAAAAACATGCTAAGCTCAGTAAAAATACTCGCAAAGTAGAGTAGCAAAGCAAGTTCTAGCATATTACATCCAAGTTTTGGAGTCAAAGCATGAAATCTGACTCAGAGTTTTATTACATTTGGGGCACGAGGTGCTCGAATGTCTTGCAGGAAACCTAACGGCGCGGGAACATCTTCGTGGCAATTGCGGTCGCGGGAGCGTTCACCGCCTGGCGGGAGTCTTCGGAAGGGGATGATGCCGCGAAATTCGGCATGACGGCACCCGGGTTGGCCTCCCGGAACGCCGCCATCACGAAGTTGCTGTCAGCTTACTCGCCTCATGCTTGTCGCAAACTAGTTGGCTGGCCATCTTGTTCTTGAAGGATCGAATGTCGGCAACAACCTTCGTGATGAACTCTGCGACAAGGGGCAAGCTCTGGCAGTTCGGCTCCAACTCTGGAAGTGCAGTGCCCAGTTTCAGCCGCTCTACCCGAGCGTAGCTTCTTGGCAGGCCTCTGCAATCTTGGCAAGACCTTCCTGGTTGGAGCGGCGAAGCTCCGACAGTTCAGTTGACGCCTGGGAGTTGGCCTGGGCCAGCTCCTGGTTGTTCTCTTTCAGCCTCGCAAGCTCGTCACTCCGCGTCTTCATAGACTCCCGAGCTCAGATATCTTCCGGCCATCTTTCTCGGCCTGCTGCTGCAAAGCACGGACGGACTCTTGCTCCTGGTGGAGGGATTTCTTGATATCCTCGATTATCTGGTTGTTTTCCTCCTCCTTATGCTGGCGGCTCTTGATCTCCTTGTCCTTGGCCTCGAGCGCCTCCCGGTGGAGGTCAGCGGCTTCTCTCAGACGCCGTTCCGTGTCCTGCTCCAGCTGCAGCTTCTGGCTTTCCAAGGATTTGATCTTCTCAGCCAGCTCGCCTCCCGGGACGCCAATTGCTGTTCCTTCTCCGCCATAACCGCTCGCGTCGGTTGTACTCAGCTTTCCGCTCGGCACCTTTCTGCTCAAGGGCCTCACGCAGGCTGGAGACTTGAACCGCGAGGCGGTTGAGTTTACCCATTCCCCTTTGGATCAGATCTTCGGCTTTTCCAATCACCTCCACGATGGCCGCCTCGCGACCTCTGAACTCCTCTTCCAACTGACGCATCCCACGGAGAATGGCGTCCATGGCGTTCTCTCCACTGATAATGATCTGGGGAGCCACCTCTGACGAACTCCCCGGGGCACTGGCAGCTTTCGAGCGCTTGGCAGCAAGGTCCTCCTTGATCCTCGTCAACTCGGCGATTTCTTCACTGGCTCCAGAATCCGTGGAGAAATTGGTGAACGTCCTCAGAACCTGCCCGGTCATCAACGAGCTCTCCAGCAAGTCAAGGGAGACCTCGGTACCCGGCGCGTCACTGCGACTTTGGCCAGGAGCAGGAGTCATAGTCTGGGTCCCAGCTGCGCGAGAGCTGGGCGCGCCTTTGGACACCTCTTGGCCATCCGAAGGAGTAAAGGAGGGTGGTTTCTCTTGGCTGGCAACGCCCAGCAGGTCACCCGGGGAAAAGACATTCGCCACAGAAGCTTCTGGAAGCAAGAGAACGTCAGGTCTATTGGAGACTTGAAACAAGAGCAACATAACCCATGAACCTGAGTATACCTGCTTGTTCCGGCGGGCTAGCGTCGGGACCTTCTCTAGGGTGGGCCGGGGAGGCCACAGTCGCGCTCCCCACCCTGCTCCCGCGATGACCGTCAACTTCCGCCATTGGGGGAGGGAACATCCCTCCGCCACAAGCTCCGAAGCTGGTAGCGGTGTCATCTTCCGCTGCGTCGCGCCCTCTTGCTGGCCTCCAGGGAGAGTGAGCCCCTGCACCGACACACGGTCACTTTCCTTGGAGAGAGAGAAAAAATGCGAAGAAATGGAAAAAGTTTGGGGAAGGCTTACTCCCGGGCGCGCTTGCTCCCCAAAGGCACCGGCAAATCCGCAGACCCGGCAGAAGAGGCGTGGGGGCTCTGTTGATGCTCGCCCGGAGAAGTGACTGGTCCCGCCACGGGAGGCGAACGGTGGGGGGACACCCTTGACCGTGGGGCCAAGACAAAGTCGGCCGCAGCGATCCCCGCTTCCATGAGGTCGCCCTCGCCACCTACCACCTCTGCGGGGGGAAAAGGATGCTCGCCCCCGGGTCGGGGACCTCGGCGGTCTCCGGGGAATGGTGCGGGAAGAATTCTTCTCTCCCGCGTCCTCACCGCCGTTGTCATCTTCGTCGCCATCTCCGTCTTCGCCGTCGTCCTCATCGTCGCTGCCGTCATCGTCACCAGTGGCGGCCTCGTTGCCATCGCCGCCGTCTTCGTCGTCAGAGCTAGCAGATTCCTCCTCGGAATCCTCTTCTTCGCTCTCCTCTTCAAACTCAAGGAGTTCTCCTTCCTCGTCAGAACTGGAGGGAGCCTTGGCCTTCCGGGTTGACGTCCTAGCTGGTTTGGGCCCGTGGTCAGGGCAGCCCACAATTCCGAAGTCATTGCAAGTCGGCATCGACTTCAGAATCTTTGCCTTCTCCGGGTGGTCGCACAGGGGCCGAAATCCTGTTGGCAGCTCGTATTTGACGTCCCGGGTAAACATCCCGGTCATATTGTCCCGGAGGAGGGCGCGATCCATGTCAGAACTCCTCAGGCGTGATGGGTCCAGGGGACCCTGGAAGTCCCAAGCTGGGTGTGGCCGCTTCTGCAGAGGCGCCAGACGATTGCGAAGGAAGTGGGCAACAATCGCAGCTCCGGAAACCCCTTTATCACGAAGAAGCTTGAAGCACTCTACCGTGGCTGAAAGATCATCATCCTGGAGGCTGACGCAGTTCCAGGTCTCCAGGCTCACCGGATGTTCCGTCGGTTCTTCCAGGAGTGGCAGAGCTTCTGGCACCTCAACCAAGAACCAGCGTTGCCTCCACTCATCCCACTTGGACTTGATTGGCAAGTAAGGGTAGTTCTGCTTGACCTTCTGGTGAAGCAGAAGGTGACACCGCCCCCCATCCAGCCATCCTTCCCAATGCGGGGGTAGAAGAAGTGGCGGAATAGAGCCACGGATGGCATCACCCCGATGAATGCTTCGCAAGCATGGGCAAAAACCGTCAAATCCAAGATCGCGCCCGGGGTTAGAAGCAGAAGCTTTAACCCGTACGCGCGTAAGATCTCCAGAAAGAAATCCGAGAAGGGAGGAACGAGTCAGCCATCAAAGATTGGGATCTGCCCAGGCGCCCTGGTCTCTGAAGGTGGAAAAACTTTCGTCGGCACTTGTGCGGGAGCTCCAGGCGCCTCATCGAACTCCATCACTCCGAGGTGCCTGGCTTTCCGCATCATCTCGGCGCTGTCAGCATAATTTCTCGGGAACAAGGCCTGCTGTCTGCGAAGCTCAGCCCGCTCGGCGCTGCGCTCCGACCTCCGCCGCGCCCTTACAGATCTGGGAGATAGCTCCTGCCTCAAGAGTGAGGACCTGCTGGCCCTCTTCTTCCGAGTCGCAACCTTCAATCGCGCCATTGAAGCAGAAGGAAAGCTGCAGTAGCAAACAACAGAGGTGGCGGCTCGAAGCTGGAAGAAGGAGATGGGAATGGAGGCGGCGACTTGGGGATTTCGGAAGATTTGGGGAACAACTGCCGCAACACTGCAAGGCGTGACTCATAAGGCTTCCCACGCGTCATGTCGCGGCCCCATTACTCCGACTGACGCGGGGATCGTGGGGGCGTTCCGCTTCAAGCGCTCCCTCCCGTTGGATTCAAGATAGACGTTGGCCGTCCGTGCGAACCGCAACGTCCGCCGTGACCAAGTCCAAGAGAAGCTCGGGGGCTCGTCTCTACTTTGCCCTGGCGAGCCTCAGGCAAAGCAGGCAAGGCGTCGGGTACCCACTTTGGCCATAGCCCCGGCAGCAACTGAAGCAAGAGCAGCCGGGACCATGCCCGGGGGCTACTGTCGCAGCAGTGGAACATGGGGTTCCCCTGATGCTGCCAAAGTGGGTCCTCCACTGGGGCCCACCAACTCAAGGACACCCGACAAGTTCGACATCAAGTCTCTGCGGCTAAGGACCAGGTGCCCTTCCGGGTCATCCCCTCGCCCGGAGAACCAGGCGAGATACCCGCGGGTTCGGGCTCCGGCAGGAGGCCAGGCGCGCCCCAGGTATCCATCCATATCACCAAATAGGATAAGATCGCCAGCTCGCCAGAAGCTGGTGAAAGACTTGGGCGCCATGATGAAGGCCGCGCCTTGGTCACGTTGCCACGAGCACAGTTGGTGGGGCGGACAGGCTTTGTCCGTCCCACCTTTTCCAAGGGCGGATGACCACGCCGCCCTCCTCAGAATGCTTGGAGGACAGAGTGCCATGTCTCCTCCAAGGACCGCCGAGGGGTTTTCCCGCCAAGACCCCTCACACCTCTCGCGTGCCCATGTCGGATCCCCTTAGCCTATAAAAGGAGGACCATGGCACCGAGGGGGCGAGGGACGAAACAAGAGGAAACAAGACAAGACAGAAGAGAAGTAAGCTAGAGCTCAGGCAAGACTAGACTAGGGTTCGGATGGTAGAGAGAGAGGTGATCTCCCCAGGAAGGATCTGCTCTTCGTCTACCTCCGGCCGAAACTCTGCCGGGTTCACCCCAGAACACCTTTGTACACCACACCATGATGAACCTCTCAATCTAGACATGCAGGAGTAGGGCTTTTAGCCTCCGGGCGGCCTGAACCTGGGTAACTCTGTGTTTCCCGCTGTGTTGTTTGCTCTCTCCCACTCGACGAAGAACTTGGCATCCTTGCTCCCTGGTAAGGCGTCTTCCAGCCTCCTTCGCGCCCCGTGCCGAACCTAAAAAGGGGGTATCATCTACTCCCGGTGTCCGTCACCTAAGACACGACAAAGGGTATAATTGGGAAAGAAAGTAGAGCAAGACGAAGTTAATAAACTTTCTCTCCAGACATCAGAGTGGCGCAACGGAAACCGTTCTGGTACCGTCCTTCACAAACTACGATGAAGTGACGGTGAACCTAAGTCTGAGAAATGGCTATGAGCCATATATAATCCGAGATAAAATCCATGCATGATTACCAAGTAAAGACTTGGGTAAATTTTCTTGATAGCATTCAGGCCATTGAGAGTAAATGGAATTTTATGACAAAATAGACGCTGACGGAAAGACAACCGTCTATAAGGATCGATTTGTCATAAAACAGTTTTGACAAATTCAAAAGTTGACCGCAACAAGATTTTGTCTCAAGTGGCGATGCCTTAGTCTGTTTAGGATTGTTCTAGTAATTATTTTCAATTAAGAAATTGATGGATGGATAAAGAAACTGTGTTCCCTAATGGCAACATTAATGAAGAGTTGTGATTGGTACAACAAGTAGGTTTTGTTGATCCTAAGGATGCTAGACAACTATGCAAACTTCAGCTAACCATTCATGGGTTGAAGCAAGCATATCGAAGCTAGAATCTTCACTTTGATAATGTTATCAAAGGGTTTTGGAGTCGTCCAAAATAGTTGAAGAATCCTGCATTTATAAAGAAGTGAGTGGGAGCTAAGTAGCTTCTCTTGATCTTATATGTGAATGGCATATTTGAGTGGGAGCTAAAAGGAAATCCCTTGTCTTATATGCGGAAGGCATATTTGAGTGGGAGCTGGGTGTCATTCCAAATTTTATATCTAACGACATATTGAGAATGATACAGATCCTCTAGTAAAGTATAAATGATTATTTAAGTGATTAAATTTTCTATGAGTGAAGTTAAGAGTATTAGCCTTTAATCTATAATTCGTATAGATCATATGGGGCTTAATAACATTAGGTCGAAATATTGTCCTACGCTAAGATTCAGAAATGTTTCAGAATAGAACAAGCGAATAAAAATTCTTACTTGTGCGACTGGGTAAAAATATTAAAGTTTATCTTGGCATTTCAACGATAGCTAATGAAAGAAAAGGATGTCCGACATCCTCTATGCCTTAGCCATAGATTCTGTCAAACTGAAAGCTTGACTTGGTTTGACCCAACTTCTTGGTTGAAGAACGGGTTCTAGAGTGATCCCTGGATGGATCAATGAACAAAGGTTAAGTATATGCTTCAGTGTCTAAAGAGAGCTGAGGATATGTTTTTCTAGTAAGGGGTAAGAGTGAAGAGATAACTTGCCGTAAAAAGTTACGATGATGCAAGTTATGACACTGACCCATACGGTTAGAAATCTCATACAGGAGGAGTCCTTTGTTTTGAAGAAAGACATGGTTAGCTTGCGAAGTTGCATCTAAATGCACTATCGCATAATCTACATAGGTATAGAAATACATGGCTATTTCGGAAGTAGCAATTATGATTGGACTGAGCAGTTTTCCCGAGCATGCATGGTTTCCCTTCATAGATCGCTTAGACTTTTAAGTCTCATGCTATGCGAAATTTTGAGTCTCACTCCATCGATAATCATATATTTCACCGTTATCATATGATACGGGATGATGTCAAACTAGGTGACATAGAAGTGTTGCAAAGCACATACAGATCTAGATCTGTTGACTTGCTTCCTCTTCCACGAGATGAGCATGCACCAATATTGCTATAGGTGTTAAGCTTTTACCAAGTTGTAAACTAGATTGAATTGTAATCTAGTGCAAGTGTTATTAGTAATTAAATATATTTTATTTAATTAAATTCGAATTTTTAAAGGCATTAAACCTAAATGGGCCTTAGAGGCTCATTAAGGGAAAATCCCAAAAGGAAAAAAAAAGGGGGAGGAGGGTCGGCCGGCCTGGCTGGGCCGAATGGGGCCCACCAGGGCCGGCGGCTCCTCCTTGACCACCGCATGGCCATGTGGGGTTTAGTCCCACATGTCATAGCCAAGGGAGATGGTCTCCCTCCTCCACCTTTAAATAGGGGACCCCCCATGCCTTTGGAAATACACCAATTTCTCCCTCTTCTTCTCTCCTACCTTGAGCGTGGTTCCGTTTCCGGAGCTGCGTATGGGGAGAGAAGTCTCTCTACTATACGCACACCGCCGTGTGATGGTCCTTCACGTAGTTACCCCACAATGGTGCCAGAAAACAGTTGCTAGCCCTTCGCGTGGTTACCTGCGTGAAAAGTAAATGGGTTAGGTTGAGACTCCAAGTGCAGAGTGTGTAGTAAGTGGAAGACGTGTTTTCCCCACGAGGGTGACTCGAGGGTTTAATATCGAACTCTCGGGGAATCAGTAGTGAAGATTTATTTCCTATCCTTCTTTTGGTTACCTACAAAACAAAGTAAATGTTTTGGTCCTCAACCTCACCTAGTGGTTGTCAAGCACAAGGTGTAGAATGATATCAAGATAATATGCAATGCAAACAAGAAATAAATATGCAATGGTGGTAAATAAATATGCAAGGATGGTGGTAGCAATGATAAATGATATTTTTGGGTTTTTTATAATGAATGCAAGATGTAAAAGTGTTTTTGTATTTTCGGATTTTATAATGGCAGAAAATGGAAAAGTGGTAAAAGTGGTTGGAAAGGTGTTTCTTATGATTAAAAATGGACCGGGGTTCATGGTTTCACAAATGCACTCTCTCTTTAATAAAGTGGTAGACAATGGAACACTAGAGTTGACATATGAGATTGCAACACAACAGTTTAATGACAAGTTATAATTATATGGGCATCACGTCCTAACATAGAGACCTTTTGGTTATTAGTCTCTCTTATACTCCACCAAGATGCGAACTAAATCATAACACCTCAGTAATTAAGATAACTCAGAGTATAGCAATAAGTATCATGACATGAAGTTAAAATAAGAACATGCTAGATCTAGTCATGGAGTAGTGGCAATGGTCACACCCACATCTCCGGTAGCATGGTATTTCTTTTTATCCCTAGTGAGGCAACAAAGTAAGGTAAAACACCCAAGTGGATCGCAGAACTTTCTCTCACGTTCACTGCACTAGCCACCCCCCGTTACTCCAACTAATGCACACGTTCCCCCTCACACGCTCTCATAAACATGCTTGATCATAACAAGTAAATAAGAACGGGGTACATAATATGCATCTACTTTCATAACTGAAACAAAACCATTGCAATCTCAAACATATATTAACTCATAAAAAGATCCACCACAAAGGTATTACATAGATGACCGTAATCATGTTCAGCAGCTCATACGGTACTAATTAGTGAAGCTCGAGAGAGAGAGATACATAAGTTACTTCCACAAACCCATAGTCCAGAGGTGGACTACTCCCTCTTCATCATGGAGACGGTGGAGAAGTCGTTGGAGAAGATGGAGACCACGCCGGCAGCGCCCCCCGGAGTTTTCCCCCTCCAATCTGCAGCTCCAGGTCTCTGTTTCGGTGTTTCTGCGGCGCTCCTTCCAGAGAACGTCGGGGGATATTTTTATAGGCGTTTTTAGGTCAAAACGGAGTCGGTGGAGGAAAGATCGACGGCAACGGAGCTCGAGGCCAAAGTGGGGGGTCCCACGCGGCCAGGTACTGGGCCGCGTGGGCCCTCGGGCCTCCTCTTGTTTGCTTCCTTCGCCCCAGTCTTGTTCCTTCCAAAAATGATGCTCGTAAATTTCCAGGTCATTTGGACGTCGTTTGGGTCCCTGAAACATTAAAAAAGAAATAGGGTTTTCTGCCTGCGCAGGGTTAATTCCATAAAAAATAGGAAACATGTCAAATATTCCCAAAATCATTATAAAACAGTGATATAACCCTTATATGATGCAAATATGACTGGAATATAAGTAAAATAATGCAAAGTTCATGTATGCATTTTACATGCATCAACATCCCCAAGCTTAACCTATACTCGTCCTCGAGTATGAAGGTGATAAAACTAACATGGACTTTGCAATTTAATACTATCAATGGATATCAAAGATGATTACTATTGCTACATAGAGTAAAATGATTCATTCTTAAAAGGAGTAGCAATATGCAAGATAGTTTATGAAGTGATATCAAGTATTCAATGCAAGGATGTTCAATGATAATTCACAAAGTGTAACATAAGAGAAAAGTACTATGGACCACATGTATGCATAATAATAAGTAAGAACATCCTACAATGGTCATAGAGTATTGGTGAAAATCTGAATATAAAAGGTGGACACTTTGGAAAGATATATATATATGAGTAGAGGTAAAGCATGAATAAATTTCATCTAACTTCTGAACTTCTCTACTTAAGTCAATGATTGTAATATGGTAATCCTTGGTGTCAAGCTCTCATTCCCCTATCATAGCATCTTGAATGATTAAGTTTAAAGTGAAAGCAATAGAGTAGTGTGCTTGACAAAGTACAGGTTGAAAGTCTCATGCCCCTTGAATACAAGTACCTACTCCATGTGTTACTCAACTTGGAAAACAAAGCAAGTTCAAGTTAAATATCATTGTAAGTAATAATAGTATCATTAAGAGCGTCAACTGGGGTACCTCTTGTCCCAGGATATGGAACAAGCCCATATCAAAATGACAAGACAAACAAACATAATGAACAATCTCAACACCCTTTTTATTTACCATTGGATAGCTTTTTATTGTAAGGTGTATCACAGAAGGTTCACCATAGCATGTAAGTAAATTTCCACCATGAATGATGCATGGCTTAGATTAGCGGCCCAGGCGTCTCTCTAACCATTTATACAAACTCATTTAAACTCACTTCATTTCCCATTTATTTCACCCATGGTAAGCATCCATAAACAAAAGTACATGATATCAACTAAATGAGATGATGTGCAATGTTGAAAGCTTGCCATGTGACAGCACATATGAGCTAACTCTCAACCAAAGACATTTGTCAAGTCCACAACTTCATAATTTTAATCACAATGGGTCATATTTATTTATGCAATGAAAGTAAAGTGTGCATCAAGTTCGAGAGCTATATAACCAACTTTTCCCACAACAATTAACAACATAAGCATTTTCATTCAGAGGTATAGATAACAAATATCATGATAAACATACTCGGAATAGCATAAAGCTAATAGGTAGATATGGTGGACTCACTGGAAAAACTTTGGTTGAAGGTGTTGGAAACAAGTTTTTGCTTGTTGGAATTTTTGGGCTAGCAAGAGGGAGAAAGTTGACCATCTAAATGCATGCATGAGTGTCCATAGAACTAACTAATCCATGTTAAAACAAGGTAGAATAACATTTAGCATCAAAACATGAATAAAAGATAGCTCTTGATAAAATATTTGCAAATTATTACTCATTAACAAGCTCATGAATCATGCAATTATATGTATCTTTTAAAATCAACTCAACATCCCTTTTCCCAATTTATAATAGCATCCAACATAATTCAACCCAAATTTCCAGTAGCTCTCTCATATATAAATGATAGTGTGGTGGTCTCACAAAAAAAAATCAAAAAAAAACAAAAAGACGCTCCAAGTTTATGCGATAAAGTGTTTCGATCGAAAAACAGAAGTTAGACGTGTGCAAACCGAGAGTGTGTAGGTCCAGTGGGGTTGTCTTCACATCCCCAAGCTTATGGTCTTCACCATCCTTGGATAGCTCTTGGTGCATCTCCTCTAATCCCTGTGAAAAAACTTCAAAACACCGTTTCTCCCATTTCTTTTTCTGTGGGGCACATTAGTAGTGATAAACAAATAGATTTCTTGCTGCATATAATCCTTAGACAAAAATTCATATGAATGTCCAGAAATGTATAATGTTGTATGCCTACTCATAAACTCAATTGGATCAAAAAGATTCATGTTAAAAGTTCTAAGCATGCATCAAACAAAATGGGACAGAATCTGTCCAGAAACAGCAGCAGCAAAACGTATTTTTCTACCCTACTTAACTTTGTCGGAAAATTCCGAAAAATTCATGCATACAGAGGATGAAAAGTTGCACTACAGTTCAAATATGAGCTCATTCGGAGTTACAGAATAAGAATTAAAAATCATACCGTGCACAGATTCGTGCAGGAATAATATCTCCGAACGCTATAAGCAACTTCTTCATACCAAAATGAGTAAAACTTGGCACTTTATTAAAAATTCCAGAAACTAAACTAAAACTAAGTCTCTTGTTACAGCAAGAGGACACAAAGAAAATCACAAATAAAAACAACCGGGTTGCCTCCCGTAAAGCGCTTTCTTTATAGCCATATAGCTAGGCTTCTTACTTGATGTTTATTGTGGACGAAGCTCATGAGGGAGCTTGAATGATGTGCCCTCTTCCTTGGGAAGTGTTCCATACATTTCTTGTGTGGAAACTGAAACTTCACATTCCCTTCTTTTGAATCAATGATAGCACCTGTAGTACGAAGAAAAGGTCTTCCAAGAATAATTGGACTAGAGGTTTTATTCCCCATATCCATGATTAGAAAATCAACAGGCACAAATGTCATATGTAACTCTACCAAACATCACTTACTTTTCCTAAAGCATGTTTAATGGAATCATCAGCAAGTGCAAGTTCAATAGAGCATTTTTCAAGATTTTTCAATTCAAGTACTTCATATAGTTCTTTAGATAAAACAGAGACACTAGATCCTAGATCAAGTATAGCATGGTGTGTCTCTTTTCCAATGGTTACTAGGACTTTGGGAATCCATACATCCCCAAGCTTAGGTGGTATCATAGCCTCTTGGTTGTACCTAGCAATCTTTTCTTTTAACACATGATTAGCAATATAAGAACCAAAACCAGCTTGGTTAACATTAAAGAAGGATCACTTGCAAATTTTTGTAAGATGGATATTAATTCATGCAAGCTACAATTCTCTAAGTCAAGCAATGGTTCCTTTACTTCACTAAGCATTTTAACTTCCTCAACTTTCTTTTCTAACTCAATTAACAGAGAGATTCATCATGTTCAGTTTCATTAACTTCTTCTTTTAATCCAACAAGTTGAGACATAAATGGCAACAAATATTCAGGATAGTTCAATAATTCATTAAGAGTTTCCTCTAAAGTAAACTTCTTCTTTTAATCCAACAAGTTGAGACATAAATGGCAACAAATATTCAGCACCATCGTCTCCATCGACAACGTTTGTGTGGGAACGTAATCCCGCTTCCAGTCTACAAGGGTATGTATTCTGATCTCCTCCGTATTAGTATATCTGCATAGTGTAGATCCGGGCTAGTTTATGGTTATCGTCGTTAGGATTTTTTTTCTATCTACGATCCCCAATAGCCTCCTCTCTTTCTCTCTCGGTGTTCCCTCTCCTTCCTCTCCTTCTTCTCACATGACTTGTCCTTTTGGGTTATGAACCCATTCAATTTCTCTTGCAACGCCAATGTCGATGCATCACGCTTCAACTCTACCTTCAAGTTGGTCCTCCCCCTTGGTCTCTTCTCACTTGCCGATGGGTCGCCGTCTCCATTTTCGGTGGCTGTTGGCGGCCCCACCTTTCTTGAGTGACGCATAGAGGTCCTTCCACTTTTGTTGTTCTTTGAGTACTTTGTTACAATGTGTCCAGGTAAAGTCCTTCCCATGATGAACTTTGAAAGTTTCCAATGCTTGCAAGACCTATGGAAGATACATTCAAATGCATAAAAGGACAATGCATAGGAGCACAATGAATGTGATGAAGGGAAGGAGATGTACAAATTCCTTGACGCCAATGCCACTAATTGGCCAGCAACGACGTTATCGTAGGAACCACAAAACTTGCTAACCTCTGCTTGGATCAACCCCCACTGCTTTTGGATTGACAATTCAGTCCGGTCACCCACGAATTCATAGGGCGGAAGCATCTTCCGTTCATTCTATAGTGTTTGGAACCTCGACCAACAGGCGCTCCCTTTGTGCTCAGCCCCGATGATTTGATCTGTTCCCACCTCGATCAATGACTCGCAAATCAGCTTGTCCTCCTTCTGGGTGAATGTTGCGCCCCTTTAGCAAATATTCCTCATTTGTGACTGGGATTGGGTATCGAGCTCATCGAAAAACATTGGCTCAACATCGATGTTAATCACAGCCGGGCCGGTCTCCGGAACTTCATTGTCCCCCTGGCCATAATCGTTATGGTCGTATTTGTCCAGGACATTCTCCCTGATCATGTCATGGATGAACCTCTCCCCTTCCGACTCGTCGGAGTACACATCCTCTGCCGGCGTCAAGCCTGGCATTTGGCCGAACCGGCTACGGACTTGGGTGATAACGGCGGGGCAGCTGCACATGTGGCCTTCGTCTTCGGCGCGGGTGAGTAGCCGGCAATAGGCGCGGCATTGAGATCCAGGGGAGGCACCACAGGACGGTCGGCGTTGAATCGCCGACTTCCGGTGAGGAACCGCGACGGCACTCTCAACGTGTCACCGGCATTGATGTCGGTGGGGTCTTGGCCGCTTCGCCTGTCCTGCCTACCCCTTTATAACGCCGGCGCCTGCTCGCCTGATGGCCACCAGATCTCCCCCCGCATCAGTTCTGGCTACCCTCTCCTCCCCTCCCTTCCAAATGGCGCACACCAGTGAGGTCGATGGCTCAAATGCCGACGTCTACCACGGCCATAGCCACCTCATCGATGAGGCCTGGCTCTTCGAGCGCTTTGACCTCAACGTGCCGGTGGACTACCGCCTCCCTAACAGGTGGTGGCTGAGCCCCGCATGTCGCGCTGTCCTGCTGCTGCCCAGAGATCGGGAGCTGAGGTGGGCCCACGCGGCCAGATTTCTTGGCCGCGTGGGACCCCATCTTGGGCCTCGTGGCTCCGATGCCATCTGTTTTCATCCCCGTGGCTTCGTCTTGACCTAAAACCGACTATAAAAATAGTCCCCCGAGGAGTTTTGCGAAGGAGGCGACGGAGAAACACAAAACCAAGAAACAGGAGACAGAAGGCTACCGTCGGAGAAGATCGGAGGGGGGAAACGCTGCCGGAATCACCTCCGGAAGGCTCCTCCATCCCCCTCCGGAGTCTCCATCAACACCACCGACAGGACCAGCACAATCTCCATCACCATCTTCGTGATCCACTTCATCCCCTCATAGTTTGAGATTGTTCGAACCCTAGCTATTGTTTAAGTGCTATTCTACCTATGTATGATTGACTACTTGTCATTGTTTGGGGGTGAGATTATATTTTCAGATTGTGTTGTATCACTTATATCATTGAATCGTATCATGTCTTTGCATTGTGAGTAGTTCTCTCATGTTCCTGGGGGCATATGATGGATTGGCAATGATTTATATATGACATGTGTTGGTATTTTGTCTAGTTTTTATCTTTTTATGTAATTATATGATTGTGTTGTGCGAACGTCGACTGCCCATCACTTCACCTATATGGGCTCATAGGAGAACACCGTAGTGTAATGGAGTGAGGGAGACTTGGGAGGACATGTAAACCTGAGACCGAGTCATGAAGTTGCATTATGAGGGTATTAGTATCGGGGACCTTAGAGTGTAATGCTATGGTGGGACTTTATGTCTTAATAATTCGTGTGCAGTCATTTACTTGGCCACAAGATCCATCATAAGGGGTTTAGTTTATTTATTTAGTTATACCTAATAATGGCTCCGTCCAAAGAAGATTAAAACTTGACAAAATGTTTACCTTGTTGTTCTAGAAATATTTATGCCATGAAGTCTAGGTAACCCTTGGGAACATTTTCCACTTATAAGAAACACACACTTGAGCTTGTCCTCTTGCTGCATAGAGGATTGGACTTTCTCTCTTTGAGAGCTTTCACTTGTCATATTTTATTTTCAGCATTTTATTTTATTGCAAACTCTACACCAAAAACCCAAAAACACTTGCATCATTTTACTTTGTTTAGTGCATAGATAATAAGAATAGTGACACTCTTATTTGAAAGGATAAACACTTATACCTTCTACTCCTCGTGGGATCGATACTAATACTTACACATTGAAGATTTCAACGATCCCCTATACTTGTGGGTATCAAGACATTTTCTGGCGCCGTTGCCGGGGAGTGTAGCGCTTAAGTTTTTATTCTTGTTTGCACTAGATATCTATTTTCAGTTTTGCATTTAGTTTAGTTTTACTTTCAGTTATATATATCAAAATCAAAAACTAGAAAATGGAAAATACCATAAAAACTCTTCCGGAGATAATGAATCTTTACTATGGATACATGAAAGCTTCTAAAATTGCTGAGGAATTTAGAGATTAACAGAACGAAAATACTAAAAGATTTCATGGAAAGTTTAAATTATATTGCTGGAGAGTGGCTTTTATTCCATGATAATAAAACTTGTTGCTTTCAACATACTGATAGACACTTTAAATTTCAATGTAAGTTCCATGAAGAACGTGTCATAGCATCTTACCATACTGATGATTACACTCATTTAGGGATGGAACAAGTAGAGGAATTTGTTACTTATTATGCATCTAATGAATTGCACACCTTTGCTAATGAAAATAAAACTTGCCCTATAGTTAAGAGATTCGAAGGAAAGGTCACTTCTATTCTTGAATATTGCATAGCCAAGTTCTCTCAAAATATTTATGTTGTTGACTATAATGAGAGGGGCAAGGTTCCCCAAGAAAGTACTGATGTTTTGCAGGAAGAAGATGATGAAAACATAAGCTTGGAAGCGGAAGAATGTGAAGAAGAGGATAAAAACCTAAGCTTGGGGATGCCCGTGCAACCCCAAGAAGATGATGAAAATGATGAACAACTAGAGAATGAAGAGAGGACACTTCCACCTTCACCACCCATGGATGAGGGTAACACTCAAGATTTTATTGATGATAAACTTTGTTCTTATGATTCTGATGATGAAGAGGAATATCAACCTATGTCTAATGAGAACATTATTGATAATAATTTTAAAAATGATGAGGAGTATGGTTTAGACATGTTTTATGATAGTACTCTAGATGATGGTCCTATTTTGCTTGATAATCCTCCATGTTTAGAACTTGTTACTAAATTATGTAGGGATAAAGATGATATACTTGCTGTTTGTGACAATACTCTCACTCATGAGAGTCCTACTTTGTCTTTGAATTCTCCTGATTACACTATAGAGGAGAAAAATTATTTTGATGATACTATGTCTCCCATTTATGACGATTACAATGATGAATGTGATATTTTCAGTCCACCTACTATTGAGGATAAAGTTTATTATGATTATGACATGCCTCCTATATATGATGATTACAATGATGATTATGAATGTTTTACTCCCACTATCACTAATAAGAAGGATTTTACTTATGTGGAGAGTATTAATACTTTTATGATTGTAGATAATGAAAGACATGCTTTATGTAATAATTATATTGTTGAATTATTCATGATGCTACTGAAAGTTATTATGAGAGGGGAAAACATGGTTCTAAACATTTCAATATTATTATGTTTCCTCTCTTTAAGTTCAAAGTCTTGAAATTGCTCTTGTTTTATCTTCCTATGCTACTTGCTTTGTGTTTCAATGATTTATTTTCTTACAAGATCCCAATGCATAGGAAGTGGGTTAGACTTAAATGTGTTTCATATTTTTCTCTTGATGCTCTCTTTTGCATTTCAATTCTTATTCCTATGTGAGCATCATTAAAACTATCATGTCTAGCTAAAAGACGTTAAAGAAAGGCGCTTGTGGGAGACAACCCATGATTTTTATATTCAGTTTAATTTTTGGTTTTTGAGTCAAGGTGCTTGATTACTACTGTAACAACACCTTTGTATCTTATTTTTCATCTTTATGGCAAGAATAACCTCTTTTGAGAGGTAGGATTAAACAATAGTGATTTGCTGTCCAGAAAACAGATTCCTAAGCTTAACTGCAAAAAATGTATAGAATCACAGAAGAGGAATTTTGAGCTGAGCTTTTACGACAGCAATATTTAGTTACTAATAAACATTTCATTAGTTCAAAATTTTCTGATTTGAGCAGCGCAAGTGCCTCTGAAAATTCACTCTTTACGGGCTATCCAGTTTTTGACAGATTCTGTCTTTATTTTGCATTACTCTCATTAATTGTGTTTTGTGTAGTTCTATTGATCAAAGAGCAATACACAACCATAGTAATAGTATCTAATGTTTAGAATCAACTCAAGATATGTCTTTGCTGTACCTATGAGGATTTAACTTATGGAGACACTAACCCCTCTAATCATGTTTTATGTTGAGTTTTGTGTAAAGAGAATTTTTCAAGTGGAAGAGTTGAGGGTGAGGCACAAAGATCAAGAGGGACAACCACTCAAGCTTGGGGATGTTACCCCTAGACTCACCCAACATATATCAAATAAGTACAAGAATTCAAGCTTGGGGATGTCAAGCCACCTCACTCTAACCATCTTGATACCAAGTAAGTAAACATAACTATATGGCTATAAAGAAAGCGCTTTACGGGAGGCAACCCGGTTGTTTTTGCTTTTGGTTTTCTTTGTGTCCTCTTACTGTAACAAGAGACTTAGTTTTTAGTTTTGTTTCTGGAATTTTTAATAAAGGGCCAAGTTTTACCCATTTTGGGTTGAAAAAGTTGCATATTGTATTCGGAGATTTTATTCCAGCACGAATCTGTGCACGGTATGATTTTTAATTACTATTTTGTAACTCAGAATGAGCTGATATTTGAACTGTAGTTGCAACTTTTCATCCTCTGTACGCATGAATTTTTTCAGAATTTTTCGACATATTTAAGTAGGGTAGAAAAATACATTTTGCTGCTGCTGTTTTTCTGGACAGATTCTGTCCCATTTTGTTTGATGCATTCTTTGAACTTTTAACTTGAATCTTTCTGATCCAATTGATTTTATAAGTAGGCATACAACATTATACACTTTCTGTACATTTATATGAATTTTTGTTTAAGGATTTTATGCAGCAAGCAATTCATTTGTCTACCACTAGTAATGTCACCCCACAGAAAAGAAATGGGAGAAACGGTGTTTTGAAGATTTTTCACAGGGATTAGAGGAGATGCACCAAGAGATATCCAAGGATGGTGAAGACCATAAGTTTTGGGATGTGAAGACAACCCCACTGGACCAACACACTCTCGGTTTGCACACGTCTAACTTCTGTTTTTCGATCAATGCACTTTATCGCATAAACTTGGAGCGTCCTTTATTTGCTTTTTATTTCGGTTTGATTTTTGTTTGTCTTGAGACCACCACTATCATTTATGTTACGAGAAAGCTACTGGAATTTTGGGTTGAATTAAGTTGAATGCTATTAAAAAGATTGGGAAAGGGATGTTTGAGTTGATTCAAAAAGATACATATAGTTGCATGATTCATGTGCTTTTTAATGAGTATTAATTTGCAAGTGTTTTATCAAGAGCTATCTCTTATTCATGTTTTGATGCTGAATGTTACTTTACTTTGTTTAACATGGATTGGTTAGTTCTATGGACACTTATGCATGCATTTAGACAGTCAACTTGTTTTCCAACACCTTCAACCAAAGTTTTTTCCAGTGGGTCCACCATATCTACCTATTAGCTTTATGCTATTCCGAGTATGTTTATCATGTTATTTTGTATTATCTATACTTCTGAATTAAAATGCTTATGTTATTGATTGTTATGGGAAAAGTTGGTTAAAGCGCTCTCACGAACTTGATGCACACCTTACTTTTATTGCACTTAATAAACATGACCCATTGTGATTAAAATTATGAAGTTGTGAGCTTGACAAGAGTCTTGGTTGGGAGTTAGCTCATATGTGCTGTCACATGGCAAGCTTTCAACGTGCTCTTAATTATATTTAGTTTATATCATGTACTTTTGTTTATGGATGCTTATCATGGTGCCAAATAAATGCGGAAACTTAGTATTTTAATGAGTTTGTATAAATGGCTAGAGAGACGTCTGGGCCGCTAATCTAAGCCATGCATCATTCATGGTGGAAATTTACTTACATGCTATGGTGAACCTTCAGTGATGCACCTCACAATAAAAAGCTATACCAATAGTAAATAAAAAGGGTGTTGAGATTGTTCATTTTGTTTGTTTGTCTTGTCATTTTTACATGGGCTTGTTCCATGTCCTGGGACAAGAGGTACCCCAGTTGATGCTCTTGATGACGCTATTATATTACGTACAATGACTTTAACTTGAACTTGCTTTGTGGCCCGAGTTGAGTAACACCGTGGTGTAGGTACTCGTATTCACGGGGCATGAGGCATTCAACCCATACTTTGTCAAGCACATTACTCATATTTGCTTTCACTTTCAATTTAACCATTCAAGATGCTATGATAGGGGTAATGAGAGCTCCACACCAATGGATACCACAGTGCAAACATTAACTTAAGTAGAAGCATTTGGAAGCTAGATGAAACTTTTGCATGTTTTTCCTCTACTTATTTATCTATCTTTCCAAAGTGTCCACTTTTATATTCAGATTTTACAAGAATACTCTATGACCATTATAGGATGTTTTTACTTTTCATTATGCATACATTTGTTCCATAGTGCTTTCTTCTATGTTACACTTTGTGAATTATCATTGAACATCCTTTCATTGAATATTTGATATCACTTTATAATCTATCTTGTATATTGCTACTCCTTTGAGAATGAATCATTTGACTTTATGTAGCAATAGTAATCATCTTTGATATCCATTGATAGTATTAAAATGCAAAGTCCATGTTAGTTTTATCACCTTCATACTCGAGGACGAGTATTGGTTAAGCTTGGGGATGTTGATGCATGTAAAATGCATACATGAACTTTACATTTTATTACTTGATATTCCAACTTATTTGCATCATATATGGATTATATTTATGTTTTATAATGATTTTAGGGGATAATTCACAGTTTCCCCATTTATTTGGAATTAACCCTGCACTGGCAGAAAACCCTATTTTCTATATTTTTATGTTTCAGGGACCCAAACGACGTCCAAATGACCTAATATTTTACGGCATCAGTTTTTGGAAGGAACGAAGCGTAGGACACTACTAGGAAAAGGGTTATAGAGAGGTTGCATTCTGTGGCACACCCTTAATTGGTGCGCCACAGAAATATATTTTCTATGGCACACCAGGCTTGGTGCGCCACAGAAAGTCACATTTCTGTGGCGCACCTAGCCATGTGCGCCACAGAAAGGTGATTTTCAAGCCTGGTGCGCCACAGAAAGTAGCCAGGTGCGCCACAGAAAGTTACCCGGGGGGCGGTTTAAAATTTGAAAAAAATAATTATGTGGCGCACCTAGCACGTGCGCCACAGAAAGTTGACATTCTGTGGGGCACCTGCCAGGTGCGCCACAGAAAGGTGACATTCTGTGGCGCACGAGGCTTGGTGCGCCACAGAATTATTTTTTTCAAATCCCAACCCCCCCCCCCCCCCCCCGTAGATCGCCTTTTTAGTCTTGCAGGAATTAAAGGAAAATGATAAAAATTTCAATAAATAAAATCCTTTGACATGTAGTTAGGTTTGAGTGTCTATTAGGTATAGAAATTTTGAAATATGAATTTTGACATTTTCTGCAACAAACATGAAAAAAACTTGTAACGGCCATAAATTTTGCATACGACGTCGAAATAACGCAAATAATATGTCAAAAAAATCGTGAGAAAAATCCGAGTTCGAATCCGCCGGGTTTATCCGGTCAGCAATTCACAGATTCCTCAAATTCCAAAACAAAAAAAAGTTATTTCAAACAGACGATTTTTCGCAGCAAAATCAAAAAGAAAGAAAAAAATAAAAAAAAAATTTAAAAAAAAATTCAAAAATTCCAAAAAAGACACAGAAATGTATAACAAAGAAGATTGTTGAATTTTTTGGATTTTTTTGAAGTGTTTTGACTTTTTTGACTTTTTTGAAATTTTTGGATTTTTTGAATTTTTTTAAGTTTTTGATTTTTTTTTGGATCTTTTGAAACTTTTGAATCTCCTTTTGAAACTTTAGAAGTTTTTGAAAAATCTGATATTTAAAAACACACATTTATAACACATACCATATATACATATACAAAACTTAAGAGGGTTCATATCATATATATATCAATAAGAACTTGAGTAGCACAAGGGTAGGTGGACTGGGTGGAACTTAGAAGTTAAGCGTGCTAGGGTTGGAGCAGTTTGAGGATGGGTGACCTAGCGGGAAGGTATCAGTTCAAAAAATTCAAAAAATATGAAAATAATTCCAACAATTAGGATATTTCATATTCTGATTTTTTTGAAACTTTTTATATTTTTTGAAATTTCTGTGGCGCACCTGGCCAGGTGCGCCACAGAAATGTGATAATTCTGTGGCGCACCTTGCAGTTTGAGGATGGGTGACCTAGCGGGAAGGTATCAGTTCAAAAAATTCAAAAAATATGAAAATAATTCCAACAATTAGGATATTTCATATTCTGATTTTTCTGATTTTTTTGAAACTTTTTATATTTTTTGAAATTTCTGTGGCGCACCTGGCCAGGTGCGCCACAGAAATGTGATAATTCTGTGGCGCACCAAGCCAGGTGCGCCACAGAAATAATTTTTGTGGCGAGATTTCTGTGGCGCACCCAGAAAATCTGGGGGTGCGCCACAGAAAGTCAAAAACGTGCGCCACAGAAAGGCCTTTCTGTGGTAGTGGGAGCGAAGGAAGCGAACAAACGGAGATCCGAGGGCCAAAAGAGGTGGGCCCACACGGCCAGATTCCTTGGCCGCGTGGGACCCCCCATCTTGGGCCTCGTGGCTCCGATGCGTTCTCCTGAGGGCGGACCGCAGCTCGGTGCTCCAGATGTTGGTGCTAATGGGAGCTCTTCGTTGAAGTCCACGCTGGCTGCTTCTTTTGGCTGCTTCACCGACGCCCTGGTGAGCTTTTCCTCGAACACGCCTGCCTGCTGGGCCTCTCTCCGCGATGCTCGCCTGGCGATGTCATCAGCCTCCTGTTTCTCCTTTTGCGAGATATGCCTGAGCTCCATCCCCTTGAAGTGCTTCTCGAGCTTGCGAACCTCCTTGAGGTAAGCGGTCAAATGACCATCCTTAGGCGTGTAGCTCTTGTTGGAGAAGTTGACGAGGAGCTGGGAATCACCCTTGATGAGTAAGTGCTTGATGCCGAGGGCGATTGCGGCTCTGAGCCCAGCGAGGAGACCTTCATACTCGGCGATGTTGTTGGAGACCTTGTCAGTCGTGAAGCACAACTGGACGGCGTAGAAGAGCTTGTCGCCTTTTGGTGAGATCAGGACAACGCCAGCCCCTGCGTTCTGGCATGCAAATGCCCAGTCAAAGTGCATGGTCCAGTGGTTTGGCATTGTGTTTCCAGACGGCGTGGTATCTGCCTCTTGAGGCTCTTCCTGCTGCGTGTCCGTCCATTCAGCGACGAAGTCCACCAATGCCTTTCCTTTGATGACTCTGGTGGTGTCGAAGCGCAGGCCAAAGGGTTGCATCTCGATGTTCCACTCTGCGACGCGATCAATGGCATTTGGATTGCGCAGGATCTGCTCCAGGGGGAAAGATGTGACCACCATGATGGGGTGGCCCTGGAAATAGTGGCGCAGCTTCCTGGAAGCGATGAGGAGCGTGATTAGGAGCTTCTGCTGCATGGTGTATCACTCACGAGCATCTCGAAGCACCGTGCTGACGAAGTAGACGGATGCTCGACAAGCGTCGTCGATGTAGTTGCAGCGCTGGGCTCTTCAGGGGCCTTGTCGAGGTTTTCTTGTGGCGAACTCTCGGCGGGGTGCCTGCTGGTTGCGCGGGCTCGACTTGAGGCTCGGGGCCTGAAGAGGGTGCTCCCTTGTCGGGAGGCTCTGGGCTTGGCGTGGCTGCGTCCTTCTTGGCGAGGACTAGCTCTTCCCTTTCCACCACCAGGACAGCGCTTGCTGTTTGTGGCGTGGCTGCCAGGTACAGCTTCAGATGCTCGCCGGGCCTTGGGGCGACCATGACAGGAGGGCTAGCCAAGTACTTCTTCAGGTCCTCAAATGCCTTATCCGCCTCTGGTGTCCACTTGAACATGCCAGACCTCTTCATGATCTTGAAAAATGGCAGCGCCCTCTCGCCGAACTTGGAGATGAAGCAGCCTAGGCTGGCCATGCATCCCGCCAAGCGTTGCATGTCCTTGAGGCGACGAGGTGTCTGCATTTCTTCTATGGTCTTGATCTTGTCGGGATTTGCTTCTATGCCACGGTGGGACACTAGGAACCCGAGGAGTTTGCCTGATGGTACCCCAAAGACGCACTTGGCGGGGTTCAGCTTGATGTTTACCTTGCGCATGTTGGCAAAGGTCTCCCCGAGGTCCTCCATGAGGGTGTGCTCTTCGCGAGTCTTGACCACGATGTCGTCGACGTAGGCTTCTATGTTTCTCCCCATCTGAGCCCCCAAGGCCGTCCTCATGAGCCTCTGGAAGGTGGCGCCGGCGTTCTTCAGGCCGAAGGCATGCAGACGTAGCAATACACACCACAAGGGGTGAGAAATGTTGTCTTCTCCTCATCCTCCTTCGCCATCTTGATCTGGTGGTAGACTGAGAAGGCATCCAGAAAACAGAGGAGGTCGCAGCCGGCGGTGGAGTCGACGATCTGGTCTATTCTGCGCATCGGGTATGGGTCCTTGGGGTAGTCGATGCAGAGCCTGCCGCCCCGGTGTGCTTGGGGACGACCACCATGTTGGAGAGCCATGTGGGGTGCACAACTTCTCGAATTATGCGTGCTTCTTTCAACTTCTCTACTTCCTTGATGGTGAACCCTTACTTCTCTGGTGCCTGGCGCCGCGCTTTCTGCTTCACTGGGCGTGCGTTTGGACACATGGCTAAGTGGTGCTCGATCACCTCCCTCGGTACTCCGGACATCTCTGACGGTGTCCACGCAAACATGTCAGAGTTTGCCCTGAGGAAGGCGACGAGCGCGCTTTCCTTTTTGGGAGGCAAGCCAGCGCCTATGGTGACGCTAGCCCCCGAACTGCTGGCGTCCAGCGACACCTTCTTCGTAGCAGCCTGTTCCTGTGAAAACAACTGCTTCTTCTTCGCTGGCCTCTCGAGGGGCTCCATGTCCTCGTCATTAGGGAATGCCACGGCAGCGGCCTTGTACCCCTCCCTTGCATTGCGTCCTGGACTTGACCATGGATGGAGATGGTGCCGCCGCTGCCTGGAAGCTTGACGATGTTGTACGCGTGGTGAGTGACGACCATGAACTTCGTGAGGGCGGGGTAGCCGAGGATGGCGTTGTAGGGTAGGCCGATGTGCGCGACGTCAAAGTCGATCTGCTCGGTGCGGTAGTTCTGCGGCGTGCCGAAGGTGACCGCGAGCCTCACCTGCCCCAGCGGTGTGGTGGAGCCCCTTGTCACCCCCGTGAAGGGGCTAGAGGGCATCAGCCACTCGTATGGCACTTGAAGCTGTTCGAAGGTCTCAACAGAGATGACATTCAAGCCTGCACCCCCATCTATGAGCGTCTTGGCGACGGCGATGTTATTGATGATGGGAGTGCACACCAGAGGGATGGTGCCGACAGCCTTGGTCGACTTTGGGTGGTCCTTGGAGTCAAAGGCAATGGTGTATTGCGACCACTTGAGGGGTTGGGACGCCTCAATCCCTGGAAGTGCGGCGTTGACCTCGCAAGAGAACTGCTTGAAGTGGTTGTTGGACTTGGGCGCCTGAGACCCGCCGAGGATGCACGCTATTGCCCCCTAAGGGGCCTGGTAGCCTCCAGGGTTCTCGTCAGGGAGATTGTCGTTTCGCTCGGCGGGGTTCGCCTGAGCCCTCTGCTGGAAGTTGTGGTGCCCGCCCCCGCGGCCGATGCGGCCTTGGTTCTTCTCGCGTTCCTTGCTGAGCTGCTTGAGCTCCCAGCAGTCTTCAGTCGCGTGGTTGTGCCTGTTGTGTTAGATGCAGAATGGGCGATTATCTACTTTCCTCTCGTCAGCCGCCGCAGAGGCCTCGCGAGGCTGCTTGGCGCCAGGCTCTGCCGCGAGGACAGCGGTGGTCTTGCGCTTCTCGACAGGCTTCCTCCTGTACCTGGACCCCTCAGGAGGCTCTTCCTTCGTTTCTTGCTTGACGAAGAGGAGGCCCTCTTCAACCTTGGCGCACTTGTCCGCCAAGTCGAAGAGTTTCACCACCGAGGTGAGGGTGTCGCGGATGCTGAGCTTCTCGAACATCCCGCGGTTCGTGACGCCCTCTCTGAAGGCAGAGATGACGTGTGAGTCCGGGATGTTCGGAATCTTGTTGCGGACCTGGCTGAAGCGCTGGATGTACATGCAGAGGGTCTCGTCTGGCTTCTGGCACACCGCGCGGAGATCGTTGAAGGTGAGTGCGCGCTTGTACGTGCCCTTGAAGTTGGTGACGAAGACCTTGCAGAGGTCCTCCCATGTGTCGATGGTGTTCTCGGGGAGGTTCAAGAGCCATGAGATCGCTGAGTCCTTGAGGGCCATGGAGAGCCAGTTGGCCATCGCCTTGTCGTCGCCTCCTGCGGCTTGGATGGAGACGGTGTAGATCTGTAGAAACTCCAGAGGGTTGGTCCTACCGTCGTAGCGTGGAGGGAGATCTGGCTTGAAATTCACCGGCCAGACGACGCGACGCAAGTTGCGGGTGAAGGCGGTGCAGCCTGTGGCGTATGTCACAGCGCCGCCCGCGAGCGCGCCGTGGTTCTGGCGGCCTGCGGCTGCAATCTCCTGGATGACACGGTTGTGGCGGTCCCGTTGGCGCTCGATCTCCACGCGCGTCTGCTGGAGTTTGCTGCACAATTTGGCAGTCGTGCGGCGAGGATGCGTGCGACGCGGCGCGGTGGTTCCCCGCCGGTGCTCCAGCTGGAGGAGGTGGTGGCGGAGGCGGAGGGGGAGGAGGACCGTTGTGCGCTATGTTCCCTCCGCGTCCGGAGTGGTGCACCAGCGAACGAGAGGGCGCTGGCGTTGGAGTAGGTGCGACAGGAACGGCAGCGGCGTTGATGAGCTCCTCGAGGCGCCCGAGCCAGTTGTCGTGGCCCGCCTGCGTGGGGCGGTAGCGCAGCAGCTCCTGCGCCATGAGTAGCGCAGTGGCTGGACTGGGTGCCACTCGGCTCTGCGTGGAGGCGCTCTCGCGCCTGGAAGGGTGCTGGGAGGAAGCTCACTCGCCATCGTCGTCGTCGCCGCCGTCGTTGCCGCTGCCGTTGCCGCCGTCGTCCTCAGGGTGCTCGACGCGTGGCTCAGCGTTGCGCTCTGAAGCGCGGTTGCCACGTGGGCGACCACGCGGGTTGTTGTTGGCGGCGGGCTCGGTGGTGGCTCTGCCAGACGTCCGTCGGGCGAGACGCTCTGCTCGCGTGTCAGCCATGGCGCGGAGAGGTCAAAGAGGTTGAAGACGCGCCTCAGCCCCCTACCAGGCGCGCCAAATGTCGGAGAACTGGTCCCAAGGAACTAGGGGTGTCTCACTGATGCTAGGAATCGAGTAAGGGGCTGAACACGACGTCAAACAAATCCTCAACTATCCCGGCGACGATGCTCGTCGAGCTCGTTGAGGAACGACACGACAGAGAGTGACCACGAGCCGCTACCCAGGTTCAGGCCCACCGTGAGGTGTAAAGACCCTACGTCCTGCTATGTTGTATTGCACTGCTTGGGGAGGTTACAGTACAATGAGCTTGCCGAGGGCTCTGCTATGTCTATGGTGGACTATGGTGGAAGGAGCTTCGTCTTCTTCCTTGCGGCGTAGCCGACTGGGTGTGGAATGAATCGATCCCCTCTCTCGATCGTACACTGCCTCCTTTTATACTGCCTAGGTCCTCTTCCCCGAAAACACAAGGCGGGAAGGGATACCACATGGTGGCTAAGGTGGAGCGCAGTGCACGACGTCGGGGTTGTCCATGGACACAGTCCATGGCAGAGAGCAACGTCTCCTTGGCAGAAAAAGCCACCGTCCATCCAGGACGATGGGCTGGCGCTGCAGAGATCCGTGGCGCGCCCCACGGTGACGTCGGCTTGGAGCGTAGCGGCCGCCGGTCCCCTTATCACCAAAATAGCAATACTGGAGTCCGCTTTGCTTGCCACAGCTTTGTTGACCGCTTTATATACGAGAACGGCAACTGCGGCGTCATCGTCATCGCGCGCAGGCGCGCGCGTCACTCTGCGGCGGGCGCAGAGGCCATGTTCGCTCGGCAGCAGGTGCAGAGCTTGCTTCCACTTGAAGGAACCCCGCGAGGGCTGGGTACCTCGCCAAGGTTTTGAAGTACTTGACGCCTCGCGAGGGAAGCCTCGCGAGGATAGCGCAGAGGTGTGCCAGGACTTAGCGATATTCCGGACATGAGAGACCCTCCCGAGGGAAAGACTCCCTCACGAGGCCCGTCAGGCTGATCGCCTGGTCCTTAGCAGAAAATCTTAGTAGAGTGAAGAGGCCCTCTCGAGGGAAATATCCCTCGCGAGGCTCGCCAGGCTAAACGCCTGGTCCTTAGCAGAATTCTCCGCAGAGCGTCAAGGGCTATGGCAGGCCGACCCATGGTACCCTGGTTTCCACTGGGCCGACAGCCCGGCTTCACCGCGACCCTTCTCGCTCTACCTGTGACCCCGTGCCGCCGCCGCGCCACCCGCTCGATCCGGAGGACTGCCCAGGCTTCTACCTGGTGATGCGGGCGTAGCTGGAGCAGCTTCTCGCGGCGAAACAACAGCCAATGACCGCCGTGAAGGCGCAACCAATCGACGACGTCGTGGAGCAGGGCGTCGTGAAGGAAGAGCCAGGGACATCAGTGCAGCCGGAACCCGAGGATGACGCCATCATATACATCTCCGACAATGATTAGAGGCCAGTTAGGGTTTGGGCGGCGGCGTAATCTACAAATTTCTTCCAAATTTGTGTAAAAAGAAGTCAAATTTGAATGAAATTCGCCCATTTTTGCTATTTTTTTGTCAATTTAAATTTTAAGCTGCATTTCGCTTTGTGGGGTGCCGGTGTGGGAGGTGACCTGGAATTGGCCGGACAAGTGTCCGACACCCCCATAGCGGACACAATTTGGGAGGTGTCGGACCAAATTTGGGTGATGCCGGTGAAGATGCTTTTACATCTTGAAAAAACATGCTCTCCAACCTCATCTCTTGCGTGTCTCAAAGAAAATTTGTGCAAACATATTGGGCAAGGAACTAACTGATTATCAACCAACGGCCTAACATGGAGGAAAAATAAACAACCTATGCACAAACATATCCGAAAGCCTAAATGGAGACAAAGCATCCGTGCACTAATCACCAAATTAAGCAAGTAGACGCTAATTAAATATAAGACAGGAGGCAATCAATAATTAAAATGGTTACATCGATATTTTTACCCCAACGTAAGGTATAGGGAAAGCTCCCGAGCACTAGTGAACCTGGTATTTTAAATTTTTGAAAAAATTTAATTTATGTTTCAAAAAAGTCTGAAAAAAATCCTAAGATACAGATGCATGTTTCACATGTGCGTGCCAATTTATGGTGCAAAAAGTCGTATTTCGAGCTGTATAAAAATATAGTCTCACTAGAGATGACCTGATAATTTGTCGATGAAAAAGGGGATGCCTTCGACATCCCTAAGCTTAACGATTGAGTCTTCTTGAAATATGTTGGGCAGGTCCAGGGGAGCCTCCCAAGATTAAGCTATTCTCTCTTCTTGATCTTCTTTTATCATTCTTCTCTCCTAATATTTAAAAATTTTCTTCACACAAAACTTCTCATAAATTTCATTAAAGGCTTAGTACTCAAAATATTTAATCCACTTTGTTTCTGTAATGACACATTGCAAGAAATTCATTCTAACATTAGCTACTGTATACCAAGTCTTTGTAGCACCTTTACACAAAAGGAAACCACAAAGAAAATTCGTATAACAAGCAATACAAAACAAAGACAAAATCTGTCAAAAACAGAACAGTCCGTAAAGATGAATTTATTCGAGTCACTTACGTAACTCAAATCAGAAAATGATAGACTAACGAAAGATTGATATAAACCTGACGCTTCTGCACAAAAAATTACAGATAAATATCACGTAACGTGATATTTGGAATTTCGTACAGTGAAGCGCAGAAAATCTGTTTCTCGCAGAAAACTCAGTTTTAACACTTTCTTGCCATTAGAGGCTTTTCTTGGCACAAAAACGAAAACAAAAAGATACAAAGGAGGTGTTATAGAGGTAACAACATTCTTGACTCAACAAAAAGTAAAAGAAAACAGAAAGCAAAAATAACATGGGTTGTCTCCCACACACGATTTTCTTTAAAGCCTTTTAGCTAGGCATGACAATTTTAATGATGCTCTCATAAGAATAAGAGTTGAACATATATAAGAGTGCATCAAGAAGCAAATATAAAGCACATTTAAGTCTAACCCACTTCCTATGCAAAGGAATCTTGTAATAAAACAAATTATTGAAGTATGAAGCTGCTAGCATAGAAAGAGAAAACAAGTACAAATTCAAAACTTTCAACAAACAGAGAAGAAACTTAATATTATTGAGATATTTAGAACCTTGTTTTCCTCTCTCATAGTAACTTACAGTAGTATCAATAATAAAATCCACAATATATCTATCACATAAATCATTCTTATTATGATCCATAACCATAAAAGTATCATTACTCTCCACATAAGCATAATCATTAGTAATAGTGGGAGTAAAATATCACAGCCATCATTGTAATCATCATAAATTGCAGGCATGGTATAATCATAATAAACTTTATCCTCCATAGTAGGTGGAACTAAAATATCACAATCATTATAATCATCATATATTGGAGGCAAAGTATCATCAAAGCAAATTTCCTTCTCAAATCTTGGGGGACTAAAAATATCATATTCATCAAAACCAGCTTTCCCCAAGCTTAGAATTTTCCAAAGCATTAGCAATAATGGTGTTCAAAGAATTCATGCTAATAACATTGCTAACACTATTATGCAAACAAAGTTCTATAGGTTTTTTAATTTTCTCTTCAAACACTTCATGTCCTAACTCAAGATAAATTTCATAGAATCTCTAATTTTTTTGTTATTTTCCATTAAGCCTAACTAGTGAAATAAAAACAGGAAACAAAAAGATATAACTGCAGGATCTAAAGGAAATACCTTCAAGCACCCACACACCGACAACAGTGCTAGAAAATAGGTTAGTAGCCAGAAGATATGAGTATCGTTTACCTTACCTCCCCGGCGACGGTGCCAGAAAAGAGCTTGATGTCTACTATAACTTCTATTTTTGTAGACAGTGTTGGGCCTCCAAGTGCAGAGGTTTGTAGTACAGCAGCAAATTTCCCTTAAGTGAGTAACCCAAGGTTTATCGAATTCAGGAGGTAGTGGTCAAAGATATCCCTCTCAAGCAACCCTGCAATTAAGATACAAGAAGTCTCTTGTGTCCCCAACACACCTAGTACACTTGTCAGATGTATAGGTGCACTAGTTCGGCGAAGAGATAGTAAAATGCAGTGATATGGATATTAACAAGTGGTATATGTAGTCTGTGTTAAAAATGGCAGCGAGCGAACATGCAGCAGAACTGGAAATAAATGGTGTTTTGATGCTTGGAAACAAGGCCTAGGGATCATACTTTCACTAGTGGGCACTCTCAATAATAATAATATAACTGAACACATATAAATACTTCCTCTTCAATATGCACTTAGGTGCTACTTAGAACTATTCTCTTGTTGAATAGCGAACACCAAGACCACCGCGTAGGGCTACAAAAGCACATCTCATAGTTTGTATTCCACATCTAGGGCACAACACAATGTCAGTAAGAGCAGCCAAGATGGTACTAAACAAATACCCAATTTATAGTGACATCAAACACAAAGAACATCTCATGGTAAATATCACTCTAATCTATTATCCTGATAGAGTCACACACGCCAGCCACACTGTCAACAAGGCTTTGTGTTCTCAACAATGACTCCAGAAATTATAATGATAAAACCAATTGAGTAGCATATCCATAACATAATGAAGGGGAAACATCTATGAATTCAACTAGATTACAATGCTCATGATCACATAAAGATCACACCATGGGAGAGAGAGATAAACCACATAGCTACCGTAGGGCCCTCAGCCTCGATGAAGAACTACTCCCTCCTCATTATGGGAAGCAGCAATGGCGATGAAGATGGCTCAGGCGGCACTTCCCCGTCCCGGCAGGGTCCCGGAACAGAGACTTCTGTCCCCTGAATTAGGGTTTTTGGTGGCGGAGGAGCTCGGAGTCAAATCTGAGAAAAGTCTTCGGTCTTCTCATATTTTAGGTCACGAGTGATTTTATAGTCGAAGAGGCGGCGTGAGGCGTGGAGAGGTGGACCAGGCGGGCCCATGGTGCGGGGGAGGCCTGGGCCGTGCCCTAGACCGCGTGGTGGCTGTGAGGCCCGCCTACAGGTGGTCTTCTGGCTCCGTGGCTTATTTGTGCTGGAAATAATTCAGGTAAATTTTCGTCCAATTCCGAGCACTTTCATTTTTGGGCATTTTCAGCAATAAACAGACAAAAGAGACAGAAACTGGCACTGGGCACTAGGTTAATAGGTTACTCCAATAAATGTCATAAAATAATATAAACTTTAGGATAAACATGTGGCATTTGATATAAAACAAGTATGAAACTTCAAAAATTATAGTTATGTTTGAGACGTATCAGAGGGCGACATGAAACTTTGATTGGCAGTTAGCGTGTGCGTGCTAGCCTTTCTATTATATACTATCAGCCCAGATATTTCATATTTGCAGCACTTGGTGTTTTTTTAATTTGACAAAAATGATATAATTTACATCAAGGGCAGCGAGCAAGATTTTGGCCTCGAATGACCTGAAAAGAGTTATGGGAAATTCTATTCTCCAACCGGCTGTTGCTACAGCCGGTCTCTCTTCTCCTCTCGTACTGCTCCCCTGACCGCTGCCTGCACTGCCCAGGGTGCACTGCTCGCACTGCCGCTGTCTGGCCCGCTCAGCCCCCACCCCCACCCCACGTGTCCTCCTCTGCTCGCCGGCTGTCTTCGATTCCTGGCTACTGCACACATACGACGAACAGAGTAGCCCGACGCCATTGATGCTCAGCAGTTTCTCAACGTGATTCCACCGTCGCTGCTGCTCCTCCATGCCTCGCTCGACCAGCCCACCTCTGTTCCCTCCGTTGGTCTGGCTCGCCATGGACGCCCCCTGGAGAAGACGATTTTTGCGGGCAGATTGGTGAGAATTCTCTCGATCTGGCTCTTCCCGACCTCCGGCGTGGCGGATTGGTGGCCGGCGTAGGGATTCTCTCGATCTGGCTCTTCCCAACCTCCGGCGTGGCGGATTGGTGGCCGGCGAGGTCGAATCAGTCATGGTGGTGCCTCCATGGCCGTCGGTGGAGGACAGTTTTTTGGTGGATTTTGTTGATAGCATGCGATGTGCATTTTTGCTACATGTTTGTAAAGGTTTTGTTGTGTAAGCGCTAGCAAAATGCTACATTGATTTTTTGGCTCATGCTACACCCAGATTTGCTCCAATGTTACATACGTGTCTCTTATTGTTAGATGAGTTGGACATAATTGTTGGATGCTCTGGCTTTTTTTGCTACAAAAGCAAGATGTTTTGTTACAACAAATTGGGATTTGTTGCATATGTTGGTGATTTTTGCTACATGGCTGTGTTTAATGTGCTACAACATCTTTTTGCTACTCATTGCAAGTTTTACGAATCTGAATTTTTTTGCTACACGTGGTGCTACATGCGCACACAAAAAAAGTTGCTCTCGGGTTTTCTGCTACAATGATTAGACACAACATTTTCTGAAATCTTTTTTGCTACATGCGATGCTGCATACACAGAGGAAAAGTGCTACACACGAAACGTTTTTGTTACCTAGATCGGACGGGCGAGATCGGTTCAGTTAAGTGGATCGGACGGCTCCGAAGGCGGCTGTAGGAAGGGCTCGCTAGAGCCGACTGACGCCTAGTGTTTGCCAAGAGTTATGCCCTAAAATAGGTCAACTATTGAATATGCTCTAAAAAGGGCAGCACCATAGTTTGGTATGTAGTAGATAGAAAAATAAGTTCTGCACTAACTAAAATGGATAAATAACATTATTTTTACCTTGGTCTAAACCAATAGAAAGTTGACACGTGGAGCAACAAGGGAGCTCTATTTCAATAAGTTTTGAATTAACCTAAATGGACAAATAATATTATTTTTACCTTGGTCTAAGCCAATGGAAAGTTGACACGTGGAGCAACAAGGGATCTTTTTTTTTCTCCAGAGAGCTTAGTACTTTAAAGGATACGTTGAAACGGCTGGAAATTGGTTTTCAACGAGAAGGTGAACTTGACGGCAGAATCTAAAGTAGTTTGAACAGAGAATACACTACATGAAGGCAAGCATGTTAACATCTGAACAAGACACTAGTATGCCATCTTTGTCTTCTAGAACTGAAATTGCACAATGCAGAACTTCAAAACTAACGACAAAGTGAAGCTACTACACAATTGAGGCATGGGATTCAAACGGCAGAGAAATCATATACACTCAAAGTATCTACAAATCACATTACCAGTCGTTTATACGAACGCTTATTGGAAGCCTGCACTTAAAGTTATTTGGACAGTACGGTTGATCCAGGTTTCTGCAGCAAGCGGCGGATAGCGGCGCCGACGTCTGCAGCAAGCGGCGCGCGGTGGCAGCTTGCAGCAGTGGTGGCATTACAGCAGGTGGGGTGGGGTGATTTGGCGGGGGTGTTTGAAGACGACGAGCTGGGCGACAGCAGCGGCGTGGGCATACCACAAGACAATTTGTGCTCGAGGTGTTTCGAGAGGATAAGGCTGCGTGGCCGCATTAGATCGGTTCAATGAGACGCGTGGCGAAGGGGACGACCGGAGAGTCCAAGTCGTTCTATCAGTCCGAGGAATAGTATCATTTTTCTTGTGGAAAATCCGCGTTGGAGATGATTTTTTTGGCTCAGAAAACAAGCAGGTAGCAGGTGTAGAATTGGTCCAACTTAAACATAAGCCAAAAAAGTCAGTACTACCGTCAATCGGTAAAATAAGTAATTACAGAATTACAGTATTCTTATCTAAAGACCAGCAACAGGCCTCAAAACGCGTTAATGGCAATACTCCAGAAACACAGCAAGAGAAACAGAAACCCTCTCTTTTTTCGCCAAATCTATTTCGTGCCTGGGCACCGTTTGGGTCTTACAAAGTGCTCGCACGCTGGTGCGTCCGATTTGGATCGTACGCCTCTTTTTCTTTGAGGACGACGTGAACACTGCCACGACGCTGAAGACCGAGTCCAATTCCCCATTTTACTCTGCTCGCATTTCATTCCCTTTCCCTCTCCAATCTCATCGGCGGCGACGGCCGGCTGCCCTCGCGTCGACCGGGGGTTCGGCCGGTGGCGCGGCGATGGAGTATCGACGGCGGGCTCCCACGTCCCACTTTTCTCTATTCTCTGGACAGCTACCGCCGGTGGCAATTTCCATCAAGCGCCTCCATGGCCACGCCGCCGCCCCCAACCACCGTAGCCAGATCTCCGCCGTACATGCCAATCCTGGAGAAGATCCACGCCGCCGCACCCAACCTTCATAGCTAGATTTCCACCGGCCAACGCCGCTCCTGGAGAAGACTCGAGCGGCCGGACGCTGACCAGCCGATGGAGGGGCTGCGCACGAGGAGAGCGACGCGTCTCCTCGGCCGAGAAGTGGTCCACCGCCGCAGCGATATCCCTCGACGAGGGCTGCTCCTCCTTCCACCACCTGCCTCTTGGCGGTGCCGGCGGATGCCCACGAAGAAGCCGAGCAGACCCGGCCGCTAGTCTCCCGCGCGCGGCAGCGGCGGCCTTCCCTGCTCCCCGACCTCACCTCCGCTGCGTCTGGACCGGCCGGCGCCGCCACCCGTAGAGCCCCAGCTCGCACAAGCTCCCGTTCAAGATTCAGTTCGGAAAAGGACCCATGGTCCTGATGAAGAGGAGCAGTCATTCATCCAGCACCGCTAGCTGCTGGGCAACAGGTACTGCTTTTACTTCTTGCCGCCTTTTTCCACTTTAATCACATTCAGCAATCATCGTTCAATTGTTTGACACTGCAGGCCTCCAATACGATTCCCTGGTGCAAATAAGGCATAGTAGCAGTTCGTTTTTGCCCTGTTCTTTTCAGCCTGCGTGGTTCTCAATCACGTAGCTCGATTGATTGGCAGCTGTGCTAGGAGGTTCTCACTGTTCACTGATCTGTTACAACGAAACTTAAGTACTTGCCGAAGGTTTTATTCAAGCTTTTCGTACAGAGCTGTTTTCACTGTACTACTTTCAACTCACGTATGTCTATGACACTGAAAATGCTGCTCCAACTATGATACATGTTGGTCTACATTATGCCGCCATTACAGATATTGCATAATGAGTACTTACGTTACAACTATTACAACAGTTTGTTTCTTGCTTGATCCATGTAGACCTTTGTTAATAGAATGCTTGTTGTTTGTGGAAGTGACGAGTACCGTGGAAGATATTGATCCATTTCTTTTTGAATTTAGTATGAGATGTACTTCTGACAATAGTGGATATTGTTTTGGTTGTACTTATATAGCTGTCTGAATTGTTTAATTTTGTTGGAATCATGGTTTTAAAGGCGACGCCTAGGCGTCCAGGCGCTCCCCCTCCGCCCCAAGAATTCGACCGCCTTTGGCGCCTTTCCGTACAAGGCGCCCGCCTAGGCGTCGCCTAAGCGTCTAGGCGCTCCCCTGGACGCCCCGACGCCCCTCCGCCTTTAAAACCATGGTTGGAATGTAATTTATCAAGTCTGGGATGTAATTTTCGTTTTTGCCAACTGCATGTAGTTTTATATAGTAGTTGGTATTCTAGGTCTATTTTCGCAAGATGTAGAATCTGAATTCCGGGATGTATTGAGGTCATCAACTACATGAATTCTACCTAACTGCCTGATAGTTTCTGAATTTGGTGATGTAGTTTATCTACTCTGGGATCTAGTTTTTTTCTTACATTGTTGACAACACACTATTTCGAGGATGTTACATTTATGGTGCGATCAATAAAGTATTTGTTCAAGATGTAGTTTTTAGTGTTGACGACTGTTGTACCGTACAATAACACACATGATGTAACTTGTGGATATACCCTTTTTAGTGAACATGTAAGCACGACCAAAAGTAGAAGTATTGAGCATGTAGTTAAAACAGGTACTTGCCGAATTTTAATTTTTATAGCTAGCATGGCATTTTCTGTACTATTTTGCGGGATGTTGTTTCTCACCATCTACATGTACTGGGATTCCGGGATGTAATTACAGGTCACCAACTTCATGTCTTTTGCTTAGCAACCAGGTAGAGATTGTTTTAGCCCCGCAAAATAAAGGGATGTAGTTTTATCAAGTCAGATGTAATTTCATTTTCACCAACTACATGTGCATATGTCTTTATATATTTCTGAACTTTTTTGCGTAGTTTTTGATGGTTTGTTAATCCAATTTACAGAATGGGTTTGTACCTTCTACTAGATTTAGATGAACTGGTCATGCTCATGTCGGAGTCTGGGCAGAATGAAGGGTTGTGGATGCGGCGACAATGTCGCCGGATGCGCCGTCGATCATGGGGCTGGTTAATGGGGTTGTAAGCATGGCAAACACTAGCCTCCCATCTACTTGACTGTAAGGTAGTTTTCCTTGCAGTTGCCTTTACTTGATCCATGTTGGTTCTGGTCATAGTCTTAGTTACACCTAATGATCTTAATATAATATCTCAAATAAGAGAAGTTACATCAAACATTTCCAAGATATTTAACCATGAATTCTGTTTTACAGCTGCCCCACTCTTTGTTGTATAATTTGCAAGGGGTGCAACTTCTGATTCAACAAGGGGCCACCTTCCTTCCCGATTCTATCTTTGATACACCAGCTTTGTAATACTGTTAGTTTAGGAGTAATTTAGCAACCTTATTTGGCCTACCTTAAGATGCCTAAACATCAGTTGTGACACATGATTTTATAGTATGTAATTTTAGGTGTAAGGTGCTAGCTATTTTCTTGTGGCAAGTTTATACTGTAATTTTTTATTTTTTAGAACCTATGTTGTAAGTCTTTTTACCCGTTCTTGCTTAACAATACGTTGAAATATATGGAGAATGTAAGTGGTTCTGTATGTATTGATACAACTGTTTTTGTACGTGTTTTAGTGCTTGAAATGGTCGAACGACTCGTTTTTGCACAAAACGACAAACGTCGGCCGGCCGGATGCGCACGTTATCCATTTTCGGAAAGCCCAGCAGAGGACATGCCAAATCCGGGGGAGCACCGCGTAAGACAAGGGAGTGCGTGCGCACTCCCTAGTCGCGTCCCTCTTTTTTTCATACACAGCAAGAGAAACAGAAACAGATAGTCCGGAGCATATGGAACTGGTTGTGTCTTCGATTGCAGGCGACCTGGTTAGTCGATTCATATCCTTCATCATCAAGAAGTACAACAGTGAAATAAATCTTGAAGAGAAGATGGAAAGGCTGCAACAGCTTCTTCTTAGGGTTCACATGGTCGTCCAGGAGGCCGAGGGTCGATACCTTACCAACTCCAAGATGCTACTCCAGCTCAAGAAGCTTGCTGAGGCCATGTACCGAGGTACCACGCCCTGGACACCGCCAAGGCTCGGATCCTTCGCATCTCAAGGGTTGAAGAGGAGGTTAGCAACTCTGATTCATAAACTCTTTTAGTTCCAAACGCAGCACTGCTGCTGCAACTTATCACGAGCTTCAAAGTGCACTGGATAATTTAGAAACCATGGTTTCTAATATGGCAGAGTTTGTCTTACTTCTAGGTGAATGCGAACGCATGTATCGCAGCCCTTATGATACATACCTCTATATTGACAATTTCATGTTTGGCCGTCACATAGAAAAACAGCAAGTCATCAATATCTTAATGCAAGATAATCCTACTCCTTCGGCTCCAACTGTGCTGCCGATCATCGGCGCTGGTAGAGTCGGTAAGAAAACTCTGGTCGCACATGTTTGCAGCAACCAAAAAGTCCTGTCACACTTCTCCTCAATCCTGCACTTGAATGGAGAGAGCTTCTGTAAAACTGAACTCGAAGCATTCATCCCAGCAGGCCGGGCTTTGGTTGTGGTTGAATTCACTTCAGATGTGGATGATGAGACTTGGCAAAAGTTTTACTCGTCAGCTGCACATATGGGAAGAGGAAGCAAGATCATAATCATAACAAAGATTCAGAGGCTAACTAGGTTCGGAACGGTAAGGCCAGTGTGCTTGAATAGCTTCTCAGCTGAGAAATATAGCTATATCTTCAAGGTTCTTGCTTTTGGAAGCACAAACCCAGAGGAGCACCCCCAGTTAGCATCAATAGCAAAAGACATAGCAGCAGTGCTGGGAGGATCACTGATCACAGTAAACGTATATGCTGATGTGCTAAGGAAGAATCAGAGTGCTAAATTTTGGTACGGTGTCTTGAAGAAGTACAGTAATGTGGTGCAGCGTAATTTGTCGATATTTGGTGAACACCCAAAGCATCTTATGGACAAAGATCATCCTGTTGACATATCCAAACTTGTATCATCATCCACCCCAATTCACCTGATGCCTCCTCACAGCGAAAACGATGATTCCAGAAAGTATTTGCCTAAGGTTATGTTTGGAGACCTGATTGCCGGTTCTGCAATTTTGCCAAAGGAAGACTTTGAGCTAGTCGCATGGGAATCGCGGATACCACCGTATAAAAAGTTCCTTAATGTTGCTAAATTCTTTGATGAGATGAACTTGCCTCAGCCAGCAGTTCCACCTAGCAAGAAGCGCCGGCGATAGATTAGTGAACATGATTTTAATAAAGCTGCCATATGCATCATTTTGATGCAGAGGCTGGATAGGCCCCTTTTCGGAAAAAAAAAAAGATTAGTGAACATGATAGGATATATACTGGTTCTTCGTTTTTTATCATGGCATTGTAATTCAATTAGTACAGTAAAAAGGAAAGTAGCTTCGGATGAGTCGTCCCATCAGATGAAGTCCGAGATAGTATTTGCTTCTTTGTTGTTTGATATGGCAGTATAGTCAAAGAAAATAGCTTTCGGTAGTGTGTGGCCTTTTTTCTTTTCTTTGCCCTTGCAATTTAGTCAAAGGAAGTTGCTTTATGCGAGTCCTCAGCTGGAGTCAACCTAGCAATCTGTGCAACTCCGTGTTTACATTGCTGTTTTTAATATAATATGAATGGTTGCTAAGTCTCATGACTGATGTACACGTTGGAATTTTTTTGTTTTGTTTTTGAAACAGGAAAAAATACTTACCATTTTCATTTAATAAGAAGAATATTTTAGATATAAAGACAATGCCTAGAAGGCTAGAACCAGTGGTGGAGCTTGGCAAAAAATGCTGGGTGGGCCAATAGGTTGAAGGAGAGTAAAATCCACTACTATTAAACGAACGAACATCAGTTTCGCTAAACTCACCCAGCACCGATTGATAGCAGTCTGGTTTACCCCACGAAACACCTTATAAGCCGTGGACTGGCCCCACATATCAGATCTCCCGTGTGCACTTAACAATTTACAACGACGGAACATACTTCACCCCAGCGCATCACCCAGCGCAAGGAAAAAAAATGACATCACAAGGAAATTTTGAACGCGCATGACCCCTACTATCATGCGAAAAGAAACTGATCGATCTCTTCAAACCAAACTGATCGTCCGTCGCCAGCGAGGCTGCTTCCCCGCAAGGCAACTCCCGTCTGCCGTCGCCACTTCGACGGCGCGTTCGCTGCCCGGGAGCACTTGGTCTCCGTCGCGCCAGTGCAGCCGCGCACCGTCGACGGCACGCCCGCCGCCCGGGAGCACTTGGTCTCCGTCGCGCCTACGAAGCCGGGCACCGACGGCACGCTCACCTACCGGGAGTCCGTCCAGCCCACGCAGCCGGCACTGCACCTTCTTCGACGGCACGCTCGTGGCCGCCAGGCAGCGGGAGAGGTCTCCGTCCTGGACGGCGCCGACGCTGCGGGCCAGCACGGTCGGCTTGCTGGACAACGCCCAACCCATCAGCACCTTCCTTCACGGCTTCCTTACAACCCGCCAGCCACTTCATCTTGTTCAACGGCGCGCTCGACACCAGGCAGCAGGAGGTGTCCTCGACGGAGCCCAAGCAGTACTGGAGCACAGTACTCTTGCTGGACAGCACCATCACCGCCCTGCACCTTGCTGTCAAGTGGGCGGGCGTCAGCCTGTAAAAACGAGCGTGAGTGCTTACTTGCTTAATTGCCCTATAGCTATTCACAAAAAACTCATAATATTCTTGTAGATTTCCGAAGAACAAGAATCAAAAATTGGCAAGAGTGCATAACGCATATACATAATTCCGTAAGAAACTAACATTTATTGCAACAACAATCTATGTAGATCCTAAAGAAAGAAGGAGGCAAAGGGACAGGGAGCGCTATGCACAAAATAAGGTTGCCATACTAAGCCAACAACGCCAATACCGTGAGCAGAAAAAAAACAGCTACTGCCCTCCAGAACATCAGTAACACTGTGACACACACACCAGCTACGATACAATCGGGTGTCACCCAACTACAACAGATATCTACTGCAGGTGGTGTTGTACCATGAAAAATTGGATTGCATGTTCTAAGCTTGTAAAGTTTAAAATACCATGACTAATGTGGATATGCATTTTTCTTGCAGGCTTAACAAATATACCAAATTCCTCTCGATCATATGAACACAACCCCCACAAAATTCAGACTCTATGGAAGTTTTTTTCGACCTTGCAGGCAACAGCTATTTTTTAAACCCAAATACTGCATTTGTGAAGAATATATCCACTACTATTATACAACAAAAGTATACATACTTAGAAGCATCGATCATAAGAGAGCAGTAAATAAATCTCAGATATAAACAAAGAATATAGTCCTTCTTTAATACATTTCCAGCGAGCATGTTGCATAAGGGCATGGCACCGAGTCAACATTGCAATCTCCCTAGAAAGTAATTCATTTGTCCAACGAAATCGTAAGGGAGGGCTGATTGAATCACTCATCTTGGATCCAAAAAGTAAGGAGCAGATAATCCGGCTCTGAATAGCCACAGCTGCTACCTCCTGCTAAAATATATTCATACATCAGGTGTACCACCAGTAAGATGAATGCTTATGTTCTGGTAAAATCAGAAGGAAGTGACTGCACATTTATATAGCTTATCCAACAGATAATTAATCCAATTGCTTTCCCCTGGTTAATGTGAGGCTATGCACTGTACTCCAGGGAATATAGGGATTCAATGGTCTTAAAACAGCTACTACCGAGATACTGGATCCAAATATATACTGGTAATATTATGCTAATACTGAACAAAAATTCATGTTTACATGTAGCTTAAGTGATAATTCAAATGACAGTAAGCTTCTCTTACATTAGGAATTACTTGATTGCTAAGATGATGTAACTAACACCCCAAAAGTCAAGCTCATCTCGAATTTTGTATTGCCACACGATTTCTAAGTACGGCCATGGCAACAAAAATAAAGTGCAGTGCAATCACCTTCCGTTGCTTCTCATCTGCCTTGGACCTGGACGGGTCCAGCTTAGCGATTTAGAAGCAGCAGCTCGGTGTGGTCTTCTACAGCCATGAATTGGAGGCGCAGCCGTTGCTGGCGGCGGGTCACGGCAGGGCCTGGGGACGAAGGAGGGGCGGGCCAGGGGTGGACGCGGCAGGCGGCAGGTGGGCAGTGGTGGACGGAGGTGGAGCAGGTGTTGGCTGCATTTCTTCCGTGTCCACAAATGCGGGCCGGACACGGATCCAGGATGCCCGCGAGCATTGCCGAGCTCGAGTGCCCCATCGGGCTGGTGAGAAGGTGCGGAGAAGCCCGCGAGCATTGCCGAGCTCGAGTGTCCTCGCGTCAACGGTGGGGTGGCAGGCGACCGGCGGCTTGACGAGATCGAGTGGGAGCCTGGGGGAGGCATGGGAGGGCGAGGAGAGTCCTGTCGGCGGTCAAGAGGAAGAGGATGGGGGCAGAGGCGTGGGCACGTGGATTCGGAGCTTCATAGAGAGAGGAAGCTGAGAGTGGGGGAGTGGCAAGCGGTGTGCGTGTCCGATGGGTTTCCAAGGGGTTGTTTCCATCGTATTTTTTGTAAGAGAGAGAGATTGAAAGTGGAGATGTCCGACTCTTTTTTTCCTTATGTGGGGAGTATTTCTGTACGTTTGTAGTTGAAAAAAAATTGTCATGATGATTTTAAATATTTTTATGAGAGTATTAAGATTTTTACACAAGTGTTTTTATTGAATATATTAAAAATTGTAATCATGCACGTCGTCATGTGGTCTTTTTATGTTGAATTGTAATATCTATGCAAATAGTAACCATTAATATGTGATTTGTTAATTTTAAATGATGCAAGTGTCTGTATTTTAGCTTGTTCGCACATCATTACACGTTTTAGTCAGGAAATTATTGTTGTGGTAACAAAAAAATTCACTAAAATAGAAATGACATTTACATTTTGAATATGTGTGTTGCACGTGCACGGCTACTAGTGGGTGTTAGTGGGCCAAATTGTTCCTGGGCTGGGCGGGGCGGAAGATGATGAAAGTGAGAGAAACTCCTAACTAAATCAACACACAGTAATCTCAACTTTCTACCCATTCCATCCATCATATCAGTCGAGTCGAGGAGATTCGTTCTAATCTATAGATAACGCAAGAAAGAACTTACGACCTCACGGATAGAAGGGATTCGAACCCCCGGTATTCCTATCAATACTTCGGTTTCGAGACCGTCTCTTTCAACCACTTAGACATCCATCCCTGCGTTTGCTCGTCCTATCTATCTACGCGCTGGCAGCTAGGAACAACTCTATGTGATTCGCTACGCTTACTTGCGCCCCACCCCGTAAGCTGATTCTATTGCCACTTTTCCCTTTCTATATATTCTTAAGTAAATACCATCCTAATAGCCCGATTTTGCCCAAACTAAGCTCCGCCCCTGCCTAGGACACTTCCTAGGAAATCCAACGAAGCCTACTCTTCCACTATTACACCACTCAAATGTTTTGCGCCGGCCACACTCCAAATTCTTGCCTCCTCTTTGATTTGGGCGATGATGACATTTGTCGGTGTGGCATAGTGTTGAAAGACCCTAGCTTTTTGTTCCTTCCAAATTTTCGAAGAGACTAACATAATCTTAGAGGCCATAGCCTTCGGCACTCTTCCATTTTCCATGAGAAGATTTTTCCACCATTTTGTGACATATTGCTTGCCCAAGTAATGGGAGAGATATGATGGAACCCGCTCCACGAGAGAATAACCTTTCAAATCCTCATGGTGAAGTGACACTTGATAATATGGTGAGCCGTCGACTCTTAAAATTGATTGCAAATAGGACAATTTCCAGACCTGGGGCATCTTCTATTTTATAGGCGACCGACTGTCCAAATTCTATTTTCCAAGACTTAAATAAGCAAATAAAATACATTTTGGTGGTGCCCAAGCTTTCCATATTGCCGTTCCCCTGGAATCGGGGGTCCCCAGTGGAACGCCGCGAGTGGGCCATGCCCTCCGCATTCTCGACTAGGGCAACCCCGGGGTCTAGCCGGGGACCCCGTTTGACCCTTCTCCCAGGAAGACGAGGCTTACAACGGAAGTATGCCTCTTTTGGCAGCGTTGGCTATCTCTGACAGCTAGGGGACCAGACCCTGGCACCCTCGCATGGTCCCGAGGCTCTCCCGCACGGTTCCAAGGAGTAAGGTGCAAATCCAAGGCAGCACGTGTGGGGCTTCCCAACGCGACCGCCTCAAGTCATTTGGCGGTTTTGTTCCCCTCTGATAGGACGGGACGGGGCAGGACTTTACGACCACATGACAGTCACCCAGCCTTGTCAGATAGCGACAACTCCTATACGTCTCGTCTGGAATGTCATCATTATAATGCCATTTCGTGCACCTTTTCATACCACATTAGTAATCGGCATCTTGCGTCGCACACCCAAGAGCTCCACGTGTCAGCCAACCCCCGTGGTATACCCTTGTAAGTATAAAAGGAGGTCATGCATGCGTAACCGAGAGAGGGGATCGGTTCCTTCCCCATCTTATTCAAGAGAGTGGCAACACAAAGGAAGGGCAACCAAGTAGCAGTAGAGCATCTCTATCCCCGCCAACGAGGATTGCCTTTTGTAAGCTCCACTCATATTCATCATATAAACAAACAAGGAGGATGTAGGGTTTTACGCTTCTGAGCGGCTTGAAGTTGGGTTTTTCAGGACGCGATACATATGATGCCATTGTAGGGTGTAGCAAGGAGGGATTCAAAATGCATTCTACAGACCGAAAATAATTGCCATCATTGGTCGATTTCCACCTATTGGAGTCGGGGTTCTAAAGATAAGATGACTATCAGACACCATCTCCCAAAAGGTATAAAAATGTTTAATGTGCTCAAATTCAAAGCCATGCTGGATATCGAGTTGACTTACCCAAAAGTGATCCTAAATCGCTTTCTTAATCGAACATTTCTTCGTTTTAAATCCTTCAAAAAGTTTGGATCAAATTTGGTGTGCTCCCCTTTTTTCGTGAATATGCGAGAAAGGTGTTGAGATCCACTTGAGAGCTTGCCCAGGTAAAATTTGGTGCCTCCAATTGAGTGACATGTCTACACTTCTGACGTTAAATGGGCTCGAGCTTCTCCTTCTCCCCCCTTCCCCTCGGCCTTGTAGTCCTTCCGCTGTTTCTATGGTCATGGACATGAACCCCTTCGTCTGGAACTTAGAGTCCCTCACAATAACTAAAACCCTTTCCGCCTGATGCCTCGTCCAAGCTCCCCATTGCCACCCACACATGACAAGGCCGTGGTGGCGTCCTTGCGGTGGTCAAACTCGTTGTTGGTGCTGCTACTCCCTATCTCTGGTCAACTCTATCAGCAAATCTGCTTCCTCACGTTCCGGATCTAAGTACTTGGGAGGAACCATCTTCGACCATGATCCACGCTCAATTTCATGGAGAACCTCCAGTTTTTGGTGATGCGGTTCTATAAGGACATCAAGTAGCTCAAGGGAGGAAGGGGCGTGAGCTATGGTTAGGTGGAGGTCAGTAGGGTGGAGAACGACGTGGTTTGGTGGCCCCGAGCAAGAGCCGCCATCATTCTCTAATTTTAACCATCTCCGTAGTCAATAGCCGAAAACACAAAACAAAGAGTTTATGAGAAAATGGAAAATAATCCTAGCAAAAACATGTAATTTCAAATTTTTGGAAGTTCTGAACAGCTATCCTATTTGTGAGTGGTGCCGTACACGATTGCATATCAGTTCTTGCGTGATTACGTGAGCGATAAAAAAACATGAACGGTTGCTTCGGCCCACACATGTGATGGGTTAACTTGTGCAGGCAGGGACGCACATGCTTGGAGTTGTTGCAAAGACAAAATATTCCACGTGAGTGAACATGCCCACTATTCAGCAGCACTGCATCAACCATAACAGAATCCGGGACACGAAACCATGGAATCCAATGCAGCCAGCCAATGAAACCACCAAACACTCTGATACAGATCATCCAGTGTCGATAGATCAATCCACAATTCTAAACCTTGAACACTCACCTAAATGTTAATTTCGCTCAGCTTATCTAGAGTAATAGCCCTACCAATCGCATCCCATGAAGAAACGAGGATCAGAAGAGCTTGTAGGGAGAGGAGGCGTCCAGCGGGTGGATGAGGTAAGTGAGCACCAGGGCCAGCAGCATGAGGACGTACGCGATCCCCTGGTCAATCGATGTGCCTGCGGAGAGAAGATAATTGCGGATGGTCAAAATCAGAAGGCGAGATGAAGAGAATCAACCATGTGTTGAGGCAAATCAAAGTTCTAACATCCGTCAGACATTGTGTGTAGTGTCCACTGAATGCTACTCCCAGTCCCAGTGCATTCAGATCTACTGACTCCCTGGTGGCCTGGTGAATCAACTGTGTGGACAAGCAGAACATTCTTTCTCTGCAAATTTATACTACCTCGCGTCACAAATCATTAATTGTTGTTTGGCGCGACGGCATTTAATTCCCGTAGCGGCCATTGCACAAAAGGTGGCATGCCATGGAAATAACGCGGAGTAGCAAGCTAGACCCGGAAGCTAAAGAAGATGATGAGCCCGGCAGAAGCTGCACCGAAATTCTGAAGAAATTGCCCGGCCAAACTGCAGTGCAGTTGGAGGGTGGCGCGAGGGAGATCCGAATCTCCGCCAGGATTTCAGATTTCGTTATTCTTTTAAATAAAGGAGGAGACTTTTCCATTTCCTTTCTATCTCTATATTTTTTCAAGAAAAAACACTATACTCCAATTAACCGGATCGACGAACGCGGCGGCGCTCTGACCGACTGACCCGTGAAGGCGTGAAGCCCGACGAGCCAGCCTCCCAGATCAAGAACAAAACTATGGCCGCGGCTGTGTGTGGATGCAATGTGCTGGATGGAGAAAAACACAGGGGATGGGAGGGCTCACCGTCGCTGACGGGCGCGGGGGCCGGGGCTTGCGCGGCTGCGGCAGCGGCAGGCATGACGATGCCGACGACGAGCACGGCCACGGCCACCACCCCGAGAGAAGTCCTAGCCGCCATTGCTCGCCGGTCGCCGGAGAAGGGGGGAACGGTGCCGCCACCACCCACCGACCACGCACGCGGCTCTGACTCTGAGAAAGCGCCTCCCAAAGATAGGTAGGGGCCCTGCGACGCCTTCATAATTATACCTCGGCACCACGACGACGAGGCACTGACAAGTGGGTCCGCAACGAGGCCAGACGTGTGGTCCCACCTACAGCCGCAGCGCGGGAGATTTTCCATTTCTGAGCAACAAAATACGTAGGTGCTCGGCCAGAGATTTCGATATTCTTTTTTTTTTTAGAAACTATAGATTTCGATATTCTGATATGTGGGTCCCGCGGATCTGGGCCCACTGTCATTGAGGAATAGGTGGCCCACGTGGCTATCTCGTGGTGTGCTTTGGGACAATCGGGTTAGTACGGCGCATGTGAGGACAGGGACCGGGCAGGCTGGGTACGGGCCCGAGGCGTATTTACTTTTGTTACCGGATAACGAGCGACCCAGGTGATCATCAAGGAGTCCTGCAGTGGAAGGGCCCACATGGCATAAGACGTCCGTTCAGTCGGTGGTGACTGTCAAATAATGGATTTCCTTCGATCTTTTCAAAAAAACAAATGTCAAGCGCCAGCAAGCCCCGCACGTATTCGGCACACACTTTGTTCGAGGCCACCAATAATACGAGGCCTATGCACAAGTACAGTCACCAAAATTTGTTTTATACTTACCGTCTGCTTTAGCTTGGTAAAAAAAAGTTAAACTTTTAATTATCAAAATTGTTAAAGTTTTGAAGTGTGATCAAGTATGTAAAAAAATTGACACCTACAGTTTCAAATGCAAACAGCATGTAAATATATTTTATGGTGATTCTAGCAATATTCGATTTCATATTATAGATGCTGATAGTGATATTTGATCAAAATTTACATGGTTTGGCTTTTCCCTAAATATGACACATGACAATTTTAGATAAGGGGATCACTTCTGAAGTTTCCAAAAATTGGAATAGTTCATCCTTGCAGTGCATTAGGGGTGTTCAAAACCAGTTCGGACAAGAACTGTGGACTTGAATACGAAGGGCATGTTGGTTCAGTTTCTTCGCTAGCTCGTGCCATGGTAACAAATCAAGTGTAAAGATTGAATCCACGGGTTGGAGGAACGGTATCTGAACACCCCTACTGGGCATCTTTCAAAACTCATTATGCAACGGTTGCTTTAGATCATCTCCAATAGCTGCCTATTTTACGGATTACCAAGCGTTTTTTTTTACCATCTGAGTAAAAAAAAATAGTGCAACAACAACAGCTCTTGGAGCCCGTTTGGCACATACCATTTCATTTCATTTGACAGAAATGAAATGATGCCATTTGGAAAGTGAAATGACGGGGTTAAGAGTAGAAATTGCACTAGTAGGGAAGTGCCTTTCTGTGGCGCACCAAAATAGCTTTATGTGGCGCATGGTGGGTGCGCCACAGAATTCTCGCCACAAAAATATTATTTATGTGGCGCACCCTGCCGTGCGCCACAGAAAGTAGAAAATTCTGTGGCGCACTTCCAGAATGCGCCACAGAAATATTACTCATGCGCCACAGAAATATTAGTCCATGCGTTGATGAATTTGACAATAATTTATCTGTGGCGCACTTGCTTCGTGCGCCACAGAATATGGTGCGCCACAAAAATATTTACCATGCGCCACTAAATTATTTGCTGAATTATCGATTATTTGATGTATTATCGATTATTTGCTGTATTAATTTGACAATAATACATGTATATTGCAGTATTTATATAGAAAATAATAGAAACAATAATATATTTTGACACGGTATTAAAACAGACAAATAAATATGTCATTACATCAGTTAGAGCCCGAGATACATACATATATAGTGACAATTAACTGGTACAAAAGTTCACACAAGTCTTAGTATAAATGAAGTTTTCACGACCGCCTAAACTAGGATCAAACAGAGTACATGCCCACGTCCTGCTGATCAAGGAGTCTTCTTGTTGAGCGGCGCCGGGAACGGTTTGTAGCCGTCTTTCGTCGTCCACGTCCGGCTGTCATTTTGAAGAGCTAGGTGTTCTTCGATTTGCCTTTGATGCAACCCTGGAAATGGATACAACCATGTATTAGTGTTCATATTTGTAACCATGTCAATATTTGTGCAGTGTCAATATAGGTATATATATTGGTTAATAATATAAATAGATTGAGTATGATAAGTCTATAGTAAAGAAAATAAAGAAACACTTATTGCGAGTATGCATGATTTATCCTACCACTGGCTTTGTTGAAGGTCCCCTTTGCTGTCACAACATCGTCGTAGATGATTTGCGACAACTCCATCTGGATGAGATGAAAGTCTTCTCTAAGCTTATCCTCGGCGATTTTCCCTGCATTTTTGGTCCATTCTCGGATACTAGATGGCAACTTTGTTTTCAGTGCATCCCGGACAAACCCTTTCATGAGATGGAGGACGTAGAAGGCATCCTTCACGCTGCCATGCTTCTGCTTCATGCAATCGAACTGGGTCCCATGCCTGAACCGGTGTTTGTTGTTCAGCGAGAAACATTCCCCGTTCGTCTGTCCTTGTTCGAAGTGGCCTCCCTTTTGGGCGTAGCCCTCGAGAGCCTCATCGAGAACACTCTTTATTCTGGTGTAGTCTTTCTTATTGCTCGAACTCCCCGTGTCCAAATAAGTGGCAATGGACCACCTCGGTTTAGGATGATGAGTACGCAGTACTTGTCCCTAGTCGGAAAAAATGCAGTGGAAAGGATCAACAACGGAAGAAATCTATAAGAAAGCATAAGATACAACGGCGGCGAGCGATGTGTACTTACTCGGGAAAGAAAGGTAGAAGAAGGTTGTTCTTCCTCTTGTTGTTCAGCATGAACCTTTCAGGTACTCCGTGGCCTTATCCCGTGTCGTTGATCCTTCCACCAGCTGACTGTCACGCATGTAGTAGGGATCCACTACCGTGACGTACGGGGCAACATCTCTCTGGATCTTCATCGCCATATTGATCGCGTATAGGCGGACCAAGTTATAGTCCAGCCGTATAGAGTGAAACAGGTTGAAGACATCCTCGAACGCTATGAAGAACAGATCAGCGGGGGCTTCAGTAACGAAGTCCACGTTCTTTGGTACCTGGACCGTCAACACCGGGTAATTTGGATTCTTGTCTTTAAGAAGCAGGCCCTCCATCATCAAGATAGCTTCATGCAAAGAGAGCATGGGTCCTTTTGCGAGGCAGAGCAGCTCCGGAGGCAGCAACGGTTTACCAGCTACATGAACTCGGGTCAAGCTATCCGCACGGGGTGATGTCATTTCTTCATGACCCCGGATAACCTTAGGAGCTGGCTGGCTCGTAGAGCTGCCTTGCCTATATCTCTTCTTAGACTTCTTGATCTTCTCTGGGATGGTGGGGGTGCAGTGAACCCCGCGCAAACCATCCGTGTCAGTGTGCCAGGGCTGAAAATGTTACCCGGTTTGTCTGGAGCTTGATCGCCGGCTTCCGGAGGCGTGTTTTGAGAAAAACTCAGGCGCTGGCATGTAGTGCGACGACCAGGTTGATCACCGTGAGCGCGGAAGGGTGGTTCCTCATCCATAGCAGGCATGAACAAATCTTTGCTCGCGCCCGTGTTGAGGAAGCCATGACGTCGATATTTTCATCATCATCGTCGTTGCCATCAAGTTGAGGTGCAACGTCTTTGGCTTCGGACGGCTGTTGCGGTACAGACATTCCCAACAGTCTTTGGTGGCGGCTGGTGGTGGCAACGACCGGCGGTTCCTTCCGGGTGGTGGCGACTGCTACTTGTGGCGCCGGTTCCTTCTCAACAGGTTTTCGTGGCGGCTTCGAGGGCCGAACGATCGGCTTCCGGGGTTTAGAGGTGGCGCCGGTGGAGCGGCGCCTTAACCCCCAAGACGAATTTGGGTCTTCGGCCATTCCAGGACCCACTTGGGGCAATTTCCAAGGAGCATGTGTTTCTCGGCTCCCGGAGGTTGCATGGGGGGGTCGATGCCACTAAACTCAGGCAATACCTCAGTCACCCTGACCCTCATCACGGCCTCGCTCATTCTATTGTTGTGCATATCACGGCACAATGGTTGTATGAGCATGCCCTCAGCAACTTCCTTCAACTCGCCGTCGGTACCACCCTATGCAGGAGTATGCAAGGCGTGTCCTTTTGTGAACAAATGTTGGGCATCATGAGGTGGCAGTCATAAAAGGCAGAGTTATAGAAAATGACGCGGACTAAGTAATTAATTAGTTACCTTGTCGATGGCGTTGATCTCGGCTAATGTCGAGACAAGGGCGCCGGTGCCGGCGGCCGGCCTAACATTCTCCTACGGCCGTTCGGGTGGTGCGCCTCGGTATCTTTCGCGGGAGGGGGTGTCGGTGCGACAAAAGGGACCGACTACTGCAGGGTGGCGTTGGGTGGGGTCACCAGGTCCGGCGACACGGCCCGGTTCATGGTTGAGTTGCTGCCGCTGAAGCTGGGCACGTGTATGGGCCCTTGTTGACCTCCCGCATTCCAAGCAGCTAACCCCTCAAACAACCCAGGGGGTATGAGCGTCCGGATCCTCTCGTCCACTAACTTGTCCACTGTACTGGAGTCCACTATTTGCTTCTCTAGTGACTCCACCTTCTTCCTTAGCTCCACAACCTCGGCGGTATTATCCCTCTTCATCTTCCTCCTCTCCTTTCTCTTCTCCGGGTCAGATGAGTAGTACTCTACGAACTTCATGCTCGTACCAAAGCCGGACACACGACCAGCTGACGTCGGCGGCTTCGACTTGTCCCTATCCTTGTAAGCGTTTGTCGCCCTGTTGAAAGTCGTGTCCCACGGCTCCGTCGACTCCTGGGATGACGGGCCATCCTTCAACTCATCCTCCTGCAGACAAAGGAAATAAGGTGAACCCATGTAGAAATATATGACTTCGTTATCTAATTAGATCAACGCAATGGACTTTGAGATATCCGCGGAAATTAAATTCCTTACCAGTAATTTCTCGAATGTCCTCACATCGTCATCGTCGGTAACGAATTCCCCCGTCGCCTCGTTCAGATAGTAGCAGGACCGGACAAAGTTCCTCACTTGCTCGTCCGTGAATTTTTCTACATGTTCTCTTTTCCCATTTTTGCAACAATGGCATCCTCCTTTTCCCAAACGGGCTGTTTTCCTCGGTAACCGCCGTTTCCCAAACGGTGGTTACCTATGTTCAGCTCCCGCATAGACTTACCCCACTCGGTCCATTTTGTAGCCTCCTCGACTTTAAGGACTCCTTGAATATCTCGAACTCTTCTTTGTCGAGCGTCGGTTCTTTGGCACTTATCTCCTCCCAGCTTAGACCCTTATTGATCTTCTTCTTCACCCGAAATTTCCAGCTGCTCAAGGCGGTGCTCATCTTCGTGATGGCTAAACTGTCCACCTTTTTGTTCAACGGAAGCGGGAACGTGTATCGTTGGTGAAGCTTCGTGAGGAGGTTTCGACCAAAGCCTCATTGCCCTTGCTTCTGAGGTCCTTCGTGTTGATCGACATGCTTTCCCGGACGATGCACCCTAGTTGCATGTTGTACCCTTTGGCATGCTTTTCTGGCTCCACTGGTAGGCCACATGGCGTGACCTTGGTGAACACGTGTGTGACGTTGTCAGCGCTTGCGGTTTCCGATCCTTCCTTGGCTTCTTCCGCTTAGCGGTCGGGTTGCTATCGGTAGAAGCATCTGTGTGTCGCCACCATCAGTGGTGCTGGTGTCATCCTCCTGACCGGCACTAGCAGCTCCATCTGTGGTTTCGGCGTCCTCCACCTGGTCCTCTTGCTCTTTCTCGGCGGCCTCAACCTCCTCCTCCATATGCTGGGACACCTCCCATAACGACTTGTTGAAATCTCTAGCTTGATCTTCGACGCTCATGTGCTTAGAAGGGTCGCCTTCCGACATGTTTGCACTGCATTAAAAAGAGGCAAAAGGTTAGTACAACAAATGTAAGAAAAAAATCGCTTAATTAAGTACTAAGATACCTCGGCCCATGCATTAGTCGCAATACCCCATATGTCCTATTTTTAGCAAAGTCATGCCAAAATTCACGAAAAATTTCGGCATGACTGATGACGTGAAACACACGTTCGTTGGGAGACCCCAAGAGGAAGGTATGATGTAGTCAGCAGCAAGTTTTCCCTCAGAAAGAAACCAAGGTTATCGAACCAGTAGGAGCAGCAACTCTTCAGAAGGTTGTCAACGGCGCCAGAAAAATAGTGTTGTTGATGGGAGTCTGGACTGTTGACGTGGAATCTGCACACAACACAATCAAACTACTTTGCCCCAACGAAACAGTGAGGTTGTCAATCTCACTGGCTTGCTGAAAACAAAGGATTAAACGTATGGTGTGGAAAATGAGTATTAAATTGCAGAGAATGAAAAAGGAACAGTTTGCAGTTTGTGGTTGTTTAATCAGTGTAAAAGAATGGACCGGGGTCCACAGTTCACTAGTGGTGTCTCTCCATAAAAGATAACTAACATGTTGGGTGAACAAATTACAGCTGGGCAATTGACGAATAGTGAGCGCATGACAATGCATATACATGACATGTTGACTACTATGATATTTAATTGGGCATTACGACATAATACATAGATCGTTATCCAACAGCATCTATGACTAATAATCCACCGCCGGGTTGTCATCCGAGTCCCCATTGGTATTAAGTTGCAAGCAACGGATAATTGCATTAAGTAAAGTGCGTAATGTAAACAAACACATATGTCCGTGGACATAGCATCGTTAGGTTATCCCTAGTGGCAACAGCACATCCACAACCTTAGAACTTTCTGTCACTGTCCCAGGTTAAACGGAGACATGAACCCACTATCTAGCATAAATACTCTCTCTTGGAGTTACAAGCATCTACTTGGCCAAAGCATCTACGAGTAACGGAAAGCATGCAAGATCTTAAATAACATATAAGATAGATTGATAATCAACTTGACATAATATTCAATATTCATCGGATCCCAGCAAACACAACATGTAGCATTACAATAATATGATCTTGATCATGTAGGGCAGCTCACAAGATCTAAACATGATGGCACAAAGTGGAGAGACAACCATCTAGCTACTGCTATGGACCCGTAGTCCAAGGATGAACTACTCACGCATCACTCCGGAGGCAGGCATGGCGATGTAGAAGCCTCCGGTGACGATTCCCCTCTCCGGCAGGGTGCCGGGAAGAGGTTCTGAACCCTCCCGAGCTAGGGTTGACGACGGCGGCGTCTCTGGAACTTTTCGTGGATATTTGCTCAGGTACTTAGGGTTTTCGCGTCGGGGGGAATAAGTAGGCGAAAGGGCGGCGGCTGGAGACCCGAGGGGCCCACACCACCCCAGGGCGCGGCAGAGGGGGGCCCGCGCCCTGGCCGTGTGGGGCCCACGGTCCTCTCCGTCGCCTCTTTGGTCCGTCAGTGGTTCTGGTAAAATAGGGACCCCGTGTAGTTTCGTCCAATTCCGAGAATATTTCCAGACTAGCTTTTCTGGAATACAAAAACAGCAGAAAACAGGAACTGGCACTTCGGCATCTTGTTAATAGGTTAGTCCCAAAAAATGTATAAAAGTGATATAAAGTAGATGCAAAACATGTAGCAATTGGTATAAAACAAGCATGGAACATCAAAAATTATAGATACGTTTGAGACGTATCAGCATCCCCAAGCTTAGTTCCTACTCGTCCTCGAGTAGGTAAACGATAAAAACAAGATAATTTTTGAGGTGACATGCTACTATCATAATCTTGATCATATAATATTGCAAGGCACATGTAAATGAATGAAGTGATCCAAGTCAATGGTCTATAATTTGCTATCAAATAGATAATGAGTAAACAATGAATCACACAAGCTAAACGTTTTCATGAATAGTACTTTCGAGACAAGCATCAAACAGTTTTGCATAAGTGTTAACTCATAAAGCAATAGTTTCTAACAAAAGGTATTTAATCAACACAAAGGAAGAATTTAGTTTCAGCATTTGCTTCAACTTTCAACATATTTATCTCATGGATATTGTCAACACAAAGTAGTATAACAAGTCCAATACATTGCATATAACGCATGTTGTAACAAAGTTGACACTAGTGTTTGCTTGTGGAAGACAGAAAGAATAGGAAAACTGACTCAACATAAAAGTAAAAGAAAGGCCCTTCGCAGAGGGAAGCAGGGATTAAATCATGTGCTAGAGCTTTTAGGTTTTTGAAAGCATATAGAGATTGCATAAAATATTTGATACTCCTCCCAACCTTGCTAACACAAGCCATGGCTAACCGAATCCTCGGGTGCCTTCCATCAATCACATACCATGGAGGAGTATCTATTTTTGAGAGGTGTTTGTTAATTGTCAACGAATGGTAGCGGGTGAGAACAGTATTCTACCTGTCGAACGGACTTTTAAGAGCGGCTCCCATGAAGGACGTTATTTCTACCAGCAAGGCAGATCATCCCTCTTTCTCTTTGGTTTACACACATTCAGGTATTTCACTGTTTGTCATTGCTTACTGATGAATCAGGGCAAAAGTGTGAAGAGAATTAATTGGTTAAAGTTGTAATTAATTGGGACTGGGCACCCCGTTGCCAGCTCTTTTTGCAAGTTATTGGATAAGCGGATGTATATGCCACTAGTCCAGGTGTAAAAGTCCACTCGACAAATAGAATAAAGAATAACCACACTAATTCCTCATGAGCTAGTAAACATTGACACAAAAAGGGAATAATAACATTTTGAATAATTTAAAGGTAGCACATGAAAAATTTACTTGGAGTGGCAAGGAAATACCACATATAGGTAGTTATGGTGGACACAAATGGCATGGATTTTGGCTCAAGGATTTGGATGCACGAGAAGCATTCCCTCTCAGTACAGAGTTTAGGCTAGCAAGGTTATGTAAGCAAACAAGAATATCAACCCGTACACCAAGTTTTATATGACAAACATATTGCAAACGTTATAAGACTTCATACCGTCTTCCTTGTTAACCAAACCCTGTTATTAGAAAATATCTAGACCTTAGAGGTACCACGATGCAAACCAAATTTTCAACAAGCTTTACGGTAGTTCTTCACTAATAGGCTTAACTCATGTGATGCACAATTTAATCATGATCTACTTGTTAACTCAAAACAATTGACAAGCATCAAGTTATCCATTTTAGTGATCTACAAGATTAAGCAAGTTTTTCCTTATACCAATTACCACATGCAACATTTTCTGAACCAACCAAACACCAATCAATTTATTTCATCAACTCTCCAAACAAATATAAGTGAAGCAAGAGAGTACTTTCTACAAAAGAAAGCTAATAGCTCTGACAAGAGATACATGAAAACAAGAGCTAAAAGCTGAACAGCGCTAGATATGAATACTCAACAAATATAAGTGAAGAATAGGAGTATTCTCATGAAAAAGCGGAGCGTGTCTCTCTCCCAATCAAGAATGCTAGGGTCCAGTCAAGCTTTATTGAAAATAAAAGTGCAATACTGAAAATAAAAAGCACACAGACGCTCCAAGAAAAGCACATATGATGTGAAAGAATTAAAATATAGTTTCACTAGAGATGACCTGATAATTTTGACGATGAAGAAGGGGATGCCTTGGGCATCCCCAAGCTTAGACGCTTGAGTCTTCTTGAAATATGCTGGGGAGATCCATGGGAGCCTCCCCAAGCTTAAGCTCTTCACTCTTCTTGATCCTATTATATCATCCTTCTCTCTTGACCCTTGAAAACTTCCGTCACACCAAACTCAAAGTAGATCTCATTAGAGGGTTAGTGCATAATCAAAAATTCACATGTTCTGTAAAGACGCAATATGATTTGTTACTTTAAACATTAGCTACAGCCACTGATGTTATGTGAAGCTCTTCCACCCAAAAAAGAATTTCACTCAACACTAGTAAAAGAGAGAATGCGAAAAATAAAAAGGCATAATCTGTCTAAAACAGAACAGTCCGCAAAGACGAATTTTTTCGAGGCACTTACGACGCTCAGATCGAGAAACTCTGAACTAATGAAAGTTTCAGACATTCATAAAGATTACGCACAAAAATTTCAGATTTTTTAACAATCTGGTGATTTTAGGAATTTCGTACAGTGAACAGCAAAAATCTGTTTCTGCGCAGCAATCAAAATTAAGCATCATCTTATCATTAGAGGCTACTCTTGGCACAACAATGCGAGAAAATAAAGATACAAAGGAGTTGCTACAGAAGTAAACAAACTCCTTGACTAATACTGAAAATAAAAGATAATGGGTTGCCTCCCAAAAGCGCTTTCTTTAATGCCTTTTAGCTAGGCATAGTGATTTTTATGATGCTCACATAAAGATGAGAGTTGAAACATAAAAGAGAGCATCAAGGAGCATATATAAAACATGTTTAAATCTAACACTCTTCCTATGCATAGGAGCCTTGTAAGAAAACAAGTAAATGAAGCACAAAGTGACTAGCATAGGAAGACAAAACAAGTGCAACTTTAAAATTTTCAACATAAAGAGAGGAGACTTAATATTATTGTGATATATGAAACCGTGTCTCCCTCTCACATAATAACCAGTAGGTTTTAAAGAAACCATCATATAAAAGCAACACAAGAGAAAGCTCAAAACTTTCATGACAAAGAGAGGAAATTTAATAACATGAAGATTTCTATAACCATATTTTCCTCTCTCAAAATAATTTTCAGTAGCATCATGAATAGACTCAACAATATAGATATCACATAAAACATTCTTATCATGATCTATAAACGCATAATTTTTATTAAGCTCAGAAATAGTGGGGTTATCAAACCCACTTTTGACAATAATAGTATAATTAATATCATTAGGCAATATAGGACCATCATCAAGAGCATTATCATATATAATATTAGGGAGCACATTTTTCCTTTCTGCAATTTCCTCTTTTACTGAGTCAAGGAGGTTGTTTACTTCAAATTTATCAAAAGGAGATATTTCAATAGAATCATGACATTCAAAAGTATAGCATTCTTCCTCCTCCAAGCTTGGGGAACTAAAAATATCATTTTTATCAAAACCAACTTCCCCAAGCTTAGAGCTTTCCATGGCATTAGCAATAATGGTGTTCAAAGAATGTATGCTAATAACATTGCTACTATCATGATTGTTATGCAAATAAAGTTCCATAGGCTTTTTAATTTCTCTTCGAACACTTCATGTCCCAACTCAAGATAAATTTCATAAAGCTCTCTCATGTTGTTTTCAGCCATAGGACTAGTTTCAAGGAAAGTAACCATTGATATCAAGTAAAGAGCTAGACATAATAACTAACAGAAAACAAAACTGAAAATAAACTAAATGCAAGTAACTAATTTTTTTGTGTTTTTGATAATTGAAAGCAAACAAGATAAAATAAAATAAACTAAGCAAGACAAAAACAAAGTAAAGAGATTGGAAGCGTGAAACTCCCCTTGCAGAAGACTGCTGTCTCCCCGGCAACGGCGCCAGAAAAATAGCTTGATGACGTGAAACACACGTTCGTTGGGAGACCCCAAGAGGAAGGTATGATGTAGTCAGCAGCAAGTTTTCCCTCAGAAAGAAACCAAGGTTATCGAACCAGTAGGAGCAGCAACTCTTCAGAAGGTTGTCAACGGCGCCAGAAAAATAGTGTTGTTGATGGGAGTCTGGACTGTTGACGTGGAATCTGCACACAACACAATCAAACTACTTTGCCCCAACGAAACAGTGAGGTTGTCAATCTCACTGGCTTGCTGAAAACAAAGGATTAAACGTATGGTGTGGAAAATGAGTATTAAATTGCAGAGAATGAAAAAGGAACAGTTTGCAGTTTGTGGTTGTTTAATCAGTGTAAAAGAATGGACCGGGGTCCACAGTTCACTAGTGGTGTCTCTCCATAAAAGATAACTAACATGTTGGGTGAACAAATTACAGCTGGGCAATTGACGAATAGTGAGCGCATGACAATGCATATACATGACATGTTGACTACTATGATATTTAATTGGGCATTACGACATAATACATAGATCGTTATCCAACAGCATCTATGACTAATAATCCACCGCCGGGTTGTCATCCGAGTTCCCCATTGGTATTAAGTTGCAAGCAACGGATAATTGCATTAAGTAAAGTGCGTAATGTAAACAAACACATATGTCCGTGGACATAGCATCGTTAGGTTATCCCTAGTGGCAACAGCACATCCACAACCTTAGAACTTTCTGTCACTGTCCCAGGTTAAACGGAGACATGAACCCACTATCTAGCATAAATACTCTCTCTTGGAGTTACAAGCATCTACTTGGAGTTACAAGCAACTACTCACGCATCACTCCGGAGGCAGGCATGGCGATGTAGAAGCCTCCGGTGACGATTCCCCTCTCCGGCAGGGTGCCGGGAAGAGGTTCTGAACCCTCCCGAGCTAGGGTTGACGACGGCGGCGTCTCTAGAACTTTTCATGGATATTTGCTCAGGTACTTAGGGTTTTCGCGTCGGGAGGAATAAGTAGGCGAAAGGGCGGCGGCTGGAGAGGCCCGTGGGGCCCACACCACCCCAGGGCGCGGCAGGAGGGGGACCCGCGCCCTGGCCACGTGTGGGGCCCACGTGGCTCCTCTCCGTCGCCTCTTTGGTCCGTCAGATGAGTTCTGATAAAATAGGGACTCCCGTGTAGTTTCATCCAATTCCGAGAATATTTCCAGGCTAGCTTTTCTGGAATACAAAAACAGCAGAAAACAGGAACTGGCACTTCGGCATCTTGTTAATAGGTTAGTCCCAAAAAATGTATGAAAGTGATATAAAGTAGATGCAAAACATGTAGCAATTGGTATAAAACAAGCATGGAACATCAAAAATTATAGATACGTTGGAGACGTATCAATGACCTTTGCTAAAAAAGGGACATATGGAGTACCCGAATTTGCCGGAACGGAAGTTAATCGACGTTCCGGCAAACTCAAGGGCCTCTCGGGGTACCTGCAGACATTTCACAAATCATATGTCCTATTTTTTAGCAAAGTCATGCCAAACTTCACGAAAAATTTTGGCATGACCTTTGCTAAAAAATGGACATATGGAGTACCCGAATTTGCCGGAACGGAAGTTAATCGACGTTCCGGCAAACTCAAGGGCCTCATGGGTACCTGCAGACATTTAACAAATCATGTTGCCGGCATATCCGGCCGGCAACATCCACATACACGACACTATATAGTCGGAACACAAACAAGCACGACACGATGGTCGTGGTTGCACAGAACACAAGCACCTCTGCACACCTCTCCAGGTACCTGCAAATATTTCACAAATCGATTGTCGGCGTCTTCTTGCCTAGCACACACAAGCACCTCTGCACCTGTACAACCAAAAAAAAGAAAAAGATCATGAGCTAAAAAACATGTCTTCATGGATGAACCAATGCAAAACTTGTCTACATGTATTTCTTGACTGTTACTTCTCTAGAAAATATAAAATCTTGCAATTCCAACTAAAAATGCATCTTCATGAAAGTTAAAAAGTATCAACTTTGGAGGCTTACGAAATTATCAAATCTTGATCCTATTTACAATGTACTTTCATGGATCTCTTGCACTAAGTTATTACTTCATGATAAAGCTCAAAAATATTTTTTTCAAAACTTCTAACACCTTAATTCAAATCAGTTTTAAAGGTATATTTAAACAGTGACCATATTTAACACTTAGCAAAATTTGTGAAAATTTTCATCTCAACTAGTAGCAACTAGCAGCAAGTACTTCTAACAACTTAATGTAACTAGCAGCAAGCAATCAACAAGCAATCAAAACAATAAATTTATCTTTGTAATTTCAACAAACACCTAGGGTGCAGGGATTCGGTAGGGGAGGGAGTAGGGGAGAGAGGAAGCACCTCGGGGAGGGGAGGGAGGGGAGGGACGTGTGGTCGTCGAGGGCGGTGCAGAGGTCGTCGAGGGCGAAGCTTCTTCGTCGGCGGCGGCGAGCGTGTGGGCGCGGCGAGGGGTTGGGCGGGGGCGCCGAGCGTGTGGCGCGGCGAGGGGTTGGGCGGGGCCGGGACGCAGGGGAGGTCGCCGGCGACGAGTTGCGGCGGGGCACGCATAGGGTTGGGCGGGGGAGGTCGCCGGCGGCGAGATGGGCGCGCGTCGAGGACGCGGAACGGCGGCGGTTGGGCGTCGAGAGCTATAGGGCGCGCTGGTGTGTGTGTGGGGAAAGAAAGGGGAGGGCCGAGCCAAATGGCTAAGTGGCAGAATTCTGTGGCGCATCCTCCAGCAGATGCGCCACATAATTCTGTAATTCTGTGGCGCATCTGCTGGAGGATGCGCCGCAGAATTTGGTGGCCTGCAATTTAAAAAAAATCGTGCTGCTCTTTTTTGACTCGGGGCGAGCACTTGGGGTGCCGCTGGGGCGTTTTTTGGTGTCCGAACCCCTAATGGATCTTTGGAGGGCCATTTAGAGGGTGTCGGTGGAGATGCTCTTACAACTAGAGTCATCTAGGAAGAAATTTCATGAAACTAGCAAACTATATCAACTGCTGGATGGTGAGCTCCCGGAGGTCCACTGCTCGATGCCTAGCTCGACGGCCGGGCGAGCTAGACCAGGAGGTGGTCATGGAGCGTGTCCCAGATACGCAAACAGTACTTAGATAGCTAGTATACCTCCGAATCCGAGGTGAGTTGAGGGCGAAACATTGTTGGATCATCAGTGCGTGGAGCGGGCCACTAGGCATGTCGCACGCATTCACATGTCGGCTCTGGTTCGATTGGACTGGACATAACCAGATAGTAGGATTCGGTGGTCAACCCAGCGACAGAGCCATCTCTTGCTTCGGAGGAGTAGATTAGATACCGAGAGATACTAGTATCATCTTCCTCTTGATGGGTCATGTATTATCAGTCAGTCTATGAGAATCATGAGGTTGGCAGCTAAGGCAGGTGGACGTGACGGAAGCTAAGCGTGCTGGTCGACGTGATAGAACATGTCATGTCATGCAGCAAGTGCGTGACGGAGTGCATAGCCATATTTGCACATCGTTTTCTATATTGATCAATGTGAGCTTTTTGTTGCAATGCTACATACGTGATTTTTTGTTGTTGTAAAAGCACATAAATTATGCTACAAACATATAACAATTTTGGTTCAGTCATTTCAATTTTTATTGTGAATTTTGCTACAATGCTACATACAGTCTTTTTTGTTGTTGTAAAAGCACACAATATTTTTGTGGCTACAAATTATGCTACAAATATACAAAGAATATACACGTCTTTCTGTGGCGCATGGAGCCCAGTGCGCCACAAAAACATGTATTTCTGTGGCGCATGGAGCCCAGTGCGCCACAAAAACATGTATTTCTGTGGCGCATCCACGCCCATGCGCCATGCGCCACAGAAAGAACACCCCAGAAAATCATTGAGGGGGCCCACCATATTTCTGTCGCGCACGGAACTCGGTGCGCCACAGAAATGTCGCCAGATTTTTGTTGAGGCGGGACCCACCGTTTTTCTGGGCGCATGGTTGCTCATATGCGCCACATTATTCTGTGCCGCATGAGGAATGGTGCGCCACTGGATTTTTTTTGTGGCGCATGGGCAGCTTGGTGCGCCACAGATGATGGATCCACAGAAAGGCACAGTTTTCTACTAGTGTTGTTATAACATACAATAGACATTTGCTGAAATTTCAAATGAAATGACATGTCCAATTCCATGGCAGCCAAACAGGTTGGATATGAAATCACAAATGAATTCCATGATTCCGACTTGAAATGATGGCTACCAACGACCTCTTGATGTAATTTTATCCAAAAATTTAGGACAGCCCAAAAATCAGCACCAAGTGCTGGAAATATACAAAATTTGGGCTGTTGCCCAACCAAAATCGTTGCGCGGAATTTTCCCGCCACTGCATACCACCGCCTGGCGATCAGTTAAGGAGTGTTTTGAGTCAAACTCTAGAACCAAGTTATAATTTTCTGATTTCATGAGATACTTTCTGTAATTGTACACCCTCAGCCTTGTTAATGCAGATTTCAGGCCTTCGGCTCATTTTTCCGTTAAAATAAAATAACACATATCATATCATATCATATCATATATAAGCTCCAGATTAGAGTTGTCGTGGCTATCAGCTATCCGGAAAATCCTCTCTCGTTGGATGTGTGCTTTTCAAGTAGTCCTCACCTAAATGTTTTCTATTTTTTTCTCCTGAAAGAAAATGAGTCCAGTTTATCACCACATACCATACAGGCCATGAGGCCAACATTGTCTCGTGGTCTGCCATAAACGTGGTAAAGCCATGCAATATGCATGTACCTATAGCGCAGACATATAGAACGTAAAGCACACACATCTCGCAAATTGTACTTTAGCAAAGAACAAGATCACAAGAGTGTGGAGAACTTGCCTCTGGCAAGATGGTTAGGTGGGTGGTTGTACCCCTAACCTATCAGAGTTCAAACTCCAGGTTTGACGCTGCTGTTTCTCATTTAAGGCGAAATATTCTTCAGTGGGAGGCGACGTTCCCGTCGACAGCGAGACGCCCGTGGTGACTTCGTTAATTTCAAGACTCGACCCGCCGACTTAGTCTCTCGGAAGTGCTCATAGGGGTAGGGTGTGCGTGCGTGCGTTCATAGGAGTGAGTGTGTGCGCGTGTATATGAGTGTTTATGTTGTGCTGTGTTTCGCAAAAAAATATATAACAAGAGTGTGAATTGCATCCGTGGACATGGCCCGTTACAACTCTCTCTAGGTCCACCTCTAGCTCCTCAGCACAATGAAATTATCCAACAAATAGAGGCCCAACAGAGCACACACGAACAACAGACTAGGCATATCCGGGGAGGTCTTTTGCGTCGCCCGCAGGCGGCGCATCGCGCTAGCAACGCTTGAAGGGCGCCCGCTAATGGGCCAGCCCATACGGAGAATTCTCTTTTTTCCTTTTCTCTTATGTTTTTTCATTTTTTGCTTGTTTCTTTTTTCTGTATGTTTTTTTAGTTTTTCTTTTCTTTATTTTCTTTAATTTGACTTTTTCGATTTTTGAAAAATGTTACATTTGAAAAAACGAATACTTTTTTAATCCGAATATTTTCAAAATATGAATATATTTAAAATGGAACCATTTTTAAATTTAGAACCATTTTAAATTTGAAACCATTTTCAAAATGGAGTCATTTTTTTAATTTGGAACCATTTTCAAAAATGAATAATTTTCAAATTTGGAACAATTTTCAAATTTGGAACCATTTTAAATTCGGAACCATTTTTAAATTTGGAACCATTTTCAAAAAATGAACCGAACCATTTTTAAAATTTCGGAACCATTTTGAAAAATGAACAGTGTTTTAATTTGGAACAATTTTCAAAATGGAACCATTCTCCAAAAATGAACCATTTTAAATTTGGAACCATTTTCAAAATTTCAGAACCATTTTTAAATTTGGAACGACTTTTAAATTTGGAACCATTTTCAAAATAGAACCTTTTTTAAATTTGGAACCATTTTTAAAAATGGAACGGTTTTAAAAAATGATTATTTTCAAAATTTTGGAAGCAATTTTAAAATTTGGAACCATTTTCAAAAATGAACAATTTTCAAATTTAGAACCATTTTAGAATTTGGAACCATTTTAAATTTGGAGCCATTTTACAATTTGGAACCATTTTCAAAATGGAACTATTTTTAAATTTCGAACCATTTTTAAATTTGGAATCATTTTTAAATTTGGAACCATTTTAAATTTGGAACCATTTTTAAATTTGGAACCATTTTCAAAACGGAGCCATTTTTTAATTTGTAACATTTTTAAAAATGGAACCATTTTTTAAAAATGAACAATTTTAAAATTGGGAACTATTTTTAAATTTGGAACCATTTTCAAATTTAAAATAGTTCCAATTTTAAAAGAAACGAAAACAAAACAGAAAGAAAAGAAGGAAACAAAAACAAAAGGAAAAAAAGAAAAATAAACGAAAAAGAAAAAAGAAAATAAAGAAAAATAAAAAATAAAAAAAGGAAAGGAAAGAAAAGAAAAGAAATAGGAAAGAGTGCATAACTAATTGGGCCCGGCCCAGAAAACAGCTCTTCAGGCGGCGCCAGCCCTATGCGCCAACGGGCGCCGCATATATAGGGTTCGCGAAATATCCGATCATGATGAATATCCCGATAAATGGGTTGATGGGCCACCCTTAAACGTCTTTTTTTAAACTGTGGACCGACTCATTAGTGAATTGAAAGGGACATTGGCGGGCGAATTCATCTAAACGGGCTACGCTAGTTCATATGGTTCCAAGGCCCAGTTCTTTTGGAGTTTCTCAGCAGCTTCTAGGTGAAAATAAGCTTAACCCAAAAAAATGGATTTTGAGCCGTTTCCTGGGACAACCGGCTTCCGCAAATCCTTCACAGTGGGAAAAAATCCGGGTACCCCAACTTCCCGCACCCTCCCGTAGCTTCCCGCAAGTGGAACCAACTTTTTTTTGGATTGCCCCTGTTTGACATGCAAATTACAGAGAATTGCCACCCACTGGACTGAGGCGAACCGACCATTTTCCTCTCTTTCTCTCTCTCCTTGAAGCGAGACATTTCCTTTTTCCCTTTCGTCTATCCCGAGCGAGCGAACACGAGGTCGACCGAACTAGGGTTCCGCCGCTGCAACCCTAATAAGTTCTTTAAACCTATTATCCACCTCATTCAGCCAATTGTCAAAAATATTGGCCACGCTTGTGGGTGGGTATATAGTAGAACCTATCTGGATGATGGACCATATAGAACTAGCAAATTTGCACTCGAAAAACAAGTGTTTGATCGTCTCTTCTTTATGACAGAAGACACACTGTTTACTTCAATGCCAATTGCGTTTCGCACGGATATCTTTAGTAAGAATAACGGCTCGACGAAGATACCACGCAAACACTTTATTTTTTAGTGGAATCTTCATCTTCCAGATTTTCTTATTATTATCCACCGGCACTTCTGGCTGGATTAGTGCTGTATACATAGAGTCCACGGAGAATTTACCACTATTGTGTAAATTCCACCGAAACTCATCGGACCCTTGTGTCAAATTGACAGAAGCTAGACGTTGAAGCAACTCATGCCAAGCTACCCGTCTGGGACCAACAAGATCTATTCTGAACGTCACGGTTGGGGGGTTATTTGCCAACACTTGAGCGAGCGTATCGCTCTTGTGACGTTCCCAACCATTTATGCTCCCAGAACCTTATCTCCGATCCATCCTTAATGGAAAAAGAATCATATGAAAAGAAGAATTTCTTCGTCGCCATTAGCCCAGCCGAAAAGTGTGAATCACCTGGTTTCCAAGAAACCTGTGATAACGCACTTGAGCCAATGTATTTCCTCCTAAGGAGAGTTTGCCACACCCCATCTTCAGTGAGTAGCTTAAACAACCACTTACAAAGGAGGGCTCTATTCTTGACCTAAAGATCATGAATCCCAAGACCACCATGGTCCTTAGGGCGACACATTACATCCCATTTGGCCAGCCGGTATTTCTTTTTTTCATTATCCCCCTGCCAAAAGAATCTAAATCGAAAGTAATCAAATCGATGCAAAATTCCTTTTGATAATTGGAAGAAGGATATCATATACAACACCATATTAGTAAGGACTGAATTTATGAGTACCAATCTACCACCCAGGGATAATAGTTTTCCTTTACAACTACTCAACCTTTTTGAATTCTTTCCTCAACATGGTTCTATTGAGCAATCGTTAGCCTACTAAAGTGAATTGGGATGGCAAGATAATTTATTGGGAACTGGCCAAGGATAATCATGTGACATGATACAAATATGATGTTTAAAAGTATAATAAAAAGTAAAAGCATCGTTGGTCTACTAACTTGATCGACTTCAGTAGAATGGTCACAGGTCACTGAACTTTCAAAATATGAAAACCTGTCGCATGAATGGTTCGGTCACACACCGGCCATAGAGCGGTTTTTTTTTTCACATGGCACGTTGACTCGGTCCATGGGATAACCACATTTTTTTGCAGAAAAGACCCTGCTAGGGTCTATATTCTACTCATTTTGCAGAAGCATCAACGGGTAATAATTTCGGTGAGGATGAGAAAGAGACGGAAGACTCACGTTATGAGCAGAAGAGCATGAGGACTCGCTGGTGTGCTGGGAGCTCACCTCGAGGAATAGCACATTCGACACCTTCTCCCACGGGATCAACCATTGCAACGGTTGTCGCACACCAGCGACACCTGCACGACGACGAGCCCGGTCATCGTCACCGCCGGCATCGCGCACCGCTGCGCCGGTAGGAGGAGATAGTACCCCTTCAGGTCCCTGCCGTCCCTCTCCATCTCCACTAGCTCTAGCCGTCGTGTCGCCACGGCTCCAACACGCACGCATGCCTGCAACAGCGGTGGAACAGCCTGTTCCCCGCGAGCGCCTGCGGGCACCTCAAGGACGACGACTCCATCCCGCCGTAAGGGTTTCACCGCGTAGATGATGGCTACGGGAGACATAGGCAATCTTGGAGGGGTAATCCTCCCATGTTTGTGGCACGTGGTCACAGTACAAATGGGTCCAGTCTTGAAGGGTGGGTAACTTGGCCAAGTTACGGGCCCTTAAAAGCGAGATTCATACTCATTTGGCAAAAAAAAAAAGGCCAAGTACAAAGCTCACATTGACGTGCCGGCACCGGCCATTTTTCGAGTCTGACACTCCAATAGACATTTGAGAGTGCTTGAGGGTGCCGGCGAAGATGCTCCTAGAAGCTAGATTCATACGGACTGATCAGTTGGCAAAAGATAGGGCAAGTACAAAGCTCACTTTGAGAACCAAATCAAATAAAAAAAATATGGATATCTAAGATGTCTATCTAGTACTCACTCCGTTCCTAAATATAAGATGTTTTAACATTTATCCGCATTCACATATATGTAGATGTATGTAGACATATTTTAGTATGTATGCACACTCATTTTAATATGCACCTACACAACATGTTGAAGAGCTAAAACGTCTTTTATATATATTGGAACGGAGGGAGTAGTAATCAAGATCAATCCCCATATAATTTGTATCGAGCTACATGATATGATGCTCCATCGGGAATACTAAGCTGGTCATTAGGCGGATAAATCGACGAGCTCTTACTGAGATGTATTTTCTAATTAGAATAAATAGGATTGAATTTTTGTTTATTCAATCTCAGGATAACTTCCTAGCACTTGGTACTGTTAACGCCGGTCTCTGTTTGCTCTTTGTTTCCCCAGCAGCATGTTCCTTGTTGACCTCATCGGCTGGCGGTGCAAGCATCTCCGACTTGTTCCTGTAGAAATTAAGGGTGGACTCAGAAATAGTCAGAATTTTCAGCTATTATAATACGGTATGTCACTCTTAAAAATAATATTCGCAAATTAGCTGGTGTGGTACCTCATGATGTTCACGTAGTAAGCGTGCAGGCGGAGGCAGTAGCCCAAGAACACCGCCAAGCCGAGGACGCAGATCCAAACCACAATCACAGCTCCGACCTCACTTAGGTGGATGAAGGTCAGGGTGAAGAGCATGCATGCCGAGAGGTACCAGCAGGCCAAGACGTTCCCGGTATCACATTCCTCCCCGAGGACGACGACTCCACCCCGCCGCAAGGGTTTCAGCGCGCAGATGATGGCGATGGGGAGACATATGCAGAGAATCGCTGATAGGGCGACAACAAACACTAAGGTGTAGTCGGCGCTGTCCAAGATGAACGCCGGGCTGATTGCACAGGGGAATGACACAATCACGGCAAAGATGATCAAACGCAATTCAAGGGCGAGCTTCTGCTGCGCCCCCGAGCGGGGACAGGGTTTTCGGCGGCCGCTGCTGCAGTGGCGGTGGACTTCCCGGAAGCGATGCGCTCGGCGAGGGCGTGTCCGAACATGCAGGCTATCTGTCGTGTCTTCAGTCCTGTCGACAGACATAGAGATCGATCCAGGCTGATCGATGACGCTATCGGTGGGAATGCGCGTTCCAGGCGTGAAGGCGTATTGTGTTAAGTTGTATCGGCCCCACCTGTCAGGTGTGGTGACCATGTTGTGTGCGTGTGTGAGCTGGGGATATATAACCAGCGGTGTAAGGGTGGACAAGTTATCGATGAAATAGAATGAACTCCAGATATCTCATCCCCTTTTCTCTGCTCCTCATCCCTTTCCTGTGATTTGAATTCTCTGTATCCTTGCCGATTGTGAGACCACCTTCACGGGTCCTCATAGTTTGGTACCAGAGCCTAGACTCGCCGTTGTGCTCGATTCCCTCGAGTTTGATCCGTAACATCCACCGCAAAAGGTGCCGTTCGACCTCGGTTGAACAGCACAAAATCCTGCGCGGGGTTGGATTGAATCAGAGAGAGTTGCGACGGCGCCGTCGAAGCCTTCGGCCGCTACCCGTCAGATCCTCAGCGCGATGGGTGAGAACAACGAGCAAATCCAGGCCCGTCTCACGGAGCTGCTCACCCGCTTCGATTCCATGGCTGCTGACGTCACCAACATTGGGAAGCAATTGGTGACGACGCAGGAGAGCGTGGATGAGGTCCGCCTGAAGCAGGTGGAGCTCGCGCGCCAGGAGAAGCAGCGGGCCGCGTTACCTCCTGAACCAGATGGGGAGCAGCACGGAGGGGGATCCTCCATCACCGGACCGGCACGGCTGACGAACAATGGCGCACCGCTCATGACCACACCGGGGGTGGGGTTGCCGAATCGTGGAGTGGAGCCACTGGATCGAGCAAATTTGGGGGAGAACAGACGGGAATTCCACACAGCGCCGTCATCGCCGCGTGAGTTTTTCGCCAAACCCCCGAGGCATGATTTCCCCAAATTCGATGGTGCACATCCTCACATGTGGTTCGATTTGTGCAATACTTACTTCGAGATGTACTCAATTCCGCAACACCAGTGGTTATCTGTGGCGTCTCTCTACTTCTCGGGTCATGCTGCACTCTGGTGGCAGGCGTACAAACGCTGTCATACTGTGACGAGTTGGGCTATGCTTTGTGAGGCAATTGTGCAGGAATTTGGCCAGGATGAGTACGATATACATATGTCCAAGTTACTGCAGTTGAAGCAATCAGGTTCAGTGCTAGAGTATCGGACATCATTTGAAACAATAATGTATCAGCTGATTTCCCTGGATCCTTCTCTGAACTCCAAGTTTTTTGTGTCCCAATTTGTTCTCGGGCTGAAGGATGAGCTCCGCACTGCTGTTCGTCTTCAAGCACCGTCTAGCGTTACTCGAGCTGTGTCCCTAGCACGTATTCAGGAAGAGGAGTTGGATTTGCATCGCCCTCGTCAGAAAACTTTTCGTACTGTTCCGGTTCAAGCTGCAGCTGTTGCAAACAAAAAGTCCAGTGATGATTATGGCCGGGAAAAGCAGTTGAAGGATTTCCGAAGAGCAAATGGTTTGTGTTTTCGGTGTGGTGACAAATACAGCAAAGAGCACCAGTGTAATAAACCAATGCAGCTACTAACCATTCAGCTGGGTGAATTCGGGGAAGTGTTTACTGAAGACACTGTCCAGGCATTGGAATTACTAAATGAAACAGAAGCAGCAGCAGAAACTGTTCAGTGTTGCCACATCTCCTTGCAAGCAGTGTCGGGTGGCGAAGCAAATGAGACAATCAGATTGTATGCTCGAGTGGGAAATCAAACAATGATCACATTGATCGATTCTGGCAGTAGTCACAGCTTTGTCAACTATGAATTTGCTCGTCGAGCTAACTGTCACATTACTGCAGCACCACCAGCTCAAGTGAAGTTGGCTAATGGCAGTTTGGTGAAATGTGATCAGCAAGTTTCACAGCTGCAGTGGTTGACTCAGAATCACACATTTACCACGGACATGCGAGTAATTGAGTTGGGAGGGTATGATGCAGTGTTGGGCATGGACTGGCTGAAGAGTTGCAGTCCTATGACAGTTGATTGGATCAACAAGACGTTGAAAATTCCACACAATGGGTCAGAAGTCTTGTTGGTGGGTATACAAACACCAAGTACCACCAATCCTACTTTGCAGTCTATGAGTGTGGAACAACTGCGCAAGGCACATGCTGCAAACGATATTTGGGCATTAGCAATTTTGGATTTCTCTTCAGAAGTTGATAAAGCAAAAGGGCTTACTGATTTACCAACAGAGTTGCAGAGCTTGTTGACAGAGTTTGAGGATGTGTTTGCTACACCTACTACTCTGCCTCCGCACCGCGTATATGATCATGCTATCACTCTGGAGTCTTCTGCATCGCCGGTCAACTGTCGTCCTTATCGTTATTCTCCTTTTCAGAAGGATGAAATCGAGCGACAGGTTGCTGAAATGATCAAAGCTGGAGTGGTTGTGCCAAGCATGAGTCCTTATGCCTCTCCAGTGCTCTTGGTTAAGAAGAAAGATGGGGAATGGCGTTTCTGCGTGGATTACCGCAGACTGAACTCATTGACTATCAAAAACAAGTTTCCTTTACCGGTAGTTGATGAACTGTTGGATGAACTTGCGGGAGCGCAGTTCTTTTCGAAACTAGATCTCAGGGCAGGTTATCATCAGATCCGCATGAGAGAAGTCGATGAAGAAAAGACAGCTTTCAAAACTCACTCTGGCCATTTCCAATTTCGAGTAATGCCCTTCGGATTGACTAATGCACCTGCAACATTTCAGTGCTTGATGAATTCAATTTTCTCTCCACAAATTCGCAAGTTTGTCATTGTTTTCTTGGATGACATTTTGGTCTATAGTAAGTCACATCTGGAACATCTGAAGTTGGTGTTGAAAACATTGAGAGCACATCAACTATATGCAAAATTGTCCAACTGCTCATTTGCCCAAACAAGTATCTCTTACTTGGGACACATTATTTCGAGAGAAGGTGTTGCCACAGATCCAGAAAAGATTCAGGTCATGGTAAAGTGGCCCCGACCCACCAATATTACAGAATTACGATGCATCTTGGGTATGACCGGCTACTATCGGAAATTCTGTGAAAATTACGGCGTTATTGCTAAACCATTGACGCAGTTGCTAACAAAGAAAGGATTTCTTTGGTCTGAGCAAGCAGAAGCTGCTTTTGAGAAATTGAAGAAATCTATGAGTTCAACTCCTATTCTGGCACTGCCTGATTTTGAGAAACCATTTACGGTAGAAACTGATGCTTGTGAGTCTGGTGTGGGTGCGGTATTATCACAGGAAGGTCATCCGGTTGCGTTTATGAGTAAAGCATTGGGTGTGAATAACAGAAAGTTGTCAGTGTATGAAAAGGAATTTTTGGCCGTCATGTTAGCTGTTGATAAATGGCGACCTTATCTGCAACGAGGGGCTTTCACTATTCTCACAGATCACAAGAGTTTGGCCAATTTGCAAGACCAACAACTAACTACAGAATTGCAGAGGAAAGCAATGGCCAAGATGGTTGGGTTACAATTTACTATCAAGTATAAAAAAGGCTGTGACAATGGGGCTGCCGATGCACTATCTCGTGTTGCTCATCTGATGGCTGTATCTTCTTGTCAGCCAGCTTGGGTGCAAGAGGTGTTAAACTCCTATGCTACTGACTCACATGCCCAAGACTTGCTGTCTCAGTTAGCATTGGTCAGCCCAGATAGCAAGGGATATTCTCTGGATACAGGATTAATTCGATATAAAGGGAGGTTATGGATTGGAAATAACTCCGCACTACAAACCAAATTAATCAGTGCAATGCACTCCAGTGCTGTGGGTGGACACTCTAGGATTCGTGCTACATACCAGAGAGTGAAGCGCCAGTTTTATTGGGTAGGCATTAAACAAAATGTTGAAGAATGGGTGAAGCAATGCCAAATATGCCAGCAAGCAAAACATGAAAATATGCATCCTGCTGGTCTGCTACAACCCCTGCCGGTTCCTACTAGACCTTGGTCTGATATAACCATGGATTTTATTGAGGGGTTGCCCAAATCAGAAGGTTTTGAAGTTGTATTGGTTGTCGTTGATCGGTTAACCAAATACAGTCATTTTATTCCACTAAAACATCCTTACACAGCTCGTCAGGTGGCTATGGTAGTACTCGATAATGTGGTGAAGTTACACGGTGTTCTAGCCTCTATCATCTCTGACAGAGATAGGGTTTTCACCAGCAATTTCTGGAAACAGCTCTTCCGGGCAGTTGGCACTAAACTTTCTTATTCCACTGCTTATCATCCCCAAACTGATGGTCAATCTGAGCGTGTCAATCAATGTTTGGAGCAGTATCTCAGGTGTGCAGCTCATGACACTCCCAAGCAATGGAGACAGTGGTTACCCATGGCGGAATTCTGGTACAATTCCTCTTTTCACACATCATTGGGTTGTTCTCCATTCAAGGCTCTGTATGGTATTGATCCAAACTTTGGTACTATGCCTAATCTGGTATCCGCTGGGGAGAAGACATACTGGATGTGGCAGCCGAGCGACAGGTTTTCCTTGAATTATTGCGTGATCATCTTCAGCGAGCACAGCTTCGAATGAAGAATCAGGCAGACAAGCATCGCACTGATCGCCAGTTTTCAGTGGGTGATGATGTTCTTCTCAAACTGCAACCATATGTTCAACAGTCTGTTGTTCATCGACCATCTGCTAAAATGGCATTGAAGTTCTACGGTCCGTACAAGGTGTTGGACCGCATTGGTGCTGCAGCTTATCGTCTTCAGTTGCCGTCAGATAGCAAAATTCATAATGTTCTCCACATCTCACAACTGAAGCCTTTCACTGCCAATTACAGTCCTGTGTTTTCAGAACTACCGTCAGTGGTGGATTTGACTTTAGGTGATTTCTTTCCTTCTGAAATTCTGGAGCGTCGCATGGTCAGGAAGGGTAATGCTGCCATTCCTCAGATCAAGGTACGCTGGTCATCTCTGCCGATGGACTGTGCGACTTGGGAAGATTATCATGTGCTGCAAGCTCGCTATCCAACTGCTGCAATTTGGACTGGGGCTTCATCTCAAGGAGGGGACAGTGTCGTGTCTTCAGTCCTGTCGACAGACATAGAGATCGATCCAGGCTGATCGATGACGCTATCGGTGGGAATGCGCGTTCCAGGCGTGAAGGCGTATTGTGTTAAGTTGTATCGGCCCCACCTGTCAGGTGTGGTGACCATGTTGTGTGCGTGTGTGAGCTGGGGATATATAACCAGCGGTGTAAGGGTGGACAAGTTATCGATGAAATAGAATGAACTCCAGATATCTCATCCCCTTTTCTCTGCTCCTCATCCCTTTCCTGTGATTTGAATTCTCTGTATCCTTGCCGATTGTGAGACCACCTTCATGGGTCCTCACACTATCCAAACAGAACTGAGGACTATGATGACACATCCGGCCGACTGGCTCAGCACATCGTCCACGACGGAAGCCAGGAGCGCAGGGTAGGTTAACTGGAAGAAGAGGCGCGCCTTGCCGGTGGCGGCCGAGAGGACGCAGGCCGCGGAGTAGAAGTAGGCGCAGAGCAGCAGCGAGAGCTTCCACACGACGACGGTCAGCGTGTCCCCGCGCCCAGAACGGTCGGGAACAGCGCCGCCGCAACCAGGGACTAGAAGAAGAAGAGCAACACGGCGTTTTTCCTCTGCTCCGGGCCGTCGGTGTCCTTGGTTCTTGGGATCTCGACGATGGACGGGGCGTCCGCGTGTTTCTCCATCGTAGGCGCCAGCCACGATCGGAGGCAAAACTGCTGATGTGTTTCTTAATAGGGTAGCGCTGAGCATCCTCCGGAGGTTGGAAACGGGCGAACCTCCGGGTCACCAGCCGTCCGATCTACTTGATCATCACCGTCCGTGCACGTCATCTGGGCACCTCATTCCCGCTTTTGCTCCGGGAAACAAATAACACGCGAATCGCAGCAAACCGAGCAAAAACGAGAAAAGGGCATGATCCCGTGGATCACGGAGAGAGGCGAGGTGAGGGGCGAGGTGGTCGGCGGCGCGCCGTCGCAGCAGACTCCGTTGCTCATGGCGGCAAGCTGCTCCTTGGCGGCAAAACATAAACGGCGAGTGGCAGCTCCGGAGCATCCTTGCAGCAACGTGGGGCGTTGTCTTCGGCTCCGGTGAACACGGCCGGCAGCACCACCACATGTCGTTCATGGCGCCGCCACTTCCTCCTTGCAGCAACCCTGCCTGCCGATGATAGCAACGCCGCCCACCTATGGCAGCTCCGCCTCCGGCCGACGGCAGCATCGCCGCCCAGCTACGGCAGCACCGCCGCACGTCGACGGCAGCAACGCCGCCCACCTATGGCAGCTTCGCCTCCGGCCGATGGCAGCATCGCCGCCCAGCTACGGCAGCACCGCCGCACGTCGACGACAGCAACGCCGCCCACCTATGGCAGCTCCGCCTCCGGCCGACGGCAGCAACGCCGCCCACCTATGGCAGCTCCGCCTCCGGCTGATGGCAGCATCGCCGCCCACCGTCCTGCTTTGGCAGCACCGCCGCCCTCCCATGGGAGCAACGCCGTCCTGCTTCGGCAGCACCGCCGCCCTCCATGGGAGCAACGCCGTCCTACTTCGGCAGCACCGCCGCCCCTCCCATGGGCAGCTCCTCTGCACACCTATGGCAGCTCCTCCGCACACCTATGGAAGCTTGGTAGCACCGCCGCTCGCCTATGGTAGCACCGCCGCTGGCCTACGGTAGCATCGCCGCCGCCGCTGGTAGCACCGCCGCCGGCAGCTTGTATCACCGCCGCCGCGCGCCCGCAGCACCCCACCCCAACACTGGCAGCAGTGTCCGCACGCGGCTTCCCGCTGGCAGCAGCGCAACGGCATCGGCGATCCGCAGCCAGCACACGACGACTTGAAGCAGCCCGGTCGCAAATAAGTGGAGAGAAAGGGAGACAAAAAAGAGAGAAAGGGCAGGAAGAAGGAGGGATTGGGCGGCGGTGGCCGGTGGCGTGGCTGCGTGGGCAAGCAACGGCAGTACAGCGCGGAGGAGGAGGCGAGGCGTCTGTCCATTGTTTGGGGAAAGAAAGACGAAGACGATGGAACGTTAGTCAAACGTGTGGACGGGAGTAGATAAGGAGGTCGGCTTCGGTGGTGTGGGCCCGCACTACAGACGCGTGGCGCGATCTGGAGGAGGAGGACGCGAGGCTCTCGATCCTCCGGAGGGATGGAAGCGTTTTCCTTCTTAATATTTTGCCAGTATATATATGCACTCATAGTCATCGACCATGTGCTTTGTATCCAAACTTGGTATACTTACTATGTTTTGGCCGGAATTTAGGGAGGCACTACCATAATCACGCCATGTTTTAGAAGTCGCCGATCAGATCCAGAGATGCCGACGACAAGATATTAATCTGAGAAAAAGATCCTCAACCGGAGAAGAAAGCAATTTTCACAGTAATCGGATCCAGAGACGCCGACGACATTAGGGATGGATAACCTCACCGACCACAAAACTGTCACATGGGACGCTGACCTAGTCCGTGGTATTTTCCACCCTGACGATGTAAAAGAGATTCTATCGATCCATCTGCGACCGGAGATGGAGGATTGTATGGCATGGCATTTTGACAGTAAAGGAATTTTCCTCTCTGTAAAATCAGCATTTTGTCAGACCTTTTTCACCTGCCCTTGTCTACTGAAGCTTTTCTGGATCTGCTTCTAACCTCAAGGTATCCAAGGTTTATAAATCATTCATGGGCAATAGTATTGTTTGTGATGCCCTTAAATGGCTGTGGAAGGGATGCTGCCATTATAAGTACAAGGTGTTCTATTGGCTTCTTATCCACAACAGACTGAATACTAGAGCAATGCTTCAACGGAAACATTTCTTTACGGATGAGTACTCTTGCATTATGTGCAATTGAGCTGCTCTTGAAACCAGAAATCATCTGTTTTTCCTATGCCCATTCGCAATCGCTACACTATGTTGGCAATACCTATGCCCCTCATGGTCGCCCCTGGCCCGGATATGGTTATTCAGCAGGTTCTTCAGAGTGTCAAACTGGTTATTAATAAGCCTCTTTTTATGGAGCTTATCGTGCTTACCTCTTGGGTTATCTGTACAATTCAGAATGATTATATGATCAAAGGAGTTCCTCCCATTCTCTATCGTTGCAGGAGAAAATTCAATGACGAGTTGGTTCTGCTAGTTCATAAGGCCGAACAGATTTATCGACCTGGGTGAATAGCTTTGTTTAGCTTTAAATTTTAGGTGCTAACCTCCAGCAGCTAATTTTTTACATAACTCTTTTTTTCTTTGGAAAATCAATAAAAAATATACGCATGTGAGGAAAACCCTCTGTTCAATCTAAAAAAATTGGTAAATCCGATTTTTTGTTTTTCCATACGAACCTCCAATAACAGGTTGAACGATAACGGAACAACAAATGGAAGATCCAAATATTTTACATATGGGACATTTCCACATAAATGTCAAATTGCACGTGTCTTGGCCTCACCACTCAAGTTGAGTAGTTCTATTATTTTCTTTACTTGTTATTGAGCTTGCGTTTGCATGACAGGGACACAACCTGGGCAATTATTGGGAGCAAGAGGATCAGGAAGCCGCATCGCAATACTGTAGTAGCAAGCTCGGCTTGTATGGGGCGGCGGCGCTTCATCATTTGTGCCTCCATCGAGAGGGCGCAGCATCAAAGCATCTCTAACCTTTTGGCAACAACGTCGTTCGGCAAAGATGGAATGGAAATATGCTAAAACTAAATCCCCAAAAAGTTTCAAAGACGCATTGGATAGGTACTTCGAAACTAAATCGCAGAAAGAAAGTTCAAGGCAGTTGTGGCTTTAGCACTAAAAACATACACAATCCACTGTAGTTGCCAAAGTTGAATCTTTTGTGGAAACGAAAGCAAGATGGCGAAATAGAAACAACAACAAATTCAAATGGAAAATTAACAGTTCAGATTCGAGCCCTTTGGACGATGTTGAGACAGGGTCACCGATATTTCTGTCAGATGAAGAGCGTGCGCACACCGCTATACCGGGAATCATTGTTAGGAGATTCTGTTACACTCCAGGTGAGCAAAGTGCGCGGCTTTGATAATTTCTTTTGTTCTGTCTGAACTAGTTCGGGGAGCACTATCCTTATGATTCGTAGGGGATGGATAAACATTTTCCTGTGTGCAACTTGAACCACCTCAAGTACGGATTCAACTGAAAAAAGTTCAGTATTCTGAGAACCAACTTCTCATCGCTAATCTTAATAAGTTTGTGGCCACTGTAAGTGATATGCATGTGATTGATTAACCATTTAACCTGAATACATACGAGCCGTAAGGTGCGCCGATTGTGTCAGCCTAAGCCCAGTGAGCGCCCTCGGTAGCCAGTACAGTGCTACAGTACGGCAGTACGCATAAGTATTGTGCAAACCTACTCCCCTAACGCGATGGCCTTGGATCTCGTGGCGCTTCGATGTGGGGCGTCGTCGGATCACTGAATCGGACTGCGTACGGGAAGCAGAAGCTACAGCATCGAGGGTTCCGTTCTCTAGACTCTTTTTTTTTTATTTTCCGTTCTCTAGACTCGAGAGCCTCTAGATCACCACGTATAGGTCGACAAGGGAATAGCTGTTGGCTAAGCCCCGTTGTTCCTCGTTAGGCCTCGTTGGCGCAAGCGTTTGGAAGCATTTTATCGTGTAATTTCCCGGCCCATGTTGAATACTCCGGAAACCTGTACCAGGCCGTTTGGCAGGCCGGCCTTGGCTGGCCCGAACCTAGAAAACTCGAGTGTCCCTTTACGACGCTCTTAGCGTCAGCGAGGCGACCGACGCCTGCAGGGAGAGTAACATGGGCCGGGCCCAGCAACTTCGCCGTCATCTTCTTCCTCAACGCCTCCTCCCATGCCCGCCTCCAGTCTAGCTCCTCCACTCCGCCTCCAACGCCGGCCGGACCGCCTGCTGCCGCCACCCGCGGCCGGCCCCGCTCCCGCGGTGCCTCGCCGCACCGCCCTCCTCAAACGCAGGCCACCGCCGCCCCGGCTTCCCTCTAAATCCCCCTCCGACGAACCCCACCACCCCAAACTCTAATCTCGTCGCCGGCGAGCCCCCGCACCGCACCCGACCCCCTCCCCCCCCCCCCCCAAGTTAAGTTTCTTCCTCACCTACGCCGGCGACGCCGCGGTCAGCCGTGTCGTCCCCGTCTCCGGTGAGGTCCAGGCCTCGCCTCGCCGGCGACGCCGCGGCCAGTCGCGTCATCCCCGTCTCCGGCGAGTGGGCGTGGTCTTCTTCTTCGTCCCTGGTCACCTTCTTCATCTCTGGTCGCTTTCCTCCCCAGTACTTCCGTCGCGTGAGGCGCGTAGCACACGGAGGGGTACGCGTTACGACGATTTTTCGACGCAACGGGCGTCGGTTAGGTTTCACCAGAAAACTCTCCTATCCACTGAGGGTTGAGGTGTTTTGCAAACGCTTCACCCCCTCGCGTTTTGAGCCCTGGCGGCGTTGGACGCTTGCATCGACGTCCCAGTCACGTCCGATTTAACGACCCAACCAAACAGCATGAGTTTTAGGACCTTGGGTGATTATGAAGGGGATTGAAAGGAGGGAAGTGGATTGGGTGTAGGCGTGTTTTTACCAAAAACCTGGTGTATAATACACAACACCACCCCTCAATATACTGTTGTCAAACAAGGCCTTAGAGCAAGTTCAATAGTACAGCCAACAGCTGGCTATAGGAGATTGTCATGTCATCTATAGCCAATCATATAGTCAACATGTACAATAGTTAGATATAAAAATGTATTACTTTATTAAGATATGACCCATCTCTCACTCTCACAAAGTGCTTAGAAGCACGTGCTAGAGCTGGCTCTTGCAGGAAGAAAATCTTATGCAACCTGGTCGTACGGCCCAGTTTGTTGGACCAACTTCCACGCGCAACACGTGGCATCCGAATCTCAAAGCAACCGCTCCAAACTTATCCCTGTCGATTCTTTTTGCTGCGATTTCTTCCGGCACACAGAGTTCAGAAACGGCACATCCTGGAGCCGCCCACAGCCATCGCCGCCCGCCGTTGCTGTAAGCCGTTGTTGTAAGCCGTCGAGACGGGGACCGTCAGGTGGTTGTTCGCAAGCTGATAACCTTCATCGGCGACGACCACAACATCTCCGGGATCTGGCCTCTAACTGGTTACTGTTGAGGAAGAACGCGTCCAGGTTCTTGGCAAATACCTCGTCGGGGAGCTCGCCGGAGAAGCCCTTGTGGGCGGCTGATGGCGTGGAACAACATGTTCGCTGGGAGACCCCAAGTGTAAGGTTTGATGTAATTTTGCAGCAAGTTTTAGCTTGATTACAAAACCGAGGTTATCAATCCAGTAGGATTTGGAGAAGGCTTCCGAAAGGTGTCAACGGCGCCGTTTACGATAGTTGACATGGACCTGCACACAGTCGAACAAACTAATTTAGCCCAACGAAACAGAGAGATTGTCAATCTTTCCGGCTTGCTGAACACAAAGAATTAAATGTATGTGTGTAAAATAATATGAGAGCAAAAATGACCAGCGAGCAAAATGATTTAGAAAGGCTATTACAACGGTTGTAAACAATATAGAAAAATAGGACCGGGGTCCACTGTTCGCTAGTGGCGTCTCTCCAAAAGATAAACATGTTGGTAAACAAATTACAGCGATGCAATTGACAAACATGGGCGAAACACAATACTATCATGACACAAAGTTCAGCGTTTCATTTAATATGGGCATTACGATAAAATATATAAACCGTTGTCCAACTGCATCTATGACTAATAATCCACCCCGGGATAGCTATCCAGCCTGTCACCCGGAAGTATTAAGTTGAAAGCAACAGATAATTGCAATAAGCATAATGCGTAATCTAAGCAATGTAAACAACATAAAGCAATAAACACCGTTGTTTTATCCCTAGTAGCAACAGCACATCTCAAGTCTTAATCGTTTCTGTCAACTCGAGCTTAGACAAGAGAGGCATGAACCCACTATCTAGCATAAATAGTCTCTCTGAGATACTAGCAATTACTTCGGCTAAAGAATCCACAAGCATCGGAGAGCATGCAAGATCATAAATAAAACATATGATAAACAATCTGAAAAATGATGTCATTACTCCATAATTCATCGGATCCCCGCAAACACAACATGTAGCATTACATAAAGATGATCTTAATCATGTAGGCAGCTCATAAGATCTAAACAATGGAGCACAAAGGAGAAGAGACAACCATCTAGCTACTGCCATGGACCCGTAGTCCCGTGGTGGACTACACACGCATCACTCCGGGGGCAGGCATGGTGGTGGTGTAGATGCCTCCGGTGACGATCTCCCCTCCGACAGGGTGCCGGGAAGAGAGCTTCAGGACCCTCCCGATCTAGGGTTGGCGACGGCGGCGGCCTCGGATGTTTTCTGGAAAATATGATCGGGAATCGAGAGTTTTTGGGACGAAGGCAATTTATAGGCGAAAGGGCAACTCGGGGAGACGACCGAGGGCGCCAAGTGGGCCCCAGGCGCGGTCAACCCTTTGACCATGCCTGGGTAGCGTCTGGGGGCTGTGGGCCCCCCTGCAGCTGGCTCCGTCTTTGTTTCTTCGTAAAAATAATTCCACTAAATTTTCAGCCAATTCCGAGAAAATTTCCCGACAAGCTTTTCTGAAATAAAAAGACAGCAGAAAACAGCAACTGGCACTGGGCATCTTGTCAATAGGTTAGTTTCATAAAATATGCCAAAATGATATAAAACATTATAAAAACATGTGGCAATGTTATATAATAAGCATGGAACAATAAAAAATTATAGATACGTTTGAGACATATCAGCATCCCCAAGCTTAATTCCTGCTCGTCCGCGAGTAGGTAAATGATAACAAGATAATTCTTGTAGTGACATGCTTCTAACACAATCTTGATCAAATAATATTATATAGCACATGAACTGAATGAAAATGATCCAAGACAATGGTCTATAGTTTGAAATGATGTAAACAATGATTAACCATGTATAACATCTAAGCAAGAACTTTTCATGGATAGTACTTTGGAGACTTAAAAATCATAAAACTCGTAATGCTTGATAGCTCACAAAGCAATATACTTTTGAAAAAGGTGTTCAACCAACATAGAGAAAGATTTAAGTTTTCAGCAGAAGTTTCAACTTGTAACATACTTATCACTGGATAATGTCAATACAAAAGTTTTCACAGTTAAACGTAAAGATAAAATGTAGTAAACTTGCACCAAAATTGATACTATGCGTTTGCTTGAGAGATAAAGATTGGAAAGGAAAAATGACTCAACATAAAAGTAAAAGAAAGGCCCTTCACAGAGAGAAGCAGAGATTAATCGTGTGCTAGAGCTTTTTGGTTTTTTAAATCATATAGAGACATAAAAATATTTTTTTAGAGTGGTGTTTGTCCTTGTCAACAACTAGCAATAGCGGTCTTAACATCTTCCATACCAACTAAGTTTTAAGAGCGGTTCCGAGATATCATACTTTATATATTTTTTTTTGACACTCCTCCCCACCTTTGCTTACATAAGCCATGGCTAACCGAATCCTCGGGTGCCTTCCATCAATCACATATCCATGGAGGAGTGCCTATTTTTTTATTTCTGATATTGGACTAACCAGCAATGTGCAAATTTTTGACGAGCAGATGAAGCATGCAAGTCATATAAACATTATTTGGTATGGAAGATATCAAACCCAACTACTATGTCCTCATGAGCTAAAAAAACAGTGGCACAAAACAGGAGTAATAACATTTTGAAATTTTAAAGGTAGCACACGAAAAATTTACTTGGAGTGGATAGGAAATACCACATGTAGCTAGGTATGGTGGACACAAATGGCAAGGATATTTGGCTCAAGGATTTGGATGCACGAGAAGCATTCCCTCTCAGTACAGAGTTTTCGGCATAGCAAGGTATCAAGCAAACACATATCATCAACCCAATACATGAATGACCTCAAGATATACATTAAGCATAACCATTAGACCTCATACTGTCTTACTTATCAACCAAACATGCTTTTACAAAAAGAATATCTAGACTTTGAGAAAATACCAATCAAAACAAGTGTCATAATTTAAGCTTTACGGTATTTCTCCACTACTCCATTCTTAAGTTTATGATCCACAAGTTTAAACATTTAATCAAATCCATCTCTCAAAACAATTGACAAGCATCAAATTATTCAAGACAATGACCTACAAGATTATGTAAACTTCTTTCTTTTACCACTTCCTACATGATAGTTTCCCTTTCAACCAAACACCAATAAACTTATTTGAATAAAACTCTCTAAGAAAATACGCATGAAACACGAGAGAGTACTTCCTAACTACAAGAAACTAATAGCTCTGAACAAGAGATACATGAAAAACAAGAGCTAGAATCTAAAATAAATAAAAGCTAAACACTCTACACATATGATGCGGGTAGGTCCCGATTTTCACGGATTTGTACGGAGGGAAGGATGAACACGAAGAACACGCGAAGAACGAAGAACACAAAAGAGGGGGAAACAAACACACAAGGGTAAATAGCAAGTAGCAACCCGGCAAGACTCGATTGGTAACAAATCCCCGAGGGCAGCCCCCAATCCTCCTCTCCCAAGCACACCTTACTCTTAGGATTATTTGTCCAATTGGTCAATCCAACCAACCCGATAGAATCACCGTAAGATGAAAGATCGGCAAGTAATCGCAACTACAAGCGGAGCCTTGGTATCCATGCAGGGATCTTCTCCTCAAGAGGAGGCCTTGGTTCATCTCCACATGTGGAGGCCTTGAATCATCTCCATAGGAGGAAAGAGACACTTTGAGAAGAAGGAGCAAGGCTCTACTTTAGTTCCCAAATCATAGTCTAACCCTAGATCTAGATGGGGAGGTTCTATATATAGTCTAGGTAGGATAGGGGTGGATAAGTGAGGTGACACGGGTCCTCAGCCCGACAAATCCCCGACGCAGCGGTAGTACCACCGGAGCCAGCGGTAGTACCGCTGGCCAGGCCTTTAGCAGCTTCTGAAGTCAACTCGGGCGGTAGTACCGCCAGGCCTTTAGCAGCTTCTGAAGTCAACTCGGGCTGTGGTACCGCTGATGCTACCGGTAGATCGAACAGAGGGCCATTTTCGGTGGTAGCCGCGGCGGTAGTACCGCTAGCTGGCGGTAGTACCGCTGCCTCCGGCGGTAGTACCGCCGCCTCGGACTTGTTCCCATTCTTCTCTCCTTCTCCTTCGTCTTGACGCTTCCTCCTCCTCTTCCATGCGTACGCCTTGGATGGTCTTGAGGCTTGGACTCCCTCGGCATCTTCCCGGATGTTCGTACTCGTCATATCAAACCTAGCATAACAAAAGGGTAGATGTTCAACTAATATACCATCCAAAGGGGCACGAAATGGGTTCTCGTAGAGGAATGAGTTCACCTTTGAGTTCGATGACGACATGGGATGTGTTAGGTTGCTTAGGGCAGGTTGCACTACATCATCTCCCCCGCCTTTAGAAAGAGTCGTCCTCGACTCTTGCTCTTTATCACCACGCGAAGGAGGTATTGTTGTCGAAGAATAGGAATTCACTATGCCTACAAACACTAAAAACCAAGCAAAACATGTGTGTGCAAGAAAGAGGAGCATATCAACAATGACATGTCCATTCTTTGTCATAGCACCATTAGCACAACACAAGAATATGAAAATGTAGTGCAAGTGCAAGGTCAAAGTGCAAGCAATCCAATGCAACATCTTCAAAATGTGGAACACAAAAACTCCATAAAAATATGAGGATGCCATCGAGGTATCTCATTTGGAATCATATGATCATTATTGCACACAAGGCATTGGAAAGAACAATTTGTCATCATCCTTGATGCAATAAGCGAAGAGTTTGGCAAAAACACACAATGAAGAATGTCCAAAATATCATTATGGGTGCAAACAAAGCACATGAAAGAGCAAGTTTTCAACATATTTGTTGCAACACCAAATTGGTAGAAACCAATAAACTCATGACAAGACATGCTCAAAATGTCATTATGGTTGCACACAAGCCAAGTAAAAGAACAATTGTTCATCATATTTGTGGCAACGCATAAATCATTCATATGAAAGAAGAGAAAATTTGTCTTGCCATAGGAGAAACCAACATCACAAACATGTTTGCAAACAAACCAAATGCAAGAGAAATTGGTCAACTTGTTTGATGCAAAACATGGGAAAGGTATTAGAGCCGGGTTCGATCCACGACTCAAGTGTATGCTCTCAAGAGCTCGCATTGTCAACTCATGCTCAATGGCGGTTGACATTATTATGCTTTACCGGCACACACAAGACACCATGTGAAGAAATGATGTGCACGGTATATGAATACGTCATCCATCATGACGCGTCTCTTCATTTGCACAACACCAACCACACCAAAATCAAATGGAAAATATGACATATGTGGATGGTTACTATGCAAATTGAAGGATGGAACAAGGTCCATAAAAGAGAATGAAAATCTCCACAAGGTGAGAAAGCTATGGGGGCAATCTCATAAGCCAATATATCAACATTATTGCAAACCAAGCATTTAAAAGAACAATTGTTCAATATTTTGGATGCAACAATGGGAAAGTAGCGCAAACATCGATTGCAAAACATGGGTATGGCAAAGTCATCACAAATAGAAGAATCGACATGGTCATCATTGCGGAAAGCGTGAACATTGTTGTCAACAAACATTGGAAAAGAGCAATTGTTCGTCATGTTTGAATTGACAACGGGCGAGAATTGGAAACACTCGTAACTAGGCATGTCAATGGAAAAATCATCACAAATAGGTGATTCCACATGATCAACATTGGAAGTATCACATGGGAATAAAAATGTATCATATGATGGGGCAAGGAAATCATCCATAGCATGCGAGCAATCAAAATTCATCATGTCCACGAGGGGATCATGGTCACATCAACACCCATACCTTGATAGTCCCTCATGTGAAGTAGGTGTTGAAGTAGTAGTCGCTTCATGAAGCCGACTTGTTCATCTTGATGTAGGCATGTGGTGCATCATCATCATGCATGAAACCTAGTACACAATGAGAGAACACACTAGAGGAAGATGGTAAGTTGTTAGAATGCAAAGTGGCCTCACTTGACCTCTCAACTACCTCTCTCAACTCATATGGTGTATCACTCATTCCCTCAAAATAGAAACACTCAAACTCACATATGGTGGGGGCACTCAACTCACTCTCGCTCTCGCTCAAGTGGGCTAAGTGGCTCTCATTCTCACATGGGATTGGTGCTATCTCCTCATTCAAGCACATGAGGGTAGGCTCGGTTTCCTCATCTCCACACGCCTCCAAGGTTGAAGGGCAACTCCCATGCTCAACCTTCTCGAGCTCATCGCCTCCAAAGATGCATGCCATAGTTTGGCCATCCTCATTCAACGCATCCACCAATGTGATAGCATTGCTCATGCTCGCCTCCGTGGTCGAAGGGAGAATCCCATTCTCGACCATCTTCTTGTCGCCCTCATCTCCATTTGGGCACTCCCACATCATGTGACCATTGCCATCGCATATTGGACACGAGAGATTGGGACATTCTCGTGGACCATGGTCTTGGCCTTGGCAATTGTCGCATATGCGTTCTTCCTCATGCCATATGGGAGTCCAAGTGTCTCGGCGATCTCTAGGGTGAGGTGGTGGCGAAGGAGTGCGTTCATGGCGTCCACCATTTGAGCGATGAAGCTCTTGATGTTCATTCTTTTGGTACGCTCGAGGTGAGTGTTGACGTTCTTGTCGAGGTTCATGACGTCCATGACGATCGCGTTGTTGTGGTGGTGGTGATGGTAGGCGGTCATGATGTTCCCCATTTGGGCGTTGACGCTCTTGATGCGCGTTGGCATTGTTCACGCTAGGAGAACGTGGATGTTCCACGTGAAGACGATGTCGTTCATGACCGTCGCGCCTTGGGTTATCTTGAAGATCTTGTTGTGGTTCACCTTGACGAGGACCATGACGCGTATGCCTTGATTGTGACGACCTTGAAGTGTGCCTTGTGCGGCGCGAGCTTGGAGAAGAGCGATGTTGCACAAGGTTGTTGATAGCTTCGGTCACTCGCTCCATAGACGCTTCTTGCGCATGCATGCGGTTGTTGAAGTTGGCTTCTAGAGCTTGACGACGTCGTTCATAGTGGCATAAGCCATCACGAAGAAGGTGTCCAATACCAACGAACTCGTCAAGTGTAACATAGGCATGATCACCTTGAACTTCACCATGGATTTCCTCTTCCGAGCTTGAGCTTCCGTTTGTACTTCCCCTAAACATTTTCTCAAGATCAAGTGAGATATGTGGTAAAGAAAAACCAAGACAAACTATATCCCAAGTATAATGTGGCTTGAGAGGAGAGTATCCGGTTCTAACACCCAACACACACACTTATGAGGATAGGAAGGTATGAAGTGGCAAACGAAACAAGCAAACCCGCGACAAGTATATTGTCAAAGGTAGAGAAAATCCACAATGATCAAATTACCAAAGAAACTCCAACCACAAATATAAAAAACACACACAAAAGCGAATAATGGGGTTGGGGACCAAAGGGCGAGCACTCGAAGATAGACAACCTAACGAAGACTACGTGCTCAAATGTCACCCAACACAAGAAGGACGCTAGCTCAATTGCTTTTTGTGGGCAACGGATTTGCACAAGAGTTAACACTCACACTCACTTTGGCGGTCTTAGCTTTGTCGCAACCTACAAGAGATGAAACTTGGCACCACTTGATTCTTATCTTTTTTCTCTTTTTTTTTGATTTTTGCTTTTTACGATGATTCCTTCTCTTTTGCTAGTGCCAAGCTCTCTAACGATACACACTCGCCAATACTTGAAGACAAACACTCAACACGTGCAATGCCTCGCAATATCACCGAGCTAGTCCAATAGGTCAAGGTGCGCGAAAGAAGAAGGGCTCACAACGGATTATGATGGTGGGGGAATGTCGAGTCCTTGGTGGCGTCGTCGCTTGGCGTTGATGATGCGTTGCTGCGGAAGCTTGTCGATATTGTAGACGTAGGGCACACCAAGAAAGGACTCAAACCAAAGAGGAAATGCCAAAACGACCCGAGGAAAAGAAAAAAATTCTGAAAAATCTGCCCTGGCGGTAGTACCGCTGCCTGGCGGTTGTACCGCCCGGTACCGCTGGTGGTACCGCTGCGCACGGATCTGCGCGATTTTGACTCGAAATTGGGCGGAATTGGGCTCCAAAACTTCCTCGAATTCGTGGGAAATCGGCAAAATTAAGGCTAGGGAACGCAAACAAGGGTGGAGGGGGTCCTAAAGCAACAGATCCATGGACAAAAACTACCAAAAACGCAACGAATCGATAGATCGGCTTGAATCTAGGCAAGGCTATTTTTGGTGGAAATTTTCGAAATTCTCAAAAACGAAGAAAAATTTGGTGGATTTTGGTGGAAACACAAAACAAATCCGTGTCAACCTAGAGCTCTGATACCATATGATGCGGGTAGGTCCCGATTTTCACGGATTTGTACGGAGGGAAGGATGAACACGAAGAACACGCGAAGAACGAAGAACACAAAAGAGGGGAAAACAAACACACAAGGGTAAATAGCAAGTAGCAACCCGGCAAGACTCGATTGGTAACAAATCCCCGAGGGCAGCCCCCAATCCTCCTCTCCCAAGCACACCTTACTCTTAGGATTGTTTGTCCAATTGGTCAATCCAACCAACCCGATAGAATCACCGTAAGATGAAAGATCGGCAAGTAATCGCAACTACAAGCAGAGCCTTGGTATCCACGCAGGGATCTTCTCCTCAAGAGGAGGCCTTGGTTCATCTCCACATGTGGAGGCCTTGAATCATCTCCATAGGAAGAAAGAGACACTTTGAGAAGAAGGAGCAAGGCTCTACTTTAGTTCCCAAATCATAGTCTAACCCTAGATCTAGATGGGGAGGTTCTATATATAGTCTAGGTAGGATAGGGTGGATAAGTGAGGTGACACGGGTCCTCAGCCCGACAGATCCCCGACGCAGCGGTAGTACCGCCGGAGCCAGCGGTAGTACCGCTGGCCGGGCCTTTAGCAGCTTCTGAAGTCAACTCGGGCGGTAGTACCGCCAGGCCCAGCGGTAGTACCACTGGCCGGCGGTAGTACCGCTGCGGTACCGCTGGCGCTACCGGTAGATCGAACAGAGGTCCGTTTCCGGTGGTAGCCGCGGCGGTAGTACCGCTGGTCGGCGGTAGTACCGCTGCCTCCGGCGGTAGTACCGCCGCCTGGGACTTGTTCCCATTCTTCTCTCCTTCTCCTTCGTCTTGACGCTTCCTCCTCCTCTTACATGCGTACGCCTTGGATGGTCTTGAGGCTTGGACTCCCTCGGCATCTTCCCGGATGTTCGTACTCGTCATATCAAACCTAGCATAACAAAAGGGTAGATGTTCAAGTAGTATACCATCCAAAGGGGCACCAAATGGGTTCTCGTAGAGGAATCAGTTCACCTTTGAGTTTGATGACGACATGGGATGTGTTAGGTTGCTTAGGGCAGGTTGCACTACATCAACATATAAGTGAAGAACAAGAGTGTTTTATGAAAAAGCGGAGCGTGTCTCTCTCCCACACAAGAATGCATGGATCCATTATTAAAAATGACCAGCAAACAAAACAAAACAAAACTGAAAGCAAAACACAAATGACGCTCCAAGAACAGCACATATTATGTAAAGGAATAAAAATATAGTTTCATGGGATCGACCTGATTAATTGTCGATGAAGAAGGGGATGCCTTGGGCATCCCCAAGCTTAGACGCTTGAGACTTCTTGAATATTTAGTGGAGGTCCAGGGGAGCCTCCCCAAGCTTGAACTTTAATCCTTTCTTGATCTTCTTTCATCACCTTGTTCTCTGAACACTTGAAAACTTCCTTCACACAAAACTTCTCACAAACTGATTAGAGGGTTAGTTCTCGAACAAAATAATCCACCTTCAGTTCTCATTTGGAAAATTACATAAACTTGTTCCTAAACATTGGCTACTGCCACAAAGGTTTAAGTGATGTTCCGTGGATAAAAGAACTCCACTTTGCTCGTAAAATAAGCAATGCAAAAATGAAGACAGAATCTGCAAAAAACAGAACAGAACGTAAAGATGATTTTTTTTGGGTCTACTAGGACACCTCGAATCAGAAAACTTAAAACTAATGAAAGTTAGACAAAACCCAGATGCTTGCTGTCAAAAAAATTCAGCTACAGATCACGTTCTGTGATCGTTTAGAATTTCGTACGGTAAAGGACAGAAATCTGTTTCTGGACAGCAACTCAAATTTTTTACTTTCCTCCCATTAGAGGCTATTCTTGGCACAAAAACCAAAACAAAAAGGATACAAGGGAGTTGCTACTGAGGCAACAACATCCAAAACTCAACAAAACAAAAAGCAAACCGAAAGTAAAAATAATGGGTTGCCTCCCATAAGCGCTTTTCTTTAACGTCTTTTAGCTAGGCACAATGGCAAAAGTCAAGTATTATCAATATTAGCATCATCTAAATCAAGGTTGGAATTTTTTTCATAAATGCATTGTATCTTCCCTATGCAAGGCTCAGATTCTCCTTTATTACTTCTTTTAGACTTGCTACCTTCATCAAAAGGGTTTTTAGGAACAACCCAATCAAAATTCTTTTCTAGAGCTTCATGTATTGCTATAAGCTTGAAGGGTATAGGTATTTTTAGTTCCTTTTCACATTCGGTTTTTCTTTCATACTTCACCCTTTTAATTTCAAAACTTTCAAGGGTGTGCTTAATATTAAGGCTACATCCCGGCATATTATAATGAGCACAAATCTTCCTAGCTTCTCTAGCAATATCATCAAATTCCATAAGCAAGGTTTTAAGCAAGAAGTCTTTATCTTCCCCTTTCTCCATACTTTCAAGTTTAAAAATAATTGTTGTATCTTAGGGTGAAGGTTAACAAACCTAGCTTCTAATTTTTCCACCAAAGAAACTACAACAGTTTCATAATCATGTGTAAGTTCCACCAAAGATTTTTCATTAAGATCATAAAGACTATTAATGTGGTTAAGGAATTCTTCAATATTTATTTTTACCAATGATGGAACCATTTCCTACCTCAATGTCTTTCATAGCAACCTTAGGTAAAAGCATGATGACTCAAACAAGCAATAAAATTGACAAACCGAAAAGAAAACACTTGCTGGAATTTTTATTTTTATTTTGTATTTTTGATTTTAAAGCAAACAAAAAGCAAAACAAGACTAAAAAAATATACTAATCAAGACAATAACAAAATAGAGTGTAAGGAGGTGCAAAATCCCCGGCAACGGCGCCAGAAAACTTGCTTGATGGCGTGGAAAAACACGTTCGCTGGGAGACCCCAAGTGTAAGGTTTGATGTAATTTAGCAGCAAGTTTTCACTTGATTACAAAACCAAGGTTATCAATCCAGTAGGATTTGGAGAAGGCTTCGGAAAGGTGTCAACGGCGCCGTTTACGATGATTGACGTGGACCTGCGCACAGTCGAACAAACTACTTTGCCCCACGAAACAGAGAGGTTGTCAATCTCTCCGGTTTACAGAACACAAAGAATTAAATTATGTGTGTAAAATAATATAAGAGCAAAAATGACCAGCGAGCAAAATTATTTAGAAAGGCTATTATAACGGTTGTAAACAATATAGGAAAATAGGACCTGGGTCCACAGTTCACTAGTGGCGTCTCTCCAAAAGATAAACATGTTGGGTAAACAAATTACAGCGAGGCAATTGACAAACATGGGCACAACACAATACTATCGTGACACAAAGTTCAACGTTTCATCTAATATGGGCATTGCGACAAAATACATAGACCGTTATCCAACTACATCTATGACTAATAATCCACCCCGGGATCACTATCCAGCCTGTCACCCGAAAGTATTAAGTTGCAAGCAACATATAATTGCAATAAGCATGGTGCGTAATGTAAGCAATGGTTACAACATATAGCAATAAACACCGCTGTTTTATCCCTAGTAGCAACAACACATCTCAAGTCTTAATCGTTTGTGTCAACTCGAGCTCAGACAAGAGAGCCATGAACCCACTATCTAGTATAAATACCCTCTCTAAGATAGTAGCAATTACTTTGGCCAAAGCATCCACAAGCATCGGAGAGCATGCAAGATCATAAATAAAACATATGATAAACAATCTGAACAATAATGTCATGACTCCATAATTCATTGGATCCCCACAAACAAACATGTAACATTACATAAAGATGAATTTAATCATGTAGACAGCTCATAAGATCTAAACAATGGAGCACAAAGGAGAAGAGACAACCATCTAGCTACTGTCATGGACCCGTAATCCCGTGGTGGACTACTCACGCATCACTCCGGAGGCAGGCATGGTGGTGTAGATGCCTCCGGTGATGATCTCCCCCTCCGGCAGGGTGACGGGAAGAGCTTCAGGACCCTCCCGATCTAGGGTTGGCGACGGTGGCTGCGGCGGATGTTTTGTGGAAAATATGATCGGGTATCGAGATTTTTCGGTACGAAGGCAATTTATAGGCGAAAGGGCAACTCGGGGAGACTACCGAGGGCGCCAGGTGGGCACCAGGCGCGGTCAACCCTTTGACAACGCCTGGGTGGCGTCTGGGGGCTGTGGGCCCCTCTGCAGCTCCCCTCCTGGCTCCGTCTTCGTTTCTTCGTAAAAATAATTTTATTAAATTTTCAGCCAAATCCGAGAACATTCCCCGACTAGCTTTTCTGAAACAAAAAGACAGCAGAAAACAGGAACTGCCACTGGGCATCTTGTCAATAGGTTAGTTCCATAAAATATGCCAAAATAATATAAAAACATTATAAAAACATGTGGCAATGTTATATAATAAGCACGGAACAATCAAAAATTATAGATACGTTTGAGACGTATCAGCGGCTGGGCGCTGACATTGGGGCCCTACCGCGATTATAGAGCGTCGTGGGTGTCATCGGAGATCGTCGCCTTCAGCTCCTGCATAGCCTAGTATTGTTGCCCGTCGTCGCCGGAGGAGATGGCGGTGGCGCGGCACTAAATCGTTGGGATTTTTTTGTTTGAACCAAATCGATGGGAATTGGCAACAGGGAAGTAGGGGATAAGCTCGAGACGTTTGCTTTGAGATTTGGGTGCCAGGTGTCACGCGTGGGAGTTGGTCCAGCGAACTAGGCTGAACGACCTGGTCGCATAAGATTTTCTTTCGGCTCTTGCATGAGAGTCTCTTCTCTCTCCTCTTCTCTTTCCTCCATGTCATCCAACAAATATTATTTTAATCCTTATAGCTTGCTTACATAAGTTTATTGTACTTGATCTAATTAGGTGTCTGCATGTCTTTTTTTCCTTCAGTTTCGTCGGTAACCGTTTCCCAGCTCCATTAAAAGCAGATCAGGGCTAGGGAAAGGACTTAGCATCGCCCCGGCAAATTCTCACGTCTTCCCCACCGTACATGTTAGTAAAACGTGGAATCTCGTCCATCCGATCATTGCAGTATAACCCCCACCCACGTAGCTAAAAGTTATGCTATTGTAACATCGTTGCATCATTTTTACACCGCAGTGGGTCAAAATTGTAGAAAAAACACTGTGGCATTTTGAGAACACAGCAAAAAAGATATGAGTATGCAGCCAAAAAATACGAATATGCAGTAAATCCGCATCTTAAAGAGCTAGTGACGAGATGAAAATCTGTTTTGAATTTTGTATCCAACATTAGAGTTTTTGGATCACCCAAAAATAAATAACTGAAGTATCCGACCTTCGGGAGGACTTCCCTTAATAAAGGAGCGCTAGTTCGGACACGGCGTTTCGGGTCATGTATGTAGATGCACCCATTATGTAAAACATTTTTATTTATTTTTCAAAATGTCAACAATTGCAGAAAAAATTCAGATATACATTAGGACATACTGTGTTAGCACAAAAAATTTCGTGGAGAAAAAACATTTTTGTGACCTGTGCAAAAAAAAATGTCTCGTGCAAAATCATTTTGGAACGTCCGGATTTCTCTTTTTTGCACAGTCACAAAAATGTCTTTTTCTTCGCGGAACTTTTTTACTAACATAAAATGTCTTGATGTATATCCAAAAAAATATTTTAAATTCTGTGACATTTTGAAAAGTGTTTTTTAAGCAGTGGATACATCTGCACCCATGACCCGATATGGATTTCCCCACTAATTCTCCGTAGGTTGACTAGAAAGAAGTCAGTCATGTGAATGGAAACACTGATCGATATGAATACTTGATGATAGATTGTATCAATAATCCAATCAATCAGTACTCTCGGTACCTTGTTTTTATTGAACTATACATATATTTTTCAAAGTACACGTCTTTTTCTGCCCAATTTTTTTAAATAATACATATTTTTAATAATATTAAAAAATAATACGCATTTTCGAGAAATTCCAAAAATAATACACTCTTGATCGTGGCGTGGCCGAGCAGGTCCTATCGGCCACGCCGTAGACGATAGGCTGGTCGGCCGACCTGCTCGGCCACGGCATAAACGATAAGCCTGATCGGCCACACAGTGGCCGACAGGGCCTGCTCGGCCACGCTGTGACCGACGGCTGCATGTACGCGGCGCTGAACTATGTAGAACGGAGCGGCCATGCACACACGCAGCGCTCCGGGAGAGCACGCGACGCCGGCCGGTCGGTGAGCGGCCATGCATGAGCGGCCATGCACGCACGCGGCGTTTCCGGCGAGCGCAGACGCACGCACGGCTCACCCAGCCAGCGAGCAGCCATACACGCACGCGGCGCTCCCAGCTCGCACGCACGCGACGCCCGGCCAGCCGGCGAGCGGCCATGCACGACGCGGCGCTCCCGGCGAGCACGCACGCACGCTACGCCCGGACGGCCGGCTAGCGGCCATGCACGCACACGGCGCTCCCGGCGAGCACGCACGCGACGCCCGGCCGGCCGGCAAGCGGCCATGCTCGCACACAGCGCTCCCGGCGACCTATCGGTCACGCCGTGGCCGATAGGGCTATCGTTGGCGCCGTGGACCATTACTTTCCACGCCTGCTGTCTGACCGCATCTGCACCACCTGCTCGGCTATGGTGTAGACGACCAGGACTATCGTCTACGGCGTGGCCGATAGGACCTGCTCGCCCACGCCACGAACGAGGGTATATTATTTTTGGAATTTCTCGAAAACGCGTATTATTTTTTAATATTATTTTAAATATGTATTATTTTAAAAAAATAGCTATTTTCTCACACAAACGGAAGAAACGCTGTACGGCCGGGGTACACCGTATACAAAACGTCAGGATGACGCCATCACGTCGGACCTACATGTCAGGATGTTTGCGGTGGCACCCTTCTCCAGGACGCATGTGAAAGGGGTGGGCCTCCCGCGTAGCTCGCGGCGGCTGCTCCCTGTTGGTTGCCATGTGGATGCGCTCGGACGAACGAGTCAAAGGGTGCGACTCTTCCTTGCCCCTGGGCCGAGGTCATCGTCCCGTAGCACCCACAGTACGGAATCCGAAAAGTCAACTCCCTTCATCTCCCTGTATTCTAGAGCCGCCGGTTCCACTTTTTCTGTTCGCGGTTCGCGCCGCCGAGTCATCAGCCGACTGCTATCCAGAAGGGTTTGGTCAAGAAGACACGCGTGAACGAGACTTGGCGTTTTGACTTCCTGGCAATAGATTTGGCCGTTCGTACGGAACTACGGATCACATCGTGGAAACATACTGTAGCTGCGTGAAGCCCGTGTGCCGTTGTTCAACTTATTCAAACCGTGATATATATCTATGCGTTTTTTACATTATCTTGCTCTAGATACAATAATCCGTTCACATGGTGTTATCAAAATCTGAGAAGCTAAACAACGCGTAGACTTGAAAGTTTTGGACACATGGCAAATGCTTTGTAAGCTTGAGGTGTGTTAGTTTTGTTCTGCGTGCTTTGTGTTGACGATTTAACTAGACTATGTGTTTTGTTTCATGTTGTACACACATGAATATTAATTAAGTACTCACTCCGTCCAAAAATAAGTGTCTCGAGTTTGCCCAAAAGTGGAGGTATCTAGACATGTTTCATTTATAGATACATTCACTTTTTGTCAAACTTGAGACACTTATTTTTGGACGGAGGGAGTATAACAATATACGGTTTTTTTTCAAGATTTCATAATGGATTTTGCTTACGATCAGAGGCGGACCTAGCGTCCCTCCATCCCGGGTGGCCGCCCGGGCTTCCTGACGGCGTAAACCTTGCATTTTATGTTTTCCTATAGCTATTTCATCCAAAAATTTGCTGTTTTTCTGGGCTTGGGAAAGTTTCTGGGTCCAACACTGCTTACGATTGCGAGAGTATTTTATATCCAATATATGTAGCTTATTTCACTATACTTGTCATATCCTCATCACACTTACTTATAATAACTTTTATGCATATATGGTCTTGTTAGCTAGCGTCCTAGTCTACATGCCTGGAAAAAAGATGATGCATGGCTTTAGTGTGGTGTGTTGATGTTTTCACTATCCTCTATGTCAAATTAAGTATAGATGTCAATTCTACAAGAATGGTTGTAGAGCCCATTAGTTTTCATGTATGAGCTACCTAAGTAGATGCATATATGTCATCCTTCATCCCCACAATCATTCACAATAATAGAATTGTTGAACCGCTATACAAAATGCACAATTACGAAAAAATCAATATTAAGGGTATGCACAATACAAGGTGCTTATAAAAACAAGCGAGTTTACTCTCAAGCACTAATGCTTATTATATACCAAAAGTTACTAATAAAGCACTTGTCCTATAGAAATAGACAATAATTTATAAGCAAATATTGGTTTATTTAAACATCTCTCTAAGCACCTTGCATTTCCATACCTAAAGGTGAGTGGTAACAAATTACAAACGACACGTCTAAAGGCCCATCGGGCGATACATTCCAAAGCAAAAAAAAAAGAGTGATGACCCCATCTGCACGCCTAACTTGATGCTCATTTGACGTACATGTCACCATCCGATCTAGGTCACAGCACACCTGTAACTAGGTCGTGGGTCAAGTGCAACAAGCTGCCAAAGGAGGTATTTACCCAACATTGAAGGCGGCTTAACCTACGCATTGATCCTCCATAACGTTATACTGTTTTTTTTGTCATTGGACTTTGTATTTATTATCTTTAGAGACATTATGTTCTTCTTGGTAGTATGGTTGTGTGCATCTTAATTATGTAGAAGTGGAGGGTAAAATCTTTGCTTATATCTGTTTGATATGAGTTTACAGTCAATAAAAGCTCCTTTTATTAAAAAAAAGTTGCATCCTTATACAAATCGATGAGAATAGAATACAATGTGCAATCCATTCCATGATTGAAGCCAAGAAAATTCGAAGCACCATTCACAAAAATTAAGACTTAACTTTTTATCACATTTACGGTCCAAATCTAGTCATGTGGACTATTTCCTTATCTGTAAAGGTCCTTCAAATTCTACGATTTTTCCGTGCACATCAACGCGAAAAAGATACTTTGCCGGTCCAATGTAAGTTATTTCCTTGTGTATGTATGCGCTTATAAGCATTTTTTTCAAGATCGACAATTATTTGCACAAAATAGGAAAAAAGTTGTACGACAGCCCATCTTATTTCAACGTAGTACATCGGTAAAGAAGATTCTCCAATCCTAACCGGGCCCCCTATGTACCAACGCAGCACGGCGCCACCTCCCTACTTCCAACCCCATTTCTCTCCCATTTGACACTCTAGAAAGTCAAGTGGGGGCTGCCCCCACACCGCTATAAAAGCCACAATCCCCAAGAACAAAAAGAAAAGGAAACCCCCGGCAAGAAAATAAAATTAGCATAGACCCGTAGCAGTCATTCCTTTTTAGGCCCTGTTTGTTTCTAGAGTTTTAGTGGGGATTGGTGGGGATAATCCTCTAGTGTATTGGGTGAAACCCGAAACTTCAAAACATCGTTTGTTTCTAGTGTATTGGATAGGTTTTATCCCCACCTTTCCCCACAAATCCCCAAACTCTAGTTCATTTTTTCTCAATCCCCTAGGGGATTCAATACACTACCCCTACCTAGTGGATTGATCCCCAAGGGGATTGGGTGAAGTTTAGGGTTTCACCCAATCCACTAGAGGATTATCCCCACCAATCCCCACTAAAACTCTAGAAACAAACAGGGCCTTAGGAGGGATCCAATGCCCACCCTTTCTCTCTCCTCACCCCCCGCTCTCTCTCCTTTTACTCTTGCCCGTAGTCTTCTCCCCCTTCCAAAACAATCAATACACTAGCCAAAGTCAGCGCCTCCCCTTATCTCCTCCTCCTGCAAAGCCAAGCGGAAGAACCCAACCACTACGCTCTCGAGCCAAGCAGCAACGACGAGGCCATGGAGGAGGAGCACTGTGCCAACAACTGGGATCTGCACGCTGTCGTGCGCTTCGGCTGCCGTCGCGCCCTGTCCCCGCCGCCGCGGGAGACAGTGCCGGCCGAGAAGCAGGTTGTAGATGCCGGGTGGTGCTTTCCGGACCTCGGCGCCGGTTTTGGACAAGACGCCGACGAGCTGCTCAAGGCCTTCTGCGCCGCGACTTCTCCGCCACAGCTTCCTGCGTCTCTTCCGCCGCCGCCGCCGCCGCCGCCGCCGCCACAACAGCAGCAGTCACAGCTGCTGCAGGAGACCCGTCAGGCGCCTATGATGGCGCCGGCGGAAGTGCCGCTCCAGCCAGCTGCTCCGACGCCGAAGGCGCAGTCTAGCGGGCGGCAAAATTCCGGCGGCGTGCCGAGATCCAAGAGAAGGTAAGGCCCATGCATCGATTTCTGCGCCGAAATGGTAACCATTTCACCTTCCTTTTCCGTATGCTGAGATTGCGCTGCTGCTACTTACTCCAGGAAGAACCAGCAGAAGAAGGTGGTGTGCCACGTCGCGGCGGACGGCGTGTCCTCCGACGTCTGGGCGTGGCGCAAGTACGGCCAGAAACCCATCAAAGGCTCCCCTTACCCAAGGTATGTCTCTGCCAAACCCAGACCTCTCGCCATCTGTTGTTGCCTGCCGGCCGGCGTCGTTTGACTTTGCCAAGCAAAACCTCACTCTGTTCTGCTCTGTTTCTTTCTTGAACAGGGGATACTACCGGTGCAGCACTTCCAAGGGTTGCCCGGCGCGGAAGCAGGTGGAGCGCAGCCGCGCCGACCCGAACACCTTCATCCTCACCTTCACCGGCGAGCACAGCCACGCGGCGCCCACCCACCGCAACTCGCTCGCCGGCACCAGCCGCCTCAAGTTCCCCTCCACGTCGTCCTCCGCGCGGCCTCAGCCTCCGCCGCCGTCGGTGGTGGTGATGGGCGAGGCGCACCCCAGCCGGCCGTCGACGTCGGCGGGCCTCTCGCCCACCACGCCACTGCGCACGTCGTCCTCCTCCGAGGACGACGACGAGTTGCTTGTAGAGGACATGGAGATTGCCGGCGAGGACGACCTCATGTTCCTCAGCGGTGACAGCGACAACGCCGCCACGCCGCTGTCCTCGCTCTTCGACGCCGACGAGCCCTTCTTGGGCTATCCCTGGGCAGGGGCAGCCGCCGACGTGATGGCCACAGCCACAGGGGCTGCGGCCGCCGGGAGTTGACTTTCGGCAAATCGCTGTTTTTGGCCTCTTTTAGAAGAGGGGTTAGGAAGAATGATGAACAGAGAGCATCTGATCTAGTATACCATTATAATCTGCAGTAGCACCATCCTAGTCCTAGTTGTTAGCATTGGTAGTCAGTCCAGTACAGAGCTTCATTATTCTTCCTCTCCAGCTCCAAACAATCTCTCTTTCTTGGCTGTTCTTCTTTTTTAGATGTGGATGAGACTTTGCATCTCTTTGCCTCATCAGATGTCTGTTTCTTTTACAGTTGTATATAGAAAGTGGCAGAAAATGAACCAACCAAAGTGGTAGATGCAAGAAAAGGGAAGAACAAAAGAAGATACTCCATGTTTGGGTGGCTCTTCTTTGTTCTTCCTTTCTCTGTGCAACAACTTCCTTTCTCCATGTAGCTTGTCCTGTGTGATCTTGAATAGAAGATGACCCTTAATGGCAATCTCTACCTTTGTTTTCAGGATCGAGATCTCGCCCTACAAATATGATAGGGAGCATCCTAGTGTTTGATACTGTACTTCTTTTTGATTGCCTTTTTTTTCATTCCGATGTTGGCATTTGTTTGTGTGGTTTGTGTGAACGGTGCTTGCTAGCTGGTGCTTTTGCTGCATGCAGAGGGAGAAGAGGTCAAGGTTTATATCATTATTTTTCTTGGTATTGTTTCTATCTCCTCTGACTTTTTTTGGGTGGACAGAGCTGTGTTCCCATGGATTCCATGAGAGCTTTGGGGAGAGTCAAGGAAAAGAAACAGGCCATATTGCTAGGACCACCCAGCTGAATAAACCCAGCGCTTGAAATGTAATGCAAAAGTTGCATAAGCCAAACAAGTGGTCCGGGAATCAAGTGATGGAAATTGTATGCTGATGAAATGCCTTATACCGCATAAAATAGGTGGTCCTGGTACGTTTTAATGTATTTGACAGTCGTGTTTTTTTGAACATTTTGTAAACGGGATGTCGAAGAAGACTTAAACATTTTGTAAAAAGAATAGGTGGCCGATTTTTTTTTTTTTGTGGGAATGGGAACTCAAATTGCGTCGTGAGGACTTAAACCTGGAGAACGGATCATGTGCACGCAGCAAATTGGTGCACCCGGTGCTTTCGGCTCTGGGTTGACCACCTAAAAAGTTTTCAAGGAATCCAAAAAAAAAGTTAATGCATTGACATGACCTAATATACATCGTCACGAAAATTACGGTCAAATTTGAAACACAATATCAACAGAGAAAATAACAAATTTGTAAATAGTGAAAGTGGGCCAAATTTAAAGCCCAACTTGCATTTTGGCATTATTCATGGTCGGATTTGTTTATTTTGTTTCTTGATTTGTATTAGGAATTCTGATTTGAATTTTTTTGAACATGTCAGATACGAGTTTTACCTACATCCATACTTTGTTCTGAATTTTTTAATAACATGTTAGGTGGTCAACCGAGCGGCGGGTGCACTGGGTGCACCAATTTACTCGTGCACAAGATACCTTCTCCTTAAATTTGATCTAGGGTCACTTCTTTTTTATTATGAAAATAATCATTTAACTTGATTAGCCTAGGGTATCCTCATTTTCAAAAAATCATTTAGCGCGAAGTTTGTAGTTATTATCAAAACTGCTATGGACATTCATATATCGATACTTTTGATGAAGAATTCTTGCATATCTCGAAAACGATTGTAGCGATAAAAATAGATTTATATGGTATGGAGTGTATTATGAATGGATTTACCTCATCTGAAGTGTATATGAAATCAACTGTGTAGGATAGCATGTCCTACCATCAAGTATTAAAATTGTAAGCTATGGAATTTATCTAAAAATGAACCAACAAAACATATGAACTGCACTAATATTATATTCTTGTGTGCGTAAGAAAATGAGTAACCAACAACTAGTCCAATCTATTTGTGGTTACCTAACTCTTGTTCACTTTTGTGTGGTTTTATATAGGAGGGTAATGTTGGTGAAGGATACCTACAAGATAAACATAATTAGAATTGACTAAGAAATTGTCCTTTGTGATGAGCATAGAACAATCCAGTATATCTTCCTCTCGTTCGCCCTTGCTCGCCTCGTGTGGTGGATAGTGTGTGTGGCTTTTAATAAACACCCATACTCTATTATAATGAATATGTTGGGAGATGGTTCAAGAGGGTTAATGCACAACATAAGGCTCAAATTTGAGTAGGAGTGTGTTTTATGTTAGGCGTCAAGGAACTGTTGAATGATGACATTTTTAACAATGTCAACTTTTAGTTTTTTGTAGGCTATTCACAAGGGTACCTACTACATCCGTATGTAAATGTGATCCTATCTGCATCATGTGGAGACGCGGGCATTGTTGGGTTCTGTGTGGAACCATTTGGAGATGGTAGCACGAGATATGTTCAACCAATTTGTTGGCAGTCTAGCAGTAGAATTTTGATGCATAAGTGTGTCATGTATTGTCTATTATTCTGTCGAGTTCTGTATCAAGTCTTCTCAGTTTTTAAGCCTTTGAATTAAAAATTTGCAATTAAAATGGCTTTGTGCATTGACCAATGCAGAGGCTGAGATTTTCCTCTTTCAAAAAAATGTCTACTGCAGTGAATGGAACTCAGTCCTTTTTAATTGGCACATATAGGTCAAGAGGATGAAAAAGAGAATGAAAAATAAAGGTTGACGTTACAAAGCATTGTGTACATACAACAAAATTAGCGAGCCACTAGGGATTGTTGTCATATCCCTAACTTCTCATCGGAATACTTCTACACCGCACGATTGGTTTCATCTGGGATGTGGAGTGCGCGACTAAAAAATCGCCCATCAGTTTGCATGCGGCGGTTATATTGATGGCGATTTCTTTCCTAATAACTACTCACATAATAATCCAATTGTTAGTGTCATGCACTTGCTTCCATATGAGTATTTATGTTCCCAATTATACTAAATTTAATTTCAAGTGCAATTTAATTTAATTCATACAAATATATTTTTTACCTCTAAAGACAACGAGATTGCTTTGATATTGTATGGTCCAGTTTGTTTCAAGTGCAAAAACGTGCTTCATAGGACCAAATAAGTGTTTCCATGTAGCTTCCAATGGTATAAATATTTGGTTCTTTCAACAATTATCCCCAAAAGAATAGAATTTTTTTCCAGAGCATACTACCTCTGTTTCTCAAAGTACGGCCCTTTTTTAAAAGAAAAACCGAAGTATGTAAAGTTTGGTCAAAATTTGAAGAAACAATAAAAAATGATCATCGTTAGATACATTATGAATACATTTTTCATATGACTATATAAAATATTATAACTGTAGATGGTTTCTTCTAAAAACCTGGTCACGCTTTATGTTGTTTGACTTTCTAAAGAAATTATAGGCCTTATTTTCAGGAACTAATGGAGTATATAGTGTACTTCCATGGGCCAACTAGATTGTTTCCCATATAACTTGTGAATGTTTAATCTAGCACTTAGCTTCTGGCACAACAAATGTGCTTCCCTTTTTTTTTTGGCAGTATTGAATTTCTTTGGTGAAACAAAGATCTGCTTGTGGCAGCATTGCTTCCAAAGGTACATGCAAACAAAAACATTGCTCCCTAAAGAGAATGTTGTTTGCTTCCGAAAAAATAGCATGTTCCCAGTGATATCGAAAAATGCTTCCATAATACAACAAGAATGGGTCCTGGACGGGTTAATTAGGTTTTGTGTCATTTGGGCTCAATGTTAACATTGTCTACCTTGCTGACGTAGCTCAAGTATGTCACACCGGTAGGACCTTTGAAGCATGTGGTGGACCTTGTTGATGATGGGGAAGTCGCGGTACATGACGGTGAGACCACATAAGAACGCCTGTCAGGACGATGACTGCGAGCAACAAGGACAATGTTGAAGACATGCTAAATGAAGATGCAGTTGTCGCTGATAAGGCTATGCGGCAAGGTTGCTTTTGGAAATCCGTGGAACCGGTTGACAACGAGACTACAAAGTGAGGCTGCTGGTACTGAGACACGAGCGTGCCCGTCGAAGGACTCTCTTGCCGAATTCCGTGGGGTGGTGTTGTGTGATGTGTGCGACAATGATCAGCAGTACAGATAGAGTGCGTGCAGAGGACATACTCGATGCATACGTTCGGTGGCATGATCAGTGCAACAAGGATCAACGGCGGAGATGGAGAGGGAGTTGGTCTGGGCTAGATGTTTTTTTTCCGAAGTGGGGTAAAGCCTCAGCCTCTGCATCGCACTAGTACAGAACGACACATCGGAAACGGGCCAAAAACCCCTTCGGCAACGGAGAAAGGGTCCATGTCCCCGCCTCTATCACTGATGTGAAGCCTCACAATGGCAACGGAGGAGATAAACCGTTTCTGATGTATTTAACGTTAGACACGGAGTTTTGCTAATAACCGTTTCTAATAAGGGTTACAGGAAAACAAAAAAAACACGGTGACGGGCTATGCTGTCGATGGAGCCCCGCTCCATGCGACTAGACGGCCGCCCGGTCATCACCGTATTCCTGTACGCCCTGCTTTACAAAAGTTCATCAGTGCGCGTGGCTGGAGCTCTGCTCCTATGTCTTCACGGCCGCCAGATGAACATCTACTGTCTTTCCTGCTGCGCAAAATGTACTGCTCCTGGTGACGGCACCGTGTATGGAGCCCCGCTCCTAGGTCTTCACGGCAGTGATAACCCACAAGTATAGGGGTGTATCGTAGTACTTTCGATAAATAAGAGTGTCGAACCCAACGAGGAGCAGAAGGTGTTGACAAGCGGTTTTGATGAAGGATTCACTGTAAATGCTCTCAGACAAGTTTTTAGGAGTTTTTGATATGACAGATAAATAAAGTACAAGTAAATAAAATGCAGTAAAATAGTTGCAGCGAGTGGCCCAATCCTTTCTACAGCAAAGGACAAGCCGGTTGTTGTACTTATAATGACCAAACGTTCTTGAGGACACACGGGAATATTGTCAAGTGCTTTCGCTTCATATAGTTGATTAATCTTCATTGTTTTGATAAGTGTTGTGTGGGTGAACCTATGCTAATGCACCGCCCTTCCTAGGACTAATACATACTTGTGATTATACCCCTTGCAAGCATCCGCAAATACAAGAAAGTAATTAAGATAAACTAACCACAGCCTTAAACTTTGAGATCCTGCTATCCCTCATGCATCGATATACCAACGGGTGTTCAGGTTTCTGTCACTCCGGCAACCCCACAATTGGCAAACGAATACACAATGCATTCCCCTAGGCCCATAAAGGTGAAGTATCATGTAGTCGACGTTCACATGACACCACTAGAAGAATAACACCACAACTTAAGCATCAAACCATTAAATATTACTCAACATAGTTCACTACTAACATCAAGACTTCTCCCATGTCCTCAAGAACTAAACGAACTACTCACAAGACATCATACGGAACATGATCAGAGGTGATATGATGATGAATAACAATCTGAACATAAACCTTAGTCCAATGGTTTCACCCAATAGCATCAATAACAAGAGTAATCAACACCGGGAGAGTTTCCCCTATGAAATAGACAAGATTCAGCCCTAGATGTTACAACGGAGACGGGGTGCAGCGGCGGTGATGATGGTGTTGGCGGTGGAGATGATGATGATGATGATCCCGATGAAGTCCAGCTCGATGACGGTGATGATGGCGACGATTTCCCCCTCCGGGAGGGAATTTCCCCCGGCAGATTTCTTCCTGCAGGGGAGCTTTTCGCTCTCTGGTGTTTTCCGCCTCGTGGAGGCGGCGGAATATTTCGATGGCCTCCCCGTGTGTTAGGGTTCCGAGGGGGTCAAGTACGCGAAGGGGGAACGGCTGAGGTGGGCCAGGGCCCCCAAACCACCTGCGGCGCGGCTGGGGGCCCCCGCGCCAGGGTGAGGAGGGCCCACCTTGGCCCTTCTCAGCTCCCCTTTTGGCCTCCTCTCTCTGGTAAAATAGGAACTTCCATATGTCTCCTTCGATTTATTGATCTTCAGAAATAGTGCATCTCGACGGTGCTTTTTCCAGCAGAATCCTGACTCCGGTGTCCAATTCTCCATTATTCATCAAACATGCAAAATAGGTAAAATAACATAAGTAACACTTCTAAATATGAAATATATCGATGAATAGCAGTAAATTATGATATAAAATAGTGATGCAAAATGGACGTATCAACCCCCCCAAGCTTAGACCTCGCTTGTCCCCAAGCGAAAACTGAGCTCAGTAAACATGACCACAAGTTTATGGAGCAAAGTGTCGATAAATAAAATACGGACAAGAAGCATCACATTCATTGATACACAAGTCATTCTAGACAGCAACTTCCCTTCATATAATCTAACTTGAAATAAGTAAAGGGAACCACGATGAAGTGCATAAAGAGAACCATGATTGGTGAAGGCAAACTTAAACTCTTGGTCAGAGAACAATTAACAGATCATACTTATCTTTCGAGAAGAGTCTTTATATCAGAGCTTATATAGCAGAACTTACATGCCTTAATCATAACAGTCTCCTTACAGTCATTGATAACTTTCAAAGTTATATTCATTCGGATAAAAGCTATTGTGCGAAACAAGGAAATGAGAGATATGATTAGAAGTATCAACACATATAACTAATTGGATCTCAACAACTCAAATGCTTGCTTGAGATAGAGAGGAATGGGTTTACTGACTCAACAATAATGTAAAAGATAGGCCCTTCGCAGAGGGAAGCAGGGATTAAATCATGTGCTAGAGCTTTTAAGTTTTGCAAAGCATATAGAGAGTATGAAAATAGTTGTTTGAGCTATGTATGTCGTTGTCAACGAATCGTAGTAAAGTGAACACTAACCCCTTGTCAACCAGACTTTCAAGAGCGGCTCCCATGAAGGACGTTATCTCTACCAGCAAGGTAGATCATCCCTCTTCTCTTTTGTTTACACATGTATTTTAGTTTCTTTATAGTTGACACTCCTCCCAACCTTTTGCTTACACAAGCCATGGCTAACCGAATCCTCGGGTGCCTTCCAACATTCACATACCATGGAGGAGTGTCTATTTGCAAATTAAGTTGCTTACTGATAAATCAGGGCAAAACATGTGAAGAGAATTATTAATGAAAGTTGTAGTTAATTGGGACTGGGCACCCCATTTGCCAGCTCTTTTTGCAAATTGTTGGATAAGCGGTGTATATGCCACTAGTCCATTGGTGAAAGTCTGTTTGACAAAAGTGCTAGAGAAACTCTACAGAACCCTCATGAGCTAATAAACAGTGACACAAAACTAGGAGTAATAAGTTTTGAATAATTTAAAGGTAGCACATGAAGTATTTACTTGGAATGGCGCAAAATACCATATAGTAGGAAGTTATGGTGGACTCGAATGGCAATGGTTTGGCTCAAGGTTTGGATGTATGAGAAGCATTCCCTCTCGATACAGGTCTTTGGCTAGCAAGGTTATGTAGCAAGCATAAGAGTTGAGGGATACAAACAATTATACAAGTGATAAGAATAATCATGCAATCTTCCTTAGAAGCACAAATAGTTTAACTTAAGAATACTAAGCTTATGAGCTACAAAGAAAGAAAGATCATGGAATAATATATTTGCATGCACTCCCTCTCTCTACTTAAGTCTCAAAGTATTGTCTACTACTGACCAATGCTAAGTTTGCCAAAACCAAAAAGATTAACTTGGTGCTCTAAAAAGTGATCCCTATACTAACAACAAGGTTATCAATATGAAAGAGAATTGCAAGCTAAAATAAAGTATGCAGAAAGTAAATGATAAAACTTCTCATTAATATTTCATAACGGCAACTCACACCAAGGGATACATAGATAACCAACTAAAAGAGAGATACTTCCACATTGCAAACCATCATATAAGATAACTTCCCTACTCACGATATGACTTTATGGAAAAGTAAAAGGTAAAGATAATGATGTGATACCGCGGCACTCCCCCAAGCTTGGAACAAACCAAGGGGATGCCAATACTTATGATGAATTACTCCTTCGGTGGTGGTGGCGGTATGACTTGGATTGGAGTAAGAAACCGTTCCAGCATTCGGCGGAGTCTGATATTCTCTTCCTGGAGTATTTCCACCTCCCTCCGCAGGGCTCGGTATTGATCACAGAACTCATCTGTAACTCGAAGTACTTCCGTCACTGCCGGAAAAGAGCTGGTATTGCTCCCTGCAGGTTATGAGAAAAAGCACGTTGAGCGTTAACCGATCCCACAAAGGTGGGCTTCCTGACTGCAGGCTGTTCTCCCTTTGTTGACGGCATCCCCTTTACTTCCTTCATGACGCTTTCATCTTTGCTCTTGACTTCCTCCTTCAGCTTGGGGTCTTGAGTCTCGTCTTCCAAAGGCTCCTTGCCCTTGTTGTTGTTGTTGGAGACCATGGCGCTTCTAAATCTGAAAACAATATCTGGACAGAAACAGCTCGAAACGAAACACGATGAAAAGGCGAGATACGAACCTCGGGGGTTCGGGTGAGTTATATAGCAAAAAGTTTTACAACATAAGGAAGGTACAGGAGGAAACCTGATCGGAGACGAGCTCCGGGGTGCTCAAACCACCAGGCGGCGCGGCTGGGGGCCCACCGCGCCGACCTATGGTTTGGGCACCACGGGTGCCGTCTCCCATCCGGTTCGGTCTCTTATTTTTCCATATTTAATAAAAACGACGAAAATATCTTCTAGAAAGTTATTCGCGAAACTTTTCTTACCGAAACTGTTACCTATTCGAATCGAATTCTGCAGTCCCAGAAAAATGTTCTTCAATGAAAGTTTCCGGAGTCACCACTTTAATTGTATCAACCTCTTCATTAATAGAATCTCCAGAAATATAATGCTTGAGTCTTTGACCATTTACCACTTGTGTAGAGTTATCTTTCAATGAAGCAATTTTTATTGCACCTGAACGATACACCTCCACAATAACAAATGGTCCTTCCCATTTTGAGAGTAACTTTCCTGCAAAAAATCTGAGACGAGACCTATACAATAGAACTTTCTCACCAACATTAAATTCTCTTTTAAGAATTCTCCTATCATGCCATCTCTTAACTTTTTCTTTAAAGAGTCTAGCATTTTCATAAGCCTCACTTCTCCATTCATCTAAAGAACTTAATGCAACAACCTTTTCTCACCGGCAAGTTTAAAATCTCTATTAAGTTCTCTCACTGCCCAATAAGCTTTGTGTTCTAATTCTAAAGGCAAGTGACAAGCTTTACCATAAACCATTTTATAAGGAGACATGCCCATGGGGTTCTTATAAGCAGTTCTATAAGCCCATAAAGCATCATTTAACTTACTAGCCCAATTTTTTCTAGATTTATTAACAGTCTTTTGCAAGATAGATTTAATCTCCCTATTTGACAATTCTACTTGTCCACTAGTTTGAGGATGATAGGCTGAAGCAATTCTATGATTAACACCATATTTAGCAAGAGTCTTTCTAAAACCACCATGGATAAAATGAGAACCTCCATCAGTCATAAGATATCTAGGTACACCAAACCTAGGAAAAATGACATCTTGAAGCATTTTTAAAGAGGTCTCACCATCAGCACTTTTAGTAGGTATAGCTTCTACCCATTTAGTGACATAATCAACAGCAACAAGTATATGAGTATTACCTTGTGAAGAAGGAAAAGGACCCATGAAGTCGAATCCCCAACAATCAAATGGTTCAATAACAAGAGAATAACTCATAGGCATTTCATTGCGTCTAGAGATATTACCAACCCTTTGACATTCATCACAAGATAAAATAAACTTTCTTGCATCCTTAAAGAGGGTAGGCCAATAAAAACCTGATTGTAGAACTTTCTGCGCAGTTCTATCTCCAGCGTGATGCCCTCCATAAGCACTTCCATGGCATTTCCTCAGTATTTCCTGTTGTTCATATTCAGGAACACATCTTCGCATAATACCATCGACTCCTTCTTTATATAAGTGTGGGTCATCCCAAAAGTAATGCCGCAAGTCATAAAAGAATTTCCTTCTTTGCTGAGCTGAAAAGGTTGGAGGCAAGTACTTGGAAACAATAAAGTTAGCATAATCAGCATACCAAGGACTATCTCGCGAACTTACACTTATTGCAGCCAATTGTTCATTTGGAAAGCTATCATTAACAGGAATAGGATCATAAGGAATGCTTTCCAATCTAGACAAATTATCAGCAACAGGATTTTCAGCACCTTTTCTATCTATGATATGCAAATCAAATTCTTGCAAAAGAAGTACCCATCTAATAAGCCTTGGCTTAGCATCTTTCTTTTCCATAAGGTATCTAATTGCAGCATGATCAGTATGAATAGTGACTTTCGAATCAACTATGTAGGGTCGAAATTTGTCACAAGCAAAAACTACAGCTAGAAATTCTTTTTCAGTAGTGGCATAATTCTTTTGAGCAGAATCAAGAGTTTTACTAGCATAATGAATAACATTTAACTTTTTATCTACTCGCTGCCCAAGAACAGCGCCTACAGCATAATCACTAGCATCACACATAATTTCAAAAGGTAAATTCCAATCAGGTGGTTCAACTACAGGAGCGGTGATTAAAGCCTTTTTCAAAGTTTCAAAAGCTTCCTTACAATCATCATCAAAAACAAAGGGTACATCTTTTTGAAGAAGATTAGTAAGAGGCTTGGAAATTTTAGAGAAATCTTTAATAAACCTCCTATAAAAACCAGCATGACCAAGAATACTACGAATACCTTTAACATCTTTGGGACAAGGCATCTTTTCAATTGCCTCCACTTTAGCTCGATCAACTTCAATACCTCTTTCAGAAATTTTATGTCCAAGAACAATTCCTTCATTAACCATAAAGTGGCATTTCTCCCAATTAAGAACAAGGCTAGTTTCTTCACATCTCTGCAAAACTTTGTCAAGGTTGTGCAAACAATTATCAAAGGAAGTTCCATAGACGGAGAAATCGTCCATGAAGACTTCCACAATTTCCTCACAAAAGCCATGAAAAATAGCAGACATGCATCTTTGAAAAGTAGCAGGAGCATTACATAAACCAAAAGGCATACGTCTATAAGCATAAGTTCCATAAGGACAAGTAAAAGTAGTTTTCTCTTGATCTTGCGCTCTCACAGCAATTTGAGAAAACCCAGAATACCCATCAAGGAAACAAAAGTGAGTTTTCTTGGACAACCTCTCAAGCATTTGATCAATAAAAGGCAAAGGATAATGATCTTTCTTAGTTACTTTGTTAACCTTTCTAAAATCAATGCACATCCTATAACCAACTACTACTCTTTGAGGAATTAGTTCATCATTTTCATTAGGAACAACGGTAATTCCTCCTTTCTTAGGAACACAATGCACAGGACTTACCCATCTACTATCAGCAATAGGATAAATAATACCAGCTTCAAGAAGTTTTAATACCTCATTTCTTACCACTTCTTTCATCTTGGGTATTAAACGACGCTGATGCTCAACAACAGGCTTTGCATCAGGTTCCATGTTGATGGCGTGCTGACATATAGTAGGAGAAATTCCCTTCAGGTCATCAAGAGTATATCCCATAGCTCCGCGGTGTTTCCTCAACACTCCCAATAACCTTTCCTCCTCTGTACCTGAAAGTTTAGAGCTGATAATAACAGGATATATTTTCTTATCATCAATATAAGCATATTTAAGATTATCAGGCAGAGGTTTCAAATCAAAAACAGGATCCTCCTTGGGTGGCATTGTGGTACCCAAATCTTCCACAGGTAAATTGTGTTTGAGCATAGGTTGACGAAGGAATACTTCATCAAGCTCATTCCTTTCTTCCCTGAAGTTCTCACTTTCATGATTCTCCATATGTTGCTGCAAAGCATTGTTAGGAGCAAGAACAATAGATGCAAGTTGAGCAATTTCAAAATCCTCACTAGGCAATTCAGTTTCATAAGGTGCTTTAGCAAATTTAGAGAAATTGAATTCATAAGATTCACCAGCAAATTTAGTAAAGATTTTCTCTTTCTTACAGTCTATAACAGCACCACAAGTATTCAGAAAAGGTCTACCAAAAATAATAGGACAACTATCATTGGCAGCCGACCCAAGTACAAGAAAATCAGCAGGGTATTTAGTCTTACCACAAAGGACTTCGACATCTCTAATGATACCAATTGGAGAGATAGTTTCCCTATTAGCAAGCTGAATAACCACATCAATCTCTTCAAGTTTACAAGGAGCAATTTCGTGCATAATTTCCCTGTAAAGCTCATAAGGAATAGCACTAGAACTTGCACCAATATCACATAAACCATAATAGCAATGATCACCTATCCAACAGAAAGCACAGGAACACTAGACTTCCTAGAACTTTTAGGATGTGAGACAATATTAGAAGCATCCTCACAAAAGATAATGTGTCTATCTTCTAAATTTTCAGTGACAAGATCTTTAACCAATGCTACAACAGGTTCAACAGTTATTTGCTCATCAGGTTTGGTAGTTTTCTTATTACTTTTACTAACAACACCAGTTATGATAGTATGTTCCTTAATCTTATTAGGAAAAGGAACTTTTTCAATATAAGGTTCTGGAATAATGCGATCAGCAACATTAACCTCAACACCTTTAGATATATGAGAAACAGATTCATCTTTATATGGTTCATGATAATTTTTAAAACCCTCCTTCGGCAAACCGAAATAGGAAGCAAAGGCTTTATAAAAGTTTGCAACAATTTGAGAGTCAAGACCATAAGTAGTGCTAATTTTGCGATAATCATCAGTATCCATAAATTTTTAACACACTCAAAGTCATAGTTTATACCTGACTCCCTACCTTTGTCATTCTCCCATCCTTCAGTGTTCTCCTGAATCCGATCAAGAAGGTCCCACTTAAACTCTTCTTTATTACGAGTGAACGATCCAGCACAAGTGGTATCCAATAGAGTTTTATCTTGAAAGGAGAGTCTTGCATAAAAGTTATCAATAACAATATTACCAGGAAGCTCATGAATGGGACATTTGAGCATTAATGCCTTCAATCTCCCCCACGCTTGAGCGATACTCTCTCCATCATAGGGCCAGAAGTTATATATGAGGTTCCGATCCTTATGAATCTCACTTGGAGGATAGAATTTGGAGTAAAAGAGAGGTACAATTTCCTCCCATCCAAGAGAATACCCATTCTTCAGCAGTTTATACCAATGTGCAGCTTTACCAGACAGTGATAGAGAGAATAATTTCTTCTTAACTTCTCCCATCGAGATACCTGCACACTTAAATAACTCGCACAATTCATGCAGAAATAACAAATGATCTCCAGGATGGACAGTTCCATCTCCTGCATAGCGGTTATTTGTGACACGTTCAACAATTTTCATAGGAATTTTGAACGGTATTACCTGCTCATCTGGCGCCTCCTCTACTACCTTAGCAGTGGTAGTTGTTTTCCCAAATAGGAATTCAAGAGAAGACCCCTCCATAATGAGATATAGCAGCAGGCAAAAATAAAAACAGCACGTACAATAAATGTTTCCCTTACCAATTCCACTTACCAATAGCGCTACACTCCCCGGCAACGGCGCCAGAAAATAGTCTTGATAACCCACAAGTATAGGGGGTGTATCGTAGTACTTTCGATAAATAAGAGTGTCGAACCCAACGAGGAGCAGAAGGTGTTGACAAGCGGTTTTGATGAAGGATTCACTGTAAATGCTCTCAGACAAGTTTTTAGGAGTTTTTGATATGACAGATAAATAAAGTACAAGTAAATAAAATGCAGTAATAATAGTTGCAGCGAGTGGCCCAATCCTTTCTACAGCAAAGGACAAGCCGGTTGTTGTACTTATAATGACCAAACGTTCTTGAGGACACACGGGAATATTGTCAAGTGCTTTCGCTTCATATAGTTGATTAATCTTCATTGTTTTGATAAGTGTTGTGTGGGTGAACCTATGCTAATGCACCGCCCTTCCTAGGACTAATACATACTTGTGATTATACCCCTTGCAAGCATCCGCAAATACAAGAAAGTAATTAAGATAAACTAACCACAGCCTTAAACTTTGAGATCCTGCTATCCCTCATGCATCGATATACCAACGGGTGTTCAGGTTTCTGTCACTCCGGCAACCCCACAATTGGCAAACGAATACACAATGCATTCCCCTAGGCCCATAAAGGTGAAGTATCATGTAGTCGACGTTCACATGACACCACTAGAAGAATAACACCACAACTTAAGCATCAAACCATTAAATATTACTCAACATAGTTCACTACTAACATCAAGACTTCTCCCATGTCCTCAAGAACTAAACGAACTACTCACAAGACATCATACGGAACATGATCAGAGGTGATATGATGATGAATAACAATCTGAACATAAACCTTAGTCCAATGGTTTCACCCAATAGCATCAATAACAAGAGTAATCAACACCGGGAGAGTTTCCCCTATGAAATAGACAAGATTCAGCCCTAGATGTTACAGCGGAGACGGGGTGCAGCGGCGGTGATGATGGTGTTGGCGGTGGAGATGATGATGATGATGATCCCGATGAAGTCCAGCTCGATGACGGTGATGATGGCGACGATTTCCCCCTCCGGGAGGGAATTTCCCCCGGCAGATTTCTTCCTGCAGGGGAGCTTTTCGCTCTCTGGTGTTTTCCGCCTCGTGGAGGCGGCGGAATATTTCGATGGCCGTCCCCGTGTGTTAGGGTTCCGAGGGGGTCAAGTACGCGAAGGGGGAACGGCTGAGGTGGGCCAGGGCCCCCAAACCACCTGCGGCGCGGCTGGGGGCCCCCGCGCCAGCAGGTGAGGAGGGCCCACCTTGGCCCTTCTCAGCCTCCCCTTTTGGCCTCCTCCATCATCTGGTAAAATAGGAACTTCCATATGTCTCCTTCGATTTATTGATCTTCAGAAATAGTGCATCTCGACGGTGCTTTTTCCAGCAGAATCCTGACTCCGGTGTCCAATTCTCCATTATTCATCAAACATGCAAAATAGGTAAAATAACATAAGTAACACTTCTAAATATGAAATATATCGATGAATAGCAGTAAATTATGATATAAAATAGTGATGCAAAATGGACGTATCAGGCAGTAGCATCGTCACCAAGCCCTTGAAACAACGAATATTCTTTGTTAAAAACAGCAAACAAAGCTAATAAACAGAGCCAATAAGCAGTAAACAAAACAAACCGAGCTAAATACATAGCTGAAGAGCTAACTAACAGAGCAAACCAAGCTAAATAAGTAGCTAACATAGCAAATACATAGCTAAACAAAGCAAACCAAGCTAAATAAGTAGCTAACATAGCAAATACATAGCTGAACAGAGCTAACTAACAGAGCAAACCGAGCTAAATAAGTAGCTAACAGAGCGGTCATTTACCTTAGGCGAGGCGGGGTCGCTTTCCGTCGCGGATTGCGTCCCAGGCGTCGGCGCCGGAGCCACTGCCAGAGGAGACATCAGAGGAGACCTCACCCTGCTCGAACACCGGAGCGTCCTCCTCCTCCTCCTCCTCCTCCTCCGCCGCCGCCACCGCATCTGGCCCAGGGCCCTGGCCAGGGAGAAGAGAGCGGTCTATGGCCGCCCGAAGCCGCGTCTGGAACAACGCCTCCTCGGTGACTTCTATCGCGTTCTCGGCGGCGGAGATGCGGATAGCTCTCTGCATCGCAGACGCCCGAATGACACCCTCGGCGCGCTCGCGCTCAAAGGAGGCGCGAGAGAGGAGGAGACCGACCTCCAGATCCTCGTCCTCATCGTCCGAGGAGGACGATGAGGACGAGATCCGGGCGTCGGTGGCCGCCGCCGCCGTGGATCCGGATGGGATTTGACGGCTCAGAATAAACTCACGACCGCAGTCGCCGGGGATCTCGCCCCAGTTGTAGGGGAGATCTGGGCTGCGCCTCGGAGGGTGGGAGGAGGAAGATGCTCCATCCTGACTTCCGTCGGCGCCGGAGGGGTTCACCATCGATGGGTGAAGTAGGATGAGAGCGTGTGCGGCTAGGGTTAGGAACTGGGGAGAGTGAGACTGAGAGAGAGTGAGATACAGTACTGGAGTGGGAGATATTAATACCGACACCGCTTAATGTGCCTTCACATGGGAAACGGAGATAGAACGATCTTCGTTTCTGATGTGGAAATATCAGCAACGGAGATATTCTTTCTCCGTTGCCTATATATGAGCAACGGAGATCTTTTCAGCCTCCGTTACCATTGTGTCGGGCCCATCGACCGACTAGCACGCGCACACACTCGCGGAAGCGCGCGGAGCTCATTTTTCCGTCGCCTAACTCTTGCCGTTGCCATAGAGGGGTATCGATGTGTCGTTCTGTACTAGTGTTGAGTGATGCACACAGCTTTTTATTAAGGAGTTTTCAAGTATCAAGAGTTTACATCTCAAACAATCTCAAAGGATTGAGTCCAGCATGAAACGGCATAAGGAAACGCAAGAAGCAACTACAAAAGTCGACTAATATGCTGCCACGTATGCCAGGAAAAAAAATCATGTGCCACCAATAGGAGTCTTGTGCACCGGTGCTCTCTCGGTGGAGGCTGCTGGTGGCTTCCTTCCCCGCGTGGATCTGGAAGGGCCCAGATCTGACGTGACGGGCTTCGCCACGGTGATCCCTGCTCGGGTGCCGGGGTCTGCGTGTTGGCTTCCCGGTGATGTCCCTGCTACTCGTCTTCCTTCTTGTGCGGGGTGCTTCCATGTTGGAGCTGTGATTTTGCAGGTGCGCTGCCATGGTTCCGCGGTTCTCGCCGGCAGATAGTGTGGATGGGGGTTCTTGGAGGTGCTGCTCGCGTGGTAGCCGGGCCAGCTAGCTACGCGTGGGTGGGCCGTTACCTCATGGTGGCGGGCTAGGTTGGTTCTCTCGGACGCCAGAGCAGCGGCTCTGGGCTGGTGGACGCTTGGGTGGCTCACCGGCAAGCCCTGTAGCAGAGGTGTTGCTCACGTTCTTTGGTCGTGAGGGCGGCATGAACGACGATGTTTGGAGTTCCTGACGAGGGCGCCATTCCTCGTCAAGATATCGATCTGGAGGCTCTGTTGCAGCCGTGGTGCCCCTGCCCTTTGCGGTGGGGCTGGAGTCGGTGTCCCTCGATGATGGGTAGGTGTGGCTGGGCCGAGCGAAAGCTCAAGTCGTCTGTTGACGCCGGTGTCGGCGACGCCCGTGGGCGACGTTTATCCCTCTTGGGGGAGACACTATGGTTCCATCTCACCGTTCTCGTGTTTCACCGGGTGAAAACCCTGGTCTTTAGACCCGACGATGGCGGCACTACTGCGTCGTGACCTCCTTGGAGACACCGTCTTGGAGCAGGGGTCTACTTGCTTCAACATGGTTGTTTGAGTGCAAACTTGGTGCCTTTTCACAACCGGCGATCTGAAGTGATGTTGTCTTGTTCATGTGCTTTGGTGGAGGCACAACCTGCGGACACGGTGGTCCGATCCCGCCCCTCTGGTGGCTGGCCGTTTTAGCAAGGGTTTGGTACTCGCCGTTGTCGGTGTTGTCCGATCCAGCCCCTCTGGTGGCTGGCTGTTTTACGCGAGAGTTTGGTGCTCGCCGATATTGGTGTTGCGGTCTCTGCTCAGCTCTGTGATGCTCGGCATCCTCTCCTTCGGGGTTTCCTCAACCCATCTTGTGGCCGACTGGCTTTATTAATTTAAAGCTGGGATTTATAGCCTCTTTTCTTGAAAAAAATGTCTAACTAGATGTACTCCCCTGGACGATTGGTGAAATGCTGGTGGATAAAAAACAAACCATAAAATTAACGACCTAGGAACGAAAGCCACCGTGCATCTAGAAAAATAAAAGAAAGGGGAGCCAATTTGAAGTGAAGGGTCCTGCAATATATGAGTATATTCTTTGAAAACCAACATCCACCGAGTGGGTTGACAAGCGTTGTCTCCGAAAAATACTCACGACCGCTCTCCCTCCCCTTCCTCCCCACCTCCTGCTTTGAGAGTCGTGAGGATAAGGCCGGGCCGCTCCCGAGCCCCTCTCGCCGGAATAGCCGGCGGGCGGCGGCGGAGGGCTGGCGCCGGAGTAGTCTTAGTGTTAGGTAGGTGTAGTTTTGGCCTTCTGCCAGTAGTGGGCGCCATGCCCGGAAGTGAAGCTCGAGATCGTGGTGGCCAGATCTCAGCGCTAGGGTTTGTCGTCGCCATCTTCTTGCTCCTCTGGTCGGAGCTCTGGGTGGTTGCGGCGGCCACCACTTCCTCAAATAAGGCCCCGTTTCGCAGGCGTTTCGAGGTGGAGGGAGACGTTGCCGTGAAGCTGCTCCTGGCCGGCCGTGGTGGCGAGGAGGAGCAGTTCTGCGGCGACTGCATCCCATCGCGGAGCTTGGTGGCTGGCTCGGCTACCCCCTTTCTGACCTGCCGTGGAGGCGAGGGGAAGGGGTGGTGCTGGACCTGCTCGTCATCTCCATCGAGATGCCGCCCTGGGCGCTGCCACCACCGACGAGGCGGCCTCGCGAGTTCTTTTCTCCTCTTGTCCGGCCATGGAGGTGAGGGAGAGGAAAGCGGGGCTGGTGCGGCTGCTGATGCTCGACGGTGGCATCGAGGGTTCCTGGAGTCTGCGCCCTCTGCAGCAGCTTCCAAGCGACGGCGAGGATGCGCCGCCGCTATCCTTGGCCACAGGAGTAGCCCTGCTGCGCTCGGCCTGCTTGGCTTGAGCATGTTCTTCCTCCTTCAGTGGAGGATCTTACTGGATCTCGGCGTGGCGGAAAACGCCGCTGCTTCACCAAGTGGTCTCGTCCCCGGTGGGTGCAGAGGCGGCCACGCAGCGAGGTCAACGACCGTCGGCGGAGAAGATGGACTTGATCGCGTTTGGCGATCTTCTGTAGGGTGCTATCTGCAAAAATTAGGGGCCTATGTGCTGTTATTTTTCTTATGGTCCTTTTTGTAAAATGTACGCACCACCGCTGAATGAATGCAGTCTCTAGGTCCTTCGGGGCCTCCATCCTTTCAAAAAAAAAAAACCGAGTGGGTTGACAAATGCCTGCTCACGCCAGTGTATTTGTTTAGCTATACGTACGGCACAAAAATACCATCCCGGCCCAAAGGTTTTTCTGCACCCGTGGGAGAGTGAGGAGCGACTTTTCCAGCTGTGGGCCTTGTCCCCAAGGTCAACACGGCTTGGGTACAGCTAGCAGAGCAAAGACGCTGGCATGCGCGGGTGCGCCCGTGACTGGCAGACTGGCAGTACTCCAGAAAGTACTAATCACCTAGCTATACTGATTAATTAATCACCACGAGGCTGGCACTGCTATAGTTTAGTGAAAAACAAAAACTACTCCCCTTGAGATTGAGCTAGCTAGCTGGCGGGCGCCTGTAGAGCTCGTTCGTGTCAGCGGGGAGCCGGCGCAGTTGTCGGCCAAGACGCTTTTGCCGAGGGACCGCGTGCGTGCGTTGGATCCTCTCTCACATGGGACAGCGCTGTAGTAGGCGCGCGGCGCTCTAGGCTGACACGCCACCTTCCAAATTACGAGGCGCTACCAATCCCCCTTCTTTTCATCTACAACTCGCCTTTGGGCGGTAATCGACACTTTCGAAAGTAGGAAAAAAATTATAAACACGACTCGATCCCTCGGATAAGAATTTAAATACTATATTTATACTTACATGGAGGAGAGAAGAAAAGCGGCTCATGCAAGAGCTAGCTGTAGCACGTGTTCCTAGGCACACTGTGAGAGTGAGCATGTCTTAATAAAGTATCATATCTTTATAGCTAACTATTGTACATTTTGATTATAGCGTTGGCTATATATGACATGACAAGGCCTTATAGCCGACTATTGGATATACTCCCTCCGTTCCAGAAAGTAAGACATTTTAGATATTCTCCGACAAGATGAAAACACCCAAAAGACGTGTCTACCCCTACTCATTCGCAGAAATAACATGTTATGCCCTCCCGAAGTGGTACAGCGAGCGAACCGTTCAATTACAGGCTTATGACGAACATAAGCTAAAACTTGAAATCGACGACGTCACTGGCCCGACCTGCCGCCCATCGCGCCGCCGCCCGACCTGTCGCCCATCGCGCCGCCCGACCCACCTCGTTGGGGTTGTCGCTGGCCAGCAACAACTCGCTGGTGCATCGCTGCCCTCCCGCTGATATTCCCTGCATCAGATCGGCGCAGATCCTTGCCTCTGAGCCCAAGATCTCCTCGCCTGTGCGCCTCAGGTCGCCGGTGCACAAGCTCATCGGAGATCAATGCTGAGTCCGGTTGGATGATGAAATCATTCCGCTGATCGATATCCATCGTATGAGACGTTAATCAATACACACGTGAGACCTACACGAACGCGGAAAGCAAAACGTGGTAGTAGAAGCAAACCCGTCAAATACATAGAAGCTGTCAGGGATAAGGCACGTACGATCTAGCTAGACATGTCTTTCCTATTTGTGTGCACTTCACGTAAACTTAATATATAGCCATCACGTCGGAGCTAACGGAGCTAGCGATCTGATCGAAATCCCCAATGCTAGGTCTCAGACTCTCGAGCGGCGACAGCTAAGCCGTTCAGCCGGATCGCCGTAATCCTGCACGTCGGGACGCCACAAACGCCTAGACCTTGATGGCCGTTTGCACTTCGGCGGCACCCCTGCCGTTCATGCGAACTGCATGCATGTTGTCGCCGGCAGACTCGACGGTGCAATCAGTAGCATAGATGCAAGGCTCGGAGGATTAAGGTGCCAATATTGGATGCCTGAACCGGCTAATTTGTGTGGGTGACAATACGCATCGGCCCATGCATGCCCAGCGAGGCTAAAAAGGTCAGCAAGCACCTTCGGCACGGCAGTTCTAATGGGAGGAGGTTTTGGTGGCCCTAATGAATGAGAAAATCATCGTCATCCAGCGAGCAGAACCGCTGTCCGCGACGAACTGCAGCAGCCTTTCCGAGCAAGGAAAACGAGCTTAATGCTGTTCTGGCCTAAGTAGATTGAGTACACGCCTCGCGAGCGTCTTAAGTTCCCGAAATTGCATTGGTTCAGCTGCATGCCCATGGCGAACGTGATCCAAGTTCCAACTATGCTTGCTTGCCGTTCCAACTACGTTTGTTGGCCGCCGTCCGGCTGATCGTCAGAGTTTTGATCTTCTTGCATCAAATGGTTGATTATTGAGAGTAGAGATACATGCATGGATGAAGTCAATGTAGAGGGATTGTCTGTCCAGTTACTGATGTGAGTTGTCGTCCGTCTGAATAGGATGTACATGTCATGTCCTCAAAGGCGAGTTTACACTACTGAAGTATCCCCCACCAAGAATTCATGCAATGTCCTTCGATACACGTGAGGTTAGCCCTGTCAAGGATACATACACGATTTCTGTACCAATTTAGCTTTTCTTTACGTCTCTTGCATCTGATTTTGCTCAGATTTTTTACGGTGAACAATTGATTTTTTTTTGTCAAGTCATTCTGAGGTATCATTATTCGACTAGAACATCAGAGATATTGGAGCGCTATCAGTCAAAATCTATACCAGTGAATACTGACTGGAATCCATGCATGTGGACTAAACCATTTGCAGAAATAAGTACTTGGTTTCCATATGGCCGGGTGGATATTTCCCAGTGTAAACCTATTGCTCCAAAGTACTTTTTTCTATATTTTAACGACATATGGATGGTAAGTACAAAATAATTTTTATCTTGAAATATATGTCCATTTATAAGAAAATGAATTTAAAAAATGCTTGATGAGTTCTTTCGTTTGACTTTTACAATTAAAGTATAATTTAAAAATATATTTCTATGCAAGATATTTAATAAATATAATGTTCTCCAACTTTTCAATGGTGATATAATACAAATATTAAAAAACACATAGCGAATCTAGCCGCGCAATTGCGCGGGTCACCCTGCTAGTTTTCAAAGATGAATTCAAGAAGTGTTATGATAGAGTCAAATAGCTTGTACCTGACCGGGAGAGGCGTTTTGGCTCCCGGGTGCATATGCTCCTGATATATGGTTCAAAATTAAAAAATATGGAAACACTTCAAAAAAATCTAAAAAAAATTGGACACAAAGATATACAAATGTTCAACATTCATGCAAAATTTTGGAAGGATATAACATTTTCTGCGGTCTGTGTAAAAAGACAAAATCTGTGCTTTGAAAAATGTATTTTTAAATCACATTTCGGCCACAGATTTTGTCTTTTTTGCACAGACCACATAAAGTGTCATTTTCTTCCGAATTTTTTCACGGATGTTGAAAACTTGCATATGTTTGTGCCCGGAAGTTTTTAGATTTTTTAGAAGTGTTCTCATATTTTTTTAATTTTGAAAACTATAACAGGAGCATATACACCGGGTGCCAAAGTGAATTTCTGGTACCTGAGTGGTGTCATTGGAGGTTTCAGATATAAACTAGCTTCAATTTCAAAAGGCCCGCCTGAAGGATCACCTTCACCTCTTTCCAACGTGACAATCGGAATCCGAAAGCGCCGAACAAAGCGACACCGAACAACGTGATTCGCCCCAAACCCTAACACTACATCCGCCGTCTGCCCTCCTCCGTGCCCGCGCCATCGCCAGAGGAAGCCGCCGTCCCCCCCCCCTCCGTGCCCGCGCCGCCGCCGGAGGAAGCCACCGGGCGAAGCTCGCGTGGCCGACGGTGGCGGCGGGGCGACTCCCCATGGTTCCCTGGTCCCTGGGCGACAGGGCTCAGCGGGATTTGGTGTTTCGCCTGCGCGTCAGCGTCCTCCTCTTGGCTTGTTCCTGCGGGCTCTGCCGGTGCCTTGGCGCGACGACGTGCGGCGGCGGGGCTCGGCGACTGGTGGCGGGACGTCATGGTGGAGCTCTACAGGCTGAGGCCCGTTGTCTGGGCCCGATCTGGCCCCGGATGGGCCGGGCGCACCATCTTTCGTTGACGCTGCTGATGTTGGTGATCGATTGCCTTCTTCTGTAGGGATGTGCTCAAACTCCGGGTGAGAACCCTGCATCGACTATGTCATTGCCGGCGGCAGCTGTGTCTTTCGAACGTCGTTTCCACGCAGGAGGTGTCGTTGTGTAGCTCCAACACCTATAGTACTCTGCCTTGTGGTCCCCGGTGAAAACCTGGATCCGGCTTGCTCGATCGGATGACGGTGTTGTGCCCTCGACAACACAACCTCCATGGAGGCGTCATCTTGGAGACCCAAAAGGATGGCTTTTGTTGTTGCGTGTGCTGACGGTTATGCGTTTGGTGGTGTTAGTGCGACCAGCTTGGGGCCAACGGTGGTGTGTTTCTCTCTCTGTCTGGCCTTCGCGTGGTCTCGGTCACGTGGATGTGCTTGCCCAAGACCCTCCCATGGTTGCCGTTGTGGTGTGGAGAGCTTCGGGCTCTTGTTGTCGTCTGGCTCACCTTTGCTCAATGACGACACAATTGATGCCTCCCCAATCTGCTAGTCGTCTCGACCTCCCGTGGCGGAGCTACCACAAGTTCAGAAAGAGGATGGAGGCTGCGTCAAGCGTGGTGGAGGCCGTAGCCGCAGCCATGGCGACGACGACGAGAGCTGCAACAACTCCGGGCGATGGCGAACCAAGTCGTGGCTTAGGGGGAGAATGTTAGGAATAAGCCACGCCGTGGCGTGTGTGCGTGCGTGTGCATTCTGTTAGCGAGTTAGGCGGGAGTGTCCACGTCCAGCACGCTGCGGCCGGCCGAGCTGATCGTGTTGGAGTGCGTCGTGCGGGAGCGTGGCGAGTGGGGAGCGTCTGAGCGCGGCGTGGCGCGTGTGCGCGCGCACGTATATGTACCCCTTCCCCGTGTAATTGCAGCAGGCAGTCGAGTTCGAGCTCTTTCTTCTTCCTCCGTGGCGTGGTGTTTGTGCGCTAGAAAATTCAGAGTCCAACTCTTTCTTCTTCCTCCGTTCGAGCGACAGTGAGCAAGAGAGTTAGGGCTAGGTTCCAACATTTGGTATCAGAACTTCCTCTCCCCTCTTCTTTCTTCTTTATTCTTTTCTCTCTCTTTCTTTTCTGTTGTGCTACCTGTCCATGATGGTGGATGCTCCTGACTTGTGTCGTGGGGTTCGATACGCACGCCGGTGCGGCGCGCAAGGCTGATTGCCGAGTCTTGGTATTGTGATCCCTCGACTGCACCACTCATCTCTTATGCCTCTCATGGAATGCCCCTTTTCTAGTCGTCTTTTCATGTATTTTCTTTGTCTTCTATTCCCTTGTATCTCCATGTAACTCTCCATCTATTGTAAGAACATGGTCCGACAGGTTACTTTCGAGTGAATGCAACAAGCGATGGGACCCCCCCCCCCCCCCCCCCCCCCCCCCCGCGTCAATCCCAAAAAAAACGTGACAATCAAGGCGCTTCTCTCTAGCTTGGTTAGAAGAAGATGGAAGCTCAAGATAGATGGCACCCCCCCCACCCCCACCCACAAAGCACACCCAAAGGGCCATTGGAGTACCAGAGACAAAAACGGCCACATCAGCACCCCCAAGTGTCATGTCCGACCCCTTTTTGTCCAATAACATAGAGCGAGCCTCCAAACTTGGGGGAGGGGGGGCAACTCGGGGATGCCGGACAAAGGCCGGACATATCCGCATGTAGCCACAGACAGACGACCCTGCTTGTCATCCGCACTCCGGTCACGCCGTGGCTCTAATGGTGGAGCAGCCTTCCCAAGTGGCGCGTCCAGTGCGGAGGAGACGTGTCGCCATCATTAAACCGGCACGCCGCTTACCACCCACTCGGCGGCTTCCGCCGTGCTCGCCGAACTGAGCTCTGCGAGGGCGGAAGGAGCGGGACGCCGGTGCGGAATAGGTGGCCCCGGCGGCAAACAGGCGCAGGAGGCAGCCAACGAGGAGGTTTGAGAGGCCACGCGGGAGGCCGTCGCCGAGCTCGCCCTTGACCGCGGGGCTGGGCTTCCGGTTGTTGCATTCGCCAGTCACGTCCTCCGCCGTGACCGAGGGCTTGGGTGGCGCCGGGTCGCTATGCTTGGTGATTTTGCTCGAGCCGGCCGGCGCCCACATCCAGCTCGGTGATCCAGCAGGGCAGCATCGACTTCCTTTTTTTCCTGTTTTTTGCCACGTATGCCCGACAGGTGGGTCCGAGCTGTTAGAAAAAGTGTTAGCACGCTTAAAACAAAGAATAAGTACTCCTTGTCGCAGCCTAACCCTAATGTGCGGTGGTCTCTGTCATTTTGTCCAAAGTGGTGGTTAGCTGACAATACCGCCCCAAATGTGGTGATTTTGCTTCATTTTCTCTCCTATAGACCAAATGAGTCCTTAATGTGTGTTAGTGACGGAGTAGAGACGGCGGGCTGGGAGCGCATGAGCACGGGCGAAGGAGTAGACAGTGTGCATAAGATTGTGAGAAGACAGTGGCCGTTGCTCCTGCATTCGAGCTTGCCTAATCTGTAACTGGCGCGATGGAGACTGGAGCGCTCGAGTTGGTACGTGATGCCTACCGGACACAACGGGCAGCGCTGCTGTCTGCTTCTGGCCTGGCCGCTGCAGTGCCATCCAGCGGGGCACACGTGTGGGCTCCTTGCAGCGTGAGAGGGGCCACACAGACACAGTTCCAAAAAGACTGACGCTACGGACACTCGGACCAAGGCGCCACTTGATTCTCTAAATGCTACTGCCGCTTGCAAAATTTCCCCTGCACTCGCTAATTCTGGTGCGTCTTATAAACCGTCCTGCACTCGCTAATTCTGGTGCGTCTTATAAACCGTCCTGTCTCTCACAGCCAAGGAGAACAGGAGAAGCACCGCGCATATGACGGTACAAGGATGTTAATTCCCTATTCTATAGGTCCAATCCATATCCGTTCCAAAACCTTAAGCCAGAAGATGCTTGGAGATGTCTTTGTATGGTGCACATGAATCAAATACAGGAATTTCACAGGATTGAGGAGAGACAGTAGAGAGATAGAGGTTTGAGATCATTTTGAGATTCCTGTGGAATGGAGTGCATAGGAATAAATTTCATAAAAATTTGTTGACCTCAATCCTATGATTCAAAGGGCTTTCACAGAAGAAGAAGAAATCCTATGAATTAGAATCCTCCAAAATTCTTATGAAATTTCTCCGATCCAAAAAGAAGCCCTTAGTGTTGGGATGTTTCGGCTGTGTATTAGATAGCATGACTGCATTTTGATCCAACGGCTAGATAAGGTGGTCGATAGTGAGGTTTAAGGCTCTCTGTTCTGGCTTATTATACGACAAACGAACAGCCTCTGTACATCTTCCGTTCTTCCTACCCACTTTATGTTCCAAACTGAGAGGCCACTGGAAGCCTGTTTTTCTTGTACATCGACAACAAACGCGATAGCAACATAACATCACACCCCTCTGATGATCCCATTCACTAATCTGTAAACACAAGCAGCACAAAAGACTACAGAAATTGAGACCTGAATCAAGAAAGGAGGGAAATAAGAGCAGACAGGCTTCTTGAATCTCTGCCGTGGGTAGGTGTCGTCACCCGTGCATCGTCGCGGTCTTCTTGAAGTCGATCTTGTCGACCTTCACCTCGCCGTCGATGAGCTCATACACGTACACGACAACGCGGAGGCCGTCAATGTCCATCAGCACGAAGCTTGGGTTCACGTCATAGGTGATGCTGCTGTGGGCGCCCGTAGCAGAGCCAGGGTTGATGACCACGCCCCCCTCGTGCTTGTAGGCCTTGAACTGGTGGGTGTGCCCGGTGACGAGGATGTCCACGTCCAACTGCCGCTGGAGCATCGCCAGGGAATCCAGGTCGCCCCATGGAACAACCTGACAAACCGAAGAGTTGAAATGGTTAGGAGAAATATTCCAACGACAATCAATAACACAATGCACAATACGAAGACGGCAGTCAATATGGTACTCAAAATGAAAGGCACTTTACGAGTCTAATATCGCACTGGACTATCAGAATGCAAAAGCTACATTGTTCACAACTGATTCATTCAAAGAGCATGCTCGGTATGACAGATGATATCGGCCTACTCGAAAGTGACAGGTGGTGTGTATGATATGGTGCAGAACATGGTGAATGCAGCAGTAGACACAGTGAACCAAATCCTGCATGACACTGCAAAGGTCAAAGTTCAAGTTACTGAACACGCTTGATATCCCAGAGAGGGGGGCATCAAATCACTTTATGGAAATGGTCGTCCAACTAGCTACAAAGGTCAAAGTTCAAGGTATATGCGCATTCATCAATCTCTTTGCTTGGATGTGAATATAGGATGTGGCAACATATGGAAAGAAAACTGTGTATACACCCATTCACCCCACTACTTAAGTCAGTGCTAAACCACATGACATTCATCACTAGTTCGAACTTTTAAGGACACACCCTTGTTCTTTGAATGAATCCTGGATCATTTGAACAGGCATCGACGGCAGCCACATTGCAACATCTTAATCACGGGGTTTATCTGGTAACAGCATATTTCACTGGTTACACTCTGTGAGACTAAGTAGGAGAGCAGAAAGTTGACCTCCTAAATGACACCTTGATCATATGGCATAGATATCTATGCAAGGATTAAGTGTCGCTCGACAAGTCGCGACAAGTCGCACGACTTGTCTACTTGTCGGTACCCCAGCGACAAGTTCAAAACCTCGACAAGTTGCGACAAGTTGCGACAAGTCACGACTTGTCGCGCGACTTGTCTACTTGTCGGTACCCGAGCGACAAGTTGCGACAGGTCGACTCGTAATCCTTGTATCTATGTTTAACAATTAAGCACCTGATCCTAGTAGTTTACCCACCTCACTGGAAAAACTGAGAAACAATGTATTGCCACAATAGAGAGGCAGAAAATAGAAGAAACAAAAGGCATTAACCACTTTATCTTTCAGATATGTAGACTCAGATTAAATAAAGTATGTATTAATCCTATAATTGGCCACAATACAGTGCACTAAGATGTTTGGTTCAGCTATTCCCCAGCATAATCCCATTACGTTGGTATCTGATTCCTTTAGCTATGTTTCAGCTTGTTATATGGGATTCTAAACCATTTCCGAAACTGAACCAAGGAATCAACCATTGCATTACCAACCCCCAGTAATCCCATTGCAATTTACATTAACACTAAAACACTTTAACTAAACAGCACCTACCAATCGTCCCAGCAACATGCCACGCCAACAGAAAATGACAGCCATCTTGCTAGCGATCAAAAAATTAGTTCACCAGATTCGTGGTTCGCTCAGTTCGCGATTCGCCACTTACTACGAATCGGATTCGATGGGGTTATATATCTCTGGATCGCATATCCAGCAAGCGTCATGAATCAGATGATTCTGCTTCACTAACTCGATTCACTAGTCTGATTAGTTACAGTTAACAAGTTCTAATTTTTTTTTTTGGGTTCCGAAATAAGTGTTGTTACTAAAACCACAGACACTTAATTTGGAACGGAGGGAATAGAAGTTAAGACATCATCAATTAAATAGAAAACCAAAATGGCTGCTGCTCTACAAAGCGCACTTAGGCCCAATGGCCTCTTCACATGACCTGCCTTTCATTCAACCCCTGCTTTCTTGTCTGCTGCTACTCTGCATCCCCACCACAAAGCTGCCCAATGGCCTCCTAAACCTGCTCCACTCGCCTGCTTCTTCCAATGGTGACCAAGAACTGGCGCATTGACGAAGGCAGGATAGTGGTCTTCCTCCTTCAGCAACCATTTTCTGCCATCTTTCTTCCTTCTCCCTCTCAGCCCTGCTCCCTAATGTGGTCCCTGTCCATCTAGCTGCCACACTAGGTTAGCCGCCACAAACTAATGAATTTGATGTTGCCGATTTCATATTTTCAGGTTCATTTGAAGATCGGCGACTTGGGCAACGAATCCCTTACCATCTGTGGCGATCTGGAATCCTGATCTAGATCGGGGTTCGAAGGCAATCCCACAAAATTCGGTAACTATGATAAACACTTTACCACTTTTCAGAGGTGTACTGCATGGAAAAGCAGCCATCTTTAGTTTGTCAACTACAACGATTCCAATTCAAGGTACTAATTGCCCATTTTCATCAGCGCAAATTTGGAGTTAAAATTACTTTATTTTTAAACAAAAGCCTGCTGTAAGCACAGAAGGGGAACCATGCTGATTCAACATACATCATGACAGAAAAGTAGTGCATCTAGGAACCTACATATCTTCAAAATATCTCGTCCAACCATTATCAATGTAAGGGGAAGTAAAGAAGAGAAGGTAGCTATGAACAGTAAGATTTGATTTTCTTTCTACAAACTGAGAGATGGCCCTATCGTGGTTTAGGAATATGATGTTTTCATTCTAGGGAAATATCAGAAATTTACCAGTATTAAGCACCACAGAAACAAGGCTTATCCCAGGTAAAGAAGATCGTTTCGATGGCAGCACAGTTAAAGATGTAGTGCTTTGCAATGAAGTGCAAAATATATGCCCGTGGCAAGGATATCAGAACCTTAGGCAGAATAATAAGATTTATTATCTCCCTCAACGCAGTTGAAGAATATTGGTGATTGGTGACTAAAGTGATTTCGTCCTCTACTGTGTAGTTTAATCTCGGGAATAGTGAAAGAGCAGCAAGACATACGATCAGAAAAGGAGAATGCAGCATCATTAATCAGGTTAATGAACGTGTCCTCACGTGAATCAGGACACAATGAAACAGGTACAGATTTCACATACCAGGTAGCACATATAACACAACTATGTATGATTCGTGGTCATGGTAAATATTAATAACATAGCTAAGAAAGGTAATCTGGTTTTAAAACGAACCTGATGACCATGGCATAGCCCTAGCTTGAACTGACCAATTGTAACTGTTTTAGTCTCTGGGTAACGAGCATCCTCATCATATTCACCTCTGGTAATGTGAAGATCAGGGCAAAGGCTTTTCAGGTAGTCGTGAACTTCCTAGAAGAATATTGAGGAATTTATGAGTTCATACTTCATACACATAAAAAGTACAGTCCATATAGAAAAACTTTACTAGGACGCTGTTAACAGGTTAGTGCAATACCAAGCCTCACGAAAACAATTATTCAGTAGCGGAAACGGTAGAAAGTAAACCATTCCTTCGCAAGGATAGCTTAGCCACTCATCATGCAAAATATTGAAAACTGACAAAATAGTTTGTGACTTTGAGCATCATGACCCAACACTTCGCGAGTAACATCCATAACCTTGTAGAACACATCAACTTCCCTTTGTTCTTACTACATCTTTCCCTAGCTTTCAATTATTTTCCAAGCAGCTACACAACTTTCTGTTGTTTGATCATGAGTTAATATAGCATTCCATTAAGACATTGTTACATTCTTACTAAACAGCCAGACTACATTTAGCCATTAACACTTTTATGCGGCATTCTAGTTCCTGGCAAGCCAGAACATTGGTGTCTGATACACTAGTAGTAGCTTCAGCATACCTCTCATCGCACCAATGTGTTGGCCCATTCCAGTTTACAGGTTAAAACAGCCCATCATTCCCTTTCAAATGAGAAGCTACATCATGATCATAAATTTCTACCACCACAGGCATAATTCTGAGATAGGCGTGATGTTTGCAGAATAAAAGTTACCCTGGTAATGAACCAACTAAACTACAGTTTCTCATATTATATCCCCTTAGTTGGTACCATCATATGGAGTTTCTCTCTCAAAAGCTCAACAAAGAGAGCAACAATGTACTCGTTTGTCCCTATTTACATGGCGTTCTTGTCTTTGCGTGATTTAACTTTGACCATCAATTTTACCAATAATACATTAGACATGTGGCATAAAAATTATATCATTGAAAAAAATTCGATCACGACTACAACAGTACAGTTTTTGTAGCAAACAACGAACAAGAATTTTCAAAGATGCTAAGCATGGCTTGGCGAACTAGTCAACCAAATTGGGCACACCAGAAACACGCGGACCGACAATCAATCACGCATAGGCGGCATCGAGCAGGGATCGCGGGGAGGGAATGGACAACCGACCTTGATGCAGAGGTTCCCGGTGCAGATGATGTGCTGGATCTTGCCCGGGACGAGCATGGACTTGAACTTGGCGGGCAGGTCGGGCGCACGGTGCGGGATGTGCAGATCCCCCAGCGCGAGGACCAGCACCATCGGATTGGGGAGAGGAAGCGATCCGGATCGCTCGGTCCGCTCTGCCCTGCTCGAACTCGCGATGATCCCACTCAAATCCCTAGGACGAGCGACACCACGATCTCTCTCTTTCCTTCGCTCTATTGGAAGATCGTTAGATGCGAGTGGAGGAAGACGAGCACGTGGGGGGTCCGTGGTGGTCCACATGGCCCATATGGCAGTCTCTCCACACCGTGCTAGGTAAAGGGTAGGGGGTTGAAAACGGGCCGGACGGGAAAATGTTTTATCTCCACTACTTATAAACACGCCAACTGTTGTTCGGCTAAATCCACACCAAAATAATGCCCCGACCCCACCAAACAGTCTCACAAAACATAAATCCGGGTGCACTTAGCAATTTCCTCCGACGGACTCAAACTTCACCCCACGGAAATCACCCGACGGAAAACCCCGACCCCACCAAACAGTCTCACAAAACATAAATCCGGGTGCACTTAGCAATTTCCTCCGACGGACTCAAACTTCACCCCACGGAAATCACCCGACGGAAAAACTGGGAAAACTGGGAAACCCCGCGATCGTGCCTTGATTGACGCACAAACCGTCGCCCGTCGCCTGCTCGCCGCCTGGGATCGTCGCTGGGATCGCCGCCTGCCCGTCGCCGCCTGGGATCGTGGCCTGCCCGTCCCAGCGCCTGGGACGTCGCCTGCCCGTCCCAGCTCCTGCCCGTCGCCGCCTGGGTGAAGCCGCCTGCTGGCCGCCTGGGATCGTGGCCTGCCCGTCCCAGCTCCTGGGACGTCGCCTGCCCGTCCCAGCTCCTGCCCGTCGCCGCCTGGGGTGAAGCCGCCTGCTGGCCGCCTGGGACGAAGATCGCCGCCTTCGACGAAGATCGTCGCCTGCTCGCACGACGTACCCCAGGTACCCCAGCCCTACAGGTAACATAATCACAATCAGATTAGTCAATTCCTGTAAATCTCCATGAAGCAGGCATGGCTCAATAACAGCCCTTTTGCTCGTGAGGTTCCAACCATGGCAATGCAAGCGTGTCAAACACACCTTCTCCTCGTGACAGTACTATAGCTTGTGATCTACTATATATAGCTTCTGATCTCCTCGCCTACAAAATTCAGGATATATGAGGAAATGCAGACAAGAAACAAGACATAACTGTACCGACTAATGCACAAGTATATATATGTATGTACACGCTTTCCAACACTGCTTTGTGGCAAGATACAAACAGTGTCGTCATGCAAGTAACCTTTGGATTCTACTAATATTTTCAATCTGCCTGTTGTACTTGCAAATTTATTCTACTAATATGAGATTTTCAAAACCTATGTAGAGCTTGAATTTTTACCATCGGTTTATAGAACATTATTTCAAGTCCATGCAAGCAGCCCGAATGAATATCTGTTCCTTGGGTATACCTGTCAACACCAAACGGCAGACACTTCGTATCAGCTGCTTTTCAGTTCCAACAGAAAGAAAGCATTCTAAATGAGTAATACAAATGTCAACAACTGAATTTCCTCCTAAGGTCAATGCAGTGAGCAGGGGTCATGTCCAGGATATGTGTAAAGGCCAAAATATGTGTCAACCCCGCAGTCAGTTCCCTGTATTTCATTGAAGAATGTTAGTTAATCTAAATGGTTTGAAGTTAATTTTCCAGGAAGTTGATCTCACCAAATATTATCATCAACTAACTATAGGTACAGAAGTTTATTAACAACACAAATGAATTGTGTATGGGTTCGAAAACGAATTGGTAGTAAGAAAAATCATGCTTAAAATTACAACTGCTGGCCTACACAAGATGAATTGACAAAACTGACATGGACATGAATATTGACAATAGGATACAATTATACTAGATAATCAGCCTTTTAGTTTCAGATTCATTCACATCTTATATATTTACATGCTGCTGACATGAATATTGACAGGAAGTCCACCACATGACATCTCCCAATGGCACGGGTTCGCGCACACCGTTTCAGGATATACGTAACACCCACTCCTTAGGTAAATAAAACTGAAACCATACCCACTGTTTTTATTGCATATTTTGTAGGCTATTGCACAGCTGCTAAAATACTTAATGTATCTACATACAGACCCTACATATTCACAGCAATGCGGCGGCACCTCCTCTCCCAACGGCGCGAGTGCTCACACTCCAGTACATGACAGTTCTAACACACGCTCCTTGGGTAACTACTGTCAAAAAAACATTCAGAAGTGCTTAAATGCACGAATATGAACAATTCTATTACTCATGTCCCAACTTTCTGATTGTTTCTATACAGACCCTAAAGAGTTGAAGAGGCAAAGGGACAGAGAATATTATGCACGAAATAGAGATGATATTATGAAAAGGCGTCGTGAGGCCAAGGAAAACCAGCTGGCCATGTCCCTGGAAAATGATACCCAAGGAGCGGTATCCATAGCCATTGGTAATGATGATCAGCTAATTACATACATTGCTACTCCATCCTATTAACCGTATTCCTTTCATACAGACCCTAAAGAAAGGAGGAGGCAAAGGGACAGGGAGCGCTATGCACAAAATAGAATTGGGATACTAAGCCAACAACGCCAATACCGTGACCAAAAAAGGGCAGCGACTGCCCTCCAGAACATCACTAACACTGTGACACACACACCAGCTACGGTGCAATCGGGTGTCACCCAACTACAACAAGTATCTACTGCAGGTGGTGCTGCACAATGGAGTAATATATTGCATGTTCAAACCTTGCAGGAAAATTAAAGTAATATGACTAATAGTGAGATGCATTTTTCTTGCAGGCTTAGCAAACAGACAAAGTTCATCTCGATCATATGAACAAACCCCCCACAACAAGGAGAATGATATACCCCGCGACGATGAATCCGATTGGCTGCACAGGAATGATCAGTATCAGATGCAGCACGTTGCAGGACGACTAAGACCTGTTCCTGTGCCAGCTGGTCATATAACGCACGGAAATTCTGGAATCATGACACATATTCCACAAGGTAATTCTATTATGTTCATTACTGTTCCACTAGCATTGGCACTTACCTGAAGCACATCCTTCATGCGATACAATGCAGTGCCCTTCACACAAGCGTCGGGGGTTTACAACCCACAACCCAGTTCATTGGTCCACACCTGCATCCCAGATTGCATCATTCAAAATCACGGTTAGTTTCTCCAGTAAACATGATGCGAAGTTATCAATATATTTATGTGAAGGGACTACTTCTCAATTGTCAAAACATTGCAGGAAATGGTAATATACAAGGAATAGAACCGTCCCCGTATGCAGCGCAAAACAACCAAACTCCACAGATTACTTCCATTGAACACAGGGATGATCCATATGGACTATTTGAGCCGGTTGTGGAACAAACCAATTTTGAAGGTATAAAAATTTGTATTACCTTCCACATATAAAAATTTGTTTCACCAAAATGTTGATGTTTCACGCGACTGATTGCCTACTAGACCCGGTGGAGCAATTGCAACATGGAGATGGTGCCTACCACGAGCCTGATGAAGAAGCTAGGATGTATGCCCACCCAGGTAAAATATTTGTACCAAAAAAATTCTAAGACATGGCTATGTTCAGTAAATAATGCAAGTGTCCATTCTGTTTCAGATGTTCAATTTGAAACCGTCCGACTGGAACGACAACATGCTGATGGAACTCCCACCAACGATCCTCATGACAGGATTTATATGAACCTGCCGAGAGATCACCATGTACTTAGAAAAGTGCCTGACTGCCGCTACTGTGATGCTGAACGGTTCCAATATGAGGGGCCTGCATTTTGTTGTAGAAAGGGGAAAGTGGGAGTATTTACTCATGATATAGATGAAGAATTGAAAAGGTTGTTTACAAGTCAGGTTGATGAAGATGCAAAATATTTCAGAGATAATATTCGGTACTTCAACTCTCATTTCTCATTCGCAAGTCTTGGTGTCACCCTTGATCGCCGAGTCAGCACTGCGGCCGGAACCGGCGTCTATACATTTAGGGCATGTGGTGGGTTGTACCATGCTCTTGATGCTCTGTTGTCTGCTGATAATGGCCCTCGGCATTTGCAGCTGTATATATACGATGCAGATGAAAACCTGATGCACAGGGTTCAGAGGTCACCAAATCTTAGGCTAGATCTCATACAAAAGATTTTGGCTATTCTAGAGCATAATCCTTATGCTCAAGTGTTTAAGAGTCTTGGTGCTGTTGATAATCTGGATGAGTACAGAATCTCACTGAACACAGATATCAAGCTTGATCAAAGAAGGTACAATGCGCCAACTGCTTCAGAAGTGGCAGCAATATGGGTCGAAGGGAGCGACCCTCAAAATACCTTTGATAGGAGTGTTGTCGTTTGTGCAAAAAGAGGAGACCGTCCCCTCTATATTAGAGCATACTATGGTTGCTACGACCCTTTGTCGTATCCACTATTCTTCCCACGTGGGGAGACCGGCTGGAATCGTCGAATGCCATATACTGAGACCAATCCAGACCAATCCTCTCAAATCAACCAGGATTCAGTGGAGAGTGCTGCGCATCAAGGAGACCAATCCTCTCAAATTCATTCAGGTTTGATGTGCAATTTCTTACAATTATTACATACAATACGACATAGCTGCAGTCATCCATCTTTTGACATGTCAACATGGTTATGCAGAACAAGATCATCATACCACACGACATGATGACCAAACGACTAATTTTCCTTCAGGTATTGACTACTAAATCTATTATGTAATACATACTGACATCAATAAACTTGGGTCATGAGGATAACCTAGACATACATCGTTTCACATGCCTACTTTGATGGTGCAGAACAAGTTCATCATACTACACGACAGGAAGAACAAACAGGTGATCCTACTTTGATGGTTGTCATTGAAATTCTTTAAATTCTTTTGATTCTGTCATGCAAATTTTGACACCAATTTACATGATTATACAGAACAAGTTGATCATACCACACCTGGGGAAGACCAAACCGGTGATTGTCCTGCAGGTAATGGTCGTCGCTGATGTTCTGTAATTTTTTGCTCAACTATAAAGCAAATTTAAATGTCGGTGTTACACTTTCAGATGACAACGAGGATAACCCAGATGACGATTTTGGTGACAATGAGATGAATGGAACACAATCCAGGAAATTTGTGAGCGCAAGGGAGTACTACTGCTTTAAGATAATGTGCAGGAAGAAGCTTTTCAACATCGTCTTATTCGGGGGGCGCCTTTTCCAACAGTGGGCCGTTGACATGTACATAAAGATTGAGACGATGAGACTTGACTGGTACTCAAAGCCAGAGAATCAGAAGGTCATTCGCGCAGACATGTACCAGGTGACTATTTATGTTATTATACGACATTATATACGTTCCTATGCTTACACCATGTATGCTAATTGGCATGAAATAATGGTTCATAGGGTCTTGTTGACACCGTCATTGCTGGTGAGTCACGTGGTGATCGGATCGGGAAGAGAATTGTGCTACCACGCACGTTTCCTGGTGGTGACCGTGACATGCAGCGTAGGTTCTTGGATGCAATGGCAATTGTTCAGCGGTGGGGCAAACCGGATTATTTTATCACGATGACATGTAACCCCTATTGGACGGAGATAACTGAGAAGCTGCTGCCTGGGCAACTGCCACAAGACCGTCCAGACTTGGTGGCAAGAGTATATAGAGCTAAACAGCGAGACATGATGGACCTACTGACTAAACACAAGCACTTCGGAGAGGTCGCAGCTTATGTACATGTCACAGAGTTTCAGAAACGTGGTCTCCCGCATGAGCATATCCTTCTGATTATGAAAGCAAACAGCAAGTTAAGGACACCAGATGACTATGATCGCGTGATAAGCGCAGAGATACCTGACAAAGAAAAGTACCCTGTTCTGCATGATTTGGTCGTCAAACATATGTTGCACGGACCATGTGGTGAGTTGAAGAAAAGCTGTCCTTGCATGGTTGAGGGAAAGTGTCGGTTCAAATACCCTCGACTGTTTTGCGATGCTACACAACAAGGGCAAGACTCATATCCCATCTACAGAAGGAGGGAGAATGGACGTCAGGTCAGAATAAGAGGAGCAACTTTGGACAATAGATGGGTCGTCCCTTACAATCCATTCTTGCTCATGCGATACAACTGTCACATTAACGTTGAAGCATGCTCCAGCATCAAGGCAGTCAAGTACTTGTTCAAGTACATTTACAAAGGGCATGACAAAACATCATTTGTGTGCGAGCAAGAAATTATCAATGATGGGGGAATTATCAATGAAATCCGACAATATAGGGATGCACGTTATATATCTCCTCCAGAGGCTATTTACAGGACTCTTGGTTTTAAGATGTTCGGTGTCAGTCCATCTGTATTGCAGCTTCAGCTTCATTTGCCAAACATGCATAGCGTTGCATTTAGTGGAGATGCAAATCTTGATGATGTTGTTGCTCGACCATCTTCTTCCAAATCCATGCTTACCGAGTACTTTGAGATGAACAGGAAGTTCCCGGCGGCACGGAAATGGTTGTATAGAGAGTTTCCAGAACATTACAGATGGATATCAGGGAATAAGAAGTGGCAGAATAGAAGAAACAAGAGATCACAGATAGGAAGACTTGTGCATGCACATCCTGCTGAAGGAGAGAGGTACTACTTGCGTGTGCTACTAAGTCATGTCCGAGGTGCAACATCATTTGATGATTTAAGAACAGTACATGGAAATTTGTGCAATTCTTTCAGGGAGGCGTGTGAGCAGTTAGGCCTTATTGAGCATGACAGGACACTAGATGATTGCATGTCGGAGGCAGCCACATTTCAAATGCCTTCTGCTCTTAGACGGCTGTTTGCGACCATATTGGTATTCTGTGAGGCCACACATATCCGACAGTTGTGGGATAAACATCTAGAATCGATGTCCGAGGATTACCGTCGCACTCAAACTAATGAGGCAGCCCTTGAGCAGATGGTTCTTAGAGATATCAAGGATCTGGTGCAATCCATGGGCAAGGATATTAAAAGTTATGGGCTTCCGGATCTGGTTGAGACATATGCTACTGCTGACGGTGGGTATAGAGAGGTGACAGAGGAGAGGCAAGTCCAAGTGGACCAAGAACATCTAGATATATTTGGTTCTTTAAACAAGGAACAACTGGATGGATTCGATGAAATAATGGATCATGTGACAAACCAAAAGAGCCGGATATTCTTTGTTGATGGTCCAGGAGGCACTGGAAAGACGTACTTGTACAAGGCATTGCTTGCTAAGGTGCGTTCCATGGGGCTAATAGCGATCGCAACTGCTACATCGGGTATAGCGGCCTCTATCATGCCTGGAGGCCGGACTGCACACTCTAGGTTCAAAATTCCAATCAAGCTCACTGACAACAGCATGTGTGGTTTCACAAAGCAGAGTGGTACGGCGGAGTTGCTCAAGCAGGCATCTTTGATAATTTGGGATGAAGTCGCAATGACAAAGCGTCAAGCAGTTGAAACACTTGATAGATCGCTACAGGATATAATGGGATGTCCTTTGCCATTCGGTGGAAAGGTTGTCGTCTTTGGTGGGGATTTCAGGCAGGTCCTCCCTGTTGTAACATGAGGTACAAGAGCACAGATCACAGATGCTACACTACTAAGGTCCTATCTGTGGGACAAGACACGCAAGATACGACTCACACGCAATATGCGGGCACAGGCGGACCCTTGGTTCTCCGATTACCTCCTACGGATAGGAAATGGAACGGAGGAAACAATTGGCGATGACTATGTGCGTCTCCCTGACGAGATTGTGATTGGTTATACAGAGGATGATGCGTCTATTAACAAGCTCATCGAAGATGTATTCCCATCTCTGCAGGCCAATGCTAGGTCGAGAGAGTACATGAGCACACGCGCAATTCTCTCGACCACAAATGAGCACGTGGATGACCTGAATGAAAAGATGATCTCCAGATTTCCGGGCGAAGAAAAGGTTTACCATAGCTTCGACTCTACCGAGGATGACTTCCAAAATAATTACACGATTGATCTTCTGAACTCGATCACACCAAATGGATTGCCCCCGCATGTCTTGAGAGTAAAAATGAACTGCCCTGTGATTCTGCTCCGGAACCTCGACCCCCATAATGGCCTATGCAATGGAACACGTCTTATGATAAGAGCCTTTCAGGATAATGCAATCGATGCGGAGATTGTTGGTGGCCAGCATGCTGGAAAGAGGGTTTTTATACCTAGAATTCCTATGTCGCCCTCGGAGGACACATCACTTCCCTTTAAGTTGAAGAGAAAACAGTTCCCCATCCGACTGAGTTTTGCGATGACCATTAACAAGGCACAAGGCCAAACTATTCCAAACGTTGGTATTTACCTTCCTGAGCCTGTGTTCTCACATGGCCAGCTGTATGTTGCACTGTCTAGGGGTGTGTCAAGAAATACGACACATATCTTGGCTAAGCCAAACATGGAGGTTGATAAGACCGGTAAAAGCACTAAGAACATAGTCTATAGAGATGTTTTACATATGTAGGCAGGTGCGTTCATCTATGATTTAATTCCATCTATGTTCTTGTGTGAAAATAACTACTTTTTCATGCTGACAACATATGTGTTCTGACTGCAGGTTTTACTCATCATATACTATGGACAATAAAATGGCATCATCTACACGTGAGCATGCTTTTCGAAGCTCTGTTGTACTGCTCAATTAAAAGTGAGACTGAATAAACGTCGTCATGGTAATTGCTCTATGGAATTACAATCCCAAACTATACTACTGATGTTCTTACGCCTCTATATTGCTGTAGGGGAAACTGATGTTGTTTACTGAACTATTGCAGGGAACAAACCAATCATTTCTTTCTCCAGGCCCAAGAAATAGCTCTGGACAGCGCGGGTTGCAGATAGCAGATGACAGAATGTCCTCATGCCCACGCATGTGTAGTTGGAGTATACATGTAGTCCCTTGTCTTTGATAGCAATTATAGGACGATGGAATCAATCTTGTAATTTTTTATAACATGTTGTTATAATATAACTCGACCTTCTTACCAAACAATTCTGAAATTGCTAGGTAATCACTGTCGCACGTCAGTCTATTTGATTTGGTTAGACAACAGCTCACCACTAAAACATACGGTAAGTGAAAAAAATCAGGAAACAAAGGGCAACGAGTTTTCTGAGATATTAGCTTGCATATACTGCTTCATAAATAAAGAATAAATAGCAAATATGAATAGTAAAAACAAGCCGCAACTATATAACTGTTAACATTTAACTTACTTGTCAATATATTAAATAGAACAATGTGGGAGCTCAAGTCTTCACAATGCATCTCTTCTATTGACGGGGATGTAATATTTCACCAAAAAAATCATCCGTATGTAACTTGGCCAGTCTCACTGCATATAAGCAAACAAAATAAATCTGATGTCAATTGCACCTTCTTCAAGTTTGAAATATCATGCACACACGGAACAAACCCTGCAAAATATGATGCACACGCGGAACAACCAATGCACACGCGAAATTCAAAAAAAAAAACCAATGCACACGCGAATATATCGATGGCAGGTACAGACAGTTCCTAAAATACATCCTTTTTAATTAACTCGCTTCCCTCTTTTCAGGAGATCACATATGATTTGTTTCCTATATCCACTCGCCCACGATCCAGTCCACCATCCCACGATAACAGATCGGGAGTAGGGGAGTCGCCCGCGACCGATTTTCTTGCTCTCCTTGTTCTCTCACGATCTCGCAGCCGAATCCCCACACTCCTCCACAGCAAGTCTCTCCACCTCGCCGCAAGCATCTGCCATTGGTGCACCATCATACTGCTCCATGTCTGCGCCACCATCCCCGGTGGCCTCTGCGGAACAACTCCAACAAGATCCATCAGATCTGTTGTCCACGTTATCAACATGGTAATGACATATTCTTACTCTAATCTGTCATCCGATGCATTTTTTTCTAACTAAAAGTGCTATGCCTATGTTGTCAGGACAACATCAACAAGGTTGCAATGGATGATGATACTGATAGTACACAGGTAGATGGGGACACGGTGAGCAAAGACGAGGATACAAATCCAGATTCCATAGAGATGCTACAACAAGAGTCCATCATGGAGGAGACAGAAAATATTCACATTGAAGTTGTGGTAACCAAAGATGAAGAAACAATCCCTGAGTCGACTAAGGCGAGTTTTGTTTCCACATGTCACTATTCTTCTAAGTCTGACGTCACATATTAGTTTTGTATCTAATAGTGATATATGTTTGGATTTTTAGCAAAACGCCGACAATGGAGCAAAGGACGATGATGAAGAAATTATGCAGATTGAAAACGTCATAACCACAGACGAGGATACAAACATCTCCTTGACAAAGGCGAGTTTTTTTATCACCTCATTGTTATTATTGGATTTTAATATATGTCATATTTGGATGATATTAAATATAATATATTATTGTGAGTTTCAGTTAGTAACCAATGATGAATATTCAAATGAAAAAGACAACAAAAATGAAGCAGACAAAAAGAATAGCATGGAGGTTCTCGCAACTATACCTCTTCGAGATGAAGTGAACATAACTAAAAAAGACGACACAAATTCTGAAGTTATAAAGGCAAGTTTTCTTATCTCCACTACTATATCACCCACATAATTATCATTCCAATTATATTCCATATCAGACATAGGGATAATTATTTCTAATATTGTTCTCAGGAATTAACATGCAACGAAACAAGTGAACAAATGTTGGCAGCTCATGCACCCGACACGGAAGGACTCAAAACTACGGAGGTCAACCTGATAATGCCAGTGCGGATAGAAAAGCGTATGCGACCGCATAACAAGCCTAAAAGGCACAAGACTATGTGGTGGCTCCAGAAGGCAACGATCAAATCCTTCTATGCCATGTTATTTTATTTTCTTCGTGCTTACTAAATGTCATTACTTCCGTCCTGACAGATTATGCCTGCACGGGCGATGATTGGTCCGTGATTGATACTATCAAGTCTGAACAAAGCGAAAACAGATATTTAGTGAGCATCCACGACGCATCTCTGAAAAAGCGGCACTTACAAACTCTTTTAACGCCCGGAGAATTCGTTAACGATGAAGTAAGTATACATAGCTTTGTGACAATAAGATGCTATTTTAACAATATTACTATCTAATCGCATATGACCAATGTGTATACTTCAACTTGTAGATTTTATATCCGTACATACATTGCATAAATGCCAGAGAGCATCTACAAGTGAGGTCAGGTGGAAGTGTCTTCTTAGAGAATCCGTGTGTCTCTAAGATGATCAAAGAAGCTAGCTGTCTGCAAAAAGATTTCACGGATGATGTACCGGATTGGTTAATAGAAAGAGTAATAACTTACTTGGAACATGATATGGTTAGTCTCAGTTTGTTGCATATAATTCTATTAATTCAATCGAGGATGAATGTTCATCTATGTGAGACTTAATCTAACATAATTTCATTTGTGTTCAGATATTCGTTCCAGTAAACGTTGATGACTTTCATTGGTACTTAGCTGTTATAAATTCCAGAAAACGATGTATCCAAGTGCTTGACTCACTAGGCTCAAGAAGACACCGCAAAGACCTCACTGCCATGGTTAGTAATTAGTCCCAAAGACCCATCTTTTCATAACGAGATTTAGTGTTTTTCTTCGCATCTCATGCTAATATTTTGTTATTTCTTCGTCCAACAGCTCGAAGGACTGGAAAATATATTCAGATATGCATTGCAGCGCCTGGAACTAAAATATGACAAGTGGAAGGATCTACAAGTCTCAACATGGAAATGGGAAGAGTGTATAAAGAGCGCACTGCAGACTGATGGGTACACCTGCTACTCAACAGTGAAAAATATGATGTTTTTTCTATGTCCCCACTTAATCATGCTCACCCATGCTCCTATCTCTACATAAAGAATTGCAAGCACCAATGAAATACAAAATTGGATATCCTGATAGGAATTTAGATTTATCTATTAGGGGTCATGCTGATGGCTGATTATTACATCCTACGAAGTTGAGCGAAACATGAATTCTATTTCAGCAAAAAGCTACTGTCTTCACTACCACAAAATTGAACTACACTACACTTAACCATTATTTTCAGAAAAAAGTAATAGGACCAAAGACGTTAGTAAACTTGGCCTTTACTCAGATAGTAACACCACTACTACAGCATATAACCTTCAGATTTCAATAAGTATGGCAACAATACACTGCAAATTAAAAAGATGAAAGAGTGCTAAGAAGTTAACTGAACCTGGTATAAGAAGTTGATAATCCACTGAAAATCTGCAACATATCCCCAAGCATAATTGACCAAATTAACTTGATAGTTTGTTTATCTTCAGCTGTCTCATGGACCTAAAGTAAGAACAAAATTCAGCAACGATATCATAAATTTGATCCATACCATGATTATTTGTTATGCAAACTAACAAATGGATAAGAGCAAATAACTTAACTAAACCATTCAGAAATCCTCGCCCACCGCGTGGAGGACCTGCATTTGACAAATCGAGTTATCACTCATTTGTTCAACTACATGCCTGAAGTTGTCAGCGCCGTTAGTACACACACTCACGATTGATTTCCCCAAAAATCAAATTTGTGTTTGCATCTGAGGAAGATCGAGGCTGACCTGGACTGGAAGCCGGAGAAGAGCATGCCGAGCTCGAGTGCCTCATCGGGCTCTTCGGAGACCAAACTCGATGAGGGGTGCGGAGTAGGGGAGTACGCCGGCAGTGGAGGCGAAGGGGAGGGGCGACCTGGCGGCCGGGCGCACGCGATGGGGGAAGGGAGCGCAGACAAATGGGAGGAGAGGAACGCGAGGAGCGCGCAGGCGACGAGGCGGTCGGCGTCCACGGGCCCCGTCTGCTCGAGCGGGGAGAGCGCGGCGGCCGCGGCCGCCGCCGCGAAGTAGGCCACGGGCGTGGCGGGGACGCCCTGCGCCATGGCGACGGCGGTGACGCAGAGGTGCTTGTCGCACTCCCTCTGCAAGCGGCCTAGGCGGGCGAGGATGGCCGCCAGGCGCCGCGAGGTCGCGCTCGCCGGAGAGCAGGGAGAGAGAGGAGATCGGGTCGTCGGCGATTGGATGTGTGCGAGGTCGTCGGCGATTGGAGAGACAGCAGGGAGAGAGAGAGCAGGGTGAGTGAGGCGCTGTGGCCGTGCGGGGCTGTCCGAATTTTTCTTTTTCGTTTTCTTTTTCCTATCAGATGTGTGCGTGTCCTGCCTGATTTGTTTGATTCGGGGTGTTTGAAAAATAAGTACTGTATTTTGCTATAATTATGTAATGCTTCTGAATATTTTTTAAGGGAGTATAAAGATTTCTTGCATAGTTTTTATATCGTATATTAGTATATTAAAATTTGTATCATAACTCTTTGTAATCATGAAGGTCATCATGTGGTCTTTGGATGGTAAATTTTATGGAGTACTTTACTGGAGATATTTTGTCCGACACTCCTACACAGGTATATTTTTTGCTTTTTGTCATGATATATTTGTGTGTTGTATCATTATCTCAAAATTAACTATGGTTGCTACTTTATTTTAGGTTGATATAACAAATTTTAGGGAAAAGTTGGCGGTCATTTTATTTGACTCAGAATTGAACAATGATGATGTAAGAAACCAACCTATCAAAAGAAACCAACCTATCAAAGATGACGAACCCAACACGGACCCCGATGATTGTGTAATTACGGATAGACCACCTAAGAAGTTGAAAAAATCAAACTCATCACCATCTGTCAATCCAGCAAGTCCCGACTTGATGGAATCATCAGAATACCAGGCTCTATCAGAATCAACGGTTCTGTCACCCTTTGTCAAAGCAACAAATGATGATTTAATAGATGACTTGTGCTTATTCATCAACATGGTTGATGATGTCCCTTCATTGGAGTAAGTAACCTTTTTTCCATGTCGGTTCATTTCGTTGTTATATACATGTATCATTGTGGTCACAAAATTCTCTCTTCCTCAGGACCGAATGGGTTAGGAGCTCTAAGCCGTATCCTATTAGTATAAATCTAAGACAGATCAAGAAAATATTGAATAGTGAGGAATATATGGACGTGGATTGCTTCAACATGGCCGTGCGAATACTATCATGCCATGAGATCAACATTTTTCGTGACATTCCAGCTCATTATATGGATCTAGAATTTTGTGTAAGTTACTACATTTACCTATCACAAGTTTTTTTATAATATTACTAATGTTTCTACTATTTTAGACCATGTCTCACTCTACACGAGACCAGAGTAGTCGTGGAAGGCTTGATATTGAGAGGTTATCACAGTTATTTCATAGCTGGCCAAATAGCAGAGATTATCATATATCGGAACGTGACAAGGTGAGAGTTTATTACTTCAGCCATAAATATTTTTTATTTCGTATTACTGACATTGATTTATTTCTAAACATATCATTACAGATTTACTTGCCTTATGACATTCTTGGCATATTCATACTATTTGTGTTCGATCAAAAGAAGAGATTTATGTATGTTTTAGACCCGCTTCCGAGACCGACTTGGGGGATTCACATATTCAAAAATATGGATATTGCCAAGAAGATTAATCTTGCCCTTCAATTGGCAAACCCCAAATGGAATGATGACGTCTCCAAATGGGGACGCAAAGTCCCTATTGTTCCGACAAATTTGGACGCGTAAGACTTTTTTTCAAAGTACAACCTTACTTCAGTGCTTCAGTTTTAACATGACAATTCATATGTATGCAGTGCTTTGTCTGGTTATCTTGTTTTCATCTTAATGCACTCATGGTACGATGAAGCGTCATCTTTACAAATACACAAGGTGAATATTTGAAACCATGTTTATTTGCTACAATTGAAACATTTTATATAACAAATGTTTTATAATGCATATGTAGGATGGTGATGAGTTGAGAAAGCGTTTCTGGTCTATATTCTGAAGTATCAGGACAACGAAGCCATCAACAATATTCCTATCTTTGAAAGAGAAAAGCTTGACCGTATAAAAAGATGGGACTTTTGAATTATGTAAATACTATATAATTGTTACTTGGAACTTGTTTTTAAACCATCTATTCGAACTACTTTTGTACTTTACGATTTATGCAAACAATAACTATTGTGCTTATTCTTTCTGAATTTGAAGTGATGCAATATGTTGCTCACACATTATTATAAGATTGAGTCATGGCATATATTGCCAAACAAAAAACTCACTAAACTGTACATCGGATTTATATTTGCCGAGACGTGCGTGCACGTGCATGTTTACTAGTCGTTTACATAGAAGCGAAAATCATTAGCGGAGACCAGTTTATCTCAAAAAAAAAATTTAGTGGAGACCAGTTTGAAACCGATATGAAACGGATACCATATGAAAACGGACATTTGTCGGAACACGGTTCATACTAGAAGGGGTAGGCGCGCTTTGCTACGCCCGTTGGTTTCTCGTGTTGTGATATAGTTAATCTAGAATTAATAAGTTTCAGTTTTTCAGGTTCTGGTCCCAAACAACATTTACAACAAAAGAAAACAACACACCATAACAGTTCACACTCGATAGATATATTTTTTAATCTTGTTCATATAGACAATTATAGATTTTTCTATAAAATTGTGGCAAGAGGGACCAATCATTTTGATATTTCTTCCTTCAAGACAAACATTACAATATGCAGAGTATACCAAAATAAAGGTTGGCCTGGTTTGTTGGTCAAAATAATTGTGTTGTCCTCGGTATAGAGCAATCTCGTCAACCACATTAAACAAACCAATCTTCATTTGTACATATCATCATTTACATATCAGCTGTTCCAGCAATGTTGAAACATTTTAAATGTTCATGTGCAATGGTGTCCATGTGATAAAACTTAGCCGAAGAGATATAACAAATATGCCTATACTCGGCAAACAATGAGGCGCTGTCAAAAGCGTTTAACATCTGCAAAAAATCCATATACATGTACTATGTATTTCCTTGTGTAATTAAGTCTACTGACGAAGTATTACAAAGAATTTGTTTAAATTAAGTTGATGAAAATACATGGAGCTTCATCCTACATGAAGGGATCACTACTTACCCAATTCTACTTTCATATGGACAAAATTAAGCATTCTTCAACAATTGCATTATAATTGGTTCCTCATTTCTCCATAGGTCGTTGGCATCACGGCTTTCAAATCGGAACTACAACTACAACACTGACTTACCACCACATGAATTACCAACACTGACTTACCACCACATGAAGTAACAAGTATGAAAAACCAATATGGCCACATCTTATATCATAACAACAACAATTTAAAATGACATGTGAGGCCTATTTTTCACTATGGTATTCTTATAGATCTGTATGCACACAAAGGCTTGCCAACTTCTTATAATAGTGAGTCATTGCCATGGAATGATACAATGGGAAATAAGAAGAGGAAGTTTTGATTGTAGAATTCTTAGTATGCAGCAAATTAAGCATACATCAACCATCTTGATGGCTCCCAGGACGTCCCAGCTTGGGAAGGATGCAAATTCCAGCCAGCGAAGAATAAGATGGAATCACCAGGAAATGCAAGCTAATGATAAACTCTCCACTCCTTTCTTAAAAGAAAATATAAAATTTGCACATTAAAAACTGAGTGTACTTCAATTAACTTATTTATGAAATCATACGATGTCATGCTTTTAAATACTGGAGACAATCGCTCAACATGAAAAAAAAGGCTAATCAAGCAAATGATGAAAAATTCTTAGTATGCAGCAAAAGTAAGTACCATTGGATCTAAATCCTCGAATTGACTGAATAAATAACATGACAAAGAAATAATGGTAAAACTAATATTACGATAGTTCTAGAAAAAATCTATTCAGCTTAAAGATCAGCCAATTTATTCCATAGTTGTTTTATCAAAAGTTTATTGAAAGAAAAGTTGGCTCATCTCTTCTCCATCTAATTCAAGTGCATAGTTTATGCATTATCAAATTTATTTATGCGTGACTTTCCAACAAAGAGAAAAATAGAACATCCTTCAAGAAAACATGCACCTTGACAGAGAATGAAATCAGGATTTAACCTTATTATCTTGGATGTACGGTCTTCTTCATCGACAACAACCATCTCACTGGCTCCCAGGGCAACCGCCTACTACCAGAGCATGACAAGAACCTGTATAGAGGAGAAAAGTTACTACATATATCTGATGAAAAGCGCAAACGAAACTGACGCACATTCAATTGGTAACTCTTTTGTCGTTCACTACCAAAGCTCTAACGCCAACATGGTGCGTTGAATTAATAAGTTTCTGAAGCAAGTGTGCAAGCATTAAGTTCTCTCTGCATGACAGTGAACTGAAAACTAAAGTTAAATGGCCAGTCAGCACGTGTGTCTGCTGCCAATATGAAACTAAAACTGATGTTCTTATTCAATCACAATGGGAAGCTGACAGTTCCAGCTACTTACATCGAGGTTCTTACTATCACTAACTATCATCAGTCACTCAACAAACTCATAATTACCTTCTAATTCTATCTAATAATCTGTCAGAAAAATCTGACCATATTATGTTTTTCCTTCAAAAAGTTAGCCCTAAACCACTGAAGCATGTAGGAACAACCAAAATTTGTTTACCTACATGAACTATAACCACCATGAAGTAAAACTAACACAAGTAAAAGGAAATATACTATAATCTAGATTAAATCCGCCCATAAACGACAACATGGAATAAGAACCGAAATAAGCACACAGAAATGAAAGCGAAGTTTGAATTACCCGTAGAAGATGAATCAAGAACTGCAGAGAACAAATCTAGACCAGAAAACCGCACGAGATAAAATAGAATCCATATGCCCTTGGACCAGATAAACCAAGACCAATCCAACAGAATCTATATGCCCTCGAAGCATATCAGTTAAAGGCTTGAAATAACCAAATCTATATGCCTTGAAAGATTATTGGCCAAGCCTGCATCGTAAAGAGAGAAATAAGGAAATAAAGAAGATAAGGTATAGCAAAAGTAAATCAACCAAAGAAGTACTAAGGTTTGAGGGGGCAGGGGGAGCATCTAAGGGGGAGGGGAGAATGGGAGCTCACTTATAATACACGAGATAACCACTGAAACCTCATAATAGACCAATCCTGGTCGTTGCTGCTAGCAGTATAAAAAATCCCGATATCAAAACCCAACCATTTCGAGGTGACACCTCAACATCTGCAAAGCAGTCTTAGAAAAGTCATGTTTAAATGGTTAATCAATATAAAGTTGAAATCACAAAAAAAGATCGACTGAAACAAATAATAACTCATAACCAGGCTAAAAGACAATATGTTTCCCATCTCTATTTGCTTAGGCAACGACTACATTGTATATTGTGGTTAGTTAAGACAAAGCTAGGCATCAGCAGTTCAGAGTTCAAACAAATCTAAACATCATTTTCAGAGATTCAATTCTAAGAAAACAAAGTCGCATGGTACCTTGAATATTCGATAGTGCGGAGAATACAAAATACACCATGTGCACCAAGGTGACCTAAACTGCACCAGGTAAATGCAGCAGACTAAACTTCAGTCCAGCTCCACCCCTGATATATCTATCAAACGAATAAAAAAACTGCAGGCCAGATTGGAGACACACTTGAGAAGCTAGAATTAGGCAACAAAAACAACAATGATTTTGTACAGAGTTTAAATACCATATATAGAAACTGTGCAACGCTACCATCATGTGGCAAAAAACCAATAACCAGAACTACACACTGGTAACTATTGACTGAGATTAAGAGAATGTAACTGTAAGAGCAGTCGGAGGAGGTAGCAACGCTGCAACGACAGTAGACGGCAGAGATGGGAGCTCACAACTGTATTTCGTGGACGATTAAAAGTCATTACACCGTTATTTCTCTCATCTTGCTCTTGCTTTCTCTTTCATCAAAAAAGCCTGTACATACCGAAATGGTTTGAGCATATACATGAGCAAAACAACATAAAAATATAAGTCGGCCATGAGCAGCAGAGTGAGTAAAGATATAGTTGCAGACTATCAAAAATAAAATGTGGTAGGAATCATATAAACAAAGGACAGGTAAATAAAATAAAACAGATTCTGAAACCACCAAGGACATATTTACTTTCAGACATGTCGTTACAGGATGGGGACTACTTCTATAGAAAAAACACAATGGAGTAGCTATGATATATTTCCTTGGAATAAGATAAGATGCCACTGCAGGAAAGAAAACAACCGGTAGTGGAACTGGAAACTGATCACTTAGACGACGCATGAATTAATTCAACACCAATCCCTTCAAAATAAAAGGTGATATTCATTTTGAACCGTTGATACACTAACACTACAAAGTTACTAATTAGCAAACTGATCATTATGATGCACTGTAATGTTGGGATTGGATGCCTCTATGCAGCAGCTATATATTAAATATATGGAAATAGCGATATCATTAGTCAAAAGTTCAGTCCTCTAAAGCACAGTGATATCATGGAGAAAAATAACAATCATTATAATCACCATAAGATCATGACCGAGCTCACTCTTCTTTAACAGAAATCTAGCACATAAGTGAAATTACCTGAAATCAAAAATTAAACCGTGCAAAAGGCTTGAATGCATGGAATTTCCCAATTCACCATAATACAAAAGAACAATACATTAGAAATTCCCACAATATGCCGTTTCAAGGCCAGGGACAACACCTTCCAAAGAGAAATAGGCAGTAATAACCGATGTTACACTTTCAGTCACATAGACCAACAAAAAATCATTCGATAATTTAATCAAGCAGAATATTAAAAGAAAATCTAGCATCCTCAGAATATAAACATATTTATTGCTTCCACAAATATAAACCACATAGCAAGAGAAATAAATTAAAATGATCAATTTTGGTGGGGAAAAGAAGGAAGATCGAACATGACCTGTGGATGAAGATTAAGAAAATGAGCTCATAGCTGCCTTCTTCTCCTCTTTCCATCCACCACATCACAACATGCTTGCCACTCGTTGGTGTACAAATCTACCGATCACCCAAATGTTGTAAAACTGAAATTAGATTAGGGGCAAAGATAGGAATGAGGAATTCACGTGCGGAGGTGCAACCAAAAGCACATGGCATCTCAATGCTGGCCGCCAGCTCTGGATGCTCTGAATAGGCGTGAATAACCAAAAAAAAGATTAGTAGAAGACTTACCTTGGCACGTACTTGCCCTCGCTCATGGCCGCATGTCTCTCCAAGCAGCGGGACGGAGGAGGTTATGTTCCTGTTGGTGGAGAGGGAGGAGCTGGCGGTGGGTGGTTATGTTCCTGTTGGTGGAGAGGAGGAGCTGGCGGTGGGTGATTTCCCTCGCCGACGCTGCTGGACCCTAACTGCTCCCCTGCCGCCGCCGTCGATGACGAACCAGACCGGCCTCGGCAAGGAGGAGGAGCTGCAGGCCTGCGTAGTTCCCAGGCGTAGACCCATCTTCCTCGCCTCGTCGAACTCGTCGATGCGTGGTCGTCAGTGCCACCAGTATACGTCCTGCGACCTCATCTTCCTCAGCGCCCACCACTCCCTCGGCATCTGGTGCCTCGCCAACGGTAGACCAACCCCCACCACCGAAGGGCGACCGATTACCCAGATTCGCCGCCGCCGGAACAGGGAGGACGGCCTGCTGCTGACCGAACCCCGCCGCCTCCACAAGCTAGAGTATAGGGGAGGACGCGTCGTTGGGGGTGAGGAGCTGAGGAGGAGGAGTAGCAGTCTAGCGCGGGCATGGAGATGGCGGCGCGAGGAGAGACGGAGGAAGAGGATTGGTTCACGGGAGAGGGAAGGGATTGGGTGGGAGACGCGAGCCAATCTAGGGTTGGGGAGCAGCGACGTGAGCGGCGATTCGCGAGAGAGTTTTGCTGGCACCGGTTAACTTGGCGGTGGCAAGATGCGTAATATTTCCGAACTCATGGGGATAACGAGGAGACATGAAATCTATCTGTCACTGACTTGTGGGCCCAGGTCGAATTCCGAGACACTGATCTGCGGGCCCAATCTGAGGATGAACCACATGCCTCCAATCCCAGGGAGCTTTGTTGTTGTAGTGATAGGGTTGTCCAATTCTGAGTGAGCCGATGGTGGATGGATGATAACCTGTAGATAACTCGCGTGATAGATGCTATCGAACTCTCCGGTTGTTCCCGTTGTCAATGTAACAACTTTTAACCCTATGGATATTTGCAACACCACACGCTTGCGCAACGTAGCCGCCGACCATGAGTAGTTTGCAATCTACAATTCCTAATGGAACGCCAGATCACACTCTAACTTTGGTATGATAATCTCCATATCGAAACATAGTGGAGAGGGATAAATACACCAAATCGCAACAAAGTGGTGTACAAGTATTCCTGATCGCAACAAAAGAAACACGAGTTCAAATGAGTGCTTGTAGCAATTCGGTCTGGTTTTAGGGTTTAGTTTAAACGTGGTTAAACGAATCAGTGTGGCTAGCCTCCTCTATTTAACACGGGCGAGGGGTATGGCTAGCTAACACGCTGAACCAGGAATCCTGGTTCGACTCGACTGGATACAAACCGACCCAAAGTGGGTTCGGCCTAGTTGGCACGCGAGCCATATGTGGTGCACCTAAGACTTGTGTGATCATCCTTTGCATGTCCTAGTGCGCCACATCATGCGTGTGTGCCACTGCAAACTTTCTTCTCCTCCTTGTGCACCTGCCTCCCTCTCCTCTCTCACGCATATAGTGGAAGTCATCGCTTGATGATCTTGGTGCGACTCTCCTTCTCCTCGTGCAATGCTTGATTACCCTTCATACCTGATCATAGATAGATATAAAGATTTACGCAGTATAAAGTTCTCATAATCATAAATATCATAATCAAATAGGAGGGAATTCACCTATTCTCCAATTAGCTTTGTGCATGCTCTAGTCATAGGACCAATATGTCGGCGTCGGGAAACCCGGGGACCCCCGAGCGCTGGGCGCGTGGACCCTGACCGCGCCACTGGAAGAGTTAGCACCGGTTCCGCGGGTTTCTCGGGAACCAGGGCGCGAAAGCGCCTTAGATACTCCCGATGGAGACCCCACTGTCGGCGCCTCGGCAAGGAAAGCGGTCAGCTCTCGGGAGCGGAACCCAGAGATTTGACAGGAGCATCCTGCAGCCCCTGCTCCCAGCAGAGGTCGCTTGACGGGCCCAGCAAGCCCGACATGCATGGTTCACAAGACCACTCACGTCGTCCCTTGGCGCAGGCGAAGCACACGGCATGAAGGACAGCGAGGCGCCCCGCTGGCGCCACCCGCACCGTCCGACGCCACCTCGACTTGGTCGCGACACGTGCCACGCCTCGGTGGCACGCATGCAGCTAGACCACTTGTGGTAACCCCTTACACTATAAAAGGAGGTCCATGGTCAAACGATAGGAGGAGGAAACCAAATTGACAAAGCTCTTTACTAGACAAATTGTCGCAACTACCGCCATCAATGATCACTTTGCATGACCTACCATTACCAACATCAGCTTTCGTTTGGAACGAATTGCATCGATGTTCCGCAGAACTCGGTGTAACACTCAACACCTTAGGCGTACAAACAATGATTGGCAAATGTGTAGCATCAGCGTATTGCAAACCATCCTCAAATTCTTCCACAAACTCAGAATCTGGATCTGCCTCATCACCGCTCTTATATTCACCGGTCTACTCATTGATCAACATCACCTTTTTATTTGGGCTTTCACGCTTGAAGTGACCTTTTCCACCACACGTATGACAGTTCATGTCTCATGTTCTAGCTGTCAAATTAGAGGAACCAGTAGCACTTGCAGCAGGCTGCGGTGGTCTCTTGGCACTAGGGGCAACCGAATCTGATTTGGAAGGCACAGAACCACGGAAAATAGGAACAACACTAGACGTAAATGCACTAGCTAGGTGTAGTATGTGGTGTAAATCTACCTCGGTTCAAAGGAGAACGAGGTGCATACTTGGCATCTTCGGCCAACTGTAACTCCGCTTCACGTGCGAGATGCAACAAATCTTGCACATCACCATATTGATGATGGCGCACAATTCTCTTCACATTGTTGCTAAAACCTTAAAGAAAATGATGCATGGTTTGTTCAGGCTCCTCACGCACTTTAGCACGCCATAATCATCTCCGTCTCCTTATAGTACTCATCTATGGTCAATGAACCTTGCTTCAAATTCTGCAATTTGTCATAAAAGGAACGTATGTAATGCGAGGAATAACACGATGCCACGTCTCTTCCTTCATTTCTCGCCAAGAAGTAATGGGCACATCATTAGCCTGACGCCTTGTACGTACAATACCGTCCCACCAAAGTAAAGCATAACCATCAAATTCAGAAGATGCAAGCTTGATCTTTCTATCTACAGTGTAATCATGCAAACGCCACAACCTTTCCATCTTCAACTCCCAATTAATGTACTCTTCCACTTTTGTAGAATCTTCAAATTTCGGGATGCTGAATTTGGGTTTCCAAGACTATCATCATCACGGTTGGCTGCATGACCAAAATTTTCTCAGAATACATGACATGCACCAAGAGGCATAAACCCTCAGCCAGGGGGTACACCACCACCTCGGCCACCTCCACGCCCACCATTAGCAATACCTTGGTTGTTGTTGATGTTGTTGTCCAGCTCGCAGCAACCTCTCACGACAAGCATTAGCTTGCTCATCATCCTCCTCAACATCTTCATCAACACCATGTTCAGCATTAACACTTGCATCATCAGCAGGTTGTACGTGTCGTTGTGTCAAGGCAGTCACAACGCGTGTCAAATTAGCAATTGAAGTTTGTATCCATGTCAATGTATCGGCAGTCTCATTGGTTGTTTGTTGAAGATCTTGAACCTTCATACTAGTAGCCAGCACATCAGCCTGAATTTCATCACCTTGAGCGCCAAACTCACGGGATAGGTGATCATGAAATGCCTCATACTAATTCCAATGGACTGACGCAGTAGCATCCTTTTTATGTCTAACAATAGAATCATCCGTATACATGATTAGTGCACATAAGTGTATAGATGATGTCGTGTCTCGGCAGATGGACACCGGGAGTAAAGGATACCCCCTTTTAGGTTTGGCACGGGGCGCGAAGGAGGCTTGCAATCAGTGCTTGCCGGGTCATGAAGGACTCGACTCTTCGAGGGAGTTCGCACGCGTAGAACAGAGACACAAGGAGTTACCCAGGCTCAGGCCGCCCGGAGGCTAAAAGCCCTACTCTTGCATGTATGGATTGATGAGCTAACCATGGTGTGTGGCTACGATGGGGTTCTCGGGTGAGGTACCCGGAAGGTGTTCGGCTGGAGGTAGAAGACGAGCAGATCCTTACCCTGAGGAGATCACCTCTCGCCTCTGCCTCTTTTGCCCTAGTCTAGTCTTGCTCCATCTTCTGATCCTCCTTTCCTTGGAGACCTCGGCCCTCCCTTTATAGGCCAGGGGGTGCCATAGGGGGTCACGCAAGGAGCCTGAGGGGTTTTAGGCGGGAAAACCCCTCCGCTGTCTTTAGGGGGTGACGTGGCCTCCTCTCGTCCAAGTATCCTTCGCCGGTTAGGTGAGGGCATCCACCTTTGAGGAAAGCAGGACGAACAGGGCCTGATAGCCCCACCGGCATTGTCCCCTAGCGACGTCACTGGGCGCCTCCTTTGCCTTGCTGCCCAAGCCTTCTCGATCCTTCCGCTGTGTACTGGCATCCTTATCCTCTACTCTGTACGGAGTGGCACCTGAGAGAGGTAAGAGGCCTAGCATCCAGCCGGGCTCCAAGCCTCGCGAGTCTCGGCCTTGGCTCCCGGGGTGACGACCCCGGAAGGTCTCCGGGTCCTGGGTCTTTAGCCATTTGGGTGTCAATGTAGAGCTTGTCGGGTTCCTTCCTGGCGAGCGGATGGACCCACATGCCAGGTCTTATTCTTGGCCTTGTCCATCTTCTTGGTGGGCCCATAGGTGGTGGACCCACTTTGGAAGCAAAAGAGGAAACCCATGTTTCATTGTTGTGACAGTAGCCCCCGGGCATGGTCCCGGCAGGCTCCTCTTCTGCTGCTGCGGGGCTATGACCAAAGAAGAGTCAAAGTGGGTCCCCGGTGTCTTGTCTTCTTGGATGACATGTTCTTCGCGGGGTTGAGGAAATACCGCAGCGAGCCCCCAGGTCACCTTGCCTCGGTCGTGTCGATCATTGAGATCCGTGTGAATTGCAACCTTATCTTTGCATCCAATGGGAGGGAGCTCTCAAAGCGGAACGTCCCCTCGATGCCCAGGCTCTTTGGAGTAATGGGGCTGCGACGTGACGCGAAGATGACGCGCGGCGTGCCTCATAAGCCACGGCCGCGGCACTGTAGCCATTACTCCCCAAATCGTGGAAATTCCCAAATCGCTTCCCTCCTCGCTTCGTCTTCTTCGTCTTGCGAAACCGCCGCCGCGGCTAGGTTTTCAATCCGTCCAATTTCTCGGTCTTCCGCCATGCCGCCTCGTCGAAAGAGGAAATGAGTGAGGAAGCTGAAGGCCTCCATTGCCCAAGAGGGCTCCGCCGTCGCCCCGGACGAACGCAGGTTAGAGACGGCTATATTCCCTTGTTCTTATGCAACCAGGGACGCCATGGACAGGGTGACCCCCTCGCTTGCCACTATCCATCACGAGAGGGGGCCCACGGTCACTCGCCCGGGCAGCGGACGAAGGAGAGATGATGAGGTGGTGATCTTTCATGAGTTCTCCCTGATGGGGCTGCTTCCACCATTTTCGGATTTCTTCCTGGCGGTGCTGGAGGTGTATGGTCTACAGATGCTTCACCTTCACCCCAATGCCATCCTGATCTTGTCGATGTTCGCCTATGCTTGCGAGGCATTTATTGGAGTGATGCCGTCAGTGGCTCTATTCCGCCATTTCTTTGTTCCTAGGATTGGAAGGTCCAAGTGGATCGCTGGCGGAGTCATGTTCCGTCTCCGAGAGTCAGCCGAGGAAGAGTTCCTAGATTTGAAGCTCAAGCCTCATTGGGACGAGTGGAGGGCACATTGGTACTATGTCCGCGCGGACGAAGTGAATCCCCACCTGTTGGTCCCTGAGGCACCCGTTGTTCATCTGGCAAATTCCAAGCAGCTCAGTCCTCAGGATCATGCTCTAGCTATTGCTTGCTTTTTTGAGCTCAAGGGCAGGGGATTGACTGGCGCAATGATATTTGGGCAATTCATCCTTCTAGGTATAGCTCCGCTGCAAAGTAGGTCGCGTCCAGTGTGGAAGCTTCTCCGCCATGATGATAAGACCAAAATGAGACCGTATCTTCTGGGCGACATGATGTGGAAGAAATGGATGAAGTTCTTGGTTCCCGGGGATCCGTACGTGCTTTCGGGTTGTATACTCCCGTTGTATAACAATATTGCTGCTGAAAGGATTCTGACATCCATGCCTGCCTGCAGTGCCCATGGAGTCTTGGTAACCGAAGAACTGGAGCCGAGACCGGAGGTTAGACCGTCAAGAGTTGCACGGGATGGTCCGGGGCCGAGCGTCGGTGTTGCCAGTGTCCCAGCTCAAGGAGACGCTGAAAGGATTGTATGGGCACCTAGAGGGGGGATGAATATGTGCTACTTGATGACCCACAAGTATAGGGGATATATCGTAGTACTTTTGATAAATAAGAGTGTCGAACCCAACGAGGAGCAGAAGCTGCTGGCGTGTGGTTTCGAGCGAGGTTTCACTGCAAATACTAACAGACAAGTTTTTATGGATTTTTATAATAGTAAATAAATAAAGTGCGAGTAAATGAAAGAGAGTAATAATAATTGCAGCAAGTGGCCCAATCCTTTTTAGCACAAAGGACAAGCCGGTGGTGTTACTTATGATGGCTAAAATGTTCCTCAGGACACACGGGAGTTTCGTCAAGTCACTTTCGCTTGATACCGCTGATTAATCTTTAATATTTTGTATCCTTAAAAAAATCTTTAATATTTTGATAAGTGTTGTGTGGGTGAACCTATGCTAATGCACCTTCCTTACTTGGACCAGTACATACTTGTGATTAAACTTTCTTACAAGCATCCACGATTGCAAGAAAGTATTTAAGAATTAACTAACCATGACCTTAAACTCTGAGATCCTACACTCCCTTGTGCAACAACTTACCGACGGGGGTTTAGGTTTCTGTCGCTCCGGCAACCCCACAATAAGTAAACTAAATACACAATGCATTCTCCTAGGCCCATAAAGGTGAAGTATCATGTACTCGACATTCACACAACACCCTAGAAGAATAACACCACAACTTAAATATCAAACTATTAAATACTACTCAGCATAATTCCACTAATAGCAACAAGACTTCTCCCATGTCCTCAAGAAATAAACGAACTACTAATGAGACATCATGGAACATGATCAGAGGTGATAAAGTGATGAACAACAATCTGTTCATAAAAGTAATTCACCGTTAGAAATCAATAGCATCAACTACAACAAGTAATCAACACCGGAAAAGTAATCCAAATAAACTACACAAGGAGGAACCCTAGATGTCTCAGCGGAACGAAGTGGAGCGGCGGTGATGATGGTGCTGGCGGTGGAGATGGTGTGGACGATGTTGCCGATGAAGCCCGTGGCAATGACGATGATGATGGCGACGATTTCCCCTCTCAGGGAAGGAATTCCCCCGGCAGATTTCTCCCTGCCGGAGAGCTTTTCTCTCTCTGTGGTTTCCGCCCCCGAGGCGGCGGCGGAATATTTCTTCAAAGCGTCCCACGATGTTTTTAGGTCAGAGGGGTCATATAGGCGAAAGGGGGGAGCCGGAGGCGGTACTGGGCCGCTAGGTGGGCCCCAGGGGCGGTCCAGGGGTGGACCGCGCCTGAATGGCGTCTAGCCACCTTGTGGCCCCCCCTCTAGTCCCTCTTCTGGCTCCGTCCATATTCTGACGAAATATTAACCTTTGAATTTTCTTGGAATTTTTGGAGTTGCAGAAATATAATATCTTGATGGTGCTTTTTTCTAGCTGATTCCAGGCTCCGGCAGTTATATCCATAAGAACCATCAAACATGCAAAATAAGATAAAATAACATAAGTATTGCATTCTAATATGAAATATATCAATGAATAACAGTAAACTATGATACAAAATAGTGATGCAAAATGGACGTATCACTACTCTAATTTTTAATTCTTTTTTAATTAAGGCTTGACACAAAGGTAAACTTTCTAGATATGCAACTACGGTGAATTTACCTATATGACAAGTTAACATTAAGCAAACAACAAGACACAAGCAAAGACTAAAGTAAAGGAGTAACCGAACGGAAAGCACGCGGAGACAATGATGTATTCCCGAGTTCCTCCTTTTTAGGGGAGTACGTCTCGTTGGAGGGATGTGAGCTTCGCCACAATAGGCTTACTCAACGCCACAAAGGCCTCACCCTATTCTCCGATGAACCGCACCACAAAGGATTGGTTCATCTTCCACTATCGGAATCCTTCAACGCAGAATCCGGAGCCTTTACAACAATCTTGGGGCACACACCCACAACTCAATTGTGGGCTCCCAAATCAACAAATCTGCAACAACAACAACAAAACGTGGGAATCATGATACGTCCAAAACGTATCTACTTTTCCGAACACTTTTTCTATTGTTTTTCCTCTAATTTGTGTGATTTGAATGCAACTAACACGGACTAATGCTGTTTTCAGCAGAATTGACTTGGTGTCTTGTTTTTGTGCAGAAAGTCAAAGTTTTAGGAAAATTCCAGAAATTCTATTTTTCCAGAAGACCCACGGAGCCAGAAGACGAAGCGAAGAGGGTGCACAGGGGCACCACACGCACCTAGGGCGCGGTTGGGCCCTTGCCGCGCCCAGGGGTGGTGTGGCCACCCTGTGTGGCCCCCGACGCTCCCCTTCGGACTACTTAAAGCCTCTGACCTAAAAACTTCGGGGGAATCGACGCTTTTTGTAACATCCCAAAATTATTAACAAGTATTATTAGTTCCAAAAATGAGAGCCAACAAAAACTTTTGTTAAATTATCTGAGTTTGGTATGCTGGTTGCTTGTGTTGTTTATTTCTTCTTGGTTGTGTGTTGCTTGCTCTATTTGAAAACATAAAGAAAAGAAGAAGAATAAAATAAAAGCAAAACAAGAAAAATAAATGTGGCAATTGCCACACAAATTCTCCAAGTGAGGATCTCATTTTGTTTCCAACAAAATTTAGTGGAGTGGTATTGCAAACCCTCCCATTTCATCCTTACTACTTATCTCTCTCAAATAATATTTTGAAATAGTTTTAAAATTCTAAAGTAAATCAAATAGAAATAAAATTTAAATTTCCATAATTAAAACCTATGAAAGAAAATGTTTCAAAACATTTTATTATTTTATGCCAATTTTTGTGGAGCTTCTGCACATTATGAGAAGACCCCACAAATTTTGCCAAATTTTTATAAATTGATTTAGTGCCTCAAATTAAATCAAGAAGTGCTTCTGGATTTAAACAGAAGGACTAAAAAGTAAATAAGAAAAAGAAGAAGGAAGTTTGGCAGCAGAGAGGAGGCAGGGGGCTTTCTGCAAAAGGGTCATCCCCTACCTCTCTCCCTAGCTCGCTGTAGCCGCCGTGTCACCATGGTCATCGACGCCGCGCCAGGCCCCCCCCAGGACCCCCTCTCCAGCTCGCACCACACCTCTGCGTCCGCTGCCCCGCAGAGGAGAGGAGTTAAGCGCCACCCCCTCTCCTACGCTGCCCTGTCTCCCATTTCTCCGCCGTGGATGAACGAACGGCGCCGGCCAAAATTGGCCCAGCCCGTGGCACCTCGACACGCAATCCGCGACGCCACGAACCCTAGCCCACGCCCGGACCCCCCAGACACCGCGCAACGGCCTCTCCCGCCCTCTGGACGCCGCTGGACCGTGACCACCGTGCACCGCCGTCGCGCCTATTTAAACTCGAGCCCGCACCTTGCTTTTCCCCACGCCCCACTGCCCCTCCCTGCTCCACCACACCCTCCACTCGCCCGTACACCGCCAGGAGGGCGGAGCCTCGGCCGCGAGCTCGCTGCTGCTCGTGCCCGTGCTCGACAGCCCGAGGTAGGCGACGACCACGGCCTCGCCGTGCTGGCCTCCCATTTCCTTCCCTCTGGCCCGTACTCTCTCCCCCTTTGCACACCGCGCTCACCCACCTCTTTTTCCCTCTGGATCGTGCACAGAAGCGCCGCGGAACCTCGCCGGAGTTGCTACCGTGGCCGTGAGAAGTTCAGAACACGCCGCCGAGCTAGACGCCGTCCCAGCAAGTAGGACTCAGCCAGGACGTTCGCCCGAGCCTCCGCCGTCGTCTCGCGTCATCACCAAGCCCTCCCGAGCCCTCTAGGTGAGGAACCATCCACCACCGTGCCGCCGGCGCGGCGGCGCCGCCATTTTATGGTCGCCGCCGTGGCCTTTGAACGTGCGCCGTTGGATCTAGATCCAACGGCCGCGTAACGCTTCATTTAGATGAGCGGCTGACGGGCTGGCCCCACCCGTCAGCATTTTATTAATTTCCACCCGTGCACTGAGTCACTGACAGAAGGGCCCCACTAGTCAGAATTTTAAACATTATCCACACTGAACACATTTTCTATTTTTAGTTTCAGAAGAATATCAGTACTGGACCCAATTTGTAAAATCAATAACTTGAGATTTAGGAATCCAAATAAATCAAACTCAATTGTTCTGGAAAGCTTATGAAATTGTTTAACCAACCCAATTGGTCTCATGTCATTTAAATAAAAGTTAAAAAGTATTATTGAAAATGCCACAGAAGGTTTAAAATCTAAACTTGTTTGTTTCTGATACTCTGTTAGTCCAAATAATTCCAAACCAATTTTGCTAGCTTAGTACTGCCTTGTATTAGCTCCCTAATTTTGGTAGAATTAATTAAGCAATATTAATTGTTGACTTTAAGATAAACCCTTCTGGACTAAAACAAACAAATATGTTTATTGGTTGACCCAAATGAGTTAGGACCAATTTTGTTAGCTCACATATAGCCATGTTTACTTACCCCTAAAAGGATTTAATTTTTGGAACAACAGAACTTATTTGATTGCCAAAACTTGATTATTAAGCTACTGGTTCAAACCAATGTGTAGGGAGTTTGGTAACTCCAATGATCCAATTCAAATTGGGTTGTCTTCTACACATCAGTAGCTTTCTATAGAAATTTAGTTTGTATTTTTGTGACCAACAGAACTCAAGTTGTGAATTAAACATGTTTAACAAGTTTCTGCCATAATTTGGACTTAAACAAATAATGTTTAATTCAATTATTTTGAAATTAAATTGTATTGTTTGATGAATGCAGTGGCTATTTAGAGCATTTAGGATTGTGATGATGTGATGTTGTTTGAGTAGTTTAGTGATTGCTTGTATTTGTTTGTTTATCGATTAGACGAGAACGTTGCTGGATTTATCGAGGAGGGGAATTTGTTGAACCTGAAGATCAAGATCAAGTCACTTTGCCGAGCAAGGCAAGCTACTCTCTGAGCTTGCACCTAAATATATATGCATCTACTTTGATCAAATGATTTACTCTTAAAACCAATGGTTTACAAAACCTTTTCAAAAAGTGTATGGAAATTATTTTGCCACCCTATGTAGTAGTTATATGAAACTTTAGGATGGAAAACAATGTTGTTTATTCAAAACTCCTTTGGAAATACTTGTGTGGTTATGGAATGCCGAGATGTCGGTATTGAAGTGGAGAAATGGAGGATGATGATGTTTATGAAAAATGCACAGTGTCCTAGTACTATGACAACCAATCTTAATCTGTGCGACCACATTTACCCCCATATGGGAACGGGGCTTAGTCATATAATTTGCTCTTATTAGTATGGGATACCTCATCGACGGAGATGACTCCGTTATGCATGAGGGGATGGTTTGTGAACTCCCCTGACCTGGGTCCTCGCTCAAACTCTATGGAAAGATAAGGAGGAGGATTGAAGACTTCATAAATGTGGTCGCCGGGAAAAACATATGAGTCCTCACACTTAGGGTTGCCGACGGGGACCGGACTGAGTGTTGGTGGGAATTATCATATGGGTAGGATCCTATACTAGCATGAGCAAAGGAGAGGCTAGGGTCGGTGGCTCAACTTCGCATACACCTTGTATGGCGGGACGTGGCTGACACGATGAGTTACCGGATGGATGTGGGTTAAAAGCGTGCTACCTCTGCAGAGGGTCAAAACTATTCGAATAGCCGAGTCCTCGGATATGGACAATTGGGAAGCTGTCCTAAGATCATGTGCAAGTTTTTGGAAAAGCTTTTAAGTTTAAAAGAAATGAAAATGGTGATGGTGTTAAACAACTATACCAAATGGAGTGGTATGAGTTGTGGAATAAATGGACCATGGTGAGCCCTGGTCAGGAAAAGGAGAAGTTTTTGGAGAAACAAAGAGATGGTGACTTCTTTTAAAAACAGTTATAAAACTCTTCTTACCTTTTTCAATAAAGATATAGAGATGTTTTAAATAAATAAAAGTTGTAAGTTAAAAAAACTAGTGCATACTCATGTTGGGGTAGTTTGCGAGTACATTCAAATGTACTCATATTGGTTTCGTCCCTGGCTATTGTCCTAGCCAGACTACGAGGAGGAGCACTACGCCGAGCAGGAGTATGGTGACTTCTATGCGAACTAAGGATCTCCACAAGTCAGCTGCCTGTCGGGTCGTCGTCGTTAGAATATGATGTCTACTACGCCGTAGCTTCCGCTGATATTTTGGTTTGGCCCATGAAGGCACCTATGTAAGAACTTGGTCTAAATGACCATTTATGTAAGACTTTTTATTCGGTACTGTAATGGATGTAAACTTTGGTATCCAATTCGGATTATGTGCAACGACAGACTGATCACGGGATCGTTGTGTTAAGCATAATCGGGTATTTCGGACAGCTAGTCCGGGGTCCCCACAGACTTGGTATCAGAGCCATCCTGACTTTAGGAAACCTTAGTTAGCATGGTCGTTTGTCAAATGTTACAAAAAGATGAATTTCTAAAGAAAGGAAAGAAGTATTTTGAAAACTGCTTATCTCCAATCCTCTTACTTATACAAAATTTTACTCTCATTAAATATTATATTTTCTTTGTATCCTTAAAATTTGCACACTCTCATTAACTTAAATTTGACTCACTTGTTGCCCTACTATATTAAAATTTTGATACCCTTGTCATACTAACTTAAAACTTGCTTAAAAATTTGTAGATGGCACTCCACTGGACCGAGTTCGTTCAGCTTGAGAAGGATAGCAAGCTGACGTTCGAGAGTGACTTGTTCGAGTTGACCAAGCTGTTAGGTCGCCCCGCTCCAGAGTTTGAGGGAGCTCAGATTGATGTTCACGGTGTCGGAAGGCTGAGCTGGCTCATCAGGTCGTCAGTTCGCAGGAACATCAAGTCTCCCAGTTCCAGGACGCTCGTCTTCACCACCAAGGAGGCCACCTGGGTTGACGGTCTCTGTACTGCTACACAGAGGATGCTAGCCCGACTTTGTGAGGAGCACAAGGCGGAGTTAGTAGACTCCCGTTTCCGGTTCTACGGGAGGCGCAACTGCGATGGACACCCTACTCCTTCCCCTTGCCACCCGATGTTTGGGAGCTACATCATGGACATGGAGCTCTTACTTCAGCACACTCAGGATGATCTGTTGCGCACTAGGATTCAGCTTCGCTTTGACCGCGAGTCGCTCGTTGAGCTTCGCGAGAGTGAGGAGAAGCTGCTGGAGGAGAAGGTCGCTCTTCTCGGAAGAGGGCCCAGCTGAGGAGGACCATCGAAGCTCCGCAAAAGGTGGCGGAGCAGGACCAGCTGATCGAGGATCTAGAGCACCATACTGACGAGATGGAGGAGGAGGGCGATGATCTCCGCAAGGAGAACAACGCTTTCCTCAGTGACGATGATGACTTTGTGGAGGAGATGGACTGTGAGGAGGAAGATGATGAGGAGGAGTTAGTTGACGAGGAGGAGGAGCCACTCGAGGCAGTTCTCGAGGACGAGGAGGAGGATCCCGAGGAGCCACTCTACCAGTCAGATGCTGACGTGTTAGAGCTGGAGGTTCCACCTCAGTAGGCGAGTGACTTGATCACTACCGCAGGATTAGGTTGAACCCTATCACTAGTCGAGTAGAAGTAGTGGTTCTTTTGGAAACCAGATGCTATGTATCTTAGATGTAAGGTGATGTTGTAAGCTTGATGTTGTAAGCTTGTTGTTGATGTGAACTCCTTGATGTGATGTTTGTGAAATATAAGTATGTTTGTCTTGTTAGATCTGTGTAAAATATTTTCATATAAATCCTTAAAATAATCAACCACTTGCGAAATCGTCTTTTCCCTTAGTCGAACTTTTCTTGCCTTGTCTCTTATACCCGGTGTGCTTCAGGATGCCGCCCCGTCGCAGCAATGCGGAAGGATCAGGATCAGCACCACCACCACCGGACCCAACCCCCACCCAACTTCTCGCACTTATCATGGAGGAGCGTGAAAATGCCCGGCAAGAGCGCCAAGCTCATCTCGCTGCCTTACAACAACTCGCAGCCGCTTACAACAACAACAACAACAATGGTGGTAATGGCAATGGCAATGAGAACCAGCGATCCACCTTAGGCGATTTCCAGAAGACCAACCCACCTACCTTCTCCAAGGGACTTCACCCGCTGGAGGCCGATGATTGGCTTCGCACCATCGACAACAATCTTCAAGTTGCTGCTGTGGGAGAAAATGAAAAAGTGTTGTATGCAACCCACTATTTGCAATGCGACGGGGCTTCACCCGCTGGAGGCCGATGATTGGCTTCGCACCATCGACACCATCGACAACATCACATTTCAAGGCTTATGCAAATGCAGCTCAATGCTCTGAGTGTCACCGGCTCATCACGCTCATTTGCAATGTATGCAGGTTCTTGTAAACAAGTTTTCATTCAGAAATATGAAGTCACTTAGAGAAATCGTATGCCATTAGCTTACCCATGCCGTGCACCCTGTCACGCACAAGCTGCGCCTCTTGGGCGCTCTCGAGCCGCAGCCCATGGTCGACCACGACCCCCAGGAGCCCGTCCACGAACCCTGGGGCGACGGATTCGTCTTCCTCGGCCTTCCTCCCAGACTCCACCGCCTTCTTCCAGGCCGCCGCGAGGACGCACAGCGCCATGGAGTCCGGCCCGCCGGAGACCCCAACCGCTGCAGGAAAACGGGGGTATGAGGTAAGTAAGGAGCCTAGGAAGCACTGAAGAAGGAGGCACTTGTAGCGAGTAGAGGCGGCGTACCAATGCGGTGGTGGGGGTGGATGCCGGCGAGGGCCATGCGGCGGGCGAAGGATTGGTGATACGGAGCAATAGGGGAGGAGGAGGCGGGGGGATGGGTGCAGCAACATCGTAAGAGGCGGCGAAGGAGGAGGCGGGGAGAGGGGAAGGGGCGGCAGGACAGGAGGAGCATCGCCGGAGTTGAGGGGAAGGAAAGAAAGATAACGAAAGGGTTTTTCCTTCGCTTCTTGGGAACCAGGCTCGGCTCGGGTCTGGATTTTTCAGGTCAAGTTTTTCAGGCCCGGCTCGGGCCAAAGAATGCCGACAGTGCTAGGCGTCCCCCGGGGATCTGGGGAAAAAAATCCCCCGGGTCCCTCTGTCGATACGTGTCCCTTTTTTTCTGTCCAAATCCCGCTTTTGCTACCGTGTAGCAAATAATCACTCCGCTTTTGCTCCCTATGTAGCAAAAACGGTTCGCGCAGAAAATAGAAAAAAAAGACTGACTTTGCCGGAGACCTCGCCGGAGATTTCGTAGCTACAAAAATGTGCTACTGTAACAAAATCGACTTCACCGGAAACATCGCCGGAGACATCGACGAAGACCTCGCCGGAGACATCATAGCAAATGTTTTGTTCTATTGTAGCAAAACCACAAAACAATAATAGCAAAAAAATTGTTACATTGCAGCATCGTAACAAAAATTCTTCCGGCGAGGTTCTCCGATAAGACTTATGATGCAAAACAGCAGAACAAATTATAGCAAAAAAATTATTCTTGTAATGCAAATTCATAAAACGTATGGTGCAAAAATTCAGACATGGGCAAAGACCTCGTAGCAAAAACATTGTGCTATTTTAGCAACACCACGAAACTATTGCAGCAAAAACAAATATAAATATTACAGTATCGTAGCAACAAATTCCGGCCAGGTCCTCCGATGGCAGCACCGCCCACCACCCGATAGTAGCACCGACGACCTTCGATGGTAGCATTGCGCATCACCTATGGTAGCAATACCGCCCTTTCCTTGGCAGCATAGGCGCCCAGCAACGGAAAGCACCTCCGGCAGCATCCGGCGGGCTACTTGACAGCATAGGATCACACGGACGCCTGGTCGCAACCTTCGCGCTGCTGCTGCCCCGCGCGGCGCCCATGGCCGGGCCTCTGCAGGACGCTGCTGCTCCGGCTGCAGAGCATCCCCGACTGTTCCCCTCACAGTATAATTGGTCGCTCGAGGTGAGGATTGCGACGATGGCGGGAGGGGCCGACACTACAAGAAATATGCTAACTAGTGACTCTCCATATTGGTCACTGAATGGTCACGTATTTTCATTTGTGACCTTTTTGTGACCAAAAACAGTTGGTCGAAAGATAGCAGTCACTAACGGAACTACGAATACGAATGACCATTTAAATTGGTCGTAGGCGGCTAGAGAAAAGGCCATATGCCAGCGCTTTTTAGATTATGACCAATTCATGTAACCAGACTATGACTATTCTGACAAGATTGGTCGTTACATTTTCGGGTTTAGACCCTCCAAAGTAGTGTATGACCAAATGGTTCAAATTGGTCATAGATCTATGACTAATTTTTTCTAGGTCACTACCAAAAGGTCACTAGTTAGCATATTTCTTGTAGTGCGAGGACGACACCGGGCGCAAATCTCGTCGAGATGCCGGTGGCCCGGGCTGCTCGGGCACGGGCCGAGGACGATGCGGGAGATCGAGGAGGAGCGGCGCCGGTGCGGGAGGTCGTGGAGGCCTGGAGGGGCGGCGGCGGTCGACGTGAGGTAGGAGAGCCGTCCCGACGGTGGCGGCGTGTAGGGTATCCGTCCCCAGCAGCAGTGGTGCGATGGGGAGCCATCCCGATGGAGGCGGCGCGGACGGGAGGGCGGCAGTCGAGGGCGGCGACCGGAGGCGGGTGCTCTGCCGGACGGCAGCGGCGCGCAGGGTAGGGCGGCGGTGGAGGGAGGCGGTGGAGTGAGGCAAGGGACGGCGGCGGCATGGCCTCGGCCTGGTTCGTGTGGAGGAGAGGGCCTGGTTCGTGTGGAGGAGAGGGTAACGTGTGGGGAGATATGGGACCCGCCATGAAGTGGACACGCGTCACGCTCGCGAGGGGGAGGATGCGAACTCGCGATCCCCCGGGGACTAGAAGGCTTTTCCTATATTGAACCCAATCAAAACCGTCACCACCTAAAAACAGAAAAACATGGAATGGAACCCCTAAACGATCCACAATCCCCAAATTTTGTAGGAAAATCTTTTTTACCACACCCACCCCTTCAACCTTATTCACACCGTGGGAGAGCCAACGACTCTCTCATACGTCCAAAATGTATATATGCATTAAATTGTATTACATTCACGCGAGAGACCGAAGTGGGGGACCGGAATCACACAAGCCACGACCTACCCCTCAACTCGCCTTTGGGGATCTAGGTCCGCTAGATCGTCAATTTGTGTCGCCTTTCGGCTGAGGACTCTATATTAATCTAAAATCACCTATGTATACCCCTTCTAACTTCTAGCGAGGGAAGGCTACGGTTTAGAAATAAGTAATTCGTGGTTTCTGGTTTATTCAGATTGTATTGGGAACATTTTGACCCAGGACATGTCCAGGATTTAATAAAATCGTAGCAATTTCCACTAAAAAACTTTTCGCGATAGGAAGAGCGTGATAGGAGGTAGAATACGAATACAAAGAGACATAAGTGAAATATCAAGGTATCGCCTAGAGGGGGTGAATAGAAGTTTTAGAAACATTTATGGATCATACTGATAACCTCACAATTGGAGATGATCGGATACAATCGATGTCGATGGTGATCAAATCCACGGCTAGAAGATGATCGGATCCAAAACTAGAGAGTTGCGCCGAGTATGGCGGATATAGTCTGGGTGATTGCAGGCAAAGGTGATTGACGTCACCGACCATCGTAGGTATTCGGGTGACCTTTCGACGACACCCGGATTCGTATCCTTGGAACCACCAAAGATGATGAACTTCCTCCTCCTAGGAGACTTCTCCCTCCCAGCGGGAGGGTCCTTCTTGAGCTTGTCGCTTTGTTGGGCTTGTCACTCATTAATTGATCCCTTAGGATCTTGCAAGCCTGCGTTAGGTGCGTGGATTTTAGGTCGCGCATGGTGCACAACTTATTCATGACCTCCTTGGTTTAATAGTAGGTACGCTGGGAGCAGTTGTTGGGATCGTGATCCGCACGCTTCGTCGCGACAACATGCCCGTTGTTTTTGTGCTCCTTGTTGTCCTTCTTCTTCTTGGGCGATTCGGATTAGCCTTTCTACCGAGAGGAGTCGACGCCCTTGCCCTTCGATTTGGTAGCCGGTTGTGGCTCCGAACCACCCGTTACCCGTGGCGTAGTTGTTGCCGATGTATATGAGCTCCTTCACAGACTGAGGTCGTTTCATGCGAAATCACTCATCAATTGTTTGTCCCTCAGACCCCATGCAAAAGCAGTGATGATATCGCCCTCCCCGGTCCCGGATAAGGAGTTTTTGTTCTTACGTAGCACCACAAGACACGGTGACAAGTTTTGAGATAAAAATAAAGATAGAATTATGACAAAGAAATTCATAGCACCGAGCGAGAAATAAAATAAACAATTCGACAATGAATAGTGCTGGTGTAACTTGGGCTTTCAATTTGAACCATTCACTATAATTACCTTTTTTTATACTGAATTTATGTTTCATATTTATACCTGATTTTTTCGTGACAATGCAGATTTGTATTGTGACTATGTTCTAAATTTTCTTTTAGATATTATAAATTTAGATTTAGATTGTCAACCGGATGCCCGTGCATCTCAGGTCTGGATGTTTCCCTGCGTGGAAGCTTTCCCGAAACACGGTATTATCTCATATCTAGCGGTTTCCACTTGAGGGCCATCATGGTTTCCTGCAGTGACAGAAGGAGACAACACATGAGCATTGGTGTACACCAATAAAATTTAGCAAAACCTTAAATAAGTAAATCAGTAAGAATTGCATTATGTGATTCGAAGATGACAAATAGTGGTTCTTCCTTTTTTTTTCTGGCTCTACCCTTTGCTTCCTGTGATTTGGGAGAAAAATAGTAAAGCCCTTTTTTTTCAATAACAAATCTACTAGGATGACGAAAATCTGCTGTCTAGAATCCCTATAATCCAGAGGTAGAGACGTGCACGCTTTGCAATCGCCAAACAGTTCGCAAAATCAAGCAGCGCCCACTCTCTGAGCTCACTACCGGTGTCAGTGGCGGACTGAGATCCCGTGCCCCGCCAGAGGCAGGGCACAGCGTGCCTTGAGGCCCTGCATCCACCGTCCATCCCCATCCAACGGTCAGAATGAGTTAACAGTCCAAGGATTAGTTCCTTCGCACCCAGCCAGGCATCGAGGAGACGAGGACGTGGGAAGGGAAAAAATAACGCGAGCGTTCTCGGTCAGAGCTCTGCCGCTGGCGCCGCCGTGGGAAAGGAAGCGGGGCAAGCTCCAGCGCCAGCCACCGGATAAAACGGCGCCGACGAGCGCTCCGACCGCACTCCGCCGGGCTGCTCCTCTCAGCCCTCCTCATCGCCCCGTCGCTTCGATGGGCTCCTCCACCCCGCTGCGACGTTGCCCTCCGCCCCGCGCCGCCGACTCCGTCCGAACGTTCAGCGACCACTCCTGCGAGCTCCATGGCGCCTGTCGCCGTCGGAGCGGGCCGTCAGAGGGAGCGTATTAAGACGGCGGAGGGGGGCATAGGAGGTCGTCGGAGGGGGCGTCGGACCGGGCTGGGGCAGCCGTCGGGTTGGAGGTGGACGGAGCAGCCGGAGGTGGGCGGATGGGAGGCAGAGGGCGCCACCGTTTCCTCCGGTGGACCTCGCCGGAGTTCACCCTAGAGGAGCAGCCGGAGCGGCTCCTCTCCCTTCCCGTAGCGCCATGTATGGATGGAGCTCGCTCCCTTTCTTGCGGCGCGGCGACTTGACCGGCAGCGACTCGCGTCGTTCCTGTGAGGAAGAAGCTGGATATTTGGGGTTGACTCATTGTGGCCGTTGGATGGGGACGGACGGTGGATGCAGGGCCTCGAGGCACGCTGTGCCCTGCCTCTGGCGGGGCACGGGATCTCAGTTCGCCAGTGGCGTGTCCTATACGGCCGTAGTCCTTCCATTCCGGTCCGGATGCCACGAATGGGAGCTGGCAAGTTGCAGGACATCCGCTCCGTGAAAAACAGCTGTGCGACGCGGTGCCGCACGTGCTCGCCGACAACAATGAAGGCACTCCCATGTCACAAACATATAAATATAAATAAAACACAAGGAAAATCATTTTGGCTCCCAAATTCAGTGATCTCATTTTTAAAAAATCAAAAAAATATTTGAAAGTTTCAAAAATATCATGCATGTTCTCAATGATATATCCTACAAACATGCAAAATCTCAAGGCAAAATACAATAAATTGTGAGCTACACAAAAATTACTAAAGTTGGAAATTTGAAACTATATATTATCCACTATATTCAGATGTCTACATTAGTCATTTTTGTGTAGCTCGAACTATAAAGCATTTTGGATTGAGATTTTACATGCGTGTAGGATCATTGAGAACATGCATAATTTGTTTTAGTTTTTTTTGAAATAAACGAAATCACTGGGGCCAGGAGCACCAAATCTCCACTCGTAAAACACATCTTATCTTTACGCCAACTATGCGGTCCGTCATAGTATCCTGAAGAAGATTGTAGTAACAAAAACTCATGTATCCTGTCACGTGTGGACAATCCATTCTCTCCTTCTGTATCCATGCCAAGTATTTGCGAAAATGTGTCAAACCTCCAAATGCGATGTTTCGGGCGTTTGTTATGGATGCTTTTGTCGAACGTTTCACTTTCACTCTAGATTTTGCAACTATATCCACACTAATGAAGAAGTAGAAGGGATTTTTTATTCACGGTGGAGGGTGAAGAAAAATCTATTTGATTCAAAAGAATGGACCATAGAAAAAATAGAGGAATTTTTTGCTTTGGCTAAAGTTTCAAAGGGAAAACAAATAAATTTTACAATCCATTCAAACCTCTTTTGGCCATAAGTTGCATGAGAATAATGATCTAATGCTACTTCTGCACATGTCTTAGCCTTGATTTGGCTGTGCTTTTTCGGATTCCCGTGTTTTTCTTATTCCCACCAATCAAACACCAAATTTCGTATAATTATTGCGCTTCACAATCCTTTGTTTTGCATATGCTATCCTACGATATTGTTGCGTTTTTTCTAAAGGCTAAAATTAATCTGGTTTCACAAAACTCTTTTGAACTCTGATACAAAAAAATAGACATGCGTTTTCGATGAGTTCGAGGAGATGGACTTGAGGACGGTCTCGATTTTCGAGGTGGACAACATCACAAGGGGGCAAATATGGTCAACTCTCTCCCAAAGTGTGTCGAAACTACTCTTTAAAATCTTGGGATATTACATATGAATTTGTGACATTATTTTTGAGGGATAAGTTGATTTCTTAATAAGGGCTGACAAGTGGGAGCCGTCCAACTCGTCAAGTTGTCCATTGTGACATCCCGACCCAGTGCTTTATAGGATTGATGGAAATCTTCATATCAAGAAATGCATCTTATTTTCTGGAACCTCGTCTCAGTAGAACCTTGAGGTTAAAACTAGTCTAGAGGTACTAGAGATCTGTCAAGATTAACGATCGTCGGCCAGGGTTCCTAGGTTGTTACATACTTACATCCACGCGTGCTACCATGATGCATGTAAAATGCATACATGAACTTTGCACTTTAATTGCTTATATTCTAATCATATTTGCATCATATAAGGGTTATATCAATGTTTTATAATGATTTTGGGAATACTTCGTAGTTTTCCCATTTATTTGGAATTAACCCTGTTTTTTCCAGCAAACGTCTTTTTTAGTGTTTCAGACTTTCCGGGAGCTTCGGGACTCCAAAAAGGGCAAGGTCAAAGAGCACGGTTCAGAATTTTCGAGACGAACGCAATGGGCTTAAATTGAAGACCAGAAGCCCAACAGGCTGGAAATGGGAGGGTCCCACGAGGCCTAAAGTACATGGCCGCGTGGGCCCAGCTCGTTTCCACCTCGGAGCTCCGTGGCCGTCGATCTTTCTTCCACCGACTTCATCTTGACCTAAAAACGCCTATAAAAAAGGTCCCATGACGTTTTGCGAAGGGAGGCGGCGGAGAAACAGAAAACCACGAAACATAGAGTCAGAAGGCTGCCGCCGGAGAAGATCAGAGGGGGAAATGCCGCCGGAATCACCTCCGGAGGGCTCCACCCCCCTCCGGCGTGTTCATCATCAACATCTACAGCAAGATCATCTCCATCTCCCCACTGTAAACTCTTGGCAAACATGATGTGTGATGCAATATACTATTCCATTGATCTATTGTGTCTCCCCATCTGTGTTTGAGAAGTGATTTGTTCATGGCAATTGTGAAATAGTTCGTTGATTGGTTGCATACAAGTGTTGTTATCTTTTATGATTGTCTTTATGTACAATATATGAGTGCACGCATATGTTGGGGAATGCATGTAAGGTGATCACCGTAGCGTAATGGATTGAGTAGGACATGTCGGAGTAGAGAGAAACCGGTGTCTGAGACTTGAAGTTACTTTATGGGGGATATATATGGGGGACCCTAGAACTTAAGGCTATGGTGGGACAATTATGTCTTAATAATTCTTGTGCTGCACATTTATTTGGCCATGAGATCCATCACAAGAGTTGTGTTATTGCTCATTTACTTGGCTACACCTATTTATGGCTCCCACCTAAAAGAAACAACTAAGACTGAAACATGTGCTTCACTAATTGTGACAACCACGCGAATGAAATAACAATTGCTAGAACATTTGCTCCCTTGAGATATTTGCTACTTGAGATATTTGATACTTGCTACTTTGAGGAACTTGCTTGAGAAAACTACTGAGAGAAACTTGCTCTAAGAAACTTGTGTCTGAAACTTGATTGAGAAACTTGTTACTAGAAAAACCCATTCCACATCACTTGCTTTCATTAGTTAGTTCTTTTCATATTTATTGCTTTGCATAAACGGTCGTATAAGAGGGTTATAGGGTTTTAGAGAATAGATAGTTTACCTTCAGCTCCTCGTGGGTTCGACACTCAATACTTATCGAATTGTGCTACAGTGATTCCTTGCTCTTGGGGATTATCATACCACCTCAATGCTATGAAACTGGGTACCACCGGTCAGTGGCAACGTTACACCGAGCTAATTGATTGATTGCTGTTTTCGTAAAGTTTAACATAGAACGGTAGTTTTACGCTAGAAAATGAAAGCGATGGCATTTAAACGAATCCGAACCACAAATGTGGTGGTATGTGCTATTCACTATGATAAACTCAATGCATGAGTTGTTGATGGGAGTTTGATGGATTGGGTCTTCGGTTTTTTTGGTGGTAAAAAAGTTTGTATTCTTTGAACCGATCACACAAAAATATATGTTTTTAGAACAATTAAAATCTATTCATGAAACTATTGAAGCGGTTCTATAGAGTATCCCACATTCAACCAAAATGGTACCATGAAAGTATCCATTAGCATTCGAGATCTAAGTGTAATTCAACAATGTTTGATCTAATGGCCCCTTTTAAGTGTGATGTGGACTAAGTACAATTCTTCATTACAAAATCACGTTTTATCAATATAAAAGCATATGAGTAGATTGCGATGCATTAATCCTTCTTTAATCCAATTTTACAACAATTGGTCGGACGGTTGGGGGAGAAAGCCATACCCTTACATAATCATTCACTTCTTACTGTTATAGTTTTGCTTCCTATTCCAAGTATTTAACGTTAGTGTGCAGGAACATGAAATTATAAATTACTGTGCAAGTTATATACGCCTCCGGTCGTATCATAAGTTTGAGTATATGTTTAATTTGACATTACCATTTGCGTACACATTTACATGTTTTGTTATAGTTTTCTTCAAGATCAACAACATTCAGAGTATAAGAAGCGTCTACCCGTCAATAAAACAGGTGTCAAAATATTTTAGTCAAATATGGGCAATTCGCTAGAAATACAAAATACATCAGTGGGGAGTGTGAAAAGTTTGAATCATCAGTTTGTTTGTGTGAATTTCAACAGCTTGACTTGCGGTGAAAACGCAAAGAAGAGGAGATTGTTTTTCAGCTTCAACTAACCAATAAACAGAGACTTGCTAACACGCAGCAGACAAGTCTGGACGTCTCCCCTCTCCCCGTCACTGTAGCAGAGGGCGATTTTTTCTCCCCCCCCCCTACCCCGTCGTCTCGCCGGATCCCTCGTCCTCCGCCGGCCGCTCCGGCGGCGGGAGGGCGGGGGATCCCCGTCTCACGGGTGTATATAGCGTAGGGTGTGTAGGGTTTGCTGTCGGCGACGCCTTGGAGGTGGTTGGGTCGCCGGCGGTGTTTTTGGTGCAGGTGCGCGTCCCCTTCGACGGCGGAGCTCCTTGGAGGTCCGCGGTGGTGCGCCTCGCTTCGCCGTGCCCTCGGATCCGCGGATCTGCTGGGTACGTCTTCCCCCTTCCAGATCTCGCGTGGCGGCGGATCTGGTTTGACCTTGAAGCCGACGACGTCGAAGGATGGCGGTGTTGCAGCTGGAGCTGGATGGAGGCTTCTAGGAGTTCGAGGTTCGGCGACTTCCGCTCCGCTCGGGGACATCTTCTGATCCATGGTTTGAAGGAAGATGCAGCGGCGGCTCTTCACCGGCACGTCCTGCTCCACGCCGGCGACACTGAGTTGCAGAAGGTCTGCGTTGTAATTTTCATCTTTCTTGGGTTCCTGTCTGTGATGGTCGTCCTTTGATGTTTGTATACGGTTTCGTTGCAAAAAAAAAAACTAACCAATAAACAGATGTTCCGGGATACATGCCAAGAATAAAGCAGAGAAAGAAGAATTTTTAAAGGGAGGGCAGGAACAGCGGAAGGATTGTCCCCGTCGCCGTCGGCCCGTCCTCCTTCCTCCTCCACTCCACGGCCTCCCTCGACGGCTCCTCCTCACACCACACATATAGCCAGAGGAGAGCGCGCACACACGGTGGGGAGGCGGCAGCAGCAGATGCCGGTGCCGGGTAGCCAGAACGGACGGCCGAGGCCGGCCAAGGCCGAGACCATTCACGGCCTCGTGCGCGCCGGCGACCTCGCCGGCGTCCAGAGGAAGCTGCAGGAGAACCCCGCCCTCCTCAACGACAAGAACCCCGTGGTCCGTGCCTGCGCTCCCCCCGTCCTGTCTTTCTTTAGCTTCAGAATGCGCGATCTTTGCTCGTTCTTGACACATGCAGTGTGGAGTGCGCGAACGAGATTCGTTAGGGAAGTGGCCTCTGTCGGTGTGATTTTGATCAGATTGTATCTGTATGGTTGGTTGGGGCTTGTTTTCTTGAGCTCGCTCTTGAATTCCACCCCCCAGCGCTAACCTGCTTGGATTCTGGTACAGTTAATTTGCATCGCCACCCTGTTTGCTTGCTCCTCTTGTGTAGTTGAGTTCATGTGCTTCTTTGCCGTCTCTTTCTTGCATTTTGGTCTATGGATACAAGTTCCTTTCCGGAACCAAGACAGCGCAATAGCGATGGTTCTAATTTCCCTGGTGCCCATTTTAGAATTGCATATTCTCCTTTTACCATTTCCATTCCTTGGAGTGTGATAAATTCCTCTTGATTGGTTTGTCTTCATTACTTTGTTCCGTCAATTGTCCATTTGTCTTGGCTTCGCCCCCCTTCTTAGGCGGGTCGCTTTCCTGTGCACATTATGACATTCCTTTAGTGAACTGACTAGATTTAGATATCCTGTCCTGGTGTCCTGTACCCTGTTACAAGAGCCTTGATATATGCACGCGTCTGGCTTAATTGTCAAAACAAATTAGCAAGGACCGAGTCTTATAATATATATTTTACAACGTCGTTGTTGTCACTACACCTGAGAGATAATTTGGCCTCCCAATTGTCTTGATATGTTTGTCTAATTCATGTCATCTGCATTTCCTGATTGGTCCTCTTGCTGGTCAATAGCAAGTTGTCATGTGCATGGCTTTGTCCAGAATGTCCCGGCAGTCTTTTTCCCTTTGCATCTCAAAGGAGAACCGACAGCATATGATAAATTTTGCAACCATCATTTTCTGAAATGTCATATCCCTCTAATTGAGATAATGTGAATGACAGAGCTGAATTGCATGGAATTTGACTGGTTCACAAACAACTGTACCTATAACTTCTTTGCCTATGCCACTATGAATTTATCCATGTGTAATGTCGTCCACAAACTGCGCACTTGCTTACATTTTTCCGATGCACCATGCAGATGTGCCAAACACCACTTCATGTTGCAGCTGGATACAACAATACTGACATAGTCAAATTCCTGCTTGATTGGCAAGGTGCAGAAACCGCTGAAGTGGAGGCTACGAACATGGTAATTGAAGTACCACATTTTCTAGTGCTTTATTCGATCATCTGCCTACTTGTTATTAACATATAAACTACTGATTACATTGTTCTTCAGTACGGAGAGACACCCCTGCATATGGCAGTAAAAAATAGTTCTTGTGAATCGGCAAAATTGCTACTTGAACGTGGTGTAGATACAGGAGCCAAAACAAATGTAAGATCTACCCATTTAGTTTCTAATTCTCTTCTAGGCCACCTTATTTGAGTACATTCCCACATTTAATATGCTTAACTCATATTGTTGCAGAATGGCATGTCACCATTGCATTTAGCTGTCTGGCATGCACTTCAAACTGAAGATTGCAGCACCGTCAGTGTGTTGCTAAGCTACAATGCGGATTGCTATGCTAAAGATGATGTACATACACTTGGTTCATAATAATGGTTCAATTGCTTTCAGTGCAACTGTATTAGATATACTAAACATGGCTCTATGACATGTTGTCACCAGGAGGGCAAAATCCCTTAAATCATATCCCAGGAGGAGCTGGCAATGCGAAGCTGCTGCAGCTCCTCACTCGCCATATGGAAGAACAAAGAAAACGAAAAGCCCTCATGACATGCCATGAACGGCAGGCAATGGTGGAGTTTGAAGAAACAATATCACAAATCGTAGGATTGCAAGAGCTGAAAATGCAGTTACGTCGATGGGCCAGAGGAATGCTTTTTGATGAGAAGCGACGAGCTATGGGCTTAGGGATTGCTACCAGAAGAGTTCCTCATATGGCATTTCTCGGAAATCCAGGAACAGGTAATGATCTCTAAATGAAGCCAATTTTCCTATTACCAAAAGATTACCATAATCCTTTTCAGTTCTCAGCATGATTTGTCATTATGGTATACAGTGTTATAATGTTATCCCTTGATAAATTGAGTTGGTATGTACATTTAAAATAGCTATGCCTTAGTGAACTTTTTTTATGGCATCGTACTTTGAATGTGAGCTCAAAGAACTTGACCCGGAGCTTGGTTAAACATGTTTTAAAGTTTAAACCTTACGGGCCTCACCGATGTGACCGTTACTTTACTGCCATGTTACACTATGCACTTGTAAATACAATTCACATCATACAAGTGGTTTTACTTTTCGATAGAGGTGCCAAAGATATCAATACTCACCAGTCACTACTCAGTGTATAATATTGAACCTCTAATGTAGGTAAAACAATGGTTGCTCGGATTCTTGGAAAGCTTCTTCATATGGTTGGGATTCTCCCTACTGACAAAGTTACTGAAGTTCAGCGAACTGATCTTGTTGGAGAATTTGTGGGGCATACTGGACCGAAGACAAGGCGGAAGGTACCCATATTTTTCAGTTCTGACATTCTGCTGCACCTACCTTCGTATGCACAAAATTATTTGTTTGATTTAGAAATAGTAGTACTACAAGCTCAGTTTTTTTTGTGAGGGGGGTTATTACTGATGATTTTTGCTATTTCTGTATTATTTTTTCTCGTAAGAGAGGTGCTTAGTTCTTTGACCCTTACCGGGAAGACATTCAAAATCTCAATTAACAATAAAATGCGCTACATTGGCCATCGAAGATAATAGGCTTTTTGCCTCCCTAAGAGTTATGATTTTTAGCGTGTTTTCTCTCCGAGTAATTCATTGTCATTATAACTGTGTCTAAACTCTACAGATAAAAGATGCCGAGGGGGGAATTCTGTTCGTGGATGAAGCTTACAGGTTGATACCAACGCAAAAATCCGATGATAAGGATTATGGTTTGGAGGCCTTGGAGGAGATAATGTCAGTAATGGACAGTGGAAAATTAGTTGTCATATTTGCTGGGTACTGTGAGCCAATGAAGCGTGTCATTGCCTCGAACGATGGTTTCTGCAGGAGGGTCACAAAGTTCTTTGACTTCGAGGACTTCACCACGACAGAATTAGCAGAGATCATGCATCTGAAGATGAACAGCCCGAGCGACACCAGTCTGCTCTACGGGTTCAAGCTGCACCCAAGCTGCAGCATCGAGGCCGTCGGAGAGCTGATCTCCAGGGGACCACCGAGGAGCGACGCAAACAGATGAATGGAGGGCTGGTGGACACGCTGCTCGTCAACGCACGTGAAAATCTTGACCTCCGTCTTGATTTCAGCTGCGACAATGCCGAGACGATGATCACGATCACACTGGAAGACCTGGAGGCAGGCCTCAGGCAGATCTCGAAGCAGCGGCAGTTGCGGTGACCGACACATCTGGACCACCCTTTTCTTGGTAAAATGAGGGTGATGTAGCAAGTCTCAGGAGTTTTGATAGAAGGAAATTTCGGGTATTCGACCAATCCATTGTTTTGGGTATTCATTTCTGTTGTATCTGATGTTCATTGAGTAGTAGCACTGGTACGCATGTGTAGTCGTTCGCTCTGAGCTGGTCATGGTTAATTGTCCGTGAGGTATATAGAACATGTGTATATACCATTCTTTGCACCATGAAACAGTTTCTAGATGCCGGAGATTGATCCTGCAGTGGTATATATTGTTCCAATTCCTGAGCAGATTTTTTTTTCGAGGGTACGCGACTGCGTACCATAGCTTTATAGAAGGAGAGAAAAACATTTTACAAGATCCTGCAATGTCAGCTGCGAACTGCTGCATCAGGTTACACCGAAAAAAGAAGAAAACCTACTCTCCTACAACATTTGTACTCCCTCCTACTCCTGCTAATCTCCATTGCGCGCTCTCCTCCTGAATCCTATCCACAAGCTCCATGATCCTGGAAATTTGATTGCTGCCTGGAAGCTATAGTAGATACAGTGGAGTGTCACATGCAAATGACCAAAAGGAATCTTGCTTACTTCCACAGCCAGGAATTTACTCGCCTACGTGGTCATGCATAAGAACAAGTGCACAAGCCTTGCATCACATGTGACGACTTTCACTTTCTAAAAACAATAGGGTCATGCACATGGAATGAGCTGTGCCCAAGTTCATAAAGGAGGTATTATTTATTTTTTGCAATTTTTACAAATGCATGGACAAATATTGTACAATGTTAGTTTTGAGTTGGTCATTTGGACCAATCTGGATTCTGGACTTGGCCTTGATGTTGTCACTGAACTTTGTAGGTTCTTTGCTGGTCTACGAAGGCGACGAATACTTTGCCATGAAGTAATGGCAGCCCATAGGTAGGCCCCTGTGGACAGTACCTCGAAATATTCAGTACATTTGCTGGTGGTGCCAGTCTTGGAAGGCCGTAATATTTTCTCAATGTCCAAATCCGTAAAGTTCCTGTGAAAACCCCGTGCCGCCGGTGGGCGGTGGCGGCCTTGCTCCTTCTCCCAGTCGGATTCTTCTCTGGGAGCACAGCACGCCCTAGCAGTTTCCCCTTGTCCAACACACCCCCAGTCTGGCTCCTATGCTGTACCTTGAAGAACACAATTCATTTCTGAAAACGTCCACAAAATGAATATATTTAGGCAGCTGTAGATGATCAAAATGCAAATATGGCGGGACGTAGGGCGATTAGAATGGTGAAATACATAGGCTTCTACGTTTGACTCCCCTGCTGTCTTCCATGATTTCACCATGTAAAAGTTCACTTGAGTAGCACAAAAGGAGGCATAGCTTTTGTTACCTAACAGATGCAATACTGCACAAAACATTGAGAGAATCTTTCAAACAGGTCAAATTTTGGATCAAGATGCTTTACGTAGAACACTAACAAAGCTATGCATTATGTTCTTACGTGAACTTTTTGAGTTCATTCTTGATCAACCTTTCCAATCGCCTCGAGTATAGATGAATATGTGATAAGATCATATTCAAATCCCAACACATTCATCTCTTTCATCAATTTAGCTGCGTCCTCAAACATGCCTGCATGACTCAAGGCACCAAGAACAGTATTATATGACACTGCATCTGGTTTCATTGCAGACTGCTTCATGTTAGAAAGCATCTCCATTGCACGATGAGGACCTCCTGTTTTTGACAGTCCATTTAGGATAATATTGTATGAATTTATATCAGGAATACAGCCATGCTCTTGCATTCTCCTCATTGTAGTAAGAGCCTCATCAAGCATCCCTGCTCTTGCTAACCCAGCCATGAGAGCGTTGTAAGCATAAACATTAGGTGTGCATCCAAGTTTGTTCATCTCATCAAAAAGATCTACAGCATCATCAAGCCGTCCAGCCTTCCCTAAGTGTTTTATCATCACTGCATACACTCGAGCACTGGAGGAGCCACAATTTTCTTTTAGTTCCTGAAATAGCTCCTGTGCAAGATCATACCGTTTAGCTCTTCCAAGAGCATCGATCAGGCTGCAATATGCCGCTGGACATGGAGGGAAGCCCTTCTCGTCCATCTCCTCCAGTAGCATCATAGCCTTCTCTGTCCTGTTGGTTTTGCAGAATCCATCAATCAAAATTGAGTAGGTGAATGGACTAGGGGAGATTCCACTTCCCTTCATTCTCTCAAACCATGATGAAATCTCAGAAACAGGAGATTTAGATTCAAAAAGTGCTTTTATTATAGTATTGTATGTGACCACGCTAGGAATACACCGCAATGTACCCATCTCCTCAAATAACTTCATAGCATCATCCAGACGACCAGCCTTGCCCAAGAAATTTATCATGTTATTCATAACAACTGTGTCTGGCCTGCAGCCTTCTCGTCGCATTTCATGGAAGAAGTTATATGCTTCGTCAAATCTCCCAGCTTTACCAAGTCCCCTGATTAACTCAGTGTAAGTAAATACATCTGGTTGGCAGTACTGATGCTTCATCTCTTCAAACAAACCCAATGCTCCATGAACATTGTCCGATTTAAAGAACAGAGCTATTAACATGGTATATATCTTAGCAGTTGGCTGCATTCCGTTGTGCTTCATCTCATTCAACAAGCGAATCGCTGAATCCTGGCGACCAAGTTTGCAGAAAGCAGAAATGAGTGCACTATAAGTCACGGTGTCTGGGAAACAATGCCCCTCGTTGCTCATCTCATTGTAAAGCTCATGCACCTTCTCATATTGGCCCTCATGCATCAACATAATTATCATGTTGTTGTATGCCTGAGAAGTTGGTTGACACTTGCGTGCCTTGATTTGGTAGAAGATTGCAACTGCCTTACCAATCATCTTTGCATAACCCAGCATCCGGATGATGTCTGACAGCTCCACCGGGGTGACAACACATACAGGATTCCGCACCATTTCCAGGATCATTTTCCACATCTCGCCATACTGCTCGACTGCCTCCAAACAACGTATCAGTGCCATGTAAGTGGACGTGTCGTGCTCGTAATTCCTCTTCTTTGCTGCCCATCTAAAAAACTGCATCTTCACATTGACCCCAACATCGGTTTTCATAACCTCCCGCACCAACCAGTGATCAACTTTCATCATGAGGACCTCCAGTGCCTTCTCCGCATCAGGGCCCCACTTGAATATCTTGAGGATCCTAATGAACCTCTCATCCATGACTCGCACAGAGCGCGTGTACCTTCGCTCGATGGTTGCTGCTACCACATCCTCGCCCCGAGGAACCGGGGGCCGGAACATCTGAACAATCTCATTTTCTGCGTGCCAGCAAGCCGAGATTTTCAAACAAAATAAAAAAGACATTAGCATAAATATGTCATTTGAGGCAGCATGACGGGTCGTCTGCTCCACAAAACTGAAAAGAACTACGGAATGCAACTCACATGGGATTTAATCTCATATCAAGTTCGTACAGTAATAAAACATTTGTGAACACATCTTCTATGGAAATACAGTAAGTTATTCTACCTGGCTAATGCCACTGACATTCAGCAGTTTAACTAAATTCTCCGCTAGAACTTATACATACATCGAGAGAGACCACGCTCAGCACATTCCTCAACTGGAGAGCAGACCGAAAGGAGGAAATAGGGGAAACAAATATGCGCGTCACCTGTTTGCTTCACCCTCCACGCGAGGTGCGGCGACGAGGAGATGCCCCGACGGCGAGGAGGCGCGCCATCTCCGCCGCCGGCGCCTGCTCTGCGGCGGGCGGAGGAAGAGGAGTGTGGGGAGGAGGACGCGCACGCAGTCACTTGCCGGTGGGCCCTACAGGATGTAAGAGGAAGCCGGGTCGGATCTGGGCCGTGGGCTGGAGCCCAACTTCGAGAAGATTATACGCGAGGGTTTAAGAGCGAAAACAAATCGCCTGCGACGTGTATTCGTCTCCTCTCCGGCCTCGCCTGCGATTCTCTTCGCCGCCGTCGACTTCGTAGGCCGCCGCGATGCCTCGGTGAGTGCTTGCCTCTCTCGGTGTAGATTGCAGCGGCGGTAGCCCGTGTAGGGGTTTGGGGCCGTAGGCAGGCGGGCTGCTGATCTGAAACCCTAGCTTAGATGCCCGATGGTTGCTCGTGGGATTTTCCGTTGCGGGAGCGCCTCAAGGGACCTGTGGGAAGGGGATTTTGTGTTGAATGAGGAGCGGGGAAAAGATAGAGGATGCGCCAATTGCTGCCTTTCGGGGGTCGGGGCGGCTCCACGATTGGGGAAGATGGCAGTGCGATTTTGCGATTGGGTCTTCGATCGCGTGGCTAGGTAGATAGATTCATGCTATGGAAGGAATTTGGGGCTTACCGTTGAGAATCGGTCGAGTAAATGTCTGCTTGCTCTGCGCGTCGATGCTTTAGTTATTCCTGCCATGGTCTGTTCGTAAATAGGTTACACTATAGTTTACTTTGTTGTTTATGTTCTCACTTCAGTTGACATCCCCTTTTTTCTTTGCTTGCAGGTATTATTGCGATTACTGCGACACATACCTGACCCATGACTCGGTTAGTGTTTCCTTCTACCCAATATCTACAATGGGACACAGTAAACAAGAATAGATGGATTTTTAACTGAATTTTAGGTTCCATATGATATGACTATGTGCGGTGATCTGATCTTAGAATAGTTGGTAACTATGGCAGCTAGCAACATCTACACTTTCTGTGTCCTTGTAGGATATAGTGTCATATTCATGTATAAATCTCAAGAAAATTATGTGGCACTTAGCAATTCCACGGTATTTTGTTTACAGACGTAGTCTCGAGATAATTTATGTTCAGTTAACTCTGCAGGAGACTGCTCTACCCTGTTTTTATAGCCGAAACGTGTGCAATAGGTGGCCATCTATTGATGCATACATCAAACAATGTGCAATAATATATGTGCAGGTTACAACTGTGTGTGTATGTGTGTTTTTAGTACCTTGCTGCATTTGGGTCCAGTGCAATGTTCACTAGAAACAAGCCATCACTGGTTTCATAAACTTTAGTTGGTTAACTTTGTTGTTTATGAGACACTGAATTGCCATACACTGACATGTACATATTTTCTTTCATAAACTATTGAATCCAGTAGTGCACTACGAACTTTTTTGCCCTTTGCTATGATTTTTTTGTTCGTTTATATATCTTTATGTTAACTTAACTACTTCTCATACATTGTGCAGCCATCTGTCCGTAAGCAGCACAATGCTGGATACAAACATAAGGTATTCATCTTTTTGATCTTCATAGTTTAGTTTATTGTTGTATCTACAACATTTGTTCACCTGAACTTTTTTAGGCAAATGTTCGAAACTACTATCAGCAATTTGAGGAGCAGCAAACTCAAAGTTTGATTGATCAAAGGATCAAGGAACATCTGGGACAAGCTGCAGCTTTCCAAGTCGGTGCTCCTTTCAACCAACACATGATGCAGTTTCCTGGAAATACGGCCCGTCCCCGGCTTCCAATTCTGCCCACACCTATGATGCCACATGGTTATATGCAACAACCTGGTGGACCGTTCGCAGGAGTTAGGCCTCCTATTTTACCCATTCCTCCTGGTGGTCAAGGTAAACTCCATTACTTTTTTATCTTTATTTGTATATCTGTTATCACAAACTTCTTTTAAATTGTACAGTTCATAACTTCTGTATTTTGGGTTCCCATTCTGTGACGTCGATAACTTATATTTCTCTTTCATATCAGATAAGAAACTATCACTTGGTATTCTGTGGATAACTTGAGCTATTTTTCATATCACGTGGATAATTCTTCTTCTAAGCCTTTTGTCCCAAACAAGTTGGGGTAGGCTAGATATGAAACCTTTCACGAGGACTTCCCAGGAGGTCACCCATCCTAGTACTACTCTCGCCCAAAAGGGTTTCATACCCATAGGAATGGCTAGTTTTTACGTTGGCTCGCCAAGCCTATCACAACCCTTAGATATGAAACTCTTTCACGAGGACTTCCCAGGAGGTCACCCATCCTAGTACTACTCTCGCCCAAATGAGTTTCATACCCATGGGAAATTAAATAGAATCTGCATAACTTGAAAGACAGATATCACGTGGAGAACTATTTTTATAGTTTTATTCTGCTTCTTCCGCATATGTATAGGCTTTGTGTCAGCTTTGGCCATAACTGACCAGTTTAAGCTGAAACCCTAACTGACCTTTAACTGTCACTCATGTAAAAACGGATACGTTTTGCATGCAAACTGTTGTGGATTTAGATCCACAACGGGATAACTACCGTGCAGAAGGTAGCCAGACGGCATGGCTGCGAGGGATTGGGCAGACATAGGTTGAGAAGAGAGAATTCCGAGGGAGAGATCAGATTGATTGTTCTTGCTTGTCTCAACCTAGATACATGACATCCTTATAGTGGATGCGTAGACCCTTGACCTCTCCTAATACAATTGGACTCATTAGACCTTTCCTTATACAAGTGGATTCTTTCCTAATCCTATACTTTCCTAATGGACTCTTGCAATACTTCTCTTTCATGGATTCCTCCCACGCTGCTACTCCTGCCTTGATACAGTGGACCCATGTCCACAACACTACACCCCTCCCGGACAAGCAGCTTGTCCTCAAGCTGCAAGGTGGCGGCCAGGATTGAAGTCCTTCATAGCTCCGTATTGATGTGATACTGTGACCCATACCCACGTTTTGCTGGAGCTCTTACCTAACTCTCTCTGGATCACCTTGGTTTCCAGCTTGGATAGATACAGATTTCATGTACAACACACCTGGTGTTTCCAGTATAGACCCCTTGGACGATTCTCTTGATGCAAACCAAGGTAATTGCAACCACCAAGAAAGGAATTCTCTTATTTCTGTGTTCCCTTTAAGCACACACAAAATTCTTTTCAGTGGAAAACATCTGTCCGAGATCCTCTCCCAGGAATATCTGGAGCGTTTCTTTTCCTTCCAATTTGAAAGATAGCTTCTAAATACACATGCATGGCTTGGCTCAATTCCATCGACATCACCAACACACGGTCGCTGCACATCACATGAGGATTTCTCACCAAGCCTCAGTGCCGCCGCTGCAGAGGACTCTGCCACCGTTTCCCTTGCTGCAACTGACACCTCCTCTGTGCTCGACTGCGTCCGCACGGACTCTGGTTCTTCTGGAGCCTCCGATGCTTCTTTTTTCTGCATCCACGCCACTGCTGGCACCTTTGCCGTTACATCAACCACGCCCATTGCCACGGTTGCTGCGGCAACTGCGCTCGGCTGCACTGCCACAGCTTTTCCTTCTTGCTCTAATACCTTGGTAACTGCTGCTGCTGCTTGTTACGTTCCTGGTGCCGAATTTGTAGCACCTGACGTGCCAATCGATGCCGGCAGTAACTCGATACCAAGTTGACAACAACCATCATATATGTTCCGGCCTTGCAAGCTTTGAAGAGCTCGTGCAGCATCGTGATCTAGGCCATATTTGATGAAGGCCACGATCCTTAATCTTCCTGGAAAAATTTCAATGGTCTCACACTCCATAAGGATCGAAGACTTGATGAAGCAATTTTTTCGTGATCTGGTAGACTACACGCTGAATCGTGATGCGAAGTATCCTTCGTGATGTCTTCTCAGCAGCGAGAGCCATGGTGGTCGGCTCTGATACCAAATGTTGTGGACTTAGATCCACAACGGGATAACTACCGTGCAGAAGGTAGCCAGACGGCATGGCTGCGAGGGATTGGGCAGACATAGGTTGAGAAGAGAGAATTCCGAGGGAGAGATCAGATTGATTGTTCTTGCTTGTCTCAACCCTAGATACATGACATCCTTATATAGTGGATGCGTAGACCCTTGACCTCTCCTAATACAATTGGACTCATTAGACCTTTCCTTATACAAGTGGATTCTTTCCTAACCTATACTTTCTAATGGACTCTTGCAATACTTCTCTTTCATGGATTCCTCCACGCTGCTCTCCTGCCTTGATACAGTGGACCCATGTCCACAACACAAACAAATAAAGACACTGTTCGAAATATTTTATAAAAAGATCTTAAAAAATAGATACCTGATTCAAAAGATTCTTTTCTATTGCCAAATCAGTGATCTTTTGGCAGTGTATATCTTATTTGAGAATATTGTTAGTGCCATAAGTTTATCTTAGAATAGCGTGATATTTCTTTAGATTAGTCACTTGACTGTACATAAATTATATTTACACACCGAGTCATTTTATTTTGCATCCTGTCTTGGGCTTATTGATATATCAACTTTGTATTATATTAGACACAATCTTCTTTCACTTGCTGTAAAAATATGCCATGCATGTCTTGGAACTTTTTGCTATATCAAGTGCTCAAAGATGTTGGTTCTTGTAAGGGTTAACTAGATATTCCAAATGGCATCTGTGATATTTCTGAGCAATGTACTTTAGCTCTGTGGTTTAGTGGTATTCAGCATATCTTTTTGCTGTGGAATTGGTTCAACTAAATGGTTTAAAGAGGTGAGCTGTGCATCCAGTTCGATCATGATACGTTGATACTCTAGTATCATCATATGCAAAGCTCATAAGACGTGTTACCACTTACCAGTCAAAGGCAGAAACACAGCTATTGATGCTATCACTTTCCTATGGACTGCACTTACAGGGAAACACTCACTGTATTTAGAAGAACCATAAATACACATTAGGCTGATGTGGTGTTCTTTAGAAGAATTGAAATTCTATTTTAAGTGAAACACTTAACCTCTGATCCATTCATGCACTGAAACAAAATAAGGATCATTTTATGTGACTGCTTTCTGCAAATGTTCATCAGGTTATCCTGGCGCTCCGACCATGCAGCAGATGCCACAACCAGGGGGGCCTCCTGGTTCCATGCCTATGCAGATGCCACAACCAGGGGGCCCTCCTGGTTCCATGCCTATGCAGATGGCACCTCTCCAAGGCCTCCAACGCTACCCTCCAACATCTGGAGGCCCAGGTGCACCCATGTCCAACAGCGCAGCACCTCCAGGCCCTCCACAAATGTATCAACCAAATCAACCACCAAGTGCAGGCCAGCTTCTGGCGCTCCAGCCCCGGCGGCTCCTCCACAGGCTGCATTCTCCTATGCACAACCGTCGAGGGCAACATGAATCTGGTATTTGGACATTTATCGAACAAAATGCGCAGAAGGAATTTGATGCTGCTGTCCTTTAAGTGAGATCATCTATGACTTGAACTCGAGAGATTGTTGAGAAAGGCTTCATGTAGTTGTATTTTGGTTTCCAAATGAATGTAACACTGACTTTGTAATCTGCTGAGGTTCGTATTAATTTCAGAGGGATCTTGAAACTTGAAAGCGGGAAATGGCCGTCATGTAGTACATATTTATTATCAGATTGAATTTACTGATGAGATAATGCTCAGATCCTCGTGTGTGTTGTGGGATATGGTCAAATTGAAGCTGTATCAATACCAGACTCACTTCATCACTCGTTTTATTTGCTTGATGTGATATTCACTGTCAAAGCGCACTGTTTTCTAGTAGATGGCAAGTAAATTAAGATTGTTGACGCGGAAGAATTTTTTCCTAGAGTTTCCAGTGGTGTAACATATTTTTGTAGAAGGCAGAGCAAAGTTTCAACAAGCACACTTGCTAGTGTAGCTAAACACACCAACTAGAGAAGCTAGAATTACATCTCACATAAAAATACCAACTACCGCCAAGCTCTACTGCTTCATGTCCTCAAAGGTCTGGGCGCCAAGTTATCCTGATGCTGATGTTTGCTACCAGAGGTTCCAGCAAATCAGGGTCCCAGGAAGCGAAACACCCCTGTCCTGTTGTTGACGCGGAAGAATTGGCTACTCATCTCGAAAGATGTCCTTTTTAGAATGATCTTGAAAGAAGTCAGGAAACCGACCTATCAGGTAATTTCTTATGTATCCCAGTATTCTTCCTAATAGCAATTGGCCTTCTAACTAATTGATAACTTTTTTATAATTCCCTTTTTTCTTCTTTGACAGTATAAACAACTTCTATTCAATTACTAGTAGTTTATTTATGCTGTTTTTTTTAGAATCAGTTAATTTACTTTGTCATGTTAACAAAAAGGTAGTTTTCTTTGTTCTCCTAGCAGGACAACTTTCGATTCACTTATAATCTCATTATCTTCTTCTGGAATCGATTAGATTTAATTATTAATCATTTTCACTCTGGGTCAGGGAACTTTCGAGTTTTGACATTCCAGTAGAAAAACAAAACCGCAGCATGTATGAATACAATGTTGACTGACTGGACTGCTGTTGGTAACATGAACATAATTAACTCAGAAAAAGGAGAAAGTCATGAGCAGAGCTTTCATTAAATGGGACAAGATTAGCTTAGCACATAATAACAAAAACAAGAAGAGCATATGGGAGCACCCGACAACAGGAGCAAATGTTTCTCAACTCAATTGCTGGGGGAATCACTCCCGCACTAACAAAAATACTGCAGGCGATTCAGTCAACTAATAATGTAATTAAGAATTTAACCTATAATAATATCTAGTATCAGCTATCAACACTACATAGACACAAGACTATTTTTGCTCCGAGTAATTAATCAAGCTTTGATTAACTTGATCAGCTCTTGGAAGGGATCGATCCTCTCGTTGTTCTTTCCTCTGCGGCGAGATGAATCCCAATCTTCACTCACTTGAAAAAGTCCATGAAATCAATGAAAGGGTCATTGAACTCCACCGTCGGCACCATCTGCTCCCTCTCCCAGCGAGCCTCGGCCCTCCGCCGCTCGATCTCGCGCCTGCGGACGGCCTCCGCATCAGCTGCGGCAGGGGCATCAGCGCGAGCCTTCGCAAGACGGGCCCTCTCGAGGAGCTCGCGCATGGTGGAGGCCGGGGGCTTCGGGGGCGCCTTCGCCAGCTCGGGAAGACGGACCGGCGAGGAGCAGGCCTGGTTCTTGGTCACGCAGCTGGCTTCGACGCCGTCCCGCAGCGAACCCAAGGGGCACCGGTCCTCGTCGCTGCTGGGACGCGGGCGTGTCTTGATCTTCCTGGCGGCATCGGGCTCGACGGCGCCGCAAGCACCGCGCGCGCGCTTCGCCGGAGGATCCCCGTCGTGGAAGGATCCGGGCCGCTTCGATTTCTTGGCGACGGCGGCGGCGGGCTTCGCTACGCAGGCGGGGTTGATGCGGATGCGGGAGGACGCGTAGCCATGGAGGACGGCGGCGGCGGCGGATCCGTGCGAGGTCAGGGAACGGGGATGGACCGTGGCACCCATGGCTGGAGTCGCGGGCGCAAGATCAGAGCACGTGAGACGAGATCGTGGAAGAAATCGATCGGGGGTTTGGGACTGAGAGGAGCAGGAAGAAGGTGCGGGGGAAAGAGAGAGTGGCGGGCAAGTTTAGGGCATAAAAGGCGGCAAGAGCACGCGCGCCAGCGAATTCAAGTTGAACTCGGTTCAGATTTGGAAATTGGCTGTCAAGGAACCACGCGTCCTCGTATTGCTTTGCTGGACACAGCAGACTCCGTTCCGATGTGGGTTCTCAGCGTAATAACATGATGCAAAATAATAAACCCAAACAGGCGATGTAAAATTTATACATCACCAAAATGGATGTTTTACATCACGGTTCGCCTTTACTTTTTCAGATGATGTATAATAGGGCACACCTCCATCCGCTTGTTGACTATCTCCTGTGCCCTACCCTGCAGTACGCCACGACACCCTTATCATCATCAGAGCCATTCCAGAGCATGTTGATAATCTTATAAACATTCTCAACCGTTTCTCGGCTATGACGGGTCTGGATACCAATTTCCACAAGAGCACCTTCGTGCCGATTAAAACTGATGACAGGCTGGCTGCTTCCATGGCTACCTCCTTTGGCTGCGAGGTCTCTTCTTTTTCTCAAACCTACCTTGGCCTCCCCCTCTTGCCCCTAAAACCACGTCTCTCCGATTTCTGCCCAATTATCTCTAAATGCGACCGTTACCTTTCTGGATGGAGAGGTCGATCCATTCCCATTGGTGGTCGCCTCACTCTTCTGAATTCTGCCCTCGCTGCCATGATCCCGCATACCATGAGTGTAGGTACCCTGCCGGCTGGGGTTATTGAAGCCATTGACAGGCGCAGACACACCTTCTTTTGGACTGGTGAGGAATCCTGCAACGGGGGACATTGTAAAGTGGTGTGGCCTTATGTGTTAGCCCCCCTCATCTCAATTCCTTGCTCCGCCACTGCCAACACTTGATCGCGACAAAGCTCCACATATGCCTTTTGCTTCTCATCCATGCCACTAGTGTCCATGAACATTAACTTTTGCTCTTGCTCCATAGCTCGGGCTTGTTCTTCCATAGCCACCTTCCTCTCTTCCATGGCCTCCTTGAGCTCCTGGGCCACCGCTCTTCTCTCCTCGGCCATCGTCCTCCTTCCTCCATAGCCACCTTCCGTTGCTCCGCATCGCTTTGCTCTTCTAGTTCCTTCAATTTCATGGCTTTTATGTCCTCGTTCGTCTCTTTGCTAGGTTTCATCATTGCCTCCAATGACTCCTTGATGTCATCATCTCCGGTCTTCTTTCCCGTCTCCTTGGCCGCCTTTCTTTCTAATGGCTTCTTGGTTTTAGCAACGGAATTGGGAGTGGTGCTTTTTCCCTTCATCACTTGATGCTTCACCATCATCTTCTTCATCGCCATCCACAGTGGTGGCATCTCCCACCAAGGTATTCCTTTTTGGAACCTCATATAGCTCACGGTTCTTCCACTTTTCATTATTCTCAAGTTCAACCCAACAATGATGCAAAGTGAATGACTTGCCCAACTTCACCGGCTTGCCCTTCTTCCCCTTCTTGCCGGCTCCCTTAAGTAAGTTTTGAGCAATAATTTCTACAAATGACAGTAGAGAAAGGTAGTTAGCCGCATACAAAACAATGGAAAATATGCTTCATGAATAAATATATGGCAATATGACAATGCAAACACTCACCCGGTCACTGTCATTGGTGCCACTTGGGTTCATAATATCAACTTGTGCTGGGTTACGTGCAGGAATTTAAAATTTTCCGTCTTACATAACTGCCAAGATCTATCTATAAAGATATGATGCACACAATATGCTAGATCTAGTACTTACAAACACCGTAGCGGAAGTTGGCATTTATTGATGACGATGTCGGCAAAGCCTGATAAAGATTATCACGATCAAGCCTGGTGGTGAGAATGTCGCCGACTCCCTCGCTAAGAATCACACGTGTAATCACTCTTTAGTATCCACGCATCCACTTGTGCCAACCCGTCAACGCTCCGCCGTCCAGGACTCGGCGCCAACAATGGGAGACAGCCTTATGGCGTAATAGTTGTAGTGGTAGATCCAATAACTAGATTCGATCTATATGAGATAGTAGAGAGGTTTCTCAACACATGAGATCTATAGATAGTGCACCTAAAAAACTGGGACCAATTGTTGTTTTTCTCCCCAGGGGGTGGAGAGGGGTGTTATATAGGAGGGAGAGGGGGAGGGGGGCTCACCAAGCCATTGTGCACCGGCCCTTAAAAGGGCCGGCCGGGTCCCCCTCCCAAGACTGTTTGGATCTCCTAGTCCAACTAGGAGTCCACCTGCCATACAACTCCTATTTTTCCTTTTTATCTCTTTCTTTAGTTATGGGATAAAATAAATCCCACAAAACAAACAAAAGGAAACTTGGGGGGAGGTGGTGCGCTGGCCACAGTGGGCCCCGGGGTCCATGCGGCTGCGCCACACCTAGGGCACCCAGTGCTCCCTCCGGCAACCCCCCTCTTACCGGGTTTTCTCCGAAACAATTCCGGAACCCTGTGAACCCTTTAGATAAAATCATCGAATCTATCCACTGATGTCAGAAACACTTTCTAACATCCCGGGACATCTCATGTTCACCTACAACTCTTCCGAAAAGCTTTCACCTTTCACCGCATAATATGCCTCTCATGATAACTTCTCCGGAACACCTCCAATTGAAATCGGAGTTGTTCCCGAGACATCGGAGTAAATATGACCACTCTCAAACATCACTACAACTACAAAACACTCTCAATAAAATATTTACACAGCTTAAGCATGTGACCCGGAAGTTTCGGCAATATACAGACATCTCCGGAGTACTTACCGAACAATAACCAACAACGGAGCCATGGACGCCCATGATGGCTCCTGTATATTCCCAAATAACGAAAGAACCTTTTTGTGTTCCTCATTACGCTAATCCTTTTAGATTTACGATACCAATGATATCACGAGGTGGGACAATGTGTACTATGTGGTCAAACCATTCAATCACTACACATGTAAACTCGTACCGATATCATTCTCTTTTCTCATTCATATCTCCGATGTCCTTGCTATAAATCACACTGTGTCTGGCCAAACGATTGGTTGACATCGGTGATACTGAGAGGGCCTAGAGGATGTATCTCTCCATCGTCTGGAGGAGTAAGTACCATTCTTGACTAATTTCAGCTCTATTACACACTTTAGATTATACCGGAAATCACCGTTATAATCTCCTGTTACGGTAGACGGTTGATGACGATCAAAGCATTACTGTCAAGATGTGTGGTCACTAGACGTTCTCATGGTATAGGGACATAGCTAACAAAAACTTCATAATCACTTAGCTAATTAACATCAGTTTGTCTCTTAGCAAGATCATATATTTGGGTCGGTTCGGTGCTATTGTTATCCCAACAATATACTCTTATAGTTGTTCGACTTATACAAAGTCGATCAGCAAAACGGGATCATCCAACAACATATAAGCTAATCTTAGAGGCTAGATTAGGAAGACTTGTTTGTTCATATCTCTACACGTGCACGTGGGTTTTCTCCTTGAATACTATTCAAGACCCACAACAGTTATAGCATAAAGATATAAACCCTAATAATGAACTTGGAGATAAATAATAACTTAATATTATTGCCTCTAGGGCATACCTCCAACAATTGTTCCCCATCAATGACGAATAGATGTCACATGTGCACGTTGCCGGTCTTGTTTCTTGCATCGAAGAACTCCTTCATCCATCTCCAATGGTGTCCTTTGGTTGCTCCACACCATGGAAATCAACTTGTCTTCATCCACGGTGTAGTTGGCCGTTCTTCCCCTCGGAGCCTCATCCAAGAATCCCTCATAGTACCCGTCTGTTAGGTTGATCTCCTGGTCGTGGATCCCAACGGATCCAGATCCCTTGGTTGCGCCCTAATCGGGGGCGTCCGTTTCTTATGGACGGTGGGCCCCTGTGACCTGTGCTATATAAAGAGGTGGGGGTCAAGGCAGGGGGTATGAGGTTCACCGTGTTGCCTGCCACCCCACCGACAACCCCTTCCGATTAGGGTTAGCACAGTGCTCACGGGAAACACCACAACGCCGCCACCGCTCCGACGCCCACGCTGTCGACCACCATGGCCTCCGGCTCGAGCACGTCGAGTCACAGCGAAGGTATCGCCCCGATTCCCTCTCTCACAATGTCAAGTCAGATCCATCACAGAGAAAAGCTACTACTGTAATTGATCTAGACTAGGTGATCCTAAACTGCATCAAACATTGGTATCAGAGCTGAATACGGCTGTAGATCCTACTCGTGTAGAAGACAGAAAGCAAAACAAAGCAAAAGAAAATCCCCACCCCGTGGATCCCCTAACCCTAACTTAAAAGAGGGCAAAGAACAAGAAAGCTCGCCGGGTTTTCACCGGCAAAGTAGCGCCGCCGTCATGGCCGTGCCTGCCCCTCTCGATCTCGATGCGCACCCTAGGGGGCATCTGGGAAGAAGGGCTCGGGCAGTGGGGGGGCACGCCTCCGCCACGGCCGAAGGAGAGGACCCCTTCGGGGGCAAAAGATCGCACCACCACCCTCCATCGTGCGCCTCCAGCTGAGTCGCTTGACGGTGGTGCGCCCACCCTCGGGTGCACGCACGCGCCGGCAAGAGGGCCAGCGAGGGCGCCGCCGCCGTCTTCTCGTCGCTGCATGCTGCGGGGAGAGGTGGGCGAGGCAGGAGGAAAAAGGGTGGAAAAGAGGGGCAAAGGGGAGGCGCTCGACGCGGGGAGCACGGCGCGGTTGCGGCCGCAACGCGGCGCAGCCGTCTCCGGCGCGATCTCCGGCCAGCCGCCGGCGTTTTTCCGGCTGCCGTCGCGGACGGTGCGAGAGGACAGGGGCGAGAGAGAGAAGGAGGAATGCGGCTAGGGTTAGAGGCGGAGACGGCGTCGCCGTTTTGTTCTAGCGAAAAGAACAGGCGACCGTCCGATCATGATGGACGGCCACGATGCGCCTCGCGTTAACCCTAGCCACAGCTGGGCTTCGGGCCAAAAGGAGGCAGGCCGTGGGCCAACTGGGCCGCGAGCTGCGTCGCCGCGCGCCGCAGCTGGCGCTGCCGCTGACGGGCCGTGGGCCGCGTGTTTTTTCTCTGCCGAAAAGAAAAGGGCATTTTTCTGTTTTGTTTTTTCAGAAACTTGTTTAAATAGAGTTTTTTGTCCATTTTTTGGACAAATTTCATTCTGTTTTCCTATTCAATTTTATCCAACAAAAGTTTTGTTTAGGAAACAGAAGAAAGAAAAACAAATACTTGTTAAAAGTATAAAAGTTTATGAATTTTTATTCATATTTTCCGCTGCAAAATAGTTAAAGGTAATTGCATAAAAGCAATAAAGTGAGAATTAAAAGCATGATTGAAGTGATATTAAAGATGATTATGATTCTGTTATTAAATGACCAACGTTGTTAATAGCATGATCATGATTTGTTTATTATGTGTTAAAAGGTGCATTTAATTCTTTTATTGCCCAACGGTGATATAGTTTTAATTGCACGAACGGTTGTGTTTAGAAAACAAAAAAGTAAAAGTAATGCTTCTGAAAAGTACAAAGTTCATGGAATTTTTATTTTTTCCGCTGCAAATAAAGAAAAGTGAAGGATAAAATAGAATTAAAGTGAGAATTAATGTTACATAAATTATTGAAACAATTATGATCCTGTTATTTTACGACCAACGTTGTTAATAACATAATCATGATTTGTTAATCGTTGAACAGTGCAATGTTTGTGAAATACAGATAATATTTTACAGTTTCTGCTGTAAAGTAAAAGGACTCTCCTCTAATTAAATTGGAACCAACGGGAAAATTTAATTAGAGAGCAGGAAAAAGAGAAATACTTGTTTAACAGATTAATTATGGTATTGTTATTTTCTGACCAACGTTGATGATAGCAGTACTATAATTATATGAGGAAAATAGAAATACTTGGTGAACAGATTAATTATGGTATTGTTATTTTCTGACCAACGTTGATGATAGCAGTACTATAATTATATGAGTTCTATAGTCAAAGGGCTACATCTCTGATAATTTTGCATGAAAGTGATCAATTTTCAGAGAAAAGATAAATGATCAAGAAATGCTCTTGAACTATAGAAATATGTATATTTCATGTTTCCGCTGAAATAAAGTTGATGATAATGTCATTTTCCAAATAGAGTTCTTTATTTCAATAGAAATATTATCATCATATTGTTTATGAGTTTTATGCATTGATTCTATTTCTGCCCAACGGTGATGTAGAATTAGTGCAGAAAGATGATGTTTTATTCTAATTCTGCCCAACGGTGATTTAGAATATAGAAGAAAGTTTTAAAGATTTAATGTGCATATCTTTAACCAGACCAACGTAGGGTTATTTTTTATGCTCATTATTGTCTATTATTATTGAATATTTTCTCAGACAAAGATTCTCATGTTTTCATTCGTGAAAGAAAAGAATGGGTACTTGTGACCCGAAAGATGACCAAGAAAGGTCATAAAGTGAGAGAGTATATTCTCTCTAAAGATTAACTGCAAAAGAAAAGAATTCTTGGATGTTAATCCAAGAATACAAATAGATCATCGAGAGTCTTGTTTGACAAATGTCTTTCATGAACTCTCCATGCAGAAAACAAATAAATCATTCAGAGTTTTTGTTTAACGAATTTCTTTCATGTACTCTATGTGAAGAAAATTTTTAAACGAGCAACATGAATGCTTAATTTGACTAACGTTGGATTAAGCATGTGTATAAAAGAGTATTCAGATTTATTTCTAAATTTGATGATTGAATATGCAGTCTAAAGAGCCAATTGTGCCAATTGTGGCATCTGTGTTTCTTAATTACCCGCATGACAGGAAAAGACGATAATAATACCCACGTGGTGGGAAAAGTCTGGGAAAATACCCGCATGGCGGGAAAATTTTGACAAAGGACTTATTCTGTATGACAGAAGAAAGATGTGATGACTCATGTGTTTTTATATCGACCGCACATTTTATGTATCATAGTTATAAAGCACTTAATGAGTCAAAAGAGAATAAAGTTACAAATGAACCTAAGATAAGAATGTTATGCAAGTGTGACTTGCAGTACCATTGAGAAAGAACTCTTGTGAGTTTTTGAAAAGGGAATGAGGAAAAAGTACTCCCATACGTTAAAAGATAACTTCATTTTGTATAAAGCAGATAATCAAAGTTTCGAAATTGTGGCAAAAAGGTTCTTGCCACATTTCGAGGGGGAGATAGAGAATGTTACAGTATAAACTCCCCTATAATTCAGATAATGTGATGCATATTATGCATCTAAGTGATCTATGATGAATTGTGATCGTTTGGGGAGTACAACGGTCATAATAATGATACCCCTAAAGTAAAGAGATAGATTTATTCCTAGATCTTTTACAGCTCCGAAAGGAGACTAAGGACGGTACTCAAAGTGCCATAAAGAAGACAGGTTAACATGTTAGCAGAATAAACCCAAATAAAAAGGATTAAGGATACACCATTTTTAGAGAAAATGGAGTAATCTAGGGAGCATGGTATGAACATACCTAAGGCTCGAATAGATTTTATCTGGGGGAGCTTGTTGCTTTATAATAGAGATGAACAAGCAAACATGGATCTTGTGTTTTAGGTCCTTGTAAGAGCTATAGCAATAGAAGACTACATAATTAATTGCCTCTAGGCAATGACAGAACAACAACATCCCCATATTAGAAAAACATATGACTATAAAGTCTATATCAGAGAAATTTAAATGAAGGTTGATCCCACCTCATTTACAGAGATTATAAGCAGCGCTCAATCAATTTTGACAAGTGTCTACTTGTCTTAATGATTAGAGACTATATGAATCCCGACGATGTTTGGGACTCATAAGTAATTTCCAATGGAGCCAAAACAGTAGGCTATAAAGGGTCTACAACGCCAATGTGACTCCAAAGGAAATATGTAAAAAGCGATTTTAAATCGAAAGATTTGCGCTAAGAGAATGAACATATTATAATGAGTGATAATGGCACTAATGATCTGAGTTACATCAGATGAAAGTAAAGAACACAAGGGATCTTACGGACTAGAGCAAGTCTCTAGAATCAAAAGTTATTTTGGGTTAAAGAGAATGAGAGGACAATCGCTTTTCTACAAACTTATAGAATGGGAAATTCATTCCCTAATCCTGTGTATGTGGATGATATCCTACTTGCTAGTGGTGATGTCAATCTACTACCAGCAGAGAAAAGAAGTTCTTGTCCTAAAAAAAGAGTATTCTCGGTAGAGTGTCTGTCATTAAAAGTATCGAGATTTACTAAGAAAAGAAGAAAAGGGGTATTGGAAATATCGCATGAACATGCTGAGAAGAAGTTTCTAAAGCATGCACGTCGAGAAAACCTACGCCTATTCTTATTGTCAAGGGTAATGGAATTGGGAACTTTAGTGTTCCAAGAGATAACATAGAACAGATCAAATGGATATGGTACCATATGCTTCAGTTGTTGGAAACTCAATATTACCCTGACAATTCACGTATCCCGGTTGTTTTAGCAATGTCCAATCCAGATATAGATCACTGGAATGGAATCAAAGATATCGGCCTCATGCCAAAAGAAACAGAGTGCTCTCAAAAGGTTGTGAGTACAAAGAAATAATTTGTGAAATGTATAGCGAAATCCACAATTGTCGCTAAATTTCACATTTGGAGTTTTTGTGTGGAAAAACTCCAAAGAATGAAAAGATTAACATCAGTGTGATGTAAAGACATGTTATAGCATGATATGAGGCTGAGGGACAGGCAAAATGGTTGAGGAAACCTGTACCTGGAATTGATAATGGTTGACAACAGCAATAACCATTAAGTAATTCACTCCTAAGACAACGAGTCAAGTGTGGTGCCAAACACCTTGACACAGAGTTATACGTTGTAAAGGAGAAAGTCCGGAATTATATTGAAATGCTTGGAGCATAAGAGGAATAGATAAAAGAAACACACAAGTGTTCGCAGATCTGCTAATTAAAGGCTTACCGCCCAGTGTGTTTTGAAAAACACATAGTCGACATGGGTTTATGGTATAGTCTATATTATTTCCGGACAATAAAGAGGCCCAAAAGTAACAGGATTTGTTTCAAAACAGAGACGTATATTATAGCTGTCTGATTCTATCGGTAATTGAGCTGTGACGATGAAACATGCTCTATGTACTGATCCGTGATGAAAACGTGTAAAGCACAAAGTATAAAGTTAAAAGTAAAAGTTGAGATCAAAGGGGAGAATGTTAGGTTGATCTCCTGGTCGTGGATCCCAACGGATCCAGATCCCCTTGGTTGCGCCCTAATCGGGGGCGTCCGTTTCTATTTATGGACGGTGGGCCCCTGTGACCTGTGCTATATAAAGGTGGGGGGTCATGGCAGGGGGTTGAGGTTCACCGTGTTGCCTGCCACCCCACCGACAACCCCTTCCGATTAGGGTTAGCACAGTGCTCATGGGAAGCACCACAGCGCCGCCACCGCTCCGACGCCCACGCTGTCGACCACCATGGCCTCCGGCTCGAGCACGTCGAGTCACAACGAAGGTATCGCCTTCGATTCCCTCTCTCACAATGTCAAGTCAGATCCATCACAGAGAAAAGCTACTACTGTAATTGATCTAGACTAGGTGATCCTAAAACTGCATCAAACACCGTCAACATTCTCCTCATCATAGTCTGCCTCATATTCGTTTGATGGGGTTTCATACTCTTGGGATCCCACATTCATTTGTTGCAAAAAACGTCTCCTTGTCAACACTACATATATGAAAACCACACATCGATCACAGAAAGTTACATACAAATGAATAAAATCTAAAGGAAATTGAAAGACAAAAAAGAGAAATAAACTACCTTTGCGACATTTTGTCGAACACGTGCGGGGCGACCGGCGGTGGCGTCGGGACAACCTCCTCTTCCCCCGTGGGCGGCGGCGCGGCATGGGGAGAACCTCCTCGACGGCGGCCGCCTCGGAGACGGTGCTCGGCCTTGATCCGCGGATGGACGTAGCCCTTTTCTTCATTGCTTTCTCCCCGGTGGCCGCAGGCTACTGCCTCTTCGCCAGCTTCCGGCTTCCGCCTTTTGGCCGGATTCTTGACCGTCGCGTGGACGGCCTTGGCAGGATTCGTGGCCGCGGTGACCTGCCGAGTGCGGCAAACACCGGGCGGAGGAGGGGCGGCCCCAAAGGGTTTGGAGGGGCGCGGCGGCGGCTGCTAGGGCCGACGGAGGTGCGGAATCGGCCAGCAGATGGTGCGAGGGGCCTCGGGGGTCAGGCCGGAGCCAGTCATGGCGACACGGTGGCCGGCGGCGGGCGGGAAGGCGCGCGGGGGCGGGAGGGGAGGGGAAGGATCAGAACGAGGTCTAGGTCACCTGTTGGAGAAGCATTTTTTGGCCCAAGTGGTGTATTAGTTAGTTTTTACATAACCAAGCCTATTATATATCATCTGTTAGAGATGCTCTAAGATTACTAGTGATCGCGAATCCGAAAACACCACGGACCCATGGAAAAAGTGCACTATAACATCTCCAACGACTCCTAACATTCCATCTCAACTGTGTCAGCTGACCGCAATTGGATCCGTCGGCACATGTCGTCGGTATGTTGAGCAATTTTTTAAAATATCCTAGAGTTAGGAAACAAACAAAATTGGCCCTGTTTTATTCAAACTTAGGATATTTACAAGTTTTGATAAATATAAACTAAACTGAACCTTATCGTCTATCTAGCCATGGTTTCTCCACCATGCCCTTCTACCGTGGTGGTTGAGCCGGTCGGACGGAGGAGGCCCGACAAAGCAGCGACGGCCATATGTCACGCTCCTGCCAAAAGAGCGTCGGCAGAGCTCGCCTTGGGCGCAGACCTGCTGCTCTGGCGTAAGCTCCTGTCGTCGCTAGCGGATTAGTGCCTAGAGCTGGTCGTGTTTGGGAAGCGACGGACGACCAAGCCACTCGTGGTGATGCTCCACCCGCTTGGAAGCCTGCCGCCGCACGAGCAGACCATGCTCAGCGAACACCTCAGCAAACATAGTCGCATCTGCGATGGTGAGGCTCCTAGAACCTCTGTTTTCGATGTTGCCGGCTTCGTGATTGTGCGCCATGGCGAGGAGGCCGAGGAGCGCGAGGTCACGGTGTGTGGCGAGGAGGACGAGAACGACGCAAGGATGCGAAGTGTGGTGAGGGGGCGGTGTGCACCGCGCATATAAAACTAGTCAGAGGAGGTAGGGGCATGCATTGACACCGACGACGTGGGAAGCTAACAGATGACGTCGCTCGCCTTAAATTAAGCTGACCGTCACTATGTGTCGCTGATAGCTACGCCGTGATCTCCATGGTGTTGGCAGAGGTCGGGAATGGCAAGATGACTACGATTGGAAGACCAGAAGGTCTCGATGACTCAAGTCGAGTTCGAGACGCTAATGGCGGAGGCTGGATTTTGGATGCGATGAAGATAATGCTTCACGTGTTGTTACGCGCGCACGGTTCTGCCGCGGTATGATGTTCCCGTCTGAACCGCACGCGTGATGCCTATGAGCCTTATGATTGGTGATTTGCAGCAGCGGTCTCGGCAAGTGGGGGCGGCAGTATCGAGCCTCGATTTTCATGGTGAAAACCCTAGGTCTGACCTTCTTTGGTTGTACCTGGCAACGACGAATGTTTCCTTGTTGAAGGCATTGTCCATGGTGAAAACCTATATATCTATTGATCGGAGGATGACGGCGCTTGTGCACTGTTACCTTCCTGAGGCATCACTTTTGGACAACCTATTGCAGTTCAAGTACTGTCATTGGTGGTGGTTTGTGTCCAGTTACTGCGAATTGTCGATAAATTGTGGCAGGGTCTTTTTTTTTCTTCTTTAGTTTTCTTTTTGGCTATGTGCAACCTTAACATCTCAACTAGTTCTTGACATTATGTCGGTGCAGAGCCTGTGTGTAATTGTAATCTTTGATATCAATATATTCCCTTTATAAAATAATAGTTTACTTTGATTGGTACTTTATCATTTTCATCACCTGTCTCAGATGAGATGATGTGTGGTTATTATGTGCACCAAATAGTCCAGGGTAGTCACACAAGTGTTAAGCATGAAAGAACAGAAATAGTGGAAAAGTGTTAAAATAACGATGTTATTATTAAACAAAGAATGGCAGTTTCCTACAGAAGAAGATGGCAGCTCATTGAGATATACGTTCATTCAGATGATGATAACTTGATCCTATAAAAAAAATGCACATGATCAGATGAATAATACTCCAATTAAGGGATGCCATGTCTAGAGGGATTATATTTTGTTGTCTTTATCTATTAACTTAATTTCCAACAATTTATAGCTTAGAATACTTATCTACTACTTCGATTCAGAACAAAATATTAGCATTTATATGTACAATATTGCATAAAAAAATTATCTCAGAAGAAAGAAGATGAAAGAATCAACCATGCTATATAAATTATTACTAACTATAAAAGCCGGCCGATTTCGCGAGCTCTCAGCCCCACGCACTGCAGTAAGCACTGTTCACTGCTACAATGTTGAACAGTGCCGTGGTGGGCCCCACCTGTCAGCCTCACGGCGCGACTACATTTCCAAAAACCGAAAACAAGCCCACAAATTGCACCGCAAAACCTCCAGTTTTACGAAGCGAGGGACCTAAACGTAAATTCTCAGAAACCCAGGGACTCCGCTGCAAAAATTCCGCAGAGCCCCCCTCCCCCTTCTCTCTCCCCGCGCCGCACCGAGCTCACCGCCGGCCGCCGCGCCCGCTGCCGCCACTACGCGCCTCCCCGGCCAGATCCGCTCACACGGCGGGATGCGCCGCCGCCCTCCCCTCACCGAGAACCGCCTGCTGGGACGCAGCGTCGTGGCCGGAATCGCTGCCGTCGTCGCACTGGCCCGCCGCCGCGTCGCGCGTCGCCCCAGCCGCTCCGGCGACCAAAGCGCGGCGGCGCCGCTACCTGCGGGTAGCGCGCGTCCAGGCGCGTCCGACGCACGCCCGCGCGCATCCCAGCTCGCGCTGGTTCGTCGCCGGCGTCGACGGCGCCGCCGCGGGCAGCTCCGGCCAGATCTGCCCACTGTGACGTCATCACGACGTCACAGTGGGCCCACCCTGCCAGATTTTTTTCTTCCTTTTTTTTTCAAAAAGCCCAACTTATTTAAATAATTTCAAAAAATTGGTAAATGCTGTAAACCAATAATTTTAAATATAACCACAAAAAAATATATAAATATGTCAAAGTGGTCACATAAAAATAAATGATGACTAATTATGACATACGATCAAAATTCAAGTTTTAAATTTTCATGTGCCTTCCAAATTTGTTCATTTCGTAGACGTCAAAAAGAATTCAAATACGTTAAAAAATATTCAAAACTTGATGACTTCCCAATTTGAACGATTTTCGAAATGTGGACAATCTTAAAACGTAAGCCCTCTTTGCATTTCAATAATTTCCGAATCTGCGCAATTTTTAAATGCAAACAGTTCCAAGATTAAATTTAGTGGGCGGGCAAAATATGACAAATATGTCAACATGAACACAAAAAAAAGCCGCCTACTTACATCATGATCAAATTCCACGTTCGAATAATTCAAACATTTAAATGCTTTTCAAATCTGCATTTAATAAACGCAAAAAGATTTCAAATACGATAAACGTGCCAGCATAACCACAAACAAAAATAATTCAAACATGTTTCAGAAATTCAAATTTGCTAACATTTGTAAAAAATTAGGAAGAAAAAATAACCAATTTCGAAATCTGAACAACTTACCGATGCTAACTTTCAAAGTTTTGTTGAAAATGTGTGGGACCCACCTGCCAGAAATTTCACAAATGTAGACAAACACTAAAATCCATAAAACTCATATCTTCTAATGCACGGTTCAAAATATTGCAAAAAAATCCAACCATATCAAATTCCCAAAAAAAAAGGATGCACCAAAGATACTTTGCAAAAAAAAAATGCGGACAATACATCGAAAATCTTCAAAAATAACAAGTTTTTAGAATTTCAACACTTCACTCATTATGCACCAATATGGAATTCAATTCAATAAATATGCATTCCCACTCATTATGCATTTAAATTTAATATTATTGAAACAATAGAAACATACTCGAACATTCCAATTTGCTAAAAAAAATGAAGACACTCTACAATATATACATGCCCACAAAAATATATGCTAACTACTTATGGCATAGTGCAAACATATTTGAACATTTCAATTTAGTTAATATTTGGATGCAATCAAAATAAACTTTATATAATTATGGAGTTAAAATTACTAAATGCTTATATCATGCATTCTTTAACTACGGAGTTAAATTAAAAATTTATGGCACTATACAAGCATATTTGAACACTTCAATTCACTACGTATTTTGGCATACTCTAGCCGACAAATTCCAACGGTTCAAAATAATGCAAAAAATATATCAATTTTTTTACAATTTAACAATTTTTCAAACTTTTTCGACAAAAGTTTCACCAAAAAAACATTGTGCACAAGATAATGCAAATAATATATCAAAAAACTTCAAATTTAACGAATTTTCAAACTTTTGCCACAAGAAATTCGAGAAATTCATATCTTTTAATGTACAATTCAAAGTAATACAAATAATATATTAAAAAAATTCAACTTTCATAACTTTTAAAAATTCCCACAAAAAAATGCAACAACGATCCTTCGTGCAAAACAAAATAAAAAATGAAAACAATATGTCCGAAAACCTTCAAATTTAGCAAAAATTCAGACTTAATAATACAAACAATATATCAAAAATTCCAAAATTTAAAAACTTCCAAAATTGCAGTGACATCACAACGGGCCCACATGTCAGCTATTTTGCAACTTCGTACTTAAATTCCATAATTAATAAACATCTGCCATATGGGTCCCCTTTGTCAGAAATTTACTAATACCAAAAAAAGCAACAAAATGTATTTTCCCGAATTATTCTTCCTCCCCAATAAATATTCAGTTTTTTATAACTTTTAGAATAGATTCCCACATTTTACAAAATTAAAATCTTATAATTTATGAATTTCAATAATGCAAACGATATATATAAAAAAGCACAAAACATTTATTTCCCCAAATAATTCTTTCTCTCCAAAATATCCATTTTTTCTAAGTTTGAAAAAAAGATTTCAAAAAAATCACATAACTAAAACCTTTTACTTTATGGATTACAAAAATGCAAACCATATATAAAAATGTACGAAAAATATATTTTCCCGAATAATTCTTCCCCCCAAAAAATATTCACAATTTTCAATTAGTTTCAAAATAGATACCAACCAAGATTTGTTGGATTTCTTAACGACTATTTCTCCCCCCACATAAAATATTACACATTTTGTATAAGTTCAAAATAATTTCCACACAGGATTTCTTAGAAATTTTCCCAACAAGTTTTTTCCCAGCGAATATTCAACACACACAAAATATTATTTTCCCAAGAATATTGGACAATATTCACAAAAGTTTCAAATATATTTCATGCATTTTTTTTTTTTTCCTTTTCCCAGACAGGTTATGCTGCGTTGGTACGATTCAAATTGCATAGACATATACATGGTATATCTAAACCACTGCAGCGAGCACGACGTGCCACAAATTTTAAATTTGATAAATTTTCAAACTTTCCACACAAAGGCTGCAACAAATATCCATTGCGCATAACAATGAAACTAAGAAATTCTAAAATTTAAGAAATTTTCGAACCCCCCCCCCCCGCCCGCATAAACTAATAGATGCTCATTTTGTTGAACGCTTTTTTAATTAGGTTTCCAGATAATTTTCGTGTTTTCCTGCTTAAAAAAAACTAGATTTCAAAATTTTGGATCACAACGGGTGCGGCGTGTCGCCGATCTCAATAAAATTACAACATCTGTTATTTACCTTCTTCAAGCTAGATGATTTTTCCCTATGTGCTATTGAGAAAAATGCTGCATTTTACTTTCCGCGGCTGCCTCGGGTTTTTACCCCCTTTTTTCCCAATTTTTTTGCATCTTTTCAAATCCACCTCCAAATAAATTCATACCAGTTTCCAAAAAAAAGTAAAAAACAACATAGACATTTCAAATACTTCGTAACCTTTCCAAATTACAAACAAAATTGTGAAAACCAAAATAGCCATTTCAAATACATTGTAATCTTTTCCAACTTATTACGTATCTTATAATCTATACAAAAAAACAATTTTACAACTTTGTTTTCAACTCAGATAAAAACCACAAAAATAATATCAGCAATAACTTATTTGGCAACTAAAAATAATTGAACAGAAAAACAAAATCTAAAATTGAACATGCTTTCAATAATTTAAAACACTTTATATAAATTTGTTTACGGTATTTAAACAATATTCGAATACTACTAAATGTTGCAAAAGCAGTGACTTCAGAACAATATGCAAATTATATCAGAATAATCACAACTAAAATGCTAACTACTTACAACATACAATCAAATTTGAAATTGGGATATTCCAAACTTTCAAATGTCTACCAAATCTGACCCTCTTACAGCTGCAAAAAAAAATTCAAATCTGAAAAACTTCCCAATTTGAACGAATTTGGAAATCTAAAGAATTTTTACCCGCAAGAATTCAGGCCAACTTTAAAAATTTCGTGAAAACCAAAATAATCATTCCACATACTTTGTAACCTTTTCAACAAAATATATTTGCAATTCATATTTCAACAACCTTTTAAAAAAGATATTTCAAATTTATCAAACGACCACGGCAATAAATACCCACCGACAAAATATAAGAAATATTATCAGAGTTCTAGGGAAAAAATGTTAACTATTTTGGCAAAACAAACAAATAAGTTCAAACAATTAAAAATTGACCAACTTTTAAACATAGATTTTTTTTTGAATTCCAACAAATTTCGAACTACAACTTCAAAAAATGATTATTTATGAATTTTAAATGTTCTGCAAATCTAAGCAATTTATAACCGTTAAAATAATTCAAATCTGGAAAACTTAGCAAACAGATTTTTTTAAAATATGCACAACTTTTGAACATAGATTTTCCAATTTTACCGCTACAACATGGCAAACAAATTTGAATATTCCAAAATTTCAGCCGCTTTCCAAATCTAACCATTTTGCTAACGTGAAAAGAATTCAGCTCTAAATAACTTTCCATTGGACTAATTTTCGAAATCTAAACAACTTTCAAACATCAGCTCTCTTTGCATTCCAACAATTCTCAAATCTACACATTTTTTAAATGTAAACATTTTCAAATTCCAATTTTATCACACAGGTGCGGCGTGACGCCGCGCCAAATTACAACTAGTAGTGAATCATTGCACTCCAAATATCTTTTTTCGCATGGAAGCGGATTTCAAAATGCACTATCAGTCCACTCCTTGTCTATCTGACGATCTAATGTCAAACCCAAAGAAATTTAAGGAATATCCAGTTGCAAGACTTGCTTGCATGCAAAAGGGATAAATTATAAAATCCACCCACAAGTGTGTGTCTTAGTGATACATTTTGCAGATCTACTATAATTAAATAGGTAATATAATCAAAACGGAAGATTCTAAGTACACAATATAATCATGTGGGCAACAGTAATTCTGAAATGGCATCATAGCAAAGATCAATATTTGGAAAAAAAATAGAGATGAGATTGTTTGGAGGTTAGATGTTTGCTAGTGCACTTCTCACCTTCTCGATGACGTCCAGTGTCATTCCTAGAAACCTCTCTCTGCAATCAGTAGAAGCAGCGGAGCATTGCGTCAATCCAGGCATCCAGCTAGTTATTTTATAGCACAACCAATATCCTTTTATTTTTAGTGTTTGGATAAATATATAGACATGACATACTTGTATGTAACATTGTAACTACACTGCATCTTAACGCTTCCATAGTTGAACTCTGTGTGACCTACTAACATGTGATGATTCATACATGGACTGGCTCCCTGATTAATCTTAAGAAACCAAAGCGTTATTCTGCATTAGGTTAGATAATTTACCCGTGACAAAACTTTATTAGCTGTATGTTCGATGTTTATTTAGCCATGCAAATTACTGATAAATATTAGAGTTCTTACTTCTTAGTAATGCAGTTTTTACCCCCTAGCTTGGAGCTATTAGAAGATTTATTCAGTGAAACAATTATGCTTCTTTCACTTCCTCTTCTACAACATGATTCATTTCCATTCACTGTAGTGTCAAATTATCAAGTGAACCAAAGCCTATAAGTACAATGTACAAACAATGCATTTGACTGACCCAAAGCAAAGCAGGAGGCATCTGATGGGCTCTGAGCTTTAGGTAATTAACTATCCAATTTCTGATGTCCAACTATGAAGATACTGCAAGTTCCAAAATAGAGTGACAGTCTGACAGATCATAAGATGGAAGCAAAACATCAAAAGAGTTGATAACATGGAGAAGCTAGAATTACTCTCACAGAAGTTTAAACCACCAACTGCCGCCAAGCTCTACTCCATGTCCCCGCGCCAAGTTATCTTGTTGCATTGATGGCTAATTAATGTTTCCAAAAGCTCTTGCATTCTGTTGCTTCCACAGGTTCTAGCAAATCAGGGTCACCCAGCTATCGAAACACCCACTGTCCTGTAATTGACATGGAAGAATTGGCCACTCATGCATCTCGAAAGTAGTCTTTTTAGAGGAGCAGGAAGAAGGTGCGGGGGGAAAGAGAGAGTGGCGGACAACTTTAGGGCAGAAAAGGCGGCAAGAACACGTGCCAGGGAATTCAACTCGAACTCGGTTCAGATTTGGAAATTGGCTGTCAAGGAACCTCGTATTGCTTTGCTGGACACAGTATACTCCCTTCCTTGTGGTTCTCACTTGTGAGCGTAAAATCGCTGGTGATCGTGAATTCGAAAATACGACCGACCTTATGCCAAAAATTACGACGGACAACAAGAAATAATCACAAAAAGCATCTCCAACGGGGCTCTCAATAGCAGACACACGTTGTCGGCGTATTGAGCAATTTTTGCAAAATATTTTCAAGTTGGGCAACGAAATAAACCGGCTATATTTTATTCAAAGTTAGGATATTTTATAAGTTTTGAGAAATTTAAACTAAACTAAACCTAATTCTAAATCTAGCGCCAGTTCCTCCACCATGCTGGTGAGATGGAGGAAGCTCGACGAAGCACGCGGTGGTCTAGTCACGCTACTGCCAAAAGAGCGCCAGCCAGAAACTCGCCTTGGGCGTTAAAGGAGGGGTACGTGTGAGCTCCCATCGTCGCTAGCATATCAGTGCCTGCTTGGGGGAGCGGCAGGCGTCCAAGTAGCCCGCCTGATGCCCCACTCGCCAGGGAGACGTATGCCCGCCGCACGAGCAAGCTGTGCTCAGCGAACACCGCCGCTGAGGCGATGCTGAGGCTGCTCCTATATCCTTCATTTTTGATGCCGCCCACTCCATGGTTGTGCGCCTTGGCGAGGAGGCCGAGGAGGGCAAGGTCGTGATGTGTGGCGAGGAGGAAGAAAACGACGAGGAGGCGAAGTGTGGTGACGGGGCTAGTGCGCACTTTGCATATAAAACCGGCCTGGGAAGGTCGTTGGCATGCATTAATGTCGACGACATGCACGCCGGGGAGGCACACCGTTGCCATGTTGCCTAAGTAAGCGATCGCTTAAATGAACTTGGTCGGCGCCGTCGCTCTCCTTAAATTAAGCTGACCATCGCTATGTGTCACTGACAGGGTAGACGGCCTGCCAGTATCTGACGTAGCGTCGTTTGTCGCTTCTGTCTGGCACTCCAACGCGGCTCCCTAAGGGCCGGGGTCGGCGTGGGACTGGGAGTGTCAGACCATGTATTGGGTCGTGCTAACAATTTTGCCACTATTGGGCCTGTGGCTCGGTGGTATTTTGTGTCCCGTCGCTCAAATAGCCCTATTGGGAGCGCCATTGGGCGTGCCACTGGAAATACTCTAATTAATTGATTTCGAAAGATAATTCCAAAACTTGATCACTTGAATTTCCCAGATATCAAGACTAATCTTTCTTAGAAGAGGGGAAGGAACGAGATGGTTCTCGAGGAAGGGAATGACATGCAAGCGCCACTTGTGTGGCTTCGTACAACAAACTAAGGTGATCCCTGGAGTATTCACCCGTAGCTCGAGACCGGGTACTCGAACAACACCACAAATATGACCCTTTGTTTCTCTTAATTTTGGGGAATCCGAGGCCTCAATTAACGATTTGACACATTGTTTCTCTGAATTTAGTAGGTAATGCCCAGTTACTTTCCTGAGCAATTGTCATGGTTTCCTCGGGAGCTTGGCGATAGAGCTTCCCCAACTCTTCTTTGTAGGAGGACGCTGTCGAGGAGGAGGATCCAAGTGACTCTTGGCCAATCATGGCTGATTAGACATAGAACTTGTCAAAGGATGTCGATAATGCATCCAGATTCCGAATGAAGAGAAGGAGGCCATTAGGCACCACCGCTACTAGCGCCACCGCAGTTACCGAAGGATCGGTCAATTCTTTGGAGGCTTCCAAGTATGTAGCAAACGATTATTTTTGCACTCGGGCGTCCTTTGTAGGGTCAAAATGATGATATGTTATCTGTTTTTGCATGAAAAAGAAGTTGGTCCGTAAGTGGCCGCCCTAACTGAGTGACTCTAATCCTGTCAGATCCTTTCCACTTCCTCCTTCCTCCTTGGTGCAACGGCAAGCCCGTGACCGTAAGAAGACCTACTTTATAGCCCCTAAAAAATCTGGCTCTTAGAGCAACTTTTGGCCCGTCCAGGATAACCCCGGAATCCGGATGCGTTTCGGAATACCGCGGGTAGAATCCGAGCTAATGCAAAGTCCTCTATGTCCGTTCGGAATCATTTCAGATGTTCTCAAAATTTTGGACGGTTTTAGGTATCCTCTCGAAGTGCCAGAAAAATCGACAGACATTTGGTAAAACTTCACTTTTTAGGGAACGATTAAAGAAATAATAATATAATACCACTAAACTGCAAAAATCATAATAAATCGAGCAATAAGTGAGAATAAATTTGGAATTTCAAATTCTAAATAAATAACATCCAATAAATCTTGAATAATAGAAATTAATTAGAGCAAATAGAATAAAAATGTTTAACATGAGAATTAAATATCACAACTACATGTTGTAATAACTGAGAATTTATTACACTAAATTGAATATTTGCAAGTCATAAATGAATAAAGTAGAATATTACAATGAATAAAAGAATTGTTACAAAAGAAAAAACAATAAGTTCTATTGTAAAGTTGATCTTGATAATCTAGATCTTCTAGTATTCTTCTTCACCTAAAATACAAAAAACGCAAAAAACACAATAAATAGTTGTTGTTCATGAAAATGTATGCATCTCCGGAAGATATGCAAGTTAATTTTGGAACTCAACTATGTGATATAAAGAATTGATATTTATCTCAATGTTAGACTAGAGTGATTAAATTTGTTTGGAACAACGTGGCGTCATAAACCAAGATATGCGTCAACGTGGCATTATTTGTCCAACCTGGGCAACAAGGGACAATCTAACTGAGGCATTGAGCATTGATCATCTTAGGCAACAAAATGACGACATTGTAGTTTTGTTTAATCCCTCAAATCTAGTTCAAGTTCCTTTCAGAACCACATTTTGTTTATTAATGATGGATTCAATATCAACATTAGTTGGTCAACATGAACCAAGCCCACATTGCAAGAAATTTATCTTGCTTCGATCGATGTTGTTGTTGTTTAAGTGAGATCATGTATAACTTGAATTCGGAGAGATTGTTAAGAAAGGTTTCGTGTAGTTGTATTTTGGTTTCCTAATGAATGTAACACTAACCTTGTAATCCGCTGAGGTTCCTATAAATTTCAGAGGGTTCTTGAAATTGAAAGTGGGAAACGAACATCATATAGTACGTATTTATCATCATAAGGAATTTATCTGATGGAACAATTCTAAGATCCTTCCGTGTGTCATGGGATGTTCGAATTGGAGTTGTATCAATGCCAGACTAAATTTATCACTCGCTTTATTTTCTTAATGTGATATTAAATGTCAAAGGTGCACACTATATTCTAAAAGGCTAGTAAATCTATCAATATTGTTGTTGCGGAAGAAAAAATCGTGGGCGTACCATATTTTTGTAGAAGTTATAACAAGAAGCTAATACTTGCTAGTGCATCTAAACACCCACCCAGAGAACCTAGAATCACATCTCACCTAAGTTTAAACTAACAACTCCCGCCAAGCTCTACTACTTCATGTCCTCAAAGGTTTTGGGTGCCAAGTTATCTTGTTGCACTGATGGCTAATGCTTCCAAAAGCTCTTGCATTTTGTTGTTTCTGGAGGTTCTAGGCTTCCAGCAGATTAGGGTCACCTAGGTATCAAAACACCCAGTGTCCTATCGTTGAGACAGAAGAATTGGCCACTAATCTGGAAAGAAGTAGAATGATCTTGAAAGATGTTAGGAATCGGCCTATCAGGAAAATTCTTATGTATCCCTATATTCATCATAATAGCAACCGGCCTTATAAATAATTGCTAAATTACATTGTTTTTCGATAATTCACTTGTTTCTTCTTTGACACTAAAAACCACTTCTACTCAATTAATAGTTTATTTACTTTCGAAAATGGCCTAGTTTGGCACCAAAGTTTTTGTAAAACTGAAGTGTACCATAGTATTTTAAGTGCCTGGCATAGTAATACTTGAGTTTCAGAAAAATAGGTGCAGAGTTGTTTTTCCAATACTTAAAAAACATCACATTTTGGGAGATACTAAAGTATTAATACTGCAGTATTTAGTCACAGCCAAATGCATCAAAGTATTTAAAGATGTGGTATTTTGAGAAACTGTATTTTTATTGAAATACTTCAAAAATACTTTAATACCAACTAGGCCTGAGTTTATTTACTTTCTCGTGTTAAAGAAAATGTAGTTTTCTTTGTTCGCATAGCTGAACAACTGGATCCGTAGGCTTCGGCTCCAACTTGAATTGAATGTTAAATCACTTCTAACTCTAATTATCTTCTTGTGGAATTGCTAAGATTTAATTTATAACTCATTTCTACTTAGGGACAGGCAACTTTCAGGTTTTGGCGTTTCAGTAGAAAACACAACTGCAACACGTACAAATACAATGTTGAATGTTTTTTTTTGCGCGTAAAACAGACTTTAATAAGAAGTAGGAATACAGATAGCTCAAGCTCATGCACCCGAGTGATAACATCAGGGCCTGATCCGAGCCAGACATCAGTTCTCTGTTCTGGTCTCGCAGAATTTGCGAAACAGTGGCTAATCCTAACCTCTGGACAGTCCACTTTTACAAACTTAATTAGTCTCTCCTGAAAAGATAAAAGCCTAATATCTGAGATCATATTCAAAAACGGCGAGCGGTACATAGTCTATTCTGTAGCTGCACGGATGACATGGATGCAGTGTGATTCAACTATGACATGCAATGGACTGTTCGCCAGGGCTAGCTCCACACCCTCTCTTCAAGCCCATAACTCAGCTTCGTCATCTTCGGTACAGCGCGGCAGGAAAGGACATGCCGAAAAAATGATGTTTACATCAGCACCTCGAAGCACCATACTACAACCTGCTTTGCCCTCCCCAGATTTAAAAGAATCATCAATTGATAGTTTAACCCATCCATCAGGGTGTTTTGAGGCAAATTTGACGAATTTGACCCTTTTTTGAATTCATTTCACAAAATGGACCCAAATCCAAATCAATTCACGATTTGACCCTTTTTCACGACGCCCGGCTCTGGGGCGCCATGCCAGACTACACGACGCCCCGGACAAAGGCGTCATGGAAGCTACCACGTCAGATTAGGCGGGACCCACCTCGAAAGCACGGCGACCCGGACTAGGGCGTTATGCCTACTAGCATGGCGCCCTAAGTCAAGGCGTTGTACTCCTTAACCAACAGACGCGACTTGGACGCGTCCCTCCCTCGCCACTGTAGCAGGAGAGGAGATTTTCTGAAAGCGACCCGTCTGCCCACCTCGCTCGCCGGCGATCTGCGGGTTCCTCCGCCTCCGTCGGCCGCCTCGGCAGCGGGAGGCTGGGGAAGCCGTAGATCCAGGCCTGTACATAGTGTAGGGCTAGGTAGGTCCTCGGCCGGCGGCGCCATGGAGGTGAAGGAGGCGTCGGTGGAGGTTTTGGTGCTGGTCTGCGTTCCCTCTCGCGGTGGTGTTCCTCGGAGCTCCGTCGCGCCGCAGCTGGCTTTCTCGAGGCTGCAGATCTACGGATCTGTTCGCCTCGTCGGGCTCCGGCCGGATCTGCGCTGGCGGCGGTTCCGAAGCTTGAAGAACTGGTTGAAGACGGCGTTATTCTTTCCTGCGACGACGACGGCGCTCCGGCGAGTAGGGTCTTCGGGCCCGGCGTATGGCGACTTCCCGTCTACCACGGAGCTGGCTCCTATCCAAGGCGTGAAGCGGAGCAGCGGTAGCGGCGCGTCACCGACGGCTCCTCTGCGTCGTCTCCGTCGAGATCGAGAAGAAGAAGGAGTTCTTTGTAATTTCTTATTCTTTCTGGGTCTTTTTGTAAGTTTGGAAGTGTAATGTTTGTCTGATCCTCGCAAAAAAAAAAAGGCGTTGTACTCCTTTTTTTGTTTCGTCGGGGAACATTGAAATAGTCTCCAGGTACTACTTTAGTACATGAAAAGTGCTTTGCCCTAGTGGTCCGCAGCGTGCTGTCACCTCTGGGAGGTCTTGACTTCGATTCCACTGTCTGCACCGATTGTTTTTACGGAAATTTTGTTTTTTTTCGTTTTTCACTCAACCAGCATATAATGTATGGTATACAAAACATAATATTATTCTTTTGGTTGCCTTTTGTTTTTCAGCTAAGTAAACAAAGCTGCAAATCCTTGTATATAAGCAAACACAGCGACGTGAAATGTACTTATGTAACGAATAAATGCGAAGTATATATATTATACGTGTGCTTATATACAAGAATTTGCAACATGCCTAGTTATGTGAAAAGCAAAGAACGAGAAAAAAAATTAATTTTATGTTTGTATAATAACATCCTATATATGTTGGTAGAGTGAAAAAAATTCCTTGTATATAAGCAAACGCAGTTACGTGAAATGTATATAGGTAACAATAAAAGCAAAGTATATAGGGGCGCCAAGTATATATACATAAAAAAATTGCAACGTTGCCTACTTATAAGGAAAAAAATTAATTTTATGTTTTGTATAACAAACTGTATATGTTGGTTGAGTGAAAAACGAAAAACAACAAAAATTTCCGTAAAAACAATTAGTGCTGAAATTGGAATCGAACTCAAGACCTCACAAAGCTGACAGCACGCTGCAGACCACTGTGACAGAGGAGTTTACATGTACTAAAGTAGTACCTGGACACTATTTTAATGTTCCCCAACGAAACAAAAAAAAGGAGTACAACGCCTTGACTTAGGGCGCCATGCTAGTATGCATAACGCCCTAGTCCGGGGCGCCGTGCTTTCGAGCTGGGTACCGCCTAATCTGATGTGGTAGCATCCATGACGCCTTTGGCCCGGGCGTCGTGTAGTCTGGCATGGCGCCCCAAAGCCGGGCGTCGTGAAAAAGGGTCAAATCGTGAATTGATTTGGATTTGAGTCCATTTTGTGAAATGAATTCAAAAATGGGTCAAATTCGTCAAAATTGCCGTGTTTTGACCACACTTTACCTGGTGGTTTAATGGGCCGCTCAGGCCGGACCAGTGAGACAGTATTGACAACAGCTGTTTGCCCTTGATGATTGCTTCCGTAGTTTCAGCAGAATTTTTTTTTTCGAAAGGTCAGCAGAATTTCTCAAAATCTTCAGATAACTAAACAGGAATCTCTTGGAAGCTTCGACTGTCGGAAGGGGCTTCTCATGTGTTACTTCATTATGGTTATGCCAGGCCCGCCAAGTTACCAGAAGTATGCCATTGATCATCTGTTCAGGTACAGAGGCCAACAATGACCTGAAGCATGTTAGAGAGTTGAGCTGCATACTCTTATCATGAGGGAGGTTCCAGACTTGTCACATGGTACGCCATAGGCTAGATGCATGGGGGCAGTGATACAATGCATGAACTCCATCCTCCTTCTCCATCCCGCAGATATTACAAAAACCCATGTTTCTCCTTCGTTTGTTATCCTCTGTGACCAGCCCATTAGCAGAAGAGGTTTTCACCTGTGGGGTACATTGGCATGCCAGATTCTTGACCAGCAAGGATCATCCCCAGCGGGCCGATTACTAGAGGCACCAAAGGATCGCTGCCTCTGGCAATTCCTTGATAGCATCATACATCACTCTTCTTGAAGGTACAACTACAGCACGTGAAAATACAATGTTGACTGACATTACTGTTGTAATCAGGGTAACATGGACATAAAACAACTCAGGAAAATGAGAAAAATATGAGCAAATCTTTCAGTAAATGGGACAATATTAGGTTAATTAATAATAACAAAAACAAGAAGAGGAACTGGGCAACAGCCGACAACAAGAGCAAAATGTTTCTCAACTCAATTACTAGGGGAATCGCTCCCGCACTAACAAAAAAACTGCAGGCGATTCAGTCATCTAATAGTATAATTTAGAATGTAACCAATACTAATATGTAGATCAACTATCTACTACATAGACTGATAGACATAAGGTGGGCGGACGCGAGCGAACAGGTTTCCGAGCGTTTCCAAGGTCTGGAGCTCGGAAACTCTTCGCGTGTTGTTTGCTCGCTCGGTATCCCCGCGCGGAATTGGCCAACCGATTCCAGGTCCAATTCTTAGCACATCCAAACAGAAGAATTATGCCCTGAATTCTAGATTCTCCAATTCTATGCTCAATTCTGTGCAACCAAACAGGGCATAAGACATATGTTTGCTCCGAGTGATTAATCAAGCTTTGATTAACTTGATCCGCTCTTGGAAGGGATCGATCCTCTCGTTGTTCTTTCCTCTGCGGCGAGATGAATCCCAATCTTCACTTGAAAAAGTCCATGAAATCAATGAAAGGGTCATTGAACTCCACCGTCGGGACCATCTGCTCCCTCTCCCGGCGAGCCTCGGCCCTCCGCCGCTCGATCTCACGCCGGCGGACGGCCTCCGCATCAGCTGCGGCAGGGGCATCAGCGCGAGCCTTCGCAAGACGGGCCCTCTCGAGGAGCTCGCGCATGGTGGAGGCGGGGGGCTTCGGGGGCGCTTCTGCGAGCTCGGGAAGACGGACCGGCGAGGAGCAAGCCTGGTTCTTGGTCACGCAGATGGCTTCGACGCCGTCCCGCAGCGAACCCTGGGGGCACCGGTCCTTGTCGCTGCTGGAACGCGGGCGTGTCTTGGTCTTGGTGGCGGCACCGGGCTCGACAGCGCTGCAAGCACCGTGTGCGCGCTTCGCCGGAGGATCCCCGTCGTGGAAGGATCCAGGGCGCATCGAATTCTTGGCGACGGCGGCGGCGGGCTTCGGTACGCAGGCGGGGTTGATGCGGATGCGGGAGGACGCGCAGCCATGGAGGACGGCGGTGCCGGCGGATCCGCGTGAGGTCAGGGAATGGGGGTGGACCGTGGCACCCATGGCTGGAGTCACGCGCGCAAGGTCAGGGCAGGCGAGACGAGATCGTGGAAATCGATCGGGGATTGGGATTGAGAGGGGAGAAGAAGAAGGAGCGGGGGGAAGAGAGAGTGGCGCGCAAGTTTACGGCAGAAAAGGCGGCAAGAACACGCGCCAGCAAATTCAAGTTGAACTCGGTTCGGATTGGAAATTACAGTAGCTGTCAAGGAACCACGCGTCCTCGTATTTGCTTTGCTGGACACGGTAGACTCCGTTCCGTTGTGTGTTCTCACTTGTGAGCGTAAAATCGCTGGTGATCGTGATCGTGAATTCGAAAATACGACCGACCTTATGCCAAACATTACGACGGACAACAAGAAAAAATCACAAAAAACATCTCCAATGGGGCTGTCAATAGCCGAATGTAGCAACTTTACCGGATGACCGCTATTACGAGCTTGTCGCCTTGTCGGCGTATTGAGCAATTTTTGCAAAATATTTTGAAGTTGGGCTACGAAATAAACCGGCTATATTTTATTCAAAGTTAGGATATTTTATAAGTTTTGAGAAATTTAAACTAAACTAAACCTAATTCTAAATCTAGCGCCGGTTCCTGCACCTTGCTGGTGAGATGGAGGAAGCTCGATGAAGCACGCGATGGTCTAGTCGCGCTACTGCCAAAAGAGCGCCAGCCAGAAACTCGCCTTGGGCGCTAAAGGAGGGGTATGCCTGCTTCTTTGACGTGAGCTCCCATCGTCGCTAGCAGATCAGCGCCTGCTTGGGGGAGCGGCAAGCGTCCAAGTAGCCCGCCTGATGCCCCACTCGCTAGGGAGACGTATGCCCGCCGCACGAGCAAGTGAGAATAAATTTGGAATTTGAAATTCTAAATAAATAACATCCAATAAATCTTGAATAATAGAAATTAATTAGAGCAAATAGAATAAAAATGTGTAACATGAGAATTAAATATCGCAACTACATGTTGCAATAACTGAAAATTTATTACAATGAATTGTATATTTGCAAGTCATAAATGAATAAAGTAGAATATTACAATGAATAAAAGAATTGTTACAAAAGAAAAAACAATAAGTTCTACTGTAAAGTTGATCTTGATAATCTAGATCTTCTAGTATTCTTCTTCACCTAAAATACAAAAAAACACAAACATAATAAATAATTGTTGTTCATGAAAATGTATGCATCGCCGGAAGATATGCAAGTTAATTTTGGAACTCAACTATGTGATATAAAGAATTGATATTTATCTCAATGTTAGACTAGAGGGATTAAATTTGTTTGGAAAGGCAACAACGTGGTGTCATTAACCAAGATATATATGCGTCAACGTGGCATTATTTATCCAACCTGGGCAACAAGGGACAATCTAACTGAGGCATTGAGCATTGATCATCTTAGGCACCAAAATGACGACATTGTAGTTTTGTTTAATCCCTCAAATCTAGTTCAAGTTCCTTTCAGAACCACATTTTGTCAACATGAACCAAGCCCACATTGCAAGAAATTTATCTTGCTTCGATGTTGTTGTTGTTGTTGTTGTTTAAGTGAGATCATGTATAACTTGAATTCAGAGAGATTGTTAAGAAAGCTTCGTGTAGTTGTATTTTGGTTTCCTAATGAATGTAACACTAACCTTGTAATCCGCCGAGGTTCCTATAAATTTCAGAGGGTTCTTGAAATTTGAAAGTGGGAAACGAACATCATATAGTACGTAGTTATCATCAGAAGGAATTTATCTGATGAAACAATGCTAAGATCCTTCCGTGTGTCATGGGATGTTCGAATTGGAGTTGTATCAATGCCAGACTAAATTTATCACTCGCTTTATTTTCTTAATGTGATATTAAATGTCAAAGGTGCACACTATATTCTAAAAGGCTAGTAAATTTAACAATATTGTTGTTGCGGAAGAAAAAAATCATGGGCGTACCATATTTTTGTAGAAGAAGTTATAACAAGAAGCTAATACTTGCTAGTGCATCTAAAGTCTAAACACACCCACCCAGAGAAGCTAGAATCACATCTCATCGAAGTTTAAACTAACAACTCCCGCCAACCTCTACTACTTCATGTCCTCAAAGGTTTTGGGTGCCAAGTTATCTTGTTGCACTGATGGCTAATGCTTCCAAATGCTCTTGCATTTTATTGTTTCTGGAGGTTCTAGGCTTCCAGCAGATTAGGGTCACCTAGGTATCAAAACACCCGCTGTCCTATCGTTGAGACAGATGAATTGGCCACTAATCTGGAAAGAAGTGTTCTTTTAGAATGATCTTGAAAGAAGTTAGGAACCGACCTATCAGGAAAATTCTTATGTATCCCTATATTCATCATAATAGCAACCGGCCTTATAAATAATTGCTAAATTACATTGTTTTTCGATAATTCACGTGTTTCTTCTTTGACACTATAAACCGCTTCTACTCAATTAATAGTTTATTTACTTTCGAGAATTACCTAGTTTGGCACCAAAGTTTTTGTAAAACTGAAGTGTACCATAGTATTTAAGTGCCTCGCATAGTAATACTTGAGTTTCAGAAAAATAGGTGCAGAGTTGTTTTTCCAATACTTAAAAAACAACACATTTTGGGAGATACTAAAGTATTAATACTACATTATTTAGTCATAGCCAAACGCATTATAGTATTTGAAGCTGTGGTATTTTGAGAAACTGTATTATTATTGAAATACTTCAAAAATACTTTAATATCAAACTAGGCCTGAGTTTATTTACTTCTCGTGTTAAAGAAAATGTAGTTTTCTTTGTTCGCCTAGCTGAACAACTGGATATGTAGGCTTTGGCTCCAACTTGAATTCAATGTTTAAATCACTTCTAACTCTAATTATCATCTTTTGGAATTGCTAAGATTTAATTTATAACTCATTTTGAAAGCGCGATGTGCCTAACGCCGCGGCTGGCGACTGGAGACTAGGAGGGCGAGGGTGCCTCTCCCACCGCTGCTTCTTGCCGGAGCGCGGCCAAGCTAGCTTCGCCGCCGCAGGGCGCGGCACGCAGCCAAGGCTGGGCGACGACGGGGTGCCATCTGTCGGGGCTCGGAGAGGAGATCTCGGGCTCGGAGACAGAGGAAGTCTGGACAATTGTTTCACGCCGGAGGCCAAGGGCAGCAGCAACTATGGGCGAGTTCTTGCCACAGTCGCTCCGGGAAGAGGGATTGCCGACGTTGGCGAGGGCGCCCAGCTCACGGCGACGAGCTAAAGGTCAGACATCGGCCATGGCGGGGGCGCTGCCGGTGGAAGAGGAGTTCCCACCACTTCCGGTGGGGGTGGTTCGACCTAACAGGCAGGGGCCTGTGACGCCGGCTACCCCTCGTACTAGGGCGGTGATCTTGGTGGGCTCGATGGAGGTGTGGGTGGCGCCAGAGGCGACGCCGCCACCGTCGGTCGCGGAGGGAGCGGGGTTGGGGATGAGGCTAGGGTTTCTGTCCCCTGCTCCGCTTTCGTGGGCCTCGACACTGGTTGGGCCTGGGTGGGCTGGGGAAGCCCACCAGTCTGAGCAGGCTCAACCCAACAGTGAAGGTAGAGATCCAAGGTTCAGGAATGGCAGCCACGTGGCTGGCATGTGTCGAGGAAATGTCCCGAAGGAACTTCTCGCGTAGTGTTGTTTGAACGCAGGGGACTAAAACACGCACTCAACGAACCCTCGACGACCTTGGTGAAGCGACACACACACAGCAAGGAGACACAGCGGTTTACCCAGGTTCAGGCCACCGTGATGGTGTAAAACCCTACTCCTGCTTGTCTAGTATTGGCACTGCTTGTAGATGTTACAGTACATGTGTTGTGCTAAGGTTGTGGTGAGGCCCTATTTATAGCGCTCTGGTCCTCTTCCCCCAAAGGCGTTGACGGGAAGGGTTGCCACATAGCACCAAAAGAGGGTACCGGCGTACTGCCCTAGCACAGATAAAGCCACCGTCCATGGCGCAGTCGCAAGGACTTATCGGTGACATTGCCGGTGACGCTTGCAGTGGCGTGTAGCGCTGGCCCGGCTGTCTTGAACCAAAGAGGAAGGTCTTGGGCTTCGCTTTGCTTGCCATAGTTGGTCGGCATCCTTTAATCATCAAAATGGAAAGCTTTGGCCGGCACGCTCTGCGTCGGGGCACAGGCACGCGTGTCACTCTGAAGGAGATGCAGACGCACATGGCCCCTGGCGCGGACTCACGGGTGTGCAGTGTCTTGTCTTTTTCCGCATGAGGCCCGGTGGTGGTGCTTCCCTCGCGAGGTTGGCCTCGCGAGGCTGGTCCTGGGGCAGACGTGGTGGTCTGCGGCGCATCCTCTTGAGGCAGCATGCCCCGGAGGTGAGAGCCTCCGTGAGGCCCCGCCGTGCGCGTCGTTCTTCGTTGACTGTTGACTTGACTTGGTCTTCCACGCGTAGTCTTCTGGGCCAACGGCATACGGACCGTGGTACCCTGGTTTCAACTGGTCCGACAGTAGCCCCCGGGCCCGTGTCGTGCATCCCTCGTGACCGTTGGATGTGAAGCGGCACGGGCCCAAAGAAAATGACGGGCCCAGGAATTGATGCGTGGCGCGGCAGTTTCGTGCGCACGCACCCACGATGGCCGCGTGATACGTCTCAAACGTATCTATAATTTTTGATGTTTCATGCTGTTATTATATCAATTGCTACATGTTTTATTTACACTTCATAGCATTTTTATGCATTTTCTGGGACTAACCTATTAACAAGATGCCGAAGTGGCAGTTCCTGTTTTCTGCTGTTTTTCTCCTTCAGAAAGGCTAGTCGCAAAATATTCTCGGAATTGGATGAAAATCAACGTGTGCAAATATCTCATCGGAAGACTCCAGAAGCCAGAAGGGGAGACGGAGTGGGGCCACGAGGCAGCCACGCCACCCTAGGGCGCGGCCTAGGAGGGGGTGGCGCCCACCCCTGGCGTGGCCACCTCGGGTGCCCTCCAACGCCGCCCTTTCGCCTATATATTCCCGATGTCCCGGAAACCCTAAAAACACCGATCATATTCCACGAAAAGTTTCGTCGCCGTCGCCGTCGTCAACCCTAGATCGGGAGGGTTCTGAAGCTCTTCCCGGCACCCTGCCGGAGGGGAGATCCTCACTGGAGGCCTCTACACCACCATGCCTGCCTCCGGAGTGATGCGTGAGTAGTTCATCCTTGGACTACGGGTCCATAGCAGTAACTAGATGGTTGTCTCTCCACCTTGTACCTCCATGTTTAGATCATGTGAGCTGCCTAACATGATCAAGATCATCTTATTGTAATGCTACATGTTGGTTTGCTGGGATCCGATGAATATTGATACTATGAGCAGGTTGTTTATCAATCTATCTATTTATGTTGTTTATGATTTTGCATGCTCTCCGTTGCTAGTAGATGCTTTGCCCAAGTAGATGCTTGTAATTCCAAGAGGAGTATTTATGCTAGATAGTGGGTTCATGCCTCCAGTAATCTGGGTTCGAGATGACAGAAACGACTAAGTTTGTGGATGTGCTGTTGCCACTAGGGATAAAACAATGATGCATTGTCTACGTGTCATTTGCATTGTTTACATTACACATTTTACTTCATGCAATAATCTGTTGTTTGCAACATAATACCGGAAGGGGTGAGGATGCTAACCGGAACGTGGATTATTTAGGCATAGATACGTTGGATAGCAAGTCTATGTACTTTGTTGTAATGCCCAATTAAATCTCATAATAATCATCTTGTCATATATTGCATTGTTATGCGCTCATTATTTGTCAATTGCCCAGCTGTAATTTGTTTACCCAACATGTTAGTTATCTTTTATGGAGAGACACCACTAGTGAACTGTGGACCCCGGTCCATTTCCTTATACTGATAAAACCACCAACTGCAATCATTTGTTCTCTGTTACTTTCTGCACTCATTACTGTTTTCCACACAATACGTTTAATCCTTTATTTTCAGCAAGCCGGAGAGATTGACAACCTCTCTTTTTCGTTGGGGCAAAGTAGTTTGCTTGTGTTGTGTGCAGGTTCCACGTCAGTTGCGCCGCTGACAACCTTCTGAAGAACCTTCGTGTCCTCCTGGTTCGATAAACCTTGGTCATATTTCAAGGGAAAACTGCTGCTGCACTACATCATATCTTTCTCTTGGGGTCTCCCAACGAACGTGTGTTGTCACGGTCAACAAGCAGATCTTCTGGTGCTGTTGCTGGGAAGTAATAAAACACTCTACCGTTAATACGTCATCACCGCGATGCCTCGGTAACTGCCCAGGCTGACATAAAACCTGAGCCGCGCGTGATTCGGCTGTCTCGTCATCTTCATTGCTTCCACACTCGAGAGTTACCTCCCCGTCATCGCCTAACCTTTGAGTAGGATGTCTACGGAGGGGAACGACCGCGAGATGGAGAGCGTGGGTCGCGCGACCCACGCGGTGGTTGTGAGCCCGACTCGCGCCCCTCCCCCGTCGCGGAGCGCTGCGGGGTGTTCCAGCTCCGGTCCCGGCGGAAACTCCGGCGCGGCTTCGTCTTCTTTGAAGATACGCAAAGGGTATTGGTTTGCCCTAGACGAGTAAGCTCCTTGCCATCTTTGCTCACGATCTCGTCGCACAACGTACTAATTCTTCTTTGTTTCGCCGCAGAGCACCCCCGGCAAAGAAAAAAAGTCTGAGGGGACAAGGAAAAGGTCGGCAGGTCCTCCTCGAACTGGCCATCGCCCGCCTTCCAACATATCCTCGCCGCAAGGGGAGCCAGCCTCGTTGGAGGGACGCTCGGCGAATCCCTCACCAGTGAGCGATTCGCGAACTGCGCGCGCCACAAAACCCGGTCCCCCTCTTGCGCCCACTGCATCCGCCGATATCTCCTGAGTACCCGTCGTCAGGGTACCTTCGGTCTTGGCTAGTTCGTCCGACCCGCCGCCTGCCGAGGCGGCAGCGGCGCAGGGGGTGTCTCCCTTCGATCTTCGGGCTTCACGACCGGCTGCATCGGTGGGGCCAGGTACAGGGAGTGCTGACCAGGCTAGCCCTCCCCCTCGCGAGGCTTGCCCGAAGAGGCTTCTGGTCCGCGGTTTGCCGAATGGGTCTTGCAGTCACCCGGCATGCCAGATTCTTGACCAGCAAGCACTGGCGGAGCTCCAGCCCAAAGGTTGGGCGGGCCAGCCCAATGAAAACTATGTTTTTTTTCTTTGATGGGCCAAAAAAGTTATATTGTTCAGTGTTTTGGATAAAGTTGGGCGGGCACGGCCCGGTTTTGCTCCAACAGAGCTTCGCCACTGCCAGCAAGGATCATCCCAGCGGGCCGATTACTAGAGGCGCCAAAGGACCGCTGCCTCTGGCAATTCCTTGATAGCATCGTCCATCACTCTTCTTGAAGGTACAACTACAGCACGTAAAAATACAATGTTGACTGACATTACTGTTGTAATCAGGGTAACATGGACACAAAGCAACTAAGGAAAATGAGAAAAATATGAGCAAATCTTTCAGTAAATGGGACAATATTAGGTTAATTAATAATAACAAAAACAAGAAGAGGAACTGGGCAACAGCCGACAACAAGAGCAAAATGTTTCTCAACTCAATTACTGGGGGAATCGCTCCCGCACTAACAAAAAAACTGCAGGCGATTCAGTCATCTAATAGTATAATTTAGAATGTAACAAATACTAATATGTAGATCAACTATCTACTACACATAGACTGATAGACATAAGACATATGTTTGCTCCGAGTAATTAATCAAGCTTTGATTAACTTGATCCGCTCTTGGAAGGGATCGATCCTCTCGTTGTTCTTTCCTCTGCGGCGAGACGAATCCCAATCTTCACTTGAAAAAGTCCATGAAATCAATGAAAGGGTCATTGAACTCCACCGTCGGGACCATCTGCTCCCTCTCCCGGCGAGCCTCGGCCCTCCGCCGCTCGATCTCGCGCCGGCGGACGGCCTCCGCATCAGCTGCGGCAGGGGCATCAGCGCGAGCCTTCGCAAGACGGGCCCTCTCGAGGAGCTCGCGCATGGTGGAGGCCGGGGGCTTCGGGGGCGCCTCCGCGAGCTCGGGAAGACGGGCCGGCGAGGAGCAGGCCTGGTTCTTGGTAACGCAGCTGGCTTCGACGCCGTTCCGCAGCGATCCCACGGGGCACCGGTACTCGTCACTGCTGGAATGCGGGCGTGTCTTGATCTTGGTGGCGGCATCGGGGTCGACCGCGCCACAAGCACCGAGCGCGCGCTTCGTCGGAGGATCCCCGTCGTGGAAGGATCCAGGGCGCTTCGGTTTCTTGGCGACGGCGGCGGTGGGCTTGGCTACGCAGGCTGGGTTGATGCGGATGCTGGTGGACGTGCAGGCACGGACGACGGCTGCGGCGGATCCGCGCGAGGTCAGGGAACGGGGATGGACTGTGGCACCCATGGCCGGCGTCACGCGCACAAGATCAGGGCACGCGAGACAAGATCGTGGAAATCGATCGGGGGATTGGGATTGAGAGGAGCAGGAAGAAGGTGCGGGGGGAAAGAAAGAGTGGCGGGCAAGTTTAGGGCAGAAAAGGCGGCAAGATTGACGCGCCAGCGAATTCAAGTTGAACTCGGTTCAGATTTGGAAATTGGCTGTCAAGAAACCACGCGTCCTCGTATTGCTTTGCTGGACACAGTAGACTCCCGTAGGTTTGTCTTCAACAAAGAGCCCATTTCAGCGAAAATGCACAGTTTTGCCGTCATAATATTAACCGAGCAAACCTTTTTTATATGAGCTGGATGTGAATAGGCGATGGCACTCCATTCAATTCAGGAAACTCAAACAGAATGACCAAATGAACAAAAAATCTTCTTCCCATCCAGTAACCATGACAAATGAATATGTACCAAATAACATCTGCATCATTTATTTTACTCTGAACAGATGATACATGGGGATTTCACTTATTACATTACCGACACAATGCAATTCTGACATAGAAAAATCAGTCTTCAGATATTTGGTCACTATTTCGCCTTTAACCTCAACGTTATTTATCACTACCATGTCAAACGAAAACGACTAGCTTTGAAATGAATTTGCTTCGATATCCACATGGTGAGCAGACTGGACGAAATTATGCTGCACACGCACAAATATCTTTACAATCCGCTTAGGGATTTTACGTTGCTCATGAAAGAAGAAATCCTCTCGGGGTCTTTTCGAATTCCATCAGCAGCACATATGCCGCTGCTGACATCGAGTCCATCTGGCTTCAGAACAGACACCGCTTCACAAACATTATCAGCGTGAAGGCCTCCAGCCAATAGCCATCCATTCTTACTTCTAAAAGATGGCATCTGAAATTTCTGCCAGTTGAATCCCTTGCCACTGCAAACAAGGAAGGGTGAATGTTTGTTATGTACATTTTAGAAGCAGATAGTTTTTCCATGGCTATCTTGGGAAGCGCAGCATGTAAGTAAGTTGGCATATACTACTACTAAAAGAAAACCTTCAATAACAATAGTATTACAAAGCACTAATGTCTGACCTGGTATATAAAACACTTGATGGATAACTGAACTTTATCTATTCTTATTAATACGGAACAAGCAGAAACAAGCTTTACTCATTGAAAATCAGTAGGAATAAAATCTAACCTTCCGCCCTTCGCACTATCCACTAATAACCAGTCAAGCACATATTCTTCATGAGGAGGAGCATTAATAAGTTTTCCATCATCATCGGCATTTAGGACATAAATGTGTTGACACCAAATTTGTCGCAAAATAAAATAAATGGTGATTATGAAATAGGGTCACACCGTAATAAAATAAAGGACAAATTATATGGAAAATATATTTCGAAATTAAAGAGGTTTACACACGGTAGCTAAATCCTATGATTGCGTAGACCATACTGTTTACGTACGTATATACACATGCATGTAAGCGCTAATAAATTTCTCAGACCAAGGCCCATGTCCATAAACTATGCGCGGCCAGAGAACTACGCGCATGCATGGATTATGCATGGATTAGCCGGCAAGATTAACAAATAATTATAATTATGGGCTAATTAACCAGCCCATGGCCCACATGCATGCAGTTCCCTATTGAACGCTCCAGAATTTGAAATATCTCCAAGAGACTAAGTCCACGCGAGAAAGCTTGGAGCGTACACAAGTTGCAACTGACCACGCTCCCATGTCTCTGTCCACGATCGCCAGGACGTGCGCCCTTCGTCTGTGGAACGCCTCTCGCCGGCCGCCTATATAAAGGATCGCTGCTGGCTGACTCAAGAAGAGGATCGATCATTCATTCATCCACCCGATCGATCGCTCATTCATCAGCCTCCATCACCATACCTTTCGCCACAGCACGCTGCGCATAGACGCGTGCACATACTTCAGCCTGGTCATACAGCAGTCCATCGCTGCTCATGTTCCTCTCTCGGTAAGGTCACATAAAACGTGAGAGAGAGGAAGAAGAAAGGAAGCAAGAAGACACTTCGGTGCTCCAAAGAGGTGAGAAGGTAAGAAACAATGCCATTCTTTTATCCTTAGGTTCGGCCGTTTTGGTTCGAATCAAGGAGCCTCCTCTTCTTCTCCAATATTTATCTTCTCCATAAGATCATGTCCTTCGTTCCGGCCGTTTGATTCGGATCAAGGAATACATTCATCTTTTCCATATAATGTTCTTCGTTTCGGCCATATGGTTCGGATCAAGAAATAGCCCCATAAATTATATCCTATGGTCCTGCCATTTAGTACGGATCAAGGAAAATATTCACCATATTCATGTCCTTCGTTCCGGCCATTCGGTACGGATCAAGGAATACCATACTTTGTCAATGTTATAACCTTCGATTCCGGCCATGTGGTACGGATCGAGGAATATATTCATGTTCTTATCATATTATCTTTCGTTTCGGCCATCACGGTTTGGATCAAAGATCATGTCACTCTTATCTTGGGTTTGGTCTTCTAAAATGGATACACGCCAAGATGAGTAAATAAAAAGATAATACATAAAGTACAAAATCATGATATATGCTCTATGCACGGGTTCCATTGTGAATTTCGTGATACAAACCATCACATGTCAAAATTACATGCCACGCTTTGTCCATGGGTTCGCATAGGAATTCCATGACATGAGCCACAAAAATCCTAAAACTATAAATAAATGCTCTACACATGGACTCCCATCGGAATTCCATGCTATGAGTCCAAATACACTCAAATTATATACTTCACGCTCTACGCATGGGTTCTCATTTGAATTCCATGATATGAGCCATAGAAATGTTACAAAAGCCAAATACGCTCTAAAATGCACCAAAGCGCCCATATAGGCCTTAAAAACAAATCATGCATACGTCATATGTAACCACAAAATCAAATAATAGTGCACGTAGGTTAATCTATCCAAGATATAATCAATTAACTTGCCTGACACGAATATTTATACACGGTGGCATGCAAATAATCCAAATGCTATCCGCATCCAAACAAATTAGTACGCCATCGACTAGTACTAAAAGAAATATGAAATGACCACTGCATGTAGTTGTCGCTGCATGCATATAGAGAAATGCACAGGCATGGCCTCTGGCCCAAATTCCATGCACCATCCCGGATGCTTTAGTCGGCTAATTAAAATAAATAACCAAACAATATACTGTATCATCAAAATATACGTATGTTGAGCCGATTAAATAAATTAGGTATCCGATGCATTCACTTCTTGTACTTCTAATATTAGTGCAAGTAAAAAAAAAGGTGAAATATATGATATAAAATCAAATGATAAATCAAAGAAGATTAAATGCTCCTTCAAGCATCCGACGGCGACGACGGCGAGGAGGACTTCTTAGTCTTAGTTTTATCTTTTGTAATAGTCATATGTAAACTTGTAATCCTTTATATTAGAAAGTTGGAATTCTTAATCAGGGGTTTTCTCTTCGGAGATGTAATTAACGGTTCTTTTATATAAATGTAAGAGTTCCGGAAATATGTACTCGCAATACTTGATATTTGTCTCATTTACATTTGCGCACATTTAAATTTAAATACTATCTGTCTCTATGACGTGGACGCGTATTGTATTATTTCGATCGCCCCATTTTCCCGTCATCAGATTCTGGCACGCCCGGTGGGACATATTTCTCCCCTCATCTCTGAATTCCAACATAGGATTACAACATATGACATTACGAAATCAATACATCAAAACAAAGATGCAAGAAAACTAATATATGTTTTTCTTGATTTATATGAGGGTATGGAGGGGCAAGTTCAACAATAAGTGGCTCTCCGCATTGGGTCCCTTTGGTTTGATGTTCCAATTGGTCCTTGTGACATTATTAAGCCAAAGTTCGCTTAGAAGCATGACACCATCTCCAACTAAACAAGACCAAGAAAAAGAGGTATTTTCTGCATTACTGGAGGGGTGCGCCCGTGTCCTTCCAAAGCCAGCCAAGAAAAATACAAGATCTGCTAAAAAGGTATCTCCTCATGATGTTGTGACTATCTACTGCAGCGCCATGTATGTAAGAAAAAGCTGGCAAAGTGGCAGAATTATCTGATCAGATGTCTAAGAGCACAAAAAAAATAGCGGTGCTCAACAATGGAAAAGAAAAGTTGGTGCATAAACTCCATGGCAAGCAACCTGGAAAAGAAGGTGAAGGCTTGGCTATATTGCCGTATGCACCAGCATCAATAGGAACACGTACGAGTGCTCAAACTAAACTCCAACGTGATACTCCTTCACTGGACCATGTACCTAGTGAAGGATGCCCTGAAGCAATATACGGGCATTCACATTACCTGGCGCGGCATCAAGATCATCAAAGAAATGCTAGTCGTATCAACCATCGCCGTGTTATAGTCGGCAAGGTCCATGTCCACTTCTCCAAGAACATGGAACACAACCTTTCAGATCGCCGCTTCCTTATAAGCAAGGGCGGGCTGAGGATCCATGCATACAACAGTGACTAACAACCCCACAACGGTTGTTGCTTTTATCCGGTTCATTTGGAAAAAAATATCTTAACCACGCCAAGTGTCGTGTGGTTGGACTCGACTGTGAGTATACAAGATACATCCACAAAAAAAGACCGTCGGAAGCTTCCGCTTGAGAAGCAAGATGCTCTCGTAAACCAAGAGCCCCAACGTGCCGCTGTTTTGCAACTCTGTGTGGGAAAACATTGCCTGGTTTATCAACTATATCAAGCTCATGCAAGGGGTTCCATCCCTCCACTCCTCCGTTGGTTCCTCGCAAATGATACAATCAAGTTTGTGGGCGCTGCCATTGGCAATGACATCAAAAAGCTCGAGTCTTATAACCTGGGTATAAAAAAATGCCGTCGACTTGCAGCAACTTGGCATCAAGGTCCGCAACCACAAAGAAGGCCAATTGGTGTCACTAGAGAAGCTAGCAAAGAAGGTGGCCAAAATAAAACTCAACAAAGACAAGAGTGTCAGTCTCAGTATGTCGGAGATGCCCAAGCTAAGCCATGAGCAGAATAAATATGCGTGCCTGGATGCATACGCAAGCTTTGAAATTTTCAGGCGACATCTAAATATATGTGGTTATCTTAGGTCCCATTGAAATGTCTAGACCTGAGCTGAATATTTTAAATATGGGTTGTACTAGTGCCAAAATGTACCAAGAAATGAAAAATGTATTACGCTACTTCATTGGTTCATCTATAGGAGGGCAGGGGCACCTTGCATATTAAAGAAAGTGTCGATTGCTTCATTGATATTTTTGTACAAACAAATCATGTGTGAGCTCATTTAAAGCATCGCATTATGCTCTTTAAATGCCTTAGGAAAACTGATTAAATAATAAACCCAATCGTGGGTGTATCAGACATCCTAAATTTCCCAACTTCCTAGAACTGATCTTGAAGAATACCACCAAAACAAGGCTGTAGACGTGTGTATAATCTACCACCACTACAAGGCTAGCTATAAGAATGTAAAGTGTTGACCTCTAAAAAAAATGAAATACTCTTAGCACTCACGAGTATAAACTGGCTGCGCCATATCAAACAGACAGTAAATAGAGTATTACTCCAACCACAGAAGAGTATAAACTGAGTGAAATCTATCAACCAAAAAGATAATTGAAAAATAATACTCCAAAGCTGCAAGAGTATAAACTGCTAGTCTCGTGCCAAAGAAACTAGTGAATGAAAGTACTCCATTGTCGCATGAGTATAAACTGTTGGCATCATCTAAAATCTAGTCCAATGCTGCAAAAGCATAAGTGGCTAGCACTACAGGGTTGCAAGAATATAAACTCCTAACCTCGTGTGTAAAAAATAGTTACACTCCAGCGCTAGGAATATATTCTGCTAGCCTCATACGCAAGAATGTAAAATCGTATAAACATGACCTGACATATTAAATGAGAAAATCTCCCAAGCAGGCCAAGTATAAGCTGCCGATGTCATATCAAAAATAAATTCAAAATTACAAATAGGCTGCAGGATCAGAATCTAATAGCCACTCGTGAGAAAATCAGTACCCTGAAAATGTTCTACAATGCTCTCCGTGTACATATAAACTATATTGTTGTACACTCAAACTACTCCAAGACTAGGGAAACATCTAGATAATTGCAGCGGTATGGTGTATCAGCCTCACGAAAATAAAAGAAATTCCACTCCAATGCTATACGAGTATAAACTACTAGCACCATCTAATGAAATTATTGTAACACTCCAAAATCTTACGAGTATAAACTGTTGATATAACGCATACGATATTATGTGAGATATATACTCCAAAGTCTTAAGAGTATAAACTGTTGACGTAATAAATACTCCAAGGCTGCAAGAGTATAAACTGTCAGCCTCATGTAAAAGAAATTAATGAATGATATTACTCCAATGCTACAAGAGTATAAACTGTAAGCCAATGTCGTTGGACCTTAAGTCATCGCATCATTATAAAGAATAAAAAAAATCAAATATGCTCCAATGGTATATGAGCCTAAACTATTAGCATAAAAAATGCTCCAATTGCTTCATGAGCTAAAACTGTAAGCTGAAATTTTCTTCACTGAAAATGGAAAATTAAATTGCTCCAATTGCTTCACGAGCTAAAACTGTAAGCCGAAATTTTCTAGAAATGAGAGATTAAAATGCTCCAATGCTATATGAGCCTAAACTATTAGTATAAAAAAACAAATATACTCCAATGCTACAAGAGTATAAACTGTAAGCCGAAATTTTCTTTAGTGGAAATGAGAGATTAAAATGCTCCAATGCTATATGAGCCTAAACTATTAGTATAAAAAAAACCAAATATGCTCCAATTGCTTCATGAGCTAAAACTGTAAGCTGAAATTTTCTTTAGTGGAAATGAGAGATTAAAATGCTCCAACGCTATATGAGCCTAAACTATTAACAAAAGAAATTAAAATATGCTCCAATGCTATATGAGCCTAAACTATTAGCATAAAAGAATGCTCCAATTGCTTCATGAGCTAAAACTGTAAGCTGACATTTTCTTCACCAAAAATGGAAGATTAAATCGCTCCAATTGTTTCATGAGCTAAAACTGTAAGCCAAAATTTTCTTCATTAAAAACATGGAAGATAAAAACACTCCAAGGCTATACGAGTATAAACTGTCAGCCTCATATGTGAAACAAATTAGAAAAAAATGAAACTACTCCAAACTGCAAGAGTATAAACTGCTAGCCTTATGGAAAATAAATTAGTAAGCGAAACTACGCCAATGTCACATGAGTATAAAATGTTGGTAGCATGAAAACGGATAATCTAAAGTCCAATCAAATATTGCAGAACACAATATGTTAGCACTAAAAGGTTGCAAGAGTATAAATTGACACCTTCGTCACAAAAAATTTATAACCATAAAATATATAACTCCAATATACTTACGAGTCTAAACTATGTGTCATATAAAATAAATAACTCCAATATACTTACGAGTCTAAACTATGTCATATAAAATAAATAACTCCAATATACTTACGAGTCTAAACTGTGTCATATAAAATAAATAACTCCAATAACTTACGAGTCTAAACTGTGTCATCAAAAAATATTACTCCAATAACCTACGAGTCTAAACTGTGCCAACAAAAATAAGTACTCCAATAACTTACGAGTCTAAACTGTGTCATCAAAAAATATTACTCCAATAACCTACGAGTCTAAACTGTGCCAACAAAAATAAGTACTCCAATAGCTTACGAGTCTAAACTGTGTCATCAAACAATATTACTCCAATAACCTACGAGTCTAAACTGTGTCATCAAAATATAAAACTCCATACCCTCATGAGTATAAACTGAGGCGCCAAAAATATTACTCCAATAACCTATGAGTCTAAACTGTGCCAACAAAAAATAATACTCCAATAACCTACGAGTCTAAACTGTGCCAACAAAAAATAATACTCCAAGAAACTTACGAATCTAAACTGTGTCAACAACAAATATATTACTCCAATAACTTACGAGTCTAAACTGTGACGTCAAAAATATTACTCCATACCTCCATGAGTATAAACTGGGGCAGGAAATAATAAATATGTGATAAAATTTATATGACTCCGTACCCTCATGAGTATAAACTAGGGCACCAAATCATAACCATGTAATATATACTCCAAGAAACTTATGAGTTTAAACTGTGTCAACAAAAATAAGTACTCCAATAAACTTAAGAGCCTAAACTATGTCATTGCGAAAACCACTCGTCATAAATAAATTTACCTTGATAAGCATAAAACATAGAGCGTTGAAAATGTGCGCACTATGTCTGTATAGCCCAAGGCATAAATATCACAATGGATTTAGAAATAAATGGTTCATATTAACCTAGTCAAAAACTTGGATGCTCAAATAAATGCATCGCAAAAGCAAGCTCCAGTATTAAGGGCGCAAAATAAACAAAAAAAAAGGGGCAAATAAAAGTCAGTCAAAATACGCAAGCAATATGCGCATCTAGATGCTTGGGTAAACATGCGAATCTCACCAGGAAAAGAGATGACGATATGATCTCTACTTTCTGAGATTGCCAAACCGTACCGAAGCACTGATACCTCCTACACCTAAGGAAAGCAGGAGATCGGATCAAATAATCATCCCAGCAAAGATCTAGGATGAAAGAAAATAGACCATCAATTATCTAATGGCATACGTACTCGACGGTCCAAGCTCATATAAGCTCCCCGGAACGCCAACCATGAACAAGTTGTCCTTATGTTCATATGTACAAATATTCAAAAAAAATATCGACATGGTTGTATGACGGACCAAGCTCATAACAAGCTCCCCGGAACGCCAACTATGTGGACGAGTTTTTCCCATACTCATATTACAAATAGTCAAAAAAAAAAAAAATTGTCGCCACCGTTGTACGACGGACCAAGCTCATATCAAGCTTCCCGGAACGCCAACCGTGGGATCAACAATTTGGCACAAGCATGTTCAGACTGCTGGATCAGATACATCTAGAGTCAATTCATCTCATGGGTCACAAAACATGGCCGGGAGACTAATCAATTATACCTCCGCAGAAAAGGGATGCGCCGCAAAAGAGTAATCTCTGCTCCAACTCGTAACTCGATGCCTATAAAAAAAAGGTGCATATACCGTGAGTGGATTGCCTGAAAGTATAGGCACAGTATTGCATTAAAGAAGGAGATGAACAAACCCACACCAGTTGATCTACGAGCTGATGCAGAGGTACATCTCACGAAAATGATCAGGAAACAAACTGGTATATAGAGAAGATGTCAAACCAGCTAATCGATCAACAGCTTCATATCAAATCTACAGCAAATAGTAAGAGATCAAGGAGATCTCCCATGCGAGAAAAGATAGGAGCAACTCCAGACTTACCCAGGTCTAGTCGCAAGAAAAAGGACTTTGATCTGACGGCAATTACGTTTAACAGAACAACCAAACATATTTATAAGCGGGAAGTCCTCGCTTAAAAAAAGGAATGAAAGAAAAAAAACAAGATAGAGTTTGTTGTCTTTGGATAAAGTTTGTTGGGCAACAAACTCCGAGCGTTGGCCAGATGTTCAGGTTACATTACTTGGATAATCCTCGCTAAAAAAAAGGGGAAATACATGGCTACGCATATATATCTAGTTAAAAAATAAATATATATCGAACTATTCAATCTACAAGACTACAACGTGGCTTATATACCACGATCACAATATTATATGTTTAAAAAATATATATAATCTGCACGCTACTATAATATCGGCAATAGTAGCTAGCCGGGAATAACAAATTTCCAAACTTAAGTTCTTTATCTGCTGGAGTCTAAGCAAAATTTCTAAGCAACCGCTAGATAATTCCGCATAAAAAGGGAACCTGTTCATATTTGGACTTAATAAAAATGTGTCCATATATTTTCGAGCTCTGTATCCGAATCATCAAAATATTCGCATCCAGATCTCGAGGGGCATCTGTTGACACCAAATTTGTCGCAAAATAAAATAAATGGTGATTATGAAATAGGGTCACACCGTAATAAAATAAAGGACAAATTATATGGAAAATATATTTCGAAATTAAAGAGGTTTACACACGGTAGCTAAATCCTATGATTGCGTAGACCATACTGTTTACGTACGTATATACACATGCATGTAAGCGCTAATAAATTTCTCAGACCAAGGCCCATGTCCATAAACTATGCGCGGCCAGAGAACTACGCGCATGCATGGATTATGCATGGATTAGCCGGCAAGATTAACAAATAATTATAATTATGGGCTAATTAACCAGCCCATGGCCCACATGCATGCAGTTCCCTATTGAACGCTCCAGAATTTGAAATATCTCCAAGAGACTAAGTCCACGCGAGAAAGCTTGGAGCGTACACAAGTTGCAACTGACCACGCTCCCATGTCTCTGTCCACGATCGCCAGGACGTGCGCCCTTCGTCTGTGGAACGCCTCTCGCCGGCCGCCTATATAAAGGATCGCTGCTGGCTGACTCAAGAAGAGGATCGATCATTCATTCATCCACCCGATCGATCGCTCATTCATCAGCCTCCATCACCATACCTTTCGCCACAGCACGCTGCGCATAGACGCGTGCACATACTTCAGCCTGGTCATACAGCAGTCCATCGCTGCTCATGTTCCTCTCTCGGTAAGGTCACATAAAACGTGAGAGAGAGGAAGAAGAAAGGAAGCAAGAAGACACTTCGGTGCTCCAAAGAGGTGAGAAGGTAAGAAACAATGCCATTCTTTTATCCTTAGGTTCGGCCGTTTTGGTTCGAATCAAGGAGCCTCCTCTTCTTCTCCAATATTTATCTTCTCCATAAGATCATGTCCTTCGTTCCGGCCGTTTGATTCGGATCAAGGAATACATTCATCTTTTCCATATAATGTTCTTCGTTTCGGCCATATGGTTCGGATCAAGAAATAGCCCCATAAATTATATCCTATGGTCCTGCCATTTAGTACGGATCAAGGAAAATATTCACCATATTCATAACCTTCGATTCCGGCCATGTGGTACGGATCGAGGAATATATTCATGTTCTTATCATATTATCTTTCGTTTCGGCCATCACGGTTTGGATCAAAGATCATGTCACTCTTATCTTGGGTTTGGTCTTCTAAAATGGATACACGCCAAGATGAGTAAATAAAAAGATAATACATAAAGTACAAAATCATGATATATGCTCTATGCACGGGTTCCATTGTGAATTTCGTGATACAAACCATCACATGTCAAAATTACATGCCACGCTTTGTCCATGGGTTCGCATAGGAATTCCATGACATGAGCCACAAAAATCCTAAAACTATAAATAAATGCTCTACACATGGACTCCCATCGGAATTCCATGCTATGAGTCCAAATACACTCAAATTATATACTTCACGCTCTACGCATGGGTTCTCATTTGAATTCCATGATATGAGCCATAGAAATGTTACAAAAGCCAAATACGCTCTAAAATGCACCAAAGCGCCCATATAGGCCTTAAAAACAAATCATGCATACGTCATATGTAACCACAAAATCAAATAATAGTGCACGTAGGTTAATCTATCCAAGATATAATCAATTAACTTGCCTGACACGAATATTTATACACGGTGGCATGCAAATAATCCAAATGCTATCCGCATCCAAACAAATTAGTACGCCATCGACTAGTACTAAAAGAAATATGAAATGACCACTGCATGTAGTTGTCGCTGCATGCATATAGAGAAATGCACAGGCATGGCCTCTGGCCCAAATTCCATGCACCATCCCGGATGCTTTAGTCGGCTAATTAAAATAAATAACCAAACAATATACTGTATCATCAAAATATACGTATGTTGAGCCGATTAAATAAATTAGGTATCCGATGCATTCACTTCTTGTACTTCTAATATTAGTGCAAGTAAAAAAAAAGGTGAAATATATGATATAAAATCAAATGATAAATCAAAGAAGATTAAATGCTCCTTCAAGCATCCGACGGCGACGACGGCGAGGAGGACTTCTTAGTCTTAGTTTTATCTTTTGTAATAGTCATATGTAAACTTGTAATCCTTTATATTAGAAAGTTGGAATTCTTAATCAGGGGTTTTCTCTTCGGAGATGTAATTAACGGTTCTTTTATATAAATGTAAGAGTTCCGGAAATATGTACTCGCAATACTTGATATTTGTCTCATTTACATTTGCGCACATTTAAATTTAAATACTATCTGTCTCTATGACGTGGACGCGTATTGTATTATTTCGATCGCCCCATTTTCCCGTCATCAAAATGATTCGTTTATTCTTTGAAAGCACATGAACCAGTGAACGTGATTCATCTCCATGGAGCTGCATACCGGAAATTCCATGTAAACACGGCACCGCCGCGAACATAATTCAAAACATAACATGAGACAGAAAACTACGTAGCTAATTCTAACCTGGACTAAATCAAGGTCACATGAATCAGACACTCTTAATATTGTCTCTTCGTCATCATCCACAAAAACACCAACTGATTCAGCCCCATAAGATTGCGCTACTCTTGATATTTCTTTTGCTTCTGATAATGTGACAGAGCGTTTAGAGTTAGGCCAGAGTATCATGCCAATAAGTTTAGCTCCTGCTTCCACGGCAATTTCTGCGTCTTTAGCTGATGAGATGCCGCACATTTTAACAACAGGCTGCATAACTTTAGCACCTTCATGACTTGGTACTGAAGATATAATGGTGTTTGATCCACGAGCACTCTTCATCCCCAAGCATGACGTTTTAACTAGAGGAAATCTTGTATGTGCTGATTAAGAAACAGAGTCTAATCAGTAATCACTACCATAAGCAGACTGAATAAGCAGCGAGACAACAATGTCATTCTTAGGTTGTTCGCTACTACAGTAATAAACCTATATGGAACAAAATAATCTATGATCAGAGTGGTGCCCAAGATTTTTTTAATCAAAACCAACTGGTACACAACATTAAATCTGCAACATAGTATGGATACCTTTTAACCCTAGATGGCTAAACCACAGATTATCCTAGATATAATGTGTAGATGAGGTCTTCATATTCCTTTAATTTTTTCAAAGAGCAAGTCCTTGTATTTTCACGTACCAGTTTACATAATAAGAAATTATAAAGCCTGACATTTCTAACAATTCTATCACCCCTAGTACAAAAATCAGGATTGGTCAAGTAGCCGAGCATGATTCCCAAAACTTACCATTGTTATGCAGTATGGAAATTTGTTGAGGCTGTCTTACTGAGATCGATGGCGCCATTGACGTGGACACAGAATATGGACTGTACAGACAAAAGAAGGTTAAGTTGAGATACCAAAAAGAAAAGCATGTCATAAATTGGTGGAATGTCTGAGATATTAAAAGTAAACAACAAGATGCAGTCTCCCCCTTCCACTCATGCTGTAAATGATGAACTCTACTTTGCTAAAGTACATCCCTGTGTAGCTACTAGCTAGAATGGAAAAAGGCAAGAAAAAGTCCATAATGCTATTTCTCCAACTAATGTCCAGGTGAACTGAAATGAAGTCTCCATTTTGAAGTGTCCATGGATCCACAACCTGACATTACACGCTCACAATCCAACATTTTCAATTCGTAAATTTTCAATCCGCCTCAAGAACAAGTAGTTTCAGAGAGCAAGTCGTTCGGGTCCAATCAAGTAGAGCCAATCGAACCACTACTGATGAACGGACCATCGATTGGATGTGCACAGCAAACAAATCGCTGACCAGTAACTCCTAGAATCGCCTAACAAAAACGAACTCCTAGAATCGCCTAGAACAAAAACGAACTCCTAGAATAACTGATCCAATGAGGGCTAGGGTTCATTACCGCGAGCAGAAGAAAACGCCTAGTACGAGCAGGCCTGGATTCTTGGGGGCCGTTGCCGCAGCCGCTGGAGAGAAGAAGAACAGGGGCGGCAGAAAACGCCAGAGCGTAGCTACCGGATTTATTTTGTCCTACCGGATTTGGGTTGGACGGGGGCGTTGTTGTGGTTGGTGAAGACTGAAGATGAGTTCAGACAATTCCATATCACTGGAAACGCTTCCAGGCCTCCAAGGGTGCAGTCAAACTGTTTGATGCAAAACGAATGAGGCGATGAGGTTGTGCTTAGTGAAACTTGAGTACACAAATAGGGATTTTTGTTTTATGAGTAAATTCCACCTTTTATCCTGTAGTTATGCATTTGTGACAATATTATTCCATCTAGTGAAAATTCATCTAGATTATCCATTTTAGAAACTTTGATCCTAATTTTCTGATTCATTTTTGTTGGAAAAGGTGTGAGGTGATGGTTGAGACTAAAAGATATCTGGATAACAACGCCAAATTAAATGGTGAAGAGAAGACTGGACATTATTGTCGATGGCGCCCTTGGATGTTTATATATTTTAACGCACCACATAGTTCTAAGATGTTGGACTATTCTAAGGAAATATGTGAAATGCCAAAATGGGGGTAAAACCGTGTTTAAAATTTTATATATGTTGTATTTCCGATTTTGTTTCACTAAATAGGGTAATAAGTGTCACAAATGCACAACTATGAGGTAAAAAGTGGAATTCACTCTTGTTTTTTTATTGATTATTATGTATTCCATTTTTCCTGGCAGTGGTTCTTCTCCCAATTTATTGAATCAAGGAGGTTTGCCTTTGACGATTTCACCATTAATAGACATGTTTCAACTTTACATGGATATTTGATGGTGTAGGAAATATGCCCAAGAGGCAATCATAGAGATGATGATATTTCAATGTATCCATGATTTATAATGTGCCTTGAATAATGTCTTGTATTGATTGGCAAGTTGAGGACTTGTCTGTGAAACTCATTACTTGTATGGTTATTCTAAATATGTCCCTAGCCGGAGTTCGTGTGAGGACACACTTGAATATTAGACTAGCACATGTATTAGTAGATGACTATGTTTCACAAGTCATAGACATGGAGATGTCAAACTAATAATGTGGACTTATGTTGTGAACATAGAGTTGGTCTGACCCACCTTGAGACAATGAAGCAAACGTTCAATGCACAACTATGAGGTAAAAAGTGAAATTCACTCTTGTTTTTTTATTGATTATTATGTATTCCATTTTTCCTGGCAGTGGTTCTTCTCCCAATTTATTGAATCAAGGAGGTTTGCCTTTGACGATTTCACCATTAATAGACCTGTTTCAACTTTACATGGATATTTGATGGTTACAACGCCAAACCTATTCCCCCAATAATGTCGTTGTATTATTCTATGGTTTTTTCTCGAAATCGTTCCGGGAGCACTTGACTCAGGAATGCAGATTCTTAGAAATCTCTCTCGGCACCTCCCCGCTTTATAAATAAAACAACATGTCAAGAAAGTCCATACAAGTGCTAAGTACGGAAACAAAACCGGAACAATCCTCTGGGAGAGCAGCACAAGTAAGGCCAACAACATGAAGATAGCTAAAAAATAGAGGGGAGCAGGGGTAGGGTGGGGGAGGAATAACAAAAGCGGAGGCCGCCTGACGCTCAGCGGCTAGAAGGCGAGGAGGTTAGACGACGCGCGGTCCCCAGAAGAATTTCAAGCATGCTATCTAGCCGCCCCTCTCTCGCTGCCAACATAGCGGGTGTCACTGCTGCAAGAAAGTCAGAAATTTAAACATTGAGTCAGAAGCATGCCGAATAAACACCCGCTCAGTCACCATTTTATTTCGAATAGTCCAGAGATCCACGTCAACTCGGCAAACACCAACCAGAAGAAGCGTCGCCTTTCTCCGGTCCGGTTCGTCTGGATCTTCAGGAACTCGCTTCAAGGCAGTCGTCGTCGACGCGTGGTGCGCCATTGCTAGTTTCTTGCGAGCATGTACGTGCGTGATCTGTGTTGGCGCGATGAAGTTCTCTCGTGAGGCGGCGAGGTTGCGTCTGTGTTTGGTAAGGTCTAGGGCCCCATAGCCTTATGGACAAAGTTCCATAGAAATCTGTACACGGGACAGGCGAACAGGATGTGGGTTCCGTCTCGGGAATCCCACACAAGGGACATAAGCCAGTCCCGAAAAAATTGCCACACAAGATCTTAATTTTTAGGCAGGGAGAGGGGCCTTCCACAAGGGAGCAGCCCAAGCTCTAACCAGGCCATTAAAGAGAATCCGATAGGCTGACTTTACGGAGAAAGTCCTGAACGGCTCCAGGGGCCATGACACGAGATCATGGCCCCCTGTCTACACCTGCGGGGAGCGATCTCCGTAACTCGGCCCAAATTGTAGCCTCGGCGGGTCCAAATGTTCTCAGAAATCTCTCAGAATATCAAACCCAATTCTATTGATTGGTGATTCGGGAGATTTTGGACACCATTACTTATGGAGTACCTTTTGACAGAAATTCTCGAAGTCATTGTTTGGTTGAGCCGTCCGGGAAATCACTGTCTGGTGTAGATAGATGGACAGCAGCAAGGCTTGTGTGGTATTAGTTGGAGAAAAACTGTAGTAGCTGAAAATTAGTTGGAGCAATATTGCATGAGTCACGACACTTCAAGCATACTTGTATAATACGATCTGGATTTACAACCACATTTAGACAGGTGCAACACGAACACAGTAGTAGAACCATCTATCGCGAACAGAGAAAACATTCGACAGCTTCACCAACGCCAAAAGTCACCAAACCACACCAGATCAGCCATCTGCCACAGACTCGCATCACACAATCTACAGACAAGCCAGACATCTACCACCCAGACCATGATCGGGTCCCTGTTCTACTCCTGCTTCTGAGCTCTTACAGGACCTCTTGGTATCTTGCTCAGAACTTTGGCGTCCAGCACCTCATACTGCTTGCGGAGCTCGACGTGCGCCTTCCCGGCGAAATGGTCCACCTTGTCCTGGTACTTGTGGTACAAGATCGGGACCGTGTGGAGCATCAAGGCCGCTGTGTTCAACAAACTCATGCCGATTAGCTAACTGGACTGTCACGAGTTCAAAGAATCACAGATTAGGAGGTGAAAGGATCGTTACCAGCATATATCAGGGTCAGGAAATCACAAAGGCTTCCAATTTCAGAAAGAATCCAGAGAGTGATGATCACCTGAAACATTGGAAACGTGGGTCGGCGATTGTCAAATAGTCGAACAGAATAAGATACTTAAGTCTTGTTGAAGGGACATAAAAGGCAGATTATTTGGGCAGAAACATACGCCTAAGAACTTCATCAGGTCATGGCCCAGAGCAATCTCCCGGAGCAAGCCGAGTGCTTGGTTGATGTCAGTGCGCAGCACCCTCACAATGTTCGCAGCAAGCTCTTCGGATATCTGTACTTCAGGAATATCAGGCGGACTCCTGAATGGAAATACTTGATGTTAGAAAGCTGGGTGAAGTGTAAGCCGCGAAATAATTTTACTGCATCCTTCTCACTTCTTGATAAGAAGTGTGGCCTTGGACCACAAGAACACGATGGCTAGGACGCCAATCAGCACGTGAGATACCAGAGGCAGGAAATTGTATTCCACAACTTCGAACAGAATCCATATGACAGTTGCACCCCCTATCACTGCGCCAGATATCTTCTTGTCTTTCCACAACAGAACATCAGCAGCTGCATACATAACACATATACAAATTTGTCACTGCAGCAGGATAACATATGCCATGCAACTACGAGCGCATTCGCTTGACTGTTATGAGGAACTGTTCATAAACAAAAAATCAATTTATAGAATAGCACATGGCAGTCACAATGGATCAGTTACTATGAATTGAAATCAGCGTATGTTCCAATCTCTGTTGTATAATCCTGCTCTTTTAACAACCAAACATAAAGATAAATATTAACCATTGACCTTGAAATCCTAACCTACATTCAGATTCATCAAAATTGTTTTATCTTATAGTTATAGAAATGCATGATATTGAAATTTCATTGGAGTGTGATAAATACAGGGAGAGCAAACAGGAGAATCGTCAGGCACATCTTCAGAATTCTTAAATCCCATAAATTCGCAGTAACCTCGACCTTCCAACATTACGAAAGAATTTATTGACACGGTTTCATTTAAATATACTCATGTCCAGATCCTTGATATCTCAGTCTCTGTACGAATTTTGCTACACTCCACAAGAATACTGAGGTTTCTGATTCTTATGTTGCTCAGGATGTTCTGAATGGCCATATTCAACTGCACCCACTTAAACTAAAAAATGCAATCATCACTTCATAAAAGATAGTGCAATTCTTGACTTTGACAGTTGCCTACGCTACTTCCTGTAAATTTTCAGCATTTCTTACGAACGAACAATTTATTCCCGACAACCGAACATGCAAGCTTCGCAACATCAGGTAGTGTTTGCTTGTTTATGAAGGGCGACCACATCACTGGTTGACGGAGGAAGGTTGATTAAATATGAGTAGGGCCCTCATAATCCAGCTGGAAAGAAACGCTATGTTCATTATCTCAGTGCTGAACTGCTGATCAATAACAAGCCTTTTGAGGAAGCAATTCGAGAAAACCAACATGGGCACCTGGCCAGCTCCGCGCTGACGGTAATCAATTATTTAAAAGCCTATCTTAGATATTTTCCTCCACCAACGAAAAAGAAACCTCTGATGAATTATCAATACTAGGCAAGAAGGTTCTTAACTAAGATCATGATATTATTTTTTTCTAAAAATAGGACACGTCAGAAGCGGCTCTATTTTCTTTCCAATTAGCAGCGCCAATTTCTCTCTTCAACATGTCTCTTCCCCATTTTCTATAGCTAGCTAGTCATAGTCGAACAGCAATAAATAAGGACATGGAGTTCATGTTCCTCAACTACGCTGCTCAAGAACAACAACTGTACAGGTAAAATTCAGAATTAGTATGGTAAAATTTCTCGTATGAATTAAGTACTGGACGAAACAAGTTCCTGTTGGAACACATAACTAAGAAAATTAGGCAATCAAAGCAAGGTTGCTAGAACTAACAGAATCAAGAAATTAAGAAGAGAAAAAACCGTACTTTTACCACCACCGAGCGCCTTGTGCACGGACTTGTCCTCCCCGAGGAACCTAAACCCCCTCGCCGTCGCCACCGGCGGGATCGCCGCCGCCTCCTCCGAGACGCCGTCGGCAGGTGCGGCCGCGGGAGCGGTCTCCGCGGGTTCAGCCATGGTGGGAGCGAGCGATCCCAGAGCCCACGGTATCGATCAGCAAAGAGTGCGAGAGTTCCTTCCTTCCCACGCCTTGTGTTTTCTAGCAGAAGAAACAGCACGGGGTGGGAGTCTTTTGGCGTGGCTCGTGACGGAGAAAGAGAAGCGGTTTGGGGTTAGATGGAAGAGCTCTTTTTTTTTGACACAGTTAGATGGAAGAGCTCGGCGAGTCAGCAGCACACAGGTAGCAACGTAGACGTATTCTGGCAAAATGCTTTACCTTTTCCCACCGTGCTGGCACCACCTAAAAGGCCAAGGAAGATTGCCAATCAATGGATACTTTAGTATCACTAATAATTTCGCATTGCGCGTAAATCTACTATATACAAAAGATGGTGGGATTGCTGCCCGTCATTCGTCCACGTCACCCTTTAAACGAGGGCCATCCGATCGCGACGTCCGACGGCCCAGATGTGCTCCCACAACACGTGGCACTGTAGCAACTATTTTTGACCAACCAGGAAGCGCCACGTCGTGCCGGTCACCATCCCGTCCCCCGGTCGCGGCCGGTCACCCCGTCCGCACGAATTTTGGCGCGATAATTTTCCACACAGCCCCCCGCCAGGGACCTGTACGTAAATTCCTAAAACTCGAGATGCTTATCTACAAAACTGTCGGCAGACCCGCTCCTCCCCTCTCTCTCCCCGCGCGCCCGCCGTGCCGCCGTCGCTCCCCGCTGCCGCCACGGCCGTCGCCGGTCAGATTGGAGGGCAGGGAGGCCTCCGCCGTCGCCACCTCCACCTCCTCGATGACGAACGCATCCCGGGACGCCTCGCCGGCGGCGGAATCGACGCCGCCGCGTCCGCCGTCCTCCGCCACATTCACGCGGCGTCGCGGCCGCTCCGGCGACCATCCGGAGGCGGCGCCGCCATCCGCGGACTCCCCGCGGCGAGGCGCGTCCGACGCGCCCAGGCGCACGTCCTGGAACGCGCCGGAGCGTCGCCGGCGACCACGGCGCCGCCGCGGCCGGCACAGCCAGATCTGCCCCTGTGACGTCAGCACGACGTCACAGGGGCCCACCCTGTCAGATTTTTTTTCTTTTCCCTTTTTTCCCCTTCCTGATTATTTAGACAACTCTTAAAAAATCTTGAAAATTGCAAATTCAATAACTTCAAATATATTCGTCAGGAAAATATTAAAATATATCAAAACGGTTAAAAAAAATGCTAGCTAAGAGCATCTCCAAGCATGTCCCTCAAATCCGCCCCGGACAGCCCGGATGGCATTTGGGCCAAAATCCTTGACCCAACCAGCTCCCCTATAGTCAGCCCAAACGTCCGGGCTGTCCGGCACACCCCAAAGGCAGCCCATATGTAGGGCGGGTTTGGGGCCGCCCGGACGCGTCCGCCACGTCGGATCTGTCAAGGCGGGCCTACCCAACTTTCCCCTCAAATCGGCCGGAATTCCCCTTCCACCACCGCTCCGTCCAGTTTTGCCCGCCCACTGTTCTCCGCCCCCGCCCCCGTCCGACCGCGCCGCCGCCCCCGAAGGCACAGACTCCGCGCCCAAGTCCGGGGCAACCACCGGAGCCCTTTGGGAGCCGCCGGAGCCCGTTTTGACATAGTTTTCGGTACATTTTGCATCGGCGGACATCCACCTCGCTCTCAAAGTGTTTGTTGAAACGCCGGAGCCGGATTTTTGAGAAATTTTTCATGCATGTAGGCATGAATTCTTCGTCCGATGAGGACCATGATTACTCGGCCGTCGATGACTTCATTTACAAGGAGTTCGTCGAAGGGTCGAGTGATGAAGACAAGCTTGACGACGGAGACGAAGAGAACGCCATGTCCATGATGGGCATGCAAGAGGAATTGGAGAAGGAGGAGCATGTTCTTAACTTCAAGGGATCAATTAAGGGGCGGATCACCGTGAAACGTGACAGGCTCAAAGGAGCTCGAGATCTCTATGACGATTACTTCAAGCGTCCGAATCCGGTGTTTCATGAGGGTTTTTTCCGACACCGGTTCCGGATGAGCTCAGGGCTGTTTGAGCGTATACAGGAGGAAGTCACAAAATATGATGATTATTTCAAGTTGAGGTATGATTGCTGCCGGAAGTTATCCTTCTCCCCTATGCAGAAATGCACCGCTGCTTTGAGGATGCTCGCCTATGGGAAAGCTGCTGATGCCGTAGATGAGTATGTCCGAATGGGAGAGAGTACATGCATTGAGGCTATGGAGCACTTTGCATACGCTGTCGTGAAGGTTTTTGGGCCAAGATATCTGCGAGAACCTAATGCTGAGGATACCGCAAGGCTACTTGCACTAGGAGAAGGAAGAGGATTTCCTGGAATGCTAAGTTCAGTGGATTGCATGCATTGGCAATGGAAAAACTGTCCAACGGGATTGCGTGGGCAGTACCAAGGGCACAGCAAGGAGGCTACAATTATACTTGAAGCTGTGGCATCCCAAGACTTGTGGATTTGGCATGCTTTTTTTGGCATGTCCGGTTCTCACAATGATATCAATGTGCTTCAGCGCTCTCCCTGTTCAAGAGGCTTTGTGATGGGGAAGCTCCACCATGCAACTACACCGTCAACGGACACGACTACACCATGGGTTACTATCTTGCAGATGGTATATATCCTCAGTGGGCGGCTTTTGTGAAAACTATAAGTAATCCCACTACTCCCAAAAGAAAAGCATTTGCAGCTGCGCAGGAATCAGTTAGGAAAGATGTGGAGAGGGCATTTGGTGTGTTGCAGGCTCGTTGGGGCATAGTTCGTGGAGCGGCTATGATGTGGGATCCGGAGGTTCTATGGCAGGTCATGACTTGTTGTGTAATTTTGCACAACATGATTGTGGAGGATGAGGGAGAAGGGGCTGCTCGCATTGACTTTGAGAAGCCCGGAGAACATGTCCACCTACCTGAACAAGAAGCAGAGTATGTCTTGCAATTCCTTGAGATGCATCGACAACTTCGTGATCAAGTTGTGCACACCTAACTACTCACAGATCTGGTGGAACACATGTATGTCTTCATGGGGAGGGACTGATTTGTCCGGCTACTTTTATTTGTTTAAGTACAATTATTAATTGTAATAACATGGTGTGAACTTTTTTTAAACATCAAAACTATCTCTATGATGGACGTTGCATGGCTTGCATGGATTTGGGCGTCAATTTTTGTGCATTGTGGTTGTAGGAGCCCAATTTTGGGGGTCGTCCGGTCGGTGTCCGCGGACGCGTCCGGGCGTGTCCGGGCGCAGTTTGGGGGGCGGATTTGAGGGCTCCGCTTGGAGATGCTCTAACTACGCCATACGGTCAAAATTTAAATTTGAATATCTCAAATTTTAAAATTCCCTGCAGATACGACCATTTTTCCGAGCGCTGGAAGAATTCAACTCCAAATAATTTCAACTCTTAAAAAATCTTAAAAATTGCAAATTCAATAACTTCAAATATATTCGTCAGGAAAATATTAAAATATATCAAAACGGTTAAAAAAATGCTAGCTAACTACGCCATACGGTCAAAATTTAAATTTGAATACCTCAAATTTTAAAATACCCTGCAAATACGACCATTTTTCCGAACGCTGGAAGAATTCAAATCCAAATATTTTCACTGATTACGCCGTACGATCAAAATTTAAATACGAATACTACAAATTTTCAAATTCTCTTCGAATTCACCCTTTTTGCGAAAGTTAGCAGAATTCAAATCCGAATAATTTCACCAATTTTCAAACTAAATCCCTCTAAAAAAAACAGAATTCGTTCAAATCCACGGGCGTGGCGAAGCCCGCGCTTAGTCCCCTAGTTTAATAGTAGAAACTAGAAGAGGTAGGCGTGCTTTGCAGCGCCCCTCGTACAAGGGTAAAAAATAAAATTTAATGTTCATGTCTGAAATCGTCTCAATTGTGATAAGTTAATCAAGTCAATCAATCACAATATCACATTTGATAACATACAGTTGTGTGCTTGTATATTTAAATTTTACCCGTCTTTCATGGGATCTCCGAGTATGTTGCTTGAATCTCTTTCAAATTGTTCGATCATTTCTCCCGTCTATTGTCTCAGCCAGGAGACCGTGCACACCCGGGTTCAACTATATGTATGTCACCCCACCGTCAAAGGTGAAGAATATATTTGACAATTGGCTTAATTCGGTTGAGAAGAAAACAAAAGAACAAATTCGTGTGGGAACTTGTGAGTTAGTTTGGTTTATATGAAATTGCCAAAATTATATAATACAATTGTGTAAATACTAATTTTTACAAGTTATTTGTATGGCTACACATATGATCCATGAGTGGTGCCAGTGGACGCTCATTGAGCCAGATGTACACCTTGTTATCGAATAAAAAGTCAAGTCTATTCGTCAGCCCCCTCACCGCCAGAATCGTCATCGTTCCGGCTCCTCCCATGTCGCATATCTGCAGCCATCAACCACCCCACACTGCCACCAAGGGTATCACCTCAAACTACCACGAGTATATGATAACAAGGGACCAACACCGAAGTCACACAGAGAAGCTAACTACGACAGAGAAAATGCAAACATGTGTCCTTGCAACAAATGCGTCAGATCTTGGCCGGAGACGAGGACTTTCCACTATGCAGTGTCATGAGCAATGGAGCGGTTGCGTTGACTTGGGAGATAAATTTCTCGAATAGTAAGCGTGTGTTCATATGAATTTCATAGTAGAGACATTTCTTTCTACTTACAAATCTTTGTTTATACACGCAATTGTGCCTTCCTCGTCTCAGCCGCCGTTGCGTGGTGTACACTAGCACTGCAACCTAGGGCGAGCTAGGGTTCAGGCCGAAGCTGGCAGATGACCAAACAGTTGGGGAAGAGAATGCCGACCGTGAGCAGCGGCAACAGGATGGCCGGGAAAAGCTTGGACGGCTTGCGTGCGTCGTCACCGTCTACGCGTGATGCAGTGGTGCTCCCGAAGGAGGGGTTGTTGGGGAGCACGAGGGCAGGGTATGTCGGCGGCTCTGGTTTGGTCGGCTGCCACTTTGGTGTCAGAGGCAACACTGGAGGATGGGGAAGAACGTCGGCGCCTGCGCCGCCGAGGCCTGAGACAACAGCGTGGATTACCGGTCTGAGCGATGCAGGGTGGACTGGCACCGGTGCCACCCCTCTTAACCCACACAGGATCAACACGTAGACCCTATCAAATCAGCAAAGCGGTGCTATCATCCACTATGAGCAACAAAAAAATCACACTCACTTATAGGTAGGGTCACCAATGTTCACACCTAAGAGCAACCACAGCCCTATTATTTTAATGACTTTAGTACTTTGAAGAAAAATCACTCACTTACATGTGAGGCCACCCACGTTCACACACACAAGATCAACACATAAACCCTATCAAATCAGCAAAGCGGTGCTATCATCGACTATGAACAACAACAAAAATCACACTCACTAATAGGTAGGTCCACCAATGTTCACACCTAAGAGCAACCACAGCCCTATTATTTTAATGACTTTAGTACTTTGAAGAAAAATCACACTCACTTACATGTGAGGCCACCCACGTTCACACACAAGATCAACACATAAACCCTATCAAATCAGCAAAGCGGTGCTATCATCGACTATGAACAACAACAAAATCACACTCACTTATAGGTAGGGCCACCAATGTTCACACCTAAGAGCAACCACAGCCCTATTATTTTAATGACTTTAGTACTTTGAAGAAAAATCACACTCACTTACATGTGAGGCCACCCACGTTCACACACACAAGATCAACACATAAACCCTATCAAATCAGCAAAGCGGTGCTATCATCGACTATGGGCAACAAAAAGTTCACACTCAATTACAGGTGGGGCCACCAATGTTCACACCTAAGAGCAACCACAACCCTTTATTTTAATGAGTTTAGTACTTTAAAAAAAAATCACACTCACTTACATGTGGGGCCACCCACGTTCACACCATGAAGACAAGCCTCTATTTTTAGGGAGCTTAATATTTAGAAGGGATATGATACTACCTCCGGTCCGAAATAATTGTCGTGGAAACACTACTAGGGTAGTACAAATTTCTACACTGCTCACGCCAATCTTTACGGATCAGAGGGAGTAGTAATCTTGTTGGAGCAGGACAGCAGCATATTTGTGGAACGGCGTCCGGCTGGAGAACAGCAGCTCGCACAGCGATGTTGCTTCCATACTGTTTTTACAAGATGTTATGATGTCGTGTAAATCCGAAATAAGCATATGGCTTGTGTTTTCTATGGCGATCTGCGTGGGTGCTATGCGTGAAAAATTGATATTCCATCTAGACAAGTATGTAGGACGTGTTAGGAGGAGCAGCGCGACCAATACTGGTGGGGATATTCCGAGGGAAAAGTTAGCCAAAAATTGAGCCAATCATCATGCTTAATTTTCGTGGTAAATATCTTCTAAATTAGAATATGCGTCTGATGTTTTCCGTTCGACGTCCGACAGACTGCTCTGTCTGTTGCTTTGCATATATTTTCATAAGCTCATCTACGGAAACGTCATTGGAATGTTGTACAGGCATCTGACGCAAAACATCGGATGCAAAAGCAATTCGCACAATTAATTGGGGCAGATTTCGGGCATATGCATGGTAATGGCCCAATTCGATAAATCGGTGTTGCTTTTATACTGAAGTCATGTAAATCAAGTGAATTAATGACGAGGAAGTAAATCTAAAAGAATTACCGCTCAAAACTTGCAAATTACCTAATCATGGGGCTCCCTATACATATATTATTTGGATCAGCCACCCTCTGAGTCTTTTTATATTAGTGTAGATGTAGATTAATATAAACGGTTGAACCAGTTTTTGTTTCTCAAGGGATAGAGAGAAGTCAATTCTAGGAGAGTTTAGAGTTGACTCTAGAAAAGTAAATGTATAATGGGTTATTTTTTTAAAGAGGCTGTGTAATGAAGTAGAATTTTTAAAACTTTTTTGCTAAGTTATGCAGTAAGGATGTTGTTGTAGATCCTAGTGGTATTCTCAACTTGATCCAACTGGGAGAGAGGAATGCTGACCTTTTAAGAGAGCATTCAGTTGAAATTGATAGTGCTCCATTCTAAATAGGGCCCGTGAAAACTCCAGGCCCCAGCATTTCTTTGTGACTGGCCACATACCTGAAGGTGCAAACTATATTGTGACCACCCTAATCTCTAGAACAAATGATGCTAAGATTTAAGGCTTTGTTTGGATGGTGATATTGGAAGATCTGGCATTGAATCGGTCTCAATACCAAATCAACCTCTGTATTGCTAGTAGATGGAATCACAAGAGTAGTAAAATATAATATTATGTTTGGACGGCCATCTTGTGGATGTCCAACCACAAGCCACCCTCGTTGTTATAAATTTTTAAAGCCCCCTTCGTATTCAAAATTTGTTCCAATGTGTGGTGTTTGTGAAGCCTTAGCCGACAACCGCTTTAGGGTATAAATGTATAAATAGTGCTCCATTCCACCATGTATGCCTTTTCTTATATTTGTCTTCAGACAAAAAAAATCCTGAACAAATTATGTCAAAGACGGCATGACTACCATCATGTAGAAGCTAAAACCCCATACAATACATAGGTACTAGAAGGAAAGGGCGCGCGTTGCTGCGCCTGGCTCATTTATAACCGAGAGATCTCTAGCGAATAAAGGTTTGGTTAGGAATGAAAAATAAGGAAGATACTTATGGTGAGCCTTGTTAATGCAAATTGTCTAGCGACATGAACCAAATAGGACATCGTAAGTTGTTGCTAAAGCAAGCATAAACAAGTAAGCATATAGAACAATCATGTGTTTCTTTGAAATGCTTATTAATTGGTATACTATATTAGTCCAATCGAGGTGAAGGTATTAAATTCACTATGATAGTAACATCCATATAAGGCTATAGAGTTAGACCATGCTATACATACAAATTGACAATTCTTATGTTAAAATGATACCTAGGCACTCTGTTGGCTAGTAATTATTCAAAATGGTCTTTATTCTAATTTACAACTTGCCATGCAGCTCGGCTTAATTAGTTTAACACTCACATGGGAACTTTATATGTTTATCTCTTTACGTAATAAAACTTCTTGGTGAGCCCAGGAGTATTTTGTCTCAAGAAACTTAAAACAAATATGACAAATAGAAATTGCAAGAAAATCACTTAAGGAATTGGATAACATGCAAATGTCTTAATTTGAGGAGCAAAGATTAGTACGTGCAACCTGTAGAAGATAAATTGGGGAGCATGTCAGAGTACACCATGTATAAGATAAATTGGATGACATAAAAAAATAAGATAAATTGGGGAGCGTGTCATGTATAAGAGTAAGCAATTCAGTCTGACACAATCACATAGGAAAGAAAAAAACAGTATATTCCACTATGATCGTCCCCATATAGAAACAACAAGATCTCCTAGATTCAATGAAGCACCACCTTTGCCATGCGATTACGGCTTCATGCATCACAAGATTGCTGCAATCCCCCGCAGTGTAGTTCCCATCATATTCATATGGCATCTACTGGATGAAGGAAGGTCAGCCCATATGACGTTGGGAGGAAATATCCGGGTTTTGTTAAGCATTTCTGTGTGACACCATCTTTTGCATTAAAACGACCTGGAAAGAACAACTGAAGTAAAATTTTGAATCAACAATTTCAGACTTTTTACAGAGTCTTGTATAAGTACATCTATTTCACACCGTAGAAGATATGGGCACATTAGCAGATCTTCCAATGGAAAATACTCGCGGTTCTATACTGAATCTAAATAGAAGACAAAGAAAGTTCATTTTCAATTCAACATTATGAAAAAATAATTGAGCCTTGTATTAGAAATAATCATAACAAAACACCATGTCAACTCCTGCTCCAACTATGTAGAAGAAAGCAACGACAATCCGACGGAAAAAAGTACTAAGAATCACAAGTGAACGACCCAACAATCCAGTGAATGGTTACTCGTTTGATTAAATAAAACTACATTACTATCTATCTTAAATGAGCTTGTCATTTATTTTAGCTAGAGTGCGATCGGTTGCCGACATCAAATTCTTAACCAGACCCTGCTCGGCATCTGATAAACAAACTCACTGGTTTTGCCTAAAGATGTAAGACTAATCAAGTCCCCACAAACTAAAAAAGTTCCACATGAGCTTGCAAAAAAAATCACTTGACCTAAATGTTTAGATGCATCCTTTTAAGTAGTCCGACTAATAAAGAAAATGCAGTGCAAAGGCTACCTTTTCTCAAATGTCTGGATGATTTTAAGCCTGTAGAGACCATGTCATCAGGAGATGGTATATAAAACTTGAAGGAACTGTCACATCAACATAATGCAGTCATGTTCCAGTTATCTGCACCGTTAAATCTAATATCCTTTTAAGTTGAACAAATATCAAGCGAACAGAAAAATAATGAAGTGTATCATAACAACTCGCGTTATAGAACTATAGCATATGGAACTCCTATGCAAGAACAGCTAGTCGATCATATGAATTCCTATACCAGTTCAAGGGACGGAAGTAAATATCTTGCATTGAACTTAAATTTTCATATTCCCAAGGCCTAGCGTGAAGCCTTTATACGCTGCATATCAAAATAATACATAGGTTCAACCTGATTAGCTACTGTGCAGCCATTGAAGAGATTTTTAGTAAGAAGATCCGGCTTAAAAATTTGTAACAGCCGGTTATGCAAATGAGAAATGACTCTGGTCGGAATGAACTACATTGATTATATAACAGATGGACAATGAAGCTACAGCCTAGAAGAATAGGAGTACTTGCTTATACGGCGTTATTTATGTGTCATGTATGTCTTATGCAGAGCAATCAAGGAAGCTTGTAATATCCTGTTGCCTTGGAAGCCATCGGCGAAAACAACATCTTTCGATTTTGGACTGGATGGTGTGAAAAGAGATTTTCCGAGCATATATATTACAGACCGATTGCTTCTGCCTTTAGCTATATATCAGTAAATGAACTCAACTAAATTAACAGGCCAAAAACAACAATTATTTGTATCACAACACAACCGAAAAAAAATTAAATCAGAGAATGCAAGAAGAACAACGGTCATGTACCTTCAGCTTCATTGGCGTTATTGGAACAGTGACAAATCCCGAAGAACGCCACATATAGCTCACACGATATAAGACTCGTGTCATTTTTGTATGAGGAAATGGAGCATTGTCAGGGACCTGAACTTCTACATGGCTCCTCGAGATCAGAGTGGTTATCCATTTTATGAACAAACTGAAGAGGAGTTAGTGAGTTAAAACAGCGAGACATTGTGTAATTTTCTCAACCCAATCAGACAATGTGGCAACGAAAGAGTAGTAGCTTACCATCTCTTATTTCCAGAAGGTCGGTTTTACTGTCTCTGTGACCACCTCATCTATCATCAGAGTACGGGTTTAATGTGTGGCAGCCCTGATGAAACAGCATGGAACATATAAGTCCAACCACGACTTACGAAAGCAGAAACAAATGTGTGAAATGATAAATAATGAACAGGGCCAACGGATCAGATAATATGGTGAATCGGTTTGAAAGAAAGCGGATATGGTAAAGCTAATGGTTCCGTTTTAGATCAGATAATGTGCAAAAGAGGCCTATAGAGGGTTCAAAATTTAGAACTACTTTTAACATCCAGAACTTCAGACTGAACGCTATAAAAAGTGGGCACATCAAATGAGTGTGTAAACCAAAATTGGCAAAAACAGAGCCAAGGGGGGCACCCAAATCAGCTTCCAGTTCACTGGCCACGACCAAACAGCCTCCCAGATTTTTTTCATTGGTGCTGGTTCATCTATTGTAGATTTCCATTCTAAGAGAATGCAAGTATATTGAATTTTAGAAGGCGGTCTAAGACATGCAATTTCATATAGCTGACCACTTCTCATGTACCCAGAATGCATTGGATTTTCTGTTTCATGAGTTCCACGAATAATTAGTGTTAAAATGTGATGGCTTACATACAGAAAGGCCCGACCAAGAATAAGTTGCAGTTTGCAGTGGAGGCCTATAGAGGGTCAGAATTCAGAACTACTTCATCCAAACTTCAGGCTGACAAAGTGGGCACATCAAATGAGTGTGTAAACCGCCAAGGAACATACATTAGATCCAAATTAAACCCATCTCTAGACAGATGTATCCGGCTCCACCACCAAATTCTTTCATAATTCTGAAAGTCCAAGAGCCCCGGTAGATGTCATAATCCTTTTCTCATCTATTGTAACTCCAGGGAGAGATTTCACATATGAGCCAGTGGCAACAATTACGTTCTTCCCTCAGATACTTCTCCTAAACTCTTTCACATATGAAGCTTGTTCTTCTTGAAAGCGCCCTTCAATGCCTTATGTGAGCCCAGCAATAACTTTGTCTTTGTGAGACATCGTTGCAGGCAAACCTACCTCCAGATTGCAGAACTTGACCCATGGTGTGAAAATGAAGACTTAGCCTCATGGCACATATGTGACGAATGCAGGAGAGCCTAGGACAGTCAAGGAACATAAATTAGATCCAAATACTACAACCAAACAACGCATTTGCCGTTTTGCAGATTTTCAATATGCAAGCTACAAACACTAAAGCCAAGCCGCAAAACCAGAAAAATAACAGATTTTGCAGTCGTGTTTGAGGGACCACCTCTCGGTGTATTTACACTGGCTTTGCCAAGATTAACGTGTAAGTTTCACATGAACAGATGAAAAAACATCAGAAAAACACTAACTATTTCATTCCCTGGCTTCTAAATTTATTTGAATAGCACAGAAATGCTACAAATTAATTACTTTTGTAGTGTTATGGAACTGTGAATTTAAGCATCTCTCCAAGGAAATAAAGGATGACATATAAATAGGGAAGTACCATTGTATACTACAATTCGGCATATATTTTAGAGTCAATCTACACAAAGTACTCTTTTACACAATACTCTGCTTATGTGTTTTCACTCAGTTCTCTGTACTTCGTGCGCCAGCAAAATCAGGGCATAACAAAATTACTTAAGTTCAGAGACAGGGAAAAACATGGACAGGAAAACAAAACTGCAGGCTATGCTACCCCAAGGGACAGTCATGCACTCAGGTTTAGACTATACCTCTTTTTAGCAATGTTTACCTTATGAACATGGAAATCAACATAGGGACCACAATAAGCACCTCTCCCGGGAGAGCCTCATCAATCTCCTACTTCTCACATGGAGTAATATCCTTTGAGTATAGCTGAACAAAACAGTTCTGCATCCTGAAATAAATTTGTTGAAATAGAAATTAGCATCTATAAACTGTATAAAAAACTCTTAACGCAGGAAGGATAAATCGTGCAGGGAGAAAGGACTGAGAACTGTGTATATTTTGTAGGTGCAAGGCACATTTTCCTTATTACATACTGCATGTAAATATTACCAACACGTGTAATTTCACTTATAAGCATTTCACTCTACAAGAAAAAGACTTTGTAAATTTCGTTGGTTCTCATATACCAAAGTCATGGCACTTCGGCTGATATCATGATTCAGATACTTAATCATCTTTTGCTTCAAAGGCAACTACATAAACTACAGATAAGATCTTGAATCTTTTGGTAGATAATGATGTAATTTTAAAATTTCCAATTGAAAAGCTTTTTATAACTAAACTGCCAAATTAATAATAGAATGGACATACTAATATAAAAGGCAAATGAGATGGGTGTTTATGGTTATGTATATTGAAGGCCTATCTCTTACAATTATACAAGCTTCACGATATGACTCCATTCTCCATATACACATGGAAAACAAAAATCAACTGTATAATACTGATTTATCTGAACAGAAAAATGGCATGTTCTTCTCAGATTTCAAAGAAGAAAGCCTGCAATACTCACTGTTACTGAAATCAAAGGTAGTAGTTCCTGATAGAAAAATACTTGATTGGATTGCAGTTTCACAATAGCACAAATAAAATAATGCTTCAGTTTTTAGATGATTTGACTAAGCCAAACATTATGTGCAGACTAAAAGTAACACACGTGCAGCTCTTGTGCAACCAAACGAAGAAGCGATATGAGAGAAATAACATATACTTTGAAATTGCTTCCAACTTCCAGCTTCATGTGGTAAGGGAGCAAATCATTGTCCTGCTGCTTCTTGATGGTGGCAACAGTAGGTGTACTTGTACAGTTTTGGTGGCCGGAGAAAACAAAATCTGAAATAGACTGAACAATCGTGAGTATTCAAGAGATACGAAGGTGTATTATGAGCAGGAGGATAGATAGATTGGTGCAGGCATCAGAGAGAGTCGACATCAACACATTCAAACAAAGGGGGAATGCAAGTCGTAATTATCTCCATGGGCTCCCTGATATACAAACCTGATCACATAGTATTCTGATGCAAAATGTACTGATGATTCCATCGTAGAAGTACCCTGGTCGTGATTGCTCAATGAATATTTTCCAACTTCATAAACCTAGAAGTGTCGATTAATATTGGAACCTGATTCCGTCCCTTGCTGACACAACTAAACCCTTTGTAGAGTTCATATAACCTTACTGAACTAAGCATGATATCACATTCTATGGAGTTTATAGATTTTGTCATTCTATATAGTATAATGTTTTCCACAATAGAAATCTGTCAAAGGCAGTCTTGAAAAACTCAACCGCATAAATTGAAGTTCTATTTAAGTAAAGTTTTATTTTCTAGCAAGCATCTTGAAATCTCAAGAATCCTTTTGGTTGGTACAACCCAATTGAGAAAATAACCGCATTACATGGCAATCAACTTTTATTTGGCACAATCTACAGAAATCGCACTACATAGTCCTCCATGTGTAAAATGGGGGAATGACAGTACACACGTGAGGCATGACTGAAGAAAAATAGGGGTAAAATTACCCACGGTTTGCTTCAATAGAAAATTACAATATACTTTTCAGACTTCATAGGGTTCAGCCATAGAGTAAACGAGCTCAAATTGGAGCAGTGAGAGAGAGAGAGAGACAGGTGTGGAAGGACGTGGACCTTGTCGACCATGTCAGGGTCCAGTTAGGCGAGACAGCCTTGAGACAATGAACGCCCAGTCCAACACCGCTGCAGCTTCCTTGTTGGCGGCGCAACTCATGGCGAGGGCCGTGCGACCTCCTGGAGATTCTGCGCCACCTGCTCGGGCGTCGCTATCGCCGGCCAGTGCCTCGTCGTGGCAGAGAGCTAGAGAGTTGACGGGGCGGCGCGGTGGGCCTCCAGTTCGTCGAGGTCGCTTGAGACGCTGGATTGGCTGCTACAAAGGGAAGGTTTCAGTGGGAAGAAGACGGCCAAGAAGTGGATGCCCAGAACGTCACCGCCGAGTCGGCCGCCGCCGCAGTTCATCCTCCCGCCGCCGTTCTGGTCCTGCCCGCGATTAGGGTTAGGACCGGGAGGGAAACGGAGCGGCCAGGGGACGAGGGCATGGAGAGGAAGCCCAGGGCAGGGAGAGAAGCCCGGGGGACGCGGAAGGGAGGGGGAGGCTTACCAGGTCGCTGCCGCCGTCGGGTACGAGCTCCATCGCCGCCTTCCCCAGGTTCGAGCGTCGTCGCCCCTCGTCTTTTCCCTGTTGCGAGCGATCGAGCTCCACGCTGCGTCCACCTGCGGGCCCACACCGAGCCCAACAGCAACACGACACGCAAACAACAAAGACTAAACGAGGAATCCATGTGTCGCTAATTTGTGGGCCCATGTGGTGGATGAACCACAGGCCAGCAATCCCAGGGAGATTAGATGTTGTAGAGATGATTGTAAGGAAGGTCTGTACAATAATTGTTTTTCTCCCTGAAGAGCAATTCCTTCATTTCCATTGGTCCATACATTTTGTTACCTAGCTTGGTGGCTTTGAGATCCACGAACTCAGGCGCGGCCATACTTGAGGTGCCGACCACCAAAGCAATGTAAGTCTTGGAGAAGGAAGCAATGGAGCACTTCAACATGTGTGCCATCCTAAGTTGTGACTCCTAGTCACATCCCATCACAAAGACTTCACTTTTCACAAAATTAACTTTGAGTCCTGACATGGACTTAAAGCACAAAAGAATAAACTGCAGGTTCATTATAAACCACAGGGCATGAAAATGTGGATCAGATTATCGTGTGCATATTGAAGATGGGTAAGGCCCCCCTCCACCAACTAAGGGTAATCCCGTGGATATTCCTGGATCTCCTAGATCTAATCAACATGGTGGCTAAGGCATTGGCCACCAGATTTAATAAGAGGGGACCAGAGCCTCCCCATTTCAGACCCTCCTGGGATTCCATAATAATAGTCAGGGGCGGAGACGGGGGCTAGCAGGGGTCAACCCCCCCCCCCCCCCCCCCCCAATGGTTCGTCCCCCCAACTATTCTATACGTATATTTCAGCATGTAGTTTCAATATATACACTACATCTATAAAAACTCCGTTCATGCAAAATTGCGTAGTCAATATCTAAGCCGAACTGCCCAAAGCTAGCAGCGATCCAAGTACTAGTGCGCACAGAAGCCCAGCAAGCTTGGCCCATATACTTGACTCGCTAGGCCATAGATCGTGGCATCGTGCCCTTCTCACCCATGTCCTCTCGCCTCGCACATCGATCTCGTACTCCTCCCGGCCGCCGACCCTGAAGACTTGTACAGTAGCTGACTGGCGGCGCATACGGCAACGCCACTCCTCGTCGTTGCCTGCTGGTTGTTGTAGGTCCGCATCACAATCCCTTCATCTCATCACCGGATTATTGGTCTATCTAAGGTACACAATACAATACTTGTGATGTGCATCTGGTAATCGTATATAGATCTCCTTTTGTTTTATTTTTTCTAGTTCCGTTAGTCATCAACAAAGAAAATAATATAATGGATTGATTTTTCACGCTAATTGTGTAAATCTTGAATCTTGCCTGCTGAAATTTAAGATATAATCTTCAACACAGAGCTACGGAGTATATCTGAAATTATAAAATGGTAGCTATTTGACAATTGAGATAATTAATATACATGTATTGGCTTTGCCAACCATATGTTGATATCTTAGTAAGATGACTGGGTGGTTTCTCTAGTAAAAATCGACAAGGCGATCTCGTTTGCTAAGAAAAATCGTATGCCAAAATTTTGATATTTTGATAAACAATATTTCACATGCGACCATCACAATCTCGCCCCCCCCCCCCCCCCCCCCCCCCCCCCTATGCCAAAATCCTGGCTCCGCCCCTGATAATAGTCCTTGTTCAACACTATTGATGGCAATCTAGCCCTTTGACAAGCCGCATAACCAAGTTGATCCATCTGGACCAAACCCCTTAGTAAAGGTTACTTTCTCTAGAAAAATCCCAGCCTCAAAGTCAATGTTGAGAATGAGAACCTCTCTTCTGGAAGATTTATTTCATGCGAGACCTAATGTTTTGTGCCTTGTTGAGTCTAATTGCCAAAACATTTGGCCATAGACTTTAATATCACATAAACTAGAGCAATATGAAGAAATTGTCTAATTAGGCACGCGCCTTGAATCTTGAGAAGCAGATTGAGCACCTTAAGTTGAATCTTCCCGGATCAATCAAACCTAGCAAAAGATTCAAGCAGATGAAATACATGATTCTTCACCAAGAGACATAGACTCTTGTAGAAGAACATTGGCAAATTATCGGGCCCTAGTGTGGTGTCGGATTTGACTTTGCTCAAATCGCATCTTCAGCTCCTGAAGGGAGAATGGGGTGATCGACGCCTCATTGTCCTCCTCCGACACACTACCCCCCTATCTCGGGTATCCCGCGCGATTGAGGCCCCTTCTCGATAGGCTAAGATCCATATTAACTTCTTAGTTTTCAGTTATTTCAAAGAAAATAAAAGAACAGAAAATCTTATTAGCAATTGGACAATGCTCAAGATGTGCAATGCCTCCTGCTTTTATGTCGCGGTCAGGGGGCAGCCCTTCTCCGGTTTCACCGGTGGGTGAGCGAACTTCTCACCGATCTTTGCTAGCTCAGTGACTCAAGTGATCGATGAACTCACGTGTTTGTTGCCACCAAGAATCTGGGATCGAACATAGCTCACTAGCTAGTAGTAAAGGAAGTAGGGAGGACTTCAAATATATAGGAACTATGTATCCGGAAATCATCCATTTTGACTTGTAGGACTATATGCTCCTATTATGAAAAAAAAAACATATTTCGCAATGTTCAAAAATCCTAGAAAAAAATCGGGTGTAGGTACAAACATTTTATGTAGGCACACAATTTTTTGTCAATTTTTTTTTGTGCCCTGTGTAAAAAAGATAAAAATGTCCAGTAAAAGTTATTTTTGAGCACCGAATTTGTCTTATTTATACATAACATAAAAAAATTATTTTTCGTGAAACTTTTTATGTGCCAACATAAAATGTTAGGAGGTACATCCGAAATTTTATTTCAAAATTGTTTGACAGATTAAATATTTTTTTTAGACGGAAGGCTCAAGAAGAGCCCAACTTTGAATTAACAAAGCAAACAACCGGCTAAGGTTACAACTTACAACAACACCACCCACGCACACCACACACTCACACCTCACAGCAACAGAGAAAACGACTTCTGTTGCACGGAGACGACGTCAAAGATGTCCGCATCAACGAAACCTCCACCGCACCATCATCGCCACCGTCACGACACGCCATTGGGGAAGGGACAATCCAAAGGCGAGGGCTTGCAGCAACGCCTCCAAGAAGGTGGACGGCGCTCAAAACGTCGTCGTTGCCGGCAGGAACAAGTCTTGCAGAGCTTTCGCCCAGGCCCCAAGATACCAAGGGAAGTCTTCATCGAACGGACACGCCGGGGGAAGCAAAGTGGGTCGGAGAGGCGGAGACCGGCCGTCTAGAAAGAGGAGTAGTCTTCACAACGATGCCTTCAACAAGGGAAACGACACCGAAGGTGTTGTCATCGCCATACAGTTCTCACCGAGACCATCCAGAACCAAATGTCGGCCGCCACCATGAGGACGCGAAGAGGACAAAAAGGGACGCAGCCACCGGCCTGCAGACCTCGGAACCACGGTGCCCTAGACCCAGCTAAGAACACCGGAAAGAGCATGACGGAATGGACCCCCGCCCACGAGAAGGTCTGATCGGCCTAGACCGCCCCAGCCCAGATCGGAATCTGGAGCCTCATGGCAATCGCCATGGAGATCGGGGCAACTCCGGCGGATCAGGGGCCGGGCATCTCCGGCAAAACCGGGCAGGGCTAACCACGGCGAGGCGTCCGAGGCAGCCCGACAGTTCCAACTTGGATCTGCGAGACCCACTGCACCTGAGAGGGACGAAATGGGCCGGCCCGGCCCAGCCCAGATCCAGGCCCACGGGCTCTTGATCTGACAGCAACACAGCAGCACCCAACAGGGCACCACCGGAGGGCTCACAGATGACCGCCGGAGGGGCGGCGCGCATGGCTGGCCTCTAGAGCCGCAGCGCGGCCGACCAGCCGCCGGAAAGGCGGCGCACACCCACCATCGGCCGTCCGCCAGATCCACGATCTAGAAGATCCTCGCATCAGCGTGGAGAGCTTCAAGGTTGGCGCGACGCGGCGGATCTGCGGGAGGCGAGGGGCAACGGCGCCGAGCTCAACACGAGGGGAGGCGGGAGGAATCCATGGCGCACCATGGAGAGGACACACGCACGCACGCACACAACGCCACACCCACGCACGCGAGGGAACTCCCCGCCACCACCTTCAACCGCAGCGCCGGCGGCGTCCTCAGGCGGCGGCGGGGGGAGCGGGGGAGGGAAGAGGGAGCTCTAGGTGGCTAGGGTTTCGGCCGCCGCCCGTGTCGCCCTCGGGAGAGCGACGCGGGGCCGAAGGGGAAAAACCGCTATGATTAAATATGTTTAAAATGTTCTTTTCATAATGAGACTAGATACTCCTATATATGAGCCAAAACACCGTGTCCCAATGTATAGAGCTGGACTATCTTGTACTGAACCAATCCAAATGTCTAAATTGATAGGAAAATAAAGAGCAGTACAATTATATTTCAGCACGTTTCACTGGTTTTCAGGCCCGAGCCGAGCTTTTTTTTACGTGCTCTGATGCAGGCCAATGGCGATGCCGGGGGCCCTCTCGTGCATGTGGAACACCCGCGCTTAGGTACGGCTTGGCTCGGAACAGCTAATTTGCTTACAGAATACATGGCCCTGAAATCACATACTAATATGCAGATCCATGATCCACTGTAGAAAATATATAAGACGGATCCATGACCAAACCACTCTCTACTTACCCGTTACCGCACACCATTCCTCTCTACACTAATACACTATGCTTCGCGCCTTCGCCTGATTACTCTCTCTCCTACCTCTCCTTCAACCACCGCGTCCTTTTCTCCATGGCCACCAACGCCGGCATGAAACTCCGGACCAGGCGCCTCCGCGGCGCACTGCTCGCGTGCGCCATCGCCACCGTGTTCTTGGCGGCGGCCCTGGCCGCCGTGACGGTGTCCCTGTGCCGCGTCCGCCAGCCCATCATGACGATGAACGCCATCGCCCTGAAGGACCTCGAGCCGGCGTCGTGGGCCGCGCCGCGGCTAACCGTGGTGGTGGACGTGCCGGTGACGAACCCGAACGCGGCATCGCTGCGGTACCGGCGGAGCGAGACGTGGGTGTACTACCGGTCGCGGCGGGTCGGCGAGGCCGTGGGGCCGCCCGGCACGGCGCGCGCGCATGGCACGGTGCGGCTGAACGTGACGGTGGGCGTGTCCGTCGGGGCGCTGCTGGAGGACCCGGTGTTCCTGGGCGACGTCGCGGCCGGGGTGGTGGAGGTGGCCACGTCCACGCGGGTGCACGGCCGCGTCGTGGCGCTGGGCGGCTTCGCCGTGCGCCGGCGTGTCGTGCTGGAAATGAACTGCACCGCCACCGTCGCTGTCGCTGATATGTCCATCCGGAACCAGAGCTGCCTGCAACGCGTCTGCCTGTGAAATGGCTCTTTTTTTTAGTGAAATGGCGCTTGTTGGTTTGTATACTTGCGCTGGCTTGTCCTTTTCGTTGTGATTCCAGAGAAAATGGGAAATACCTCGGTCTCCTCTGCAACATGTTAAATCGAGGGGTCTCCTGTCTACGAAAAAAAGAATTACATGCCTCATACAAACAAACAAGAAGAGATAAGAGTCTACGAGAAGGTTCAAAAGTTTTCGTTAGTTACCTTCTTTTTTCTGAAACGGGTCGTTAGTTAACCATTCGCCTTGACAACAAGTCTTTGGCATACCATAGTTGTATAGAAGGAGAGCAAATTTACAAGATTCCAACCAAACTGCAAACAATTTGGTTGGTTTACAATTCCACTCCACACCACACTCCCTAAGCCCTACTCTCGCGTTCTGTTTCCTCCTCCTCCGGCCCGCGCTAGCTCCCACATGTTGAACTCTTATCTGATCCTCTGTATAAGCTGCACCTCATTGCACTGATCTCTCACATTCCCAAAGGGAGCTCCTCTGCTTCCAAGCATCCATGCTATCTCGTTTTGTCACCTGCCCTCTTGCTGCCGTCCACCAATTCGCGAGGCTGCTGGTGCCCTGTGGTTCCTGGAGCTGGAGTCCGACCGCCTGCAAACACCCATGCCACACCTGCTTGGCGTACACACATTGTACCAAGATATGATCCACCGTATCCTCATCTTGCAAGCATGTGAAGCACGCCGCCGTGTGTTCCTGCAACCCATGGCGCATTCTCCTGTCTAAAGCATGTACCTGAGAGCGAGCCGACCAAAAAAATGCATTTTAGCGGCGCATATGATTTCCAGAGCGGTTTTGCCATCCCATCTCGGACTTGCCCCATGTTCAGAGCCTTGTAATTGCCTTGGCAGAGTAAGTTCCCGATTCTGTCGCTATCCAGACTTAAGTGACATCAAGTCTTACTTAAGTGACACAAGCCATAGTCGTGACTACGAGAAATAATTGGTTCCCTTTCACAGTCAACACACCTTTGTCTGGCGCCGTTGCCAGGATTAGTATCAACTGACAACTCTTTAGATTTGTTATAGTTGTCTTTCTTTTGCTAGTTCTCTTTGATAAATAAAAAATTTACACCAAAAAAGTCTTTCTTTGGTTTTGCAGCTATGGTGACCGTGATAACACAAGTAAGTTGTGCGACTTTAAAAAAAATCCTGGATGCTCGTTCTATTTAGTCCTAGTACGTCACCTGAAATTACTACATAATCCTTTGAAATAAGCCCTTGTTTTTGTTTATCGATCAGTTTCACGTATGAGAGCTCCTCTCTAAACCTAGCGCCCCCACCACCTCTGCCTCCACCATAGATCGGTTCCCCCTCCTTCGGCCGGCCTTGCCAGCCTCGGCAGGGGTGGGGAACCTGATCTATAAATGAATTTCTTAATAAAAATAGTGTTTCAATAGATTAGCTAGGATTTGGTAGCCTTCTTCTTTATCAATGGATATGGCATTGTCTACAATTAGTAATCTTCGGGTCTTTGTTTGACGATGACATCTCCTTCCTCGCGTCAATGGTGGTTTTAAAAGATTAGGTTTGTCTACGTATGGTTCTTCAGATCTTGCTTCGCCAGATCGGTTTTGAATTTTTTTTCTCATGATTGCTGTGAGGAGGATCGTCCTCGCAATATCTGTCCCGGCTGTCAGGTCATCGACAATGGTGATTCGTACTCTCGGCTCCCATCGACGTCGACCAGGTTGTTCAGTTGCTTTTCCTTGAAATATCGTTGTTGGTACTCTTATCGATAGGGAAGGAAGGAATTGCTCTTAGGCTTGTGAGTCCGGTGGGCCCCACTCTTTGGGGACAGACGGTTGATTACTTTAATGGCTATGTGGGTGCACATAGTTTTGGCATTGCGGCTCAAAATTAAAATTAACGGAGAACCCTCGTTGGTATTTACATGTGTGTGGTTTGGTATCATTGTCAGTTTCCGGTGGCTGAGAAAAATACAAAATTGTGTCATGAAATAAGGAAAAGTTTGAAGATTTGCTCGTTTCTTTTAAACTTAATTTGTAACCGCTATAGTCAGCTCATGTATATGTACCATGTACTATTTGCTACTATAAAAATATATATATATATCGTATTGATTGTAAAAAAAACCTTGTTTCTGTTTGGAATAATATGTTGATAATAATGTATCAAACTTAAGTTGTTTCCTTTATCCTTGCCTGGTAAAGCAAAGAAGTTGTTGATATATTTACATAAATAGTAATCGTGCACGTGCAACGCACATGTAATATTAGGATATATATTAACAAATCATAAAAAAAGTATAACCTCATTTACCAAAGTGAACAAATAGACGTAGTGCAAAATGTATTGCGACAGAGAGGATTTCTAAATATTTGTTCCATTAATAAAACTAGTAGTCTGATAAATAATCAGAACTTGCTCATGGAGAGTTTTTGGGTAAATCAATGATTGTACCATGTTCAATCTACTTCTTTTCGGGGGAAATTAAATTATTCATCAAGTAAAAAATAATGGTAAATTTATATTTTTCTACGAGAAGTCCATTTATTCGTTAAATCATAGAATCGCCGTTGTTAAATATTTACAGGACCGACCTAAGCCAAAGAAGGGAAGGAGCCAACCTTTGCCCAGAGACCAAGGTAGTCGAATTACGACACTGAGGACTAGGCTAGCTCGACCGGGACGCGGTGGTAGATCAGCTCCAATTACGCAGCTTAGTGGACTCCGAGTTCAACACGAAAATCGAGAGTCTACCTAGTTTAGAGTAAGAGTTGTACTTGGAATCAAACGTTGTAAATGTGTGGGATATGTAGTCCATGTCTTGCACGGCAAGTACAACCACCCCACGGTTAAGTCTAAGCAAAATTCATGTAAAAAAGTCTAAGCAAAATTAAAATCAATCAAACATTTTCAGTATAAACCCTACTATTATACTCTACCTTTGTTATGTTGCCATCACTAGTAGGGGAAAAACTAATAGGTAATCGCTTACTAGCAGCGCGTCTGCTGGAGCCGTGCTACTGCTAATTACTATCGTTTTTCACACGCTACCAGTGCATTCTCCGGTGACTTCACAAAACGATTTCGTTCGAACAACAACAACAACCGATTTAGTTGCGAGCTAATCGACATAGGCCCACCCATAGCCCTGGCAAGGTCCTTTTCAGACGAACGAGGTTTCGGGTTCAAAAGAGCCGGCCAGATTGTGTTATGTATCACGCTTATGGGCAACCTCCCATAACGTGCGTTGTGGTGCATCACCCAGTGTCAAGGGTACACGTGTACGTGTTCGCAAACACATATACCTACAGCACATGCACTCGGTAAAATAAAGATGAAAACTGCTGCATTAATGAAGATGGAAACTGCTGCTGCCGAGCGGCCTCGACGAGTTCCACTGGACGTCCTTTGGCAGATGGACCACGACGGACTTCCTTGATGGCAAACTGCACAATAATAGTCGTAAGCAGAAAAACATAAGAGAAATAAACCCCTGGCAATTAGACAGATATTCAGTATTTGCAACAGCAAGAATTAACAGACGTTCAGATAACTAAAGCCCATGCACACAGTAAAAATAAAGATGGAAACTGCTGCAGGAATACAATTAACCGCCCGTGCTATTATTGCTTTTGACGAAAGTAGGCTGAGACAACTAAATTACTGACACACAGCAGAAGATGTTGAGACCGGGAGACATGTGATAAGATGGCAAATAGTAAAAAGAAGACTACACCTTTTACAACAATTCCACCAACAAATGCCCGATAAATACATCATCCACCGCCTAAATTAACGCATCTCCCAGTGTTCTGTTACCTCTTATGAAACAGTTGCCTGGTTTACGCTGTCCCCAGACGATATATGGCTGCCTCCTATGATGTCAACATGAATAATAATGTACAATTCACATTCTCCTGTTCCTCTCCCTATTCCAATCTCCTCCTGATCCTAGAGACGATGCCAGTGTTGCTTTCCTCAGTTTCTGCTGGTTTTCATATTCCTTCTCAAGCCGTGCCTGCGAGGATACATGAACCGGATGCCTCGCGGCATTGCCATGTGTTTGTCTTGTATCAAGTGTAAGACCCTTCTCGGGTCTCACGGGAGATGCAGCGTCTTCAACAGGAACAGGCCACCTAATAGACCCTTTCCCTGGGTTGCTCACGCATGCAGAACCATTCTTCCTATCTACTATTTTCTTGGTGGAGTGGCCGTTTACTGTTCGAGCTGCATCACTATTCCGAGAGCCCGATGAGCTCTCGGCTGTACCAAATGGGGATGACGGCTTGTGGGCTTTCACCTTTTCTGGAGGTGACTTTGGCCACTTCATTGTCCCATTGATATATCCTTGGGTACTCCACCCTTCAGTGCTTCTTCTCATATCACACAGGGTCTCGGCAGCACGCAATATCTTCCGGGATGCTGAGATCATGGACAGCTCATATCAGCAATTAGTCACAAAATTCAAAATTCGAAAATGTATAATAAAAAATATTGTAAGTATGGTCAGCTAGAAACCTGCACTATAGCCATATTTGGTGACACAGAATTCAAAAGGCTTTTTGATACACAAGTACTTGCATAATCTTAAGATGTAGCATGGGATGCATATAAATAATATGAGCAAAAAGTGATGTAACAATTAACATACAAAAGTACTTTACGCAATCACTATACCAATTAGGCACCAAAGGATTTTATGTCTATATACAACAAAACTCTGAGAACAGTGTTCAAGAAAAAAAATACTCTGAGCAAGGAATTTCAGTCAATTAAAACAACTTTGAATTTATCAGAGTAGTTATGACACCAAGCTTTATTCCTTAATGAACTGTGTCATACCTTGAGGTGTTTTCAGAAGAGAACGCTCACTGTCATTCCTCTGGAAGCTGTCTGAGGAGCCCCCATGGTCTAGTGAATGCAGTGGCTGCGGACCATGCTCGCTTCCAATCCTTCTTGAGTAAATTGTTTGTCCAAGGGATCCAGAAGTTGATTCCGTGCCGCATAAATTAGATTGTCTGCCACATGAATCAATGATAGATGACTTTACCATATCCATTTCTTGAAGAAGATCATCGATTTTATGGGCAGTTGAATCTTCATAATCTAGAGCAGTGGGATATGATCCAACTCTCATCCACTGCCAATGGGAGTTACTCCTACTTGAGCCATGTTTACCGGAGTCAACACTTGCCCGATAACCCCCAGTTTGTGAGTGTGACCAGGGAAATGGAGGCAAACTAGCTCCATGAATAGTCATGGAAGGCACTGCAGCTGAGCTCTCGCTTCCAGCTGATAAAAGAGAATCGAGATCATGTCCTTGGGGAAGTGTTAAACGACTTAGGATATCCTTTGGACAATGAAGAATAGTATTGCAGACCTCGGTTTGTGAAGGGTCCTGGGTAGTGGTAGCATCAAAATAAAAATCAATGGAATTATGAGGTGTTTCAAAACATGCTAATGATTCAAACACAATTAATTTCAATTACCTTTACCGAAACCAAAGCAGATGGTTTGTCACTACACTGGTCTTTGATTTCACAGCTAGAAGTACTTGCTGAATGCAGCCTAGGACTCGGGGTGAAATTAGCATCCTTGCCGTGACTAGAATCCATGTCAGAAAGCATAGAAAAAGCTTTTCTGACAGAGACAAGGAGTTCATCTTTTGTGTGCAATACCTTCTTTCCCTTTTCTCTTCCTAAGCTGGAATATTTGTAAGTGCCATCGAGAAGTTCGCTCAATGAGAGATTCTCAATGTGATTTGTGATGTCACGGATATCAGATTTAAGGCCATGAGCTCCTGAGGACAGTTAAAATACTGTAAGGTGGCAATCCAAGGAAGGTTAGAGTCCTACAAAACCCTACCATCCAATGAGGGGTTTACTGAGAAAATCAGTGGAGGAGTGAACATCATAGAATAATAACTATTTTACAAAACTACATCTAGGATCTGGCATGTCCCTGTTTTGATGAAGTGATAAAAGGTCGAATGACCTAACAGATATATGTATATACACATATATGGAGCATGCCGAAAATAGCCAGTGTATCATGTACAAGCTGCATACTGATAAATTAAGAGCTAATATTCATATATAATGGCCTAATATGTCCAAATGTGGAATTCTGTAAATAAGAAGATTTGCATTATGATAAGAAGGCATGAGAAGAAGAATAACTAGTAGAACAAATCGATAAACAAATCATAGCTGCAACCAGTTACTACATACCAAGCATGCCGTTCCCCAAGAAACCGGAATCATAATTTCCATAACCGGACTTTGATGTGAAACCATCATATTTAGATCTGACACCAGACCTAGCATTCTTCTTGTCAATTCTCTTTGCATCAGAAATGCGCTTTTGCTTTAGCAGCCTAGATTTTTCTGTGTACAATTAATTTAAGGTAAGTGCAAAGGCAATTGTTGTTAAATATCGAACTAACAGAAATCATTGACATTACATAAAGTAAACAAATGACTGCTTGCACAAGATAGAGCTGTATGAAATATGGACTAGTGATCCAAAATGGATTATCAAATGGAGAAAATCCCGAATCACAAAGCATTTATATACATCTTCAAATGCGTGCACAAATTAAAGTATCTTATTTCCTTAAAGAACCAGGAATCGTAAAGAGCTGAGCAATAAACACCACTGACACAATATATTTCAGCAGAAGAGAGTCAAAGACTAAACTAAGAAAAGCCTAACGATCGTATTAAAAAATTATGAAGGACAACTGGTTTCTCAGAGATCAAATTGAAAGGACAGGGCGAGCTCTTGTGCTAACTCACCCTACCAATAGCAGGCCCAATTAGTCAATCCAGAAGAATGCACAATATCAACAAACCATTGAACACGGCAATATGCACCAGACAACAGGGTTTTGGACCACAACAGTCAAGTTACTAAGTTAGTAAGTTAGTAATAGGAGAAACCAACCACATACTGGTCCTTATTTAATATTGTTAGTGAAGAAGAAACCAGCCACATACTCGTCCATATTTATTTTCTTGATGTGGAGTATACTGTCTGTGAAGAAACTGAATGTATTTGCAAGGTTTTTTTTAACCACTTGAACACTACTATGGGTTTCTGTGCATAGAAGAAAGAAAATTAAACCACTTATATCTACCACAAAATATGCATTACTAGGTATTGATCACTTGTGAGTATATTAATTATTAAGATGAATAGGACTAGTCGACCATGTTACATTTCGCATAAAAAAATATGGAGAAGAATCCTGTGAACGGGAATAATCTATTAGAATGCAAGGAAGCTGGCTGTTCCCTTGATACTGCACATTACCTCTCTTTATTACAAAACTAATCCTTGGATTTATGTCCCTATGAAGTCAATAGTGCTACAGTTCACAGTATACAAGAGCAAAGTATCCTTGTACCCCACCCAGCAAAACATGATTACACCTCCACTAAGACTGACTGTGACATGTTCCCTTAAACTTGACTTCCATCTCATTATTGTCAATTTGCCAGCATGTAGGAGAACTCCATCTTTTGGCAGGAAATACATGTGTAGCAAATTTTTATTTTATTTTGCTCACTCAATAATTGAAATTTAATGGTAGACCATTGATGTTTCAGTACACCTACTTAAATAATAAGTGAATGCAAAAACTACTGTAAAATTACTACTTTGCAGTCATGTATGCTACACAGGTCCAATGAAGAGAAACTGTTATACAGAGAAACAAGTGCAATGGGAAAATGGTACTGATTCAAAAGATGGTAACATGCATTTAGCCCAAGTTAGGATTTGAAGCTCCAAACAAATCCATCAACACATGCATAGTCATTTGTTGAGTCATCAAAATAGAAGTTTTGTTATGTCAAATTAGATACTCATAAATGAAGAAATGAGACTTCATAACATACCAGATGATGCGCAATGTGTCATTTCAGGCAAATTCTTATGTGACAGTGATTCATGGCCCTTAGCTTCAGCAGCTCTAGTGGTTTGAGCTGACTCTAGCTTTGGCCTTTTTGAACAAGGTGGTCCATCCAGCAACTTTATGGTCTTTTTGGTCAGTACCTTGCTAGCTTGCTTATGCAAGGACGGAATACCAGTTCCAGTATAATCCCGCTTGCCGTTCTCAGACTTAATGCCAACAGCAAGAGATTTCTGCATAGAGACTTCAAAAGAAGTCCTTTTATTTTTATAAGATGAACTGCTTTCCGCACTCTGATTGTACTGCTTCACATCTGCCCATACACGATTTTCATTGATTAGTAAATAAGTCGCCACATATCAAAAATATGAAGACAAAACCTTTTGGCAGATGAAACATACTAGTTGACACTTTGAACGAAGGATATCAATAGATACTTGGAATGTTACAAGATATCATTGAATTTGCTGTCAGAAAAAGGTAACGGCAATGCCACATCCAAGCCCCAAAGAGATATCAAGCTTCACACATCTGTGGAAACTAACAAGCATATACATGGTAGGACCCTACTGCCGGGTGTAGTTGCCCCCACGACTAATATACTACCGTGGGGTAGTACGTATACTACTTTACCACTTTGAATATACTCATACACACATGGGTGTAACTACACACGGTAGAGCAAAAAGGCTTTCCCATACAAGCTTCACATTCATTGATGCATGGGCACATGGTGATGGTGCTTTTGTATCTAGCATCTCAAAGCCCTCTAAAGGAGCTTTACATAAATAAAAACACCGACAATTACACCCAGGGTGGATCAGCTGGATTGTTATAACTTATAACTTCTCATTTTGCAGCAGTGCGATCATCAAATTAGGAACAAGGTAAAATTAATAACCACACAAAATAGAAACAGGAAGACTAAGTAGTTTGAAAGTATACAGAAAATAGTAGTATCAAGTTCCATTGTCATAAGAATTGGCACGATTCACATGGTAAAAAGTAATTAAGAAGATTGCCAACATGAGGAAAATGGTGTTGCCAAGAAAAATGTGCTCTACTCGAACTTTAGATTATGTGGATTACAAGGCCGTAAATACTCAATCGAGTTCCAAACATCAGCAGAAGAACAAAACATCAACTACTGCACAAGTAAATAAGCTCAGTTGCATTTAATACAACTACTTTGTAAGAGAACTTGACTTCCAAGGATCGATCACCCGAACAAGGGCACCTCCCTCAATCAACAAGTGCCTCTAAGGGCACACAATTGCAGTAGCTCCTTGATCTAAGGACAGGGTTGCACCTTTCTCGACTGTGCACAATGCACCCCCTCACTCTAAGGGCAGGGGGACAGGCGGGGGGGGGGGGGGGGGGGGGGGGGCAGTCCCCTGGACAGACAATCATCAACCACTGTAAGCACCTCCTAACTCCATTGAGGTGAAGCGCCAATGTGCATGATCGAGTCCCGACAATTCCAAGAGTCAGCTTGGACTCGCTATTAGGACATTGGGTGCCCAAAAGCACCATTGGCAGTCTTCTTGCTCCACAGAAACTCATGCCGCATTAGCATCAACACATTGTCATCCTTGGATGATATCCTCCAATCCTAGCACCCACTTTTGCCGTTCACCACAAGTTGCCATCACGAAGATGGAAAAGGGCAGTTGTTTACAGGGATGATTATACCACAACTTGTGCATAGTGTTATAGAACCATTCATAATCTCAAGCACACTGAGATTTCTCTGTACCACCTCTTGTGCACGAGTGTATCAGGCAAGCTGTTCAATAACAAAGTGATATACATATCCGGTATCTCTTTTAGAATCTATAATACTATTAAAAGAGCAAACATGTTCGGGATACATTAAATCTATACCGTTCAATATCTGATCAACAATCCAGATCGCTCCAATGTTTGACAACTCAACACACCTTTTCGTTTTCGTGTAAATTACAGGGATTGCCACCTCTAAAAAGAATCGGTTCGTTAACGCTGTTTTTAGAAGAAGAAGAAGAAGAAGAAGAGAAGAAGAAGAAGAAGAACATAACGCAATCACCGCATGTGAGCCCGTCCCCGCACGCGATCCTCCACACCGGCGCGCCGCTGGATCCTCCACGCCGCCGTGCCGTGCCGCTCGAGACTCCACCCTGCCGCGCCACGTGAGACCGACGCCGCCAATGTACAGCCTCAACGCCGCGGCGTCGCGCGAGACTGACGCCGCCGACCTACAGCCTGCACGCCGCCGCGCCTCTCGCGCGAGACTGACATCGCCGACCTACAGCCTGCACGCCGACGCGCCGTCGTGACGTACCCTGCAACCCTCGCGTGACCCCCTTCCTCTTCCCATGGCGCCCCGTCCACATCTCCTCTCTGCCCACGGCGCCCCCGATCCCTCGCCGCCCTGCACGTCGGCGCCTCCCTGCCTGACGCAACGACGCCACCGAGTCGGGCGACCAAAGCGAAAAAATCCATCATCTCCCTCGAGTACGGTGGCCAAGTGGGCAAATCAACGGCAGCACGTTGACATCGGTAACCGATTAGATCTCATTTGTTTTTGTGCTCTCCAAATGTTCGAATAAATGTCCCAGCGACCGTATTCAGTTGTGCTCTTCGACTGTCTACGTACCAACAAATTTTTCCTGTTCCGTTTCCTATGTCTGTGCGACTATGCCGATATTACAGGGCTGAGTAATCAGGCAGTCAAGCTAGATCATGAGAAGCCTCCAATTAATTCATGTAACACCCGTGGCTGATCATCCCAGGTAGGCAACGTGCTCTATTTTGTTCTAATCTGATGGATAGCTGCTCAATGTGCTGATTGTGCCGCGTCACATATGCTTCCACCGATGGTATAACCAGGAACAGCTCAATTGAACGCATGTTAGGGTCAATTTTTGCACATAGCTGCATACCTGCATGGTCACGTACTCACGCTTGATTTTATCACCATGGTGGCATATGTTCTGTATCGAGCAATTTGTTTTCTATGTACCAGAAAAAAGACACCACTCGAGGATGATTTGATTACTAGTTGATTTGTGTTGCTTCAGCACAAGATATCCTCTAGCAGGTGCACAACTGCTATGCTTTCTCAATTGCTCTCAGCCGTGTTTGCTAATTCAAGTTTCTAAATGATCTATGACCTAAATATATTCCTTTAAGTTTTTTTTTCATATCTATTAGTACATATAAACATATAAATACTTAAAACTCATTTAAACTATTTTTTCAAGGATTTTTGTTTCTGAAAATGGAGACGTGCATTGCACGTGCACGTGTACTAGTGTACAAAGAAACCAAACAGAGAGTAATATAACCACTAGTCATGTTAACACATTCTTTGCCAGGGACCTTAAATGAACAACACTTCAAAAATGGCGAAGGGCAGAAAGCGGCACCCTCAAATGAACAGATCATATTCCCATTGTGATGCTGCAGTCAATCGTGAGGTGTGTCTTCAGTTATTCATCGAAATCCACATAACACTTCCGCAACAAAAGAATCTGCTGGTGTCAAGGAAAGTTCTGGAGGCATCTACTAAACCATCATACGTCACAGGACAAGATGTTGCCATGTTTCAAGTCAACCCTCTGGCAATCCGATTTTATTGAACTAACAAATAGCTAAGTTATAAAACAAAAACAGAAAATGCTTCCTTTAAAGCTATATTGTTGCCGACGAGAACATCTGATCCAAGAGAAAGGTATAGCAAAAATCTTCCATAGCAAGTCAATCGTCACACCTGCAAAGATAGCATTTTTAATCCCGTAGTGCTCCTCTGGAAGGTTCAGCCCACCGAAGCACAGAAGAGAAACTCCTCTATTCCTTTACCGGCTTGCCGCAATACACTACGTTGCACGGATACGGCTCAAAACCCACGTATCCTGTGTCGGATACGCGCGGATACCCGGATACACGGATACTTCACCGGATACGTATCCAGCCGTATCAAGCGATTTTTTGTTCTAAAAAATTAATAAAACAACTCGAATATGGGTTACCGGTACAAAAATACCCTAATCCTTCCCGTATAAAGCCACCAACACCTAAGCTAGATGGAAACGTGACCATCATAGAGCTGCGTCGCTGCCGTTATGAAGCTTTTTTGACGAACAGCCATATAAAGGTACTCCTATATATCCTGATCCGTGTTTTAAAATTAGAAATTAGTAATTTTTATATATTATTAATTTTAATTATACATATCTAGACGTATCCCGTATCCGTGTTTCAAAAAATCGACGTATCGCGGTATCGCCGTATCCGTATCCGTATCCGTATCGCCGTATCCGGGCATCCTAGGCAATACATAGGAACAATGAAAATTGCCTACTAACCCAACAAACCAGTCCAGCATCACCACAAGTTTCACAGCGCGCGACAACAAAATATCACGGAAAAGTATGCCAAAAACAGGATAGGGAGAAGACGAAATGATTTCCACCATACGACCAAAAGTCCAAACAGCACACTGCAGGCACATCCAAAGAAAACAAAAAGGAGAAGGAAGAGATCATTACCGCCGTTCCGGCGATCCGCATCTGCACAGCGCCTCACAACCTCCCCGCCCCCGCCTCCACCTCCACCTCCGTCCACCTCGTCAGCCGCCGATGCAATCAGAATCTTCCCAAAATCGACCTTCGCTGGGAGTGGGATCTCCACAGCGTCCATCCACGGGCGGACCCGAATAAACGCCGGCCGCAAGGAACAAACAAACAGACAGGTCAGCGCTCCAAATCGGCGCCGATTCCGGCCGCCCCAGCGGCGAATCGGGGCGCGGGCGGCAGATGGGGCGCGGATTGGGGCGAGATCTGGAGGGATCGGCGCGGGCAGGCGGCGGCGCGGTGGGGGCGAGGGGAGGGGGACATCTAGGGCTTGGAGCGGAGGTGGGTGGGGGTGGGGGAGGAAAGGGAAAGGGGGAAGGGAGGAGCGCGGAGGTATATATAGTTTTCGGGAAAATACAAGGCGCCAGTGGGGGCCAACGGCCGTCTCACGCACTCACTGCCCAGCCGGGCATCCCCACTGCCACTCCCTACCAGGTGGCCGCAGCCGCTTTTGCTTCTTTTCAGGATTTTTATTTATTTATTATGGTTCTTTATTTATTTTCGAATGTTTTTCCTAGTTCTCTAGTACTCCGTATAAAGTTGTGGATGAGTGGAGACTGGATATCTCGGATGATATTTTTTCTCCGTCGATGTGTGTGAGATTTTTTCCAGAAATGATGTGGATGGGAGCACAATGTCATTTTCGGTACTTTTGTTAGATTGATTGCTTCCAAAAGTGAAATTTCCAAAAACTGCTTACCACAACAATAATAGATTGTATAATCATATCAAAAAGGATTTTGTAACACATCTTCTATCCTCGGGCGGCAAGTATCCCGTGAGGTCGTGCGATTTCTATCACTAGGAACAGGTTTGTGCTGTGTTACAAAAACAAAAGATGTGAAACATAGTTTACACTCCCTCATGTCCGAAAAAACTGTCGGAGGGCTTAGTACAGTGCCACATTACATTTTTGTCCTTTCAAATTAAAGAAAAAATGATTTCGCCTACCTCCGCATCTCTCCCAGGCTCCTAGCTCGCATCTCACCCAGCGCCACCCATCTCTCCCATCTCGCCCGGCTCTCCTCTGACCAGACCTCCAGATCGCCCGGCTCTCCTCTCCCCAGACCTCCAGCTCACCCGCTGCCCAGCTTGCAGCTCTCCTCTCCCTCATCTGCATCTCGCTGAGCTCTTCTCTTGCCCAGATCTTCAAGTCGCGTCTCGTCCAGTGTCTTGGCCGAAGCTGGGGAGACCGATCTCGCAACAGCAGTAGATCCGGGTGAACGCCGCCTTCTACGACGAGAGAGCCATGAGCTGGTCTCCGGGAATCTGGATCGGGCGCTCCGGGATCTTGGCAGAGTAGGATCTCGTGGCAACCAGCGGCAGGCATGCCCTCCTGCCTGCGGGCGTCCTGGTTGCCAACACATGTGGTTTTGTCGGGGGGCCGCTCGGTGCCGGAGCTGAGAGAGGGAGAGCGAGTAGAGAGCATCGAGATACAAGCGGTCAAAGCAGAAAGGGTTCTCACTTCTCTGATTTGTAGATTGGACTGGCTTTCCAGTTAAAGACTTTGCTATCTTGACATTCCGATTGTTTTAAACCGAATCAGTGCAATCCGGGCGTACCCTTCAGGAGTTCAATCGCAATCGGTATTTTCCCTTGTGCACCCGAGATATTATAGAAATTGGTCATATTGATCTGTCGGTGTGGGTGCAGGAGCGCAGAGACGCTACTCGACAGGTGCAAGACTTCGGGTTGAGGCAGGAAAAACTGGATGGCGTTTTTGGAAAATCACCTGTCACGACACTTTTTCGGATCGGAGGGGGTAATTAACATTTACTAACATTGAGCTCATGAAATCCCCCTTTCTCAAAATCCTATTTTCAAATTTTGATGAGATTTGGACTTGCTTAGGGTAAAAAAAATGTGCAAATAGGGATATTCCACTCATACTCGTCGAAATAGAGTTCATTTAGATGGGATTTGTGGGTGCTGGTGTGGATTTATGCTTGGCTGTGAGTTTCTATTGTCCAGACCTCGAGGCAGTGGTCTAAACCCTCTAACCCAGCACAATAGCCATATAAACCTCTCTAAACTCTTTGTTTTTGGTTTCCATATGTGGTACCTTGTGCACATATCTTTTTCTCTTATCTAGTATATTCTCAGGGATGAATTTGAACGTGAATATGGTGTCCATGGCAAGCGTGTGTGGCAACCGAGCAAAATCCATCTTGGTGAACCACTTCACGTAGCTTGGTTTAAAGACGGCCCAAGCACCGCCTTTATAACTACCAATTACGGACAGTGTTTGGCGGACTCAAAGCCGGCTAATTCACAAATCTAATAGTGCTAACATCTCAGGTCCAAGGATTCCATTGCATGAGTTGGTTTGTATGACGTGTGCTCACGCAAACTCATTCCTTGGGTCAATCCAGTCGGGTTAACTCTATAGCTCAACTAGTGTAAGGCGGATCGACGTCTCTAAGCACTTTGTAACGGGGAACAACCGGAGAGTTCACGAGCATCTCGCGAGTTATCTACAAGTTATCATCCATTCACCATCGGCTCAATGAGAAGATTGGGCAACCCCATATATCTTGGTCAATTTACAGCGTTTACTCGGTGAACAATTCATCCAGTAGTCTAGATTAATTTTCGTCCTATACAGAAAAAGCCAAAAATTAGGTTTAGATTTCGTCGTAACCCTGGATTGCATCGGTTTACAAGTTTTAGTTGTTGGTCGTTTTCCTTTTTTGCGTGTATTGTCTAATCGAGTCGTAGGAGTCTAGGTTTTTTGTGTTATCATTAATATTGGTTTCTGATACGTCTCAAACGTATCTATCATTTTTTTTATTGTTCCATGCTTGTTTTACATCATTGCTACATGTTTCTACTATAGTTTATATCATTTTAAGACTTTTTCTGGACTAACCTATTAACCCAATACCCAGTGCCAGTTTCTGTTTATTATGTTTGTGCATTGTAGAAAAGGTCCAAAATTCAAAGTGCTCTGAAAAATCCCAAAAATTTACAGAAATTCTATTTCAGCAGAAGACCCCGGGAGTTAGAAGGAAAAACCGGGGAGGGGCCACAGCCCCCAGACGACCCACAGGCGTGGCCAGAGGTGGGGCCACACCTGGGTGTCACCTAACCGCCTCGTCCACCACCTTACGCCACCCTTCGGACTATCTATTTGTCCCATCTAGAAACCCTAACCCCGAAGGATTTTTCCAGAAACAACTCCGAGCTTCGCCGCCATCCAAAACCCTAATCCGGGGACAAAAGTTCCTGTTCCGGTAGCCCTGCCAGGACGGGGAAATGCCCCGGAGCCATCTTCATCGCCGTTGCTGCTTCCCATGATGCGCCGGGAGTAGTTCTTCATCGGGGGATGAGGGCTTGTGCCTGTAGCTATGTGGTTATCTCTCTCTCTCCCATGATGTGATCTTTATGTGATCATGAGCATTGTTAGTGTAGCTGAATTCATATGATGTTTCCCCTTCATTATGTAATGGATATGTTGCTAAAGTGGTTTTTATCTAGTTCCGGAGTCATTGTTGAAAACACGGTACCAAGGATGACAGTGTGGGCATTTGTGTGTGGCTCTATGAATAATAGATTAGAGGCATAGTAATCATGAGTTGTTCTTTGTGTTGGATGGCATTATGAAATTGTGGTGTTTGTTTAGTACTATCTTGGGTTCTCAAATTGACAGCGTGGGGTGCCCTAGATTATATTGGAATGACGGACTAAGGTGTGTTTTTGTAGCCCTACGCAGTAGTTATGGTATTTCCAAAGTCTAGATATATTCTCGTTAAAATAATGTTTTGGTTGACAAGGAGGACAGTATGGAGTCTTATGGTTTTTCATAATGTTCATCATATGGTTATTCTTGTACCGGTTGACGTTATGTGTTTGCTTAAAAATCCTTGCTAGCCTAAAACTATGTACTAAGCGGAATGCTGCTTGTGCATCTAAAACCCTGAGCCAAATCCATGTCATTTGTGTCCACCATACCTACCTATATGTGGTATTTTGTTGCCACTCCAAGTAAATCTGTCATGTGCTACCTTTAAAATATTCAAAGTACTTCTTATTTGTACCACTGTTTTCAGCTCATGAGGAAGTAGTAGTTGTGGTTGTTATCTTCCATGCTAAATAAAGTTTACCCTTGACTTGCATGCTTCATCTGCTTGTCACTATATTTGCAAAGAGCTGGTTAGACCATTGTAATCAAGTAAAGTAATAAAATAGACATTCCTCCATGGATAAGTTGATTGTTGGCAGGCACCCGAGGATTCCCGGGGAGGACGGGAAGCCGGAACGTGGCAAAGCATCATGTGCCTCCTGCTTTATGCAGAGGGTCGCTTGGCGAGCACGGCAGAGACCAGCAGGCGACATTGACAAGATCGCACGCACCGTCTCCTCGAAGCCGGCGGGGCGAGCGACAGGGAGACAAAACGGCATGTGTCGTCGCTTCGGCGCCGGCGAGGCGAACGGTATGAGGGACAGCAAGGCGCCCAGCTGGTACTGACCACGCCTTCGAGCTCCACCTCCACCTGGCCATGACGCGTGGCCTGCCGCGTTGGCACGCATGCAGCTAGGCCATTTGTGGCAGCCCCATTGGACTATAAAAGAGGCCCCTGGTCTAGCTAGAGGAAAGACCCTAACACTGAGTCTTCATCGTCTTCCATAACATCACGTGCAAGCTCGGGGGATAGGCGACAGAGTCCCGAGAACCTCTCGGTCTCACTTCTCCTCGCCACTGAGAGTAGGCTAGGCCACCACATCCACCATTGTAATCCACCACCACACCAATCCAATCAGACAAGCAGGACGTAGGGTGTTACGCCGGCGACGCGGCCTTAACCTGGGTAAAATCCTCGTGTGTTTGTGTTCATATCCGGACCCGGGCTCGGAGCACCACGCGCCATCCTATCGAGCAACTAGGGGGTGTGTGAAATCCCCGGTGTCCGCGTTTCGACACGCGACGGGATAGAAGGCCTCGACAGCTGTCCCGGGCCCCTCAGCTCCTCGATGATTTTCAAGGCCGTCAGGTGCATATGGACAAGGAGATTGTTTACCTCTCGACGGTATTTCAGGAGTTGCGTGTAATACCCCGCAATTATAAGACTCGAGAGGGTAGAAATAGGAACTGCATTTGTGCATTCATGCATTTTTTGGTGAAATCTGGAAAATTTTCGCGCTTTTGTGTTAAAATGACTCGAGAGTTGATTCCAGACGAGTGTCGATGTTCTGGGAGTCAGATATTGACAGATAGTCGAGAGGAGTCGATAAACTCTACGACATATTTTCAAAACCTTTGTTAGTACTTCTCCAACATAATCAATTGATTTCATCTGATTTCATTTGATTTCAAAAGGAAATTTGAAATAATCTTAAGTTAAAAAAAAACAATTTAACCTTTTCCTAATTCTTTCTATACACACATAATACAAATACAACAAGACATAAATCACAAGAATGTGAGGACATCATTTCAAATAATAAATTCATTCTATTTCATCCACTTAACAATTATTCATTCTATTTCATCTATACACAATTTCATATACAAATATTTCCAAAAGAAACTCTAAAAGAAATAGATATACAAGTATTACAAAAATTTCAACTCAAATGTTTGGGAAACATTTGGATACAAATGATACAAATGATTAACACAAATAATTTACAAGATCTCATTACAAATAATTCTTTAACACTTGACAGATTACAAAAACAGTACTAAAAAAATCCTAAACTAAAGTCTTCATGTCTTTTTCATCTTCTCACCTGCAAAACAAACAACAAAAACAAGTAGAAATGGGGGTTATGATTAAAATGTTGCCAACACCATTTGGTGCTGGCATGTTGTTGTATGAAACCTGGTTTTTAGCCTAACCAAAACTATGGTTTGGTTAGACTAGTGTGGAGAATGCAAATAAAATCCTGAGGCAACAAAAGGGACTGATCTGTTGATCATGCTCATTGAAACTGAAGGCAACATTAGGGACAAAGGCTTAAGCATAGCACTTAACAGAAATCATCTCAGGCAACAAACATCAAAGGCAACAAGTGCTAATTGAGCATCTTGATCTCATGATCATTTAAGCAAAGCAACTTCTAAATTCACATCCCCACAATTAAAACCAGGAAGCAAATAAAACTTGAGCCCACAAATATGGAATCACATTTGCCTATTAATTAGGCAAATGGACCCTAAAACCACTTATTAATCTAGCAATGAGCTTAATTGGCCACACACTTGAGTTTAATTAGCAAACCGACTATCTTTAGCATCCCCAATTCTCAGCCAAGCATTGCCACATAGAAATCTGGACCAGATAGGAGCAATGAGTCAAGAATGACTCATAGCTATCACCAGGGGGAGATGAACTGCGCTGCAGCAGAGCTGAGTTGATCTCCTAGGTGAAAAGGAGTGCAGGAATGAGTCAAATAGAGCAGCTCGAGGCAAAGAGGGCCACTGTAAATAGGTTAGTCACACAGCCAAATTATCCTGGTGTCACAAGCACAGAGTGCTCAAATGTGTATAAATATAGACCCAAGCCGCAGCCACAAGAACACACAAATTCACAGCCATCACAACACATACAGTGCACAACCACCAACATCCAGATCACAAATCCATCTGTTCTTCACCAAGAACAACCAAAAACCACAAGCCAATCATGGAGATCACCTAAACCATCTACCACAAGCCATTAAACCCAAGAAGGAGGCCAGTAGCAGAAGAAGACAATAGAATCACAAGAAGCAGTCCAGAAGAGGTGGTTGAACCCTGGAGCAAGATCAGATTCTACCGTAGCTTTATCTGCTCTACACCCAAGGTTGTTAAATATGAGCTAGAGAGTGATTTAGCAGGTTCTGTAAATGACAGAACCATGCATGAGTGATTTTTAGCATCTGTTCTTAACAGAACCTTGCAAGCAAGGTAAGGTGCTATAGAAAAGTAATTAGCACAGCAGAGAACTTCTGTTTTGTGCTAGTAAAGGACAGAGTGAGACAGGAAGTGCAGTTGAGTGCAATATCATTTTCTTTGAGCATCTACAGAAGCAAGGGTTGATCTTAGTGTAGCATCTGTTCTTATTTTGCTTAATAAAGCATCACCCACATGACAGTGAACCAGCAGAGCTGGATTAGCTATCATATCAAAGTTGTGCACTTAGAAGAAGCACAGAAAGCATAAAAATCATTTTAATCAAGAAAGCTACTGTGTAACTCTACAAGGAGGCACATGAGCAAAACATGATCAAATCATGCTCCAAACCAATTAATCATCACAGCTAGCACTAGTTCTAGCTCAGAATTATTTTTCTAAAGAAAATTTCATCTTCTGTGAGCAAGAAATGCTCCCAACATTGCATCCAGAGGCAATGGATGGATCTAAACCTGCTAGATCTACACCATTCACCTCTAATGTGTGCACATAGAGGAGGCAGTGCACATATCCGAGAAATTCATCTAGAATCATCCTCTGTTCATCACAAAACCTAAAAAACCGAAGGTAATATGTTCAAATCAATTCTTACAGCATCATCTCGAGCTAGCTAAGGGTAGAGAGTGGAGAAGAGAGGGAGGAGAAGAGTTTTACCCTGCGTCCATGGCCGTAGCTCACGGCGGCGAGGCAGTGCTCGCGCTACCAGTGGAGGGGGCACACGGAGGTCGTGGACCAGCACCACCACACCATGGCGGCACAGAGGGCGAGCTCTGCGCCCAGCCACGGTGAGCACGCCGGGGAAGAAGGTCACGAACGGCGGCAAGCCGGGCCAGCACGAAACCCTAACGGGTTGAGCACGGCCGCGAGAGGAAGCGGAACTCAAATCGCTCCGGTGAGGAGGAAGAGCAGAGCGAGGGGAATGTTTTGCCCCAGGCGGCGGCGGAGGAGATGGCCGGAGCTGGCCGAGCGTGGCGGCGACGGTGGGGGCGACTCGGTCGCCAGGAGAGGTCGAGCACGGGCGCGTGCCCGTGCGAGTGAGAGGTGAGAGAGAGAAAAGGTTGGACTGGTTCGGTTGAACCAGTGTTGACCAGGACCTATTTGTAATTTTTAAACTTACAAATTTCTTCCAAATTTCAAAACTTGCTATAAATTCAAATAAAATCATAAAATAATTAAAAATATCTAAGATATCAGAAGAAAATAAGTAATCCAAATAAAATATCTATTTGATTTATTGAAAACTAATTCTTATAGCAAAAATTCAAATGATCCTTAAGTGGAAATGACTTTGAAATATTTCAAATTATTTTCAAAAGAAAATAATATGGGAAAATTATTATCAAGTTCAAAATATTTGAACTACATTATGACTGTCATGTTACTCATCCTACTAAAATCAAATCAAAGAAATCTTTAAAAGAAATCCTTAACAAAATCTGGGGAATTTTGGGAAAGAATAAAAATCATCTCATTATATGCATATTGGCATGTATTTGGTTTTTTCAACATTGTCTCATACAGACAATGATATTGATTTTCAGAACACGAAGGTCCCAATTCGTCGGAAGCTTTAGACTGCATTACCTGTCAGTCTCAAGGCAAGTTCCAACTTGCATGTCCTACTTGATTAATTTTATCAAAGTAATTACAAAGTACTATGGTTATCATTGCATGAAAAAGAAAAACCTATTTTCGAATGATGTGAAATGCTATACATATATATGGTTGGCTGGCAGTGGAACCACGGATTGATGTTGTGGTGGAGGTTCCATTGTACGGGAAAGTATATACCTAGGATTAATAACCCATGGCCCAGTGATCCTTGCGCCGTATTGAAGCATCAGCCAACAGATTCACTATGGATGGGCTCGTCAGAGGTTTCTTCCTCGTTCGCATATCCTCGGCAGGCTATTACCTGGTTGCGTCCGTTGCGGCGGCCAACTGCGTGGAAGCGCGTGACCTTCCCACTCGACGGAGTGACTGGAATAGAAGCTCGGGAGGGGTGGCGGGCTAGTGTTGTTACCAGCCGCGTCACAAATGGGCGGATATGCGTTGTGCGGGGAGCGACTCCACATGACTTGTTGCCCTGAGTTCTGGCTATAGCACACATGGTGTGCGAGAAAGCAAAAGGAGCCAGGCTGCTGTTGGGTAAAGTGGTGCAGCTCTGCAGAGTTAAACAAAGAAATTGTGACTGTCACATCCTTGTTCCAGGAGGGACTACAGACCGCAGCGGGAAAGGCATCCCAAGTGATGACTATAAACCCGTGGAGGCTGGGGGCATAGTTTTCTAAAATAAAATAGACCTTTTCCTAAAAATGTTTTACAAAAGTTGCATATACATCCATGACTTTTTGGTCAGGATGGTAGATAGTGCATCATACACTTATCATCTATTATTTGAACTTGCTGGGTAACGCTAGTGTTGCTCACCCTTTTCCTCCGTTGATCTCTGCTTAGACTCTGATGATCGCTGAAGACGACTTTGGAGCATATCATGCCGACGAGGTGTATTTTGAAGCACCTGATCTGTCTGGAGGAATAGAAGGCGTCGACTACATCATCGCCTACGGAGCCGACGACGCCGACGAGGAGGAGGTGGAGACTTAAAGTTATCATAGTAGGAACCTGGCCGAGTCAGACTAGACTAGTACTACTTAGCTGAGCCAAGATGGTTCTTAGTTTGCTGTTTTCTATCGCTTGTAGGTTGACTCCTGTCAACATCGCAATAATAGACATTCCTCCCATGTCAGAGGAAGACGTCGATGTTTTTATGCATTTCTGGCTTGTAATCTTTAGCAGTGTGTAATAAAGTGGACCCGCAATGTTTCTGTTGTACTACTCTGAGTGATGTAATATTTACGGATTAGTCCTTCCGTGGGTGTTATGTCAACGACTTGTACACTACAATATGCAGTGGTGTGCTGGGTCACCGCAGATGGTATCAGAGCAATTGCTAGACCTTAGGTTGGAAACCTATTAAAGGGAAAAACCTGTAGGTGTGCGAGGCCTTAGAATGAATTGAGTTTTAATTTGTTATGATTGATATTCACTTGAGAATAGCATTATCATGCAATTATTACTTCATTTCAATTCTGATATCCTTTTTGGCTATAACAGCTAGGATGGAGAAACGAGGTCCCAGGAGGTCGGTTCGTGTGAGAGATGCTGAGTTGGGCAAGGGTGTTTTTCGGGGAAGCTGGGCGGAAATGCTTCAGCAACTGATCTATTTTCTTGGTATCAAAACCAAGGTGATAGTGAAAGTGATGAGTTTTTACGACGGATCAATTTTAGCCCTGTACCGTGTAGCACTCAAGTTACCACCTGAACTTAAGATGGGATTCAAAATGCCCTTTGGAGAAGCGAAGAATGTGGAAGTAGCTTTCCAGATTGCTGCTGTCAGAGCAGTTACTGAGATAAGGACATCCAAGAGTTATGCGTTGGTGGAAACACCGTTTAACGCTATTCCGAGTGCGAATTACCGGCTTGAGGGTCCAGTGGATTATAAGGCTTTCCTGAAAACTAATCCACGTGATGTGGCTGAGTTCATGGACAGTTGTCTCAAGATGATTCGGGCGTATCATAAGACGTTCGGAGTAGTAGCAGGAGAGGTAGAAGCCATGATAGAGCAGTACTCCAGTCCTGAAGTTATTCAGGAAAAGTGTGATATACTGAGGTATGAAGCAGAGAAGGGATACACTGATCCACCACCCACACCAACTAGGTTGTGGAGGAAGTAGAACCCGATACCCCAATTTATCCTGACTATACACCACCACACTCTGGTTATGTTGTTGAAGAGAAGGTGGCAGAGTTGGGAACCTGAAGTACCAAGTGCCACAGGTTGGGATGAAGAACCTTATCAGGGTACACAGAGTGATCCCATAAGAATTCCAGGAGATCCGGGAGAGCCGGAAGTTACTAGTCATACCCCTAGGAGGAAGGCTAGAGTTGGTGAGTCAAGTAAGCCAATAAAAATAGATTCTGAGGAGGAAGATGAGGAATGGAAGTATGCGTACGAGACCAAGTACTACCCGAAGACGGAGAAGGGAGAGAATCACGAGGGTATTTTAATAACTTTGAGGCTGTACCAACTGGGTACGATGGGAGGCGAGGGTTATGGAGATGAGGAGGTTTACGATGGGGAAGCAGCGGCATACAAGTATCTTGATAGTTACTTCGCCATGACGGATATGACGTTAGAAGCAAGCCCATCTGACCCTGAATATCAGCCTACCATTAATGTGAAGTTACCCGGGATTCTCAGGAGGACCAGGCGTAACTGTCACTGGAAGCCTGGGAAGTATGCGGAAAAGTGAAGAAGAGCAGGACGGAGTGAAGCAGTAGTTGTGTAATATGTTAATATAGGGTATTGTACGTATATTGTAAGGACGCTGGTAGCAATAAGTGAGACCTACTCACTTTTAGAGTGTGTTACTATTATGTACCCATGTTTGTAATCCTACATGTATAATACATGGTATATGTTTGAAAAGTTTTGTGTTCTTTGGATTTTTCTGTTTTCCATTGTTTGACTAGTACTTGTGCATGGAATAGGACTCGAAGTGCATATGCATAATGTAATGGAGAGTTCTGATTCGATGTAACAACTAGAGGGTAATGGCGTACATCGTGAGGAGAGTGATGTGCAGAGGCAAGAACGTGAACTTAAGGAGAAGCAAGATGCAGATGCAGGAGGAATACCACAACCACCAAGGCCAATCACGGAGCAAAGTTTCATGCAGTATATGCAGATGGTGGAAGAAGGCAGGCGCAAGACCAGGAAAGGCAGAATAAATTTCTGCAAGATTTGCTGGAAATACAGGCAGGACGAGGAAGGGATGAAGTACTTAAAGGAGTGACCTATCAGATTTCCAAAATGCTAGACCTATACCTTTTGCAAGAGCTCCAGAACCTATGGACGCAGAAGATTGGGTGGCAGATACTGAACGAAAGCTCAACACAGTGGGATGTTCTGATGAGGAGAAGGTTAGGTATGCAACTCATTTGCTTACCGGACCAGCAGCATCATGGTGGGAAGCCATAGTGGCAACACTACCTGCTGATCATGTTGTAACTTGGGAGGAGTTTAAGAAGAGGTTTAGGGAAGCACATGTTCCTGAAAGTATTATGGAATTAAAAAGGAGGGAGTTTGAGAATCTGAGACAGAATGAGTTACCTGTTGGACGTTATGTCAGTGCGTTCAACATATTGTCAAGGTATGCATTAGATGAAGTAGACACTGAGGAGAAAAGGAAGAAGAGATTCATGAAGGGTCTGAGTCCTTTTATGAAGATGCAGTTAGGTTGACAAACCAAAGGAGTTTCAGGAGCTGGTAGATGCAGCAATAACATTGGAGGATGATTATAAGTTACTCCAGGAAGAAAGAAGGAAGAAAGCAAGGATGGAACCAAGGAAGTTTCAAGTCCAACGACAACCACCAAATCTACGTTTTAGCCTAAGCTTAGAACTGAAGGAAGGAAACCTATTCCACGAAGCTTCAATCCTGTTAACAATTTGATATGCAATAATTGTGGAATGAGAGGACATCTGATGAAGGATTGCCAGAAGCCCAAATCATCTGTTTTGGATGTGGACAAGCTGGACATATCAAGCCTGATTGTCCAAATAAACAGAATCAACAAGTAACGTGGAAATGGTGGAGGAAATAACCAGGGTGGAGGAGGATTCAAGCCAGGAATGGAGGATTTGGAAGGAACATGCAGACAAGAATAAAGGGAAGCCATATGGAAGGCTGAATTGCACCAGTTTGGAGCAAGTCAACAACACCGACAACGTGGTGATCGTACGCTCAAAATCTTTCTCATCCTGGCAAAGTTTTGTTTGATACTGGAGCTACTACATCTTTTATTTCGCAACAATTTGTGGATGCATATGGGATTAGATGTCAGCCGTTAGAAGTACCCATAACGGTCATGTCGGCCGGGGAAAATTGTAGTAACGCAAGTCAAAATGGATCAAGTAATTATGATCTATGATCGCGTTTATGACGCTGATTTGCTAGTAATTCCCATGAAAGATATAGCAGTCATCTTAGGGATGGACTGGTATCTGAT